>CM030900.1:2457551-3057551 GCA_018136845.1 Heterotis niloticus
ATGGGGTGCCAGCAGAGAGACTGGAGCAGCAGAGACCTGTGGGTATAATAAGGAATCTCACACACTAGATGTGCTGAAGCATTGCGAATGGGCAGGAGAGGGTGCATGTTGTGTCAATACCCCCCTCCCAAAGTCACGCTCCTCTTATTTGTGTGGATCTTCTTGCCGTGGGCAAAAGTGCAAAGGTCAGGCCTGAAGAATGAAGGTGACACAATCCTGAGTCTGTCCACACAACTTGACTGTTCAACACCAGTAGCCTGTTTTTCGCCTTAGCCCAGCTCATTATGACTGGAGGCAAGGCTACAACGAAGGCCAGAGCACCTCACAAAGGCCTGCTCACAACTGCAGACTGCACTGGCAATGAATTATACATTGAAAAAAGAAAGATTAATACCCCAAAGTGTACTTTCTAGTAGCTCTACATCCAGCAGCTAGACAATGACATAATGCAACGGGCTCTCACGTTCCCAGAACAAACCACTTCACTGTGGCTGTTCTCCATCGTGCTGCAACACGACCAGCATGTTCTCCATCTCCGGCAGCTGCTCACTGTCATTGCACCCTTCTCCAGTAGCTGCTTAGCAGCGGAGCCCTGCAAATGCCCTTTCCTCGTTGGTTCATGACAGCAGACAGAGCAGTAGGGCAGGTTTTTTCTTTTTTCATAGCTCCACTGCCTTAGGTGGGCATGGCCCTGTTAGGGAACAGTAGATCCTGCCCTGGGCTCTGGGCCTGTCAGAGGTATCAGCCTGGATGAGACTTTAATTCTCAGCAGTAAATAGAAGCTCCTTATTAAGATGGGGGGAATTTATCTGTCTCTCTGTTTACATGCTAGACAAAACTGCTTCAGAAGTGAGAGCTCTTGAGCTTTGCAGAAACAACACCACCGTGCAAACAGCCATATTTCATATTACATATGTGCTACGTCAAGCTGAGTGCAATGCGTTACTACTGGAATGCATGGCCTTTACTTGACATTCACTGGCGTTGCAGTCTGCGCTCAGCTCTTTGGACTGATACACATCATTCCCTTCTTTACTCTCCTGATTCTTTTTATTTAATCACATTTCAGTATTGTTTTCTTTTTCTTTTTTTTTTTACTTCTTGCAGTTTAATTTCACTTTTCCTGACTTTACGAGCGCTGAATGTTCTTGCAGTTCTGTCTCTCTTGATTCTGGGGATCGCTTTCCTTTCAGGGCTGGGAGGTCTTTGAGGTCTTAAAACGTGCTCCAGGTGCAGACCAGGTTTCAGGCCATTCCCACACCATTATAATGGCCCAGTTGGTGAGGTACGGTGCTTTCTCACGAAGGGTTGGGTGACGGGGCACGATGCTAACAGCCTGTGGCAGTAAAACGCCACGATATGGCGAGTAACTGCTCTGTTAAGGGGGCCACCGCAGCTGGTGGCTCTCATTATGGATCTCTAGGGAGCCACTAAATTTGGGGGCAAACTTGTGCCACCAGCCCGGGAACAGAGAACATCTCCTCTGAGTCATGGCCCCCCCACTGGGCAAGGTCTTCCCCCTCTGCCACAGCCTTCTCACAGTTCAGACCTGTAAAACTGAAACCTGTACCCACAGGCACTAACTATTAAGTCATTAAATCAGTGGGGTTGGCCCTACTATAAGAGATGATAGAGGCCCCCTGGCAGTTGGGCACGAACCACCTCCCCATGTACAAACAGACACTTTTTCTTACATTAGTAACCTGAAGGACAGACGGCATGAGTCAGTGACATGGATGGGGGCAGATGGAAGAGGGCCTGGCGTAAAGCAAAGCTGTTACACACAGAGCCCGTAGCACTGTGTAAAGAAGGTGTGTGCGATGCATTACTACTGTGTAGTACTACAAAAGTGTGTAAAGACAGTAAGGATGCGAGCAGAGTCGTCTTTACCTTCTTTATACAGATCTGCAGGCTCAACGCTCATATACAGTTCATTTCTGGACATGTGCTAAAAAAAAAGAAGTGGCACATGCCTTTTTTACATGACTTTTTTTTTTTTTTATAGGAAGCCCAATGGAAATAAAAACAGAAGAGCTTTAACCAGATTATACGATTTGAGTCAGAATGGTTTGCCTGAGCTCATCGATCATAGTCCTGCAGTCTTATTTTGGGAAAGCAAACCCTATCAGCAATGCATGTTAAACTAAGGAAGGATACTGATCTCGTTGTCTCGCTGCTGAAGCATGTCTTTCAGTTTCTTCACCTCTGCAGTGGGGGGGCTCATTTCAGGATCAGGGACCACCGAGGGTGAGGGGGAAGAGTCACCAGCCCCACCTCCACCCGACATCATGTCCTTCATCATGACCTGGAGATAAACATGGAAAGGGAGATGAAAGCATAAAATTAAACATCAAGTCTATCGATAACTGATACACAACTTACACTAGGACAGCTTGACACTCAAAAGGACAGCAGGTTTGACAAATAACATTACAGATGGCATTTTCCTTTATTCTGCTGCAGTTAACAAGCAAACAATGATAAAAAAAATCACTTGTTGTGCCTGTTGAATATGCTCTGGGCTGCAACATAGTGCAAGATATTGGCTCTGATGGACACTGATGCTACAGATTTGCCATCCGGTCACGGTGCTGTGGCTTCCTCGCCAAAATCCAGATGGAAAAAAAAATTACGAATATTCTTGGAAATGTGCATGTTCCAACATGACAGGGCCACATGACAGACAGACCAAGTGCCACAGCGAACTGCATTTAGTCTGCGCGATACTTCACAAAAATGTGGCGTAATGTGCAACATATTACAAGTCTCAGGCCTTTGGTTAACCAAGGAAGTGGAGTGTTCCAGGCCTGCTTTTGGAGCTCTAATTTTACCCAGGAAACACTCTGTGCTTAGGCATGCAGCTACCAGATTGGAAAAGGTATTGCAACTATGTGCTGCCATTTCTTGTTATAGAACCAGGCAGAGACCAGTTCCTCACCGCCATGTGGTCAGTGCAGTAGACCCCAGGAACAGGGAGGGGAGGCTGGGGTGAGATGGGAAGCCCATTCAAGAGGGGAATTGGTGCAGGAATGGATTTCCAGGGTAGAGGGTGCAAGAGATGGACAGAGACAGGTTTGGAGATGACCACAAATATCAGGGTCAGGAAGAGACAAGGGAAAGGAAGGAGGAAAATTCAACAAGGGAAGCAGATTCACTGTAAATCACGCAAGACAGGCGAGCAAGGTTCATGCAGGGACACTAATGAATGTGAAGGATAAGCGTCTTGGGGAAAGATAAACATCTGCTCTGTGACATGCCAGAGGAGCTTCTGTGTTCCGTGAAGGGTGCGTCCTGGGACTGCATCTTCCCGCAGTGCTGCCAGGAACAGAGTGCAGCCAAACATATGGCTGTTAGTCCAGTGCATGTCCATAGGCTGAGGAACACACTGAAGCACCTTGTGCACCTGTGTGGTCCCAGTTTACAAGAAGCCACACTCTGAAAGTCAAATATATAACACTGAGGAGGACGCTTCTGGAATGTTCCTCCACCCATCAGAAGAGCAAACAACCTCAGTTAGATAAACACAGACTGCAAACCTCCCTATACAATAAAGTTCATCAGAACGCTGGAAGAGTTATTGGACTTGTCAAAAGTTCAGCAGTAAAGTTTTTTTTTGCTTATATACGTGACAATTATGACAAAATACCATACAATGGACTGGCATTCAATCCAGGATTTATACCCTCAGTGGCTGGTTTCCTTGTGCTCCTGGTACAAGCTTTGGACCTCAGTGAACCTGACTTGGATAAGTGGATGATGACAGTGAATCAAGATGAAATGTTATGCTTTACAGTCAGAAGCCAATAGGTGGCCCTCTCTACCCTGGAGACCTTAACCTTGACCAAGTGATCAGGAACTACACTACAGCTGGCAAAGGAACTGGAAATACATTTCTCGCTGTAGCAGTGGTTCAGAACCTCTCCATAGCGCTTATTTTCTTGTAGGAAATACAGCTGTCAGTGTTGTGATGTTGACATGGCAACCGTGGATGTGTCTGGAGAGGACGCACCTTGAGCATGGAGAAGCAGTGGCGGATCTTCCGCATGTCAGGACCCAGCTCCAGCGTGACCTCCGGGTCAGGGTCATCCAGGAATTTCTTCACCTGCTCCTCTAATCTGGAGAGACGAAGAGGAGGGAGACAGGGGCTCACCAAGGAGCTAAAACGCGCGCGCTCGCTTATATACGAACAATGCATATACCCATACGTAAAACATTTGTGATACACATGCAGTGCTGGAAGAGCAGAGGAAACATGTCACCTCCTGCTGTCAAGTTCTTGGCTAAGTTACTGCTGGAGTCTTTCGGTGCTTTGGGGCTCTTTTTTCACCATACTGGAGCAATGTGTCAACTCCAGTTGAGCCAAAGGAAAACTACTGAAACTGTGTGACAGATTCACTGCCCAGGCATGGAGCAGCGTAGCTCACTTGTTGTTAGGCCCTGGTGTAGTCCTCACTGCCTGACAACCACAGTGAATGATGGGATGCAAAAATGTGGACGGCTCCAGAGAAGGCACGACTGACAGCAATTCAGTTTTCCACCTAAGAGTTGCTGGCGGCAGAAAGAGTGCCGTTTACATGGAGGATAAATTCACACAAACTCTCTGCTTTATTTCCTTTGGGTTCCGACACGCAGAGTCTGCGAAACATTTTTACTTATACAGGAATCCAAATGCAATACTCCCTTCCAGTGTTAGAACATAACATATAACATGGTCCTGCATCCCAGTTTCAAAATAAACTGATATTATTGTGCTTCAAACTACGCGGACTTTCTCCCAAGAATTTTTTTTGTCAAGGGGTGAAAGTTAAGAGTGAAAAAAAGCTCAAGGCCAGGGAAGAATGCAAGCTTGCCGTTTTAGCTTCAAATGATTCTGGAATACTGGCTTTTACCTAAATTTTGCACTTGGGTGCAATCAAAGCACAAACAAGGGTATAAACAAGTAAATAAAGAGCCTGCAGTGGTCTCTGAGGTCTAGAGAGGACGTCTTAACTGCTCCTGGAGATGTCTTTCATGGAGGCCTGTGGACCCAGAATGTAACAGAACGTCACAGAGTGCTAACACTCATTATGACATCAGCAGGCAGAGGGGTAGCTGTCCACTTGGTCCAGAATCTCCGCTAGTTAATCCCTCTGATACAAGATGACAACCAGCTGCCAGATAAATGGGCTAAACACAGTGACAACAGACAGACCCCTTCAAATGGGGAATAAGTGAAAGACAGAAGACTCTGGAAGCACTTTGTATATACAGTCAGCAAGAGTCTACACAGAGTCAAAGGCACTGGTGTAAGTTTTGAAATTTAAACTTACAACCTTTTTAGCGTACAGGTTAAAAAATGTGACTCAAATTGCAATGGAAGGGAGACAGAGGGAAAAGCTGTTATGCTGTGCAGCAGCAAGACAACTGAACCCCCTGGAACCCCCCACCAAACACCCCAAATGTGAGCACATTGACACTGGCACCAGCTCTGGTGGGACCGGGGATCCATAGAGCAGCATGCATCCCAGAGGCAGGCGGGGACCAGCTTAGCTATGCTGGAGTGATGACAGAGAAGCGTGTCCTGAAATGACTGCCTTCATAAGGCTGCTGTTGCGATCATTACAAACACAGTTTCCATCTCTAAGCCAAGAGACCGTTCCCTAGACCTTCTGCACTTTGGAACTTTGCTGAACTTTATAAATGACTTTCTTTCTGGCCTAATGCAATGTTGTAAAAAATGTTTCTGCAATGTTATTCTGACCATTAGCCTCACAAAAGCTGTGGGTATAAACAAGATGAGAGAAAACCATTTGTTAGGAAACCACAAATGAAAGCCACAAGTTCATGTTCCTGGAGATAAACAGAAATTGGCAAAAAAAAAAATTAAAAAATTAAAAAATAGTGCAACGCTGCTTTTCCTACGGGTGTCATAATTAAGTGCTGTGCTAGGTGCCAAAATATTAACTCTTAAATCAGATCCTGTAGTGAACCTGCAAATGATGCCATTAAGACTACAACATCAGATTCAGCATCACTGGATGTCATGTGTACAATCTTAATACAATCTTGAAATCAGACTCATCTGATTTGGTGTAGAACAGCAGCTGGCACAGTGGTTAGAGCAGTTGCCTTTGAAATCTTGCCTCTAGTTGTACTCTTGAGTGGGTTATTTACCTGAAGTTGTGCCAGTAAAAATTACCCAGCCATATGCATACATATATAAATAAGTAAATAGCTTAACACTTTGGAGGAGTGTCAGTGAAGTGAATAAATGTGAATGTAGTGAACAGCATCTGTAAGACCTCAAAAGCAGGCTTTACTTGTGGATCTCGTCCTCAGTGAGCTGTTCCTCCCTCTGCTCTCCAGTCAAAATGGTCAGCTCTTCTCTAAGGGATTGGACCTCCTTCTTCAAACGGGCGATCATCTAGAAGACACACATACACACAAGACTGCAGCCATCTTACCTGCACATTAACCTTCATATTAATGTTGTGAAACACGGCAATTCAAACAGGATGACTGCACTCGGAGCTAATATTTGCCTTAATCGACACATATTTACAGTGAGTGATTTAAAGTGAACCACAAAGAGGCAATCCAAAGTGCCAAAGGCTACAAACTCATCTACACCTTTACACTTTCGACATTAAAATGTATTAATTTATTTCTTTTTTAATATCACTATAAAAATTCATTTTCTCGGGTGCAATTTACACTTCCTCTTCTCCCTTAAGCTCTCGGGGCCCAGTGGGTAGTGTAGCCATTACAAGCAATGCCTCGTAAACTCCAGGTGCCAAAGTAAAATCCATGTTCCCGCCATAGTGTCCTTGACCAAGGTATTTATCCTGAATTGACACAATAAAATTTCACGGTTGTATAAAAGGGTAAATAAAAGTCAACTGGAAATTTACCCACTTTTTCACTGACACATATTTAGCAGGTTTAAAGAGCCTGCAAGTACAGCCAGGACAGTGCAGTAACTCAAGAAACTTGATGTCCAGGTCCTTCACCACAGCACTAGAGGGTGCCTAGTTACTGTACAGACTTTCTCAAAACGTTTCATTACTGAGAGAGACATGTTTGACCAGTTTTATTCTCATTAACCACAAGCTCAGGCTTTGCCAAGATGCATGCCAGTTACAGGTCTTAACCCAGCCTAAAATCATGGTCAAAATTAGCTTCTATAACTTTAAAAATAACACTGCTGTGAGAAACATAAAACTCCTTTAAATGTTTACACTGTAAAGAATGAATGTACAAATAAATAAATAAATACATACATACATACATACATACATACATACATACATAAAGTCCTTCTTGCCCACTCCAAGCAGGATTATTATGTGCCTATGACAGAATCGTCCTAAAACTGAACTTGTGGTTAGGTGTGTTTCAGAAAAGGCTAACAAGCTCCAGACAATTGGATGGTCATGCGTGAAATTACAGGAAGTTCTGACACCACACGGGCCGAAAACTGCTTTCGCCGCACAAGAAAATAAAAAGAACATCTCAATTCGACACATGTTTGGTTGAGGCCTGGCAATGATAGCGGAGGCTGCCAGTAGCCGTGGCTGCGCTCAGTTTCTGTAAATAAAAACTCAGAGTTTCCCACTGTACGCTCAGGACACTCAAGATTCTGGATAATCTACAAAAGTGCTTTCATCAGCACTTGCTGCCAAAGACAGGGCCTGTGATTATTCTCTGCAGCGATTAAGGTTTGTAAGGTTAAGATTTTTGGACAAAAACAGTGCTGTTTCTTCGTAAAACAACAAAAACAAACAATAATTAAGTAACACTTGGCAAAGAGATGACCTGGATTCTCCTACCTCCCCCACACGTGCACGCAGTGCCAGACTGTGAAGGAGTGACGGGGAGAAATTGGATAAACCGGTGCACTCATCTGGAGGTCAGAGGGGAAAGGACTCTACAGCAGTGAGAGATGGCCACTGTCAGGGAGAGGAGAGCCCTTGGCATCGATGGGCTGGCTCAAGGTCTGAGATCCACTCCTTATTTATTGTTCCATTCTTTGCTACAGGGCTCAAACTCAGATCTCAAAGTACATCTCCAACACACCTATGTTCATCTGGTGCAGCTGCAAGTCACCCAGTACTGTAGCTAATCGGCCAAAATTTTCCATCCAGTCACTTCAGGTGGGGCCTGTTGAGTTTGTCTGAAAATTGGCCTGTAAAGACACAAGCTTAGATACTACTTTAGCCATATTAACATGTCTATCTTCAAAGAGCCCGTGAGCCATAGCTTCTCATCTTTTTCAACCATGGCTCTGACACGCTGACAAGAGGTCCTGAAATTCCATTTCTTAAGATGACTATATGTCAGAACCCTAAAGACCCAGCACTGCACGATTGAACATGAAGGTCCCAGAACTGCAGACATTCAGTGCGGGAGAGATATAGCCTGGTCCACAGTGGAGAAATTCCTTCAAACCATTCACTGACTCTTTGAGGAATACTAGATTTCTAAAGACATTCTCTAGAAAAACATCTACATGAACACTTTGGGTGGAATGAGCATCAACAGTGACTTTTTTGGTTTCACTGCAGTATTGCCATATCTATTCATCACCTGTGTAAATATTTTTTAAAAATTCTTCTGTAACTGTTTTACCTTAGTTCATCAGAAATGTTTGGGGTTTTCTGAATGATTCATTGATGTCATAATCTATTCCTTCTATTACTTCTCCTCTGCTGTGAACTCAGCATTTGAATGACCAGACCACATTGTCTGGACATGAAAACCACATAGAGGGATGCCGGAAGCTGAGCCAGACAGGACTCCTTGCATTCCAGGAAGTTGTCAGTGGCATTCAGGCCTTCAATGAACCTACTACCCATACCTCTGAAAATGTACAGTTAGCAGATACCACAGAGGTTTAGGACAATGTAGTTTGGATTATGTCTAAGATGTATCCTCGAAGATGCTATTAGACCCAAACTGCCTGTGGAAAATTTTCTAGCAACTTAGTTTGGCTATTGTGCAGAAACATAGTATCCACCTGGGGAAAAGCATCTGCTTTGCGAAGGAATCTCATTTTATTTAACATGTATATGTGACTAGAGGCCTTGGTGCATTTCTGCCTGGCTCTGGCCCCTGGAACACAACAGCCTGGCATTGTACCTCCAGCCCTTCAGGAAGGATGCAGGCGCCTCCCAGACAAGGCAAGTCACAGCATGGCAGTTCCCTCGCGACCACAAGGCCACACACTAGTGACACACAATGAGCTCAGAGCAAAGTAAATGGATGAGGATGGTGGTGGGGGGGGGGGTGTTGCTTTATGGAGCTTCTGTTTCAGATTGCTGTTCATCCCACTTCCAACTGAGATGAGATAATGGGAGAAGGAGACCGCAGAATGAGGGAGGGGGTGTTTGGGGGAAGTGCCACACAGCCTGATGGGAAAGACCACGCGCACGTGGCCTGGCATGGAAATGGAGCAACTTTGGCTTTCAAATCTTCTCTGACAGCTATAAGGTTTTGCTCTTCATACCTACCGCATGTAGGCACACATTCATGCTGCGCTGCCTCATTTCTCCCCTGCACCAGGCGAGACTGCAGAAATTCCAACATCCCAGCCCGACAAACATTCTCTCTGCTATTTTCTAACAGACATTTGTGTGGAGTTGCCGGTGTGACTTAAGATGTCTGGCTAAGGAGATCAAACTACATGCCTCTGGGATTTAGGGGCGACTTGAGATGATGCTGTTTGGCTGTGGCACAGACACCAAGCTCGGTTTTCCCATGGTGGTCCAAGCTACGGCCACCACGTATGTTCCATTGGGAGACCACTTAAGCGTGCGTGGGAAACAAAGATTAAGCTTCAGTATCTTCCCATTCATTTATAGACAGGAACATGCAACTTCAAAGGCTGAAGGAGACCAAAAGAAGCCCCTGTTAATGACACTCATAATACTGTCAGCTTAACAATTGAGTCAGCAATGTATTAAACAAAACAATAAATAAAACCTTATGCAAAATATGTTAAATCTTCTTGACACACTCAAAAGACAGTGGTCAAAATGGGTGCCAATCAGTCCGAATTGACTGGAAGCAGATGCTCAAGAAGCTGCACATCCATCTTAACTGGCAGAGACAAAAGGCTGCAATGTTAGTTCAAACCATGATGACATCATTTCAGCGGTGTGCAACATGAACGTATCATTGCCTCGTTTCCAGCTAGAGGGTGGGGCTATAACCCGGAGAAAGATGCGCCTCCATCTCTTGCCTGACCGCCAAGACTTTTCTCCATTTTCCAAGCCAGACACCAGTTCAACAGGCCACCGCAGACTCTTTTAAAAATACTTCTCAGTGGCTCGGGAACAGCCAGCCAAGTTCCTCTGACTATGATTGGGTGACACAAGAACTCATTGGTGCATCTTTGCAAGGCTTTTTCTTTTTACTGAACCAGGAAAGTCACTGTAAACCACATGGTTCAAGTGAGAAGAAAGGACTGGATAATTAATGGAGAACAAGGTAACAAGAATTTCTGGATCTGAACCACAGGTCATCTGAGGATGACCCTTCATCAACCAGTGGACATTTTCAGCAGTTGAGAAGGACATAAATTTTCTTCTTCCACTGGTTTTAGGACACTGGCCACCTTGTCTTTTCCAGCTCACTGAGACATGTTGACATCTCTTAGCTGTCAAGACATTTTTGTCCAGCAGACCGCAGTACAACTTGCAGAGTTTTACCTAATCTTTTCCTCTCCAGAGTCTAGAGAGCATCCCCACCCCATCAACAAAGGTCCGTTTCACACCTTGCTTCAAAATGCTGTTAAGGACACGTTCCTCATCCAGTTGTTCGGATGAGAAACGGCACTTTTGTGCGAAATGTGTATTTAATGTTTTGGAAAACAGACGTCGTCCTGCAAGACCTTTGTTCGGAAACCTTTAAGGACGGGATTAATTAGACACGCATAAGCAAAAATAAACATGGCATTTTTTCCCCATTAACACATGTTTATCTCAGCTGTCTGTGGAGTTGCTGAGACCGAGCAAGCCAGCGGCAGCAACGCAAGAGCTCAACACAGCCATGCAGCCTGAAGCCTACTGCCTCAATAGGGCCAGAGGCTTGGCCTTTGGTCTGGAGCGAGGGTATTGCAGTCATAAACCTAACAGAACCAACACACCTGCTGTGGATTTGTTCTCTGTACACAAACTGCACACGAAAGCATCGTGAAGAAGTTAATTTAATGTGCACGTGGCAAGCTGGCTTACACAGCTTTGACCAAATGAAAAATGCAGCTTGTCAGGATAGCGGTATGTAAACACTACCAATGGAGAATGCAAACATGCAGCAAGCAGTCTAAATACTGCATCCACATAAACAAGAAAATGCAAAGATATGCCGCATATTATAGACATGGCAACCTGCCATACCCACAGGCCAAATATATCAGAAATGAAGTAAAAGAGATTTATTACTGTATACTGAATGTACTAAACATATTAGATGATATGGAAAACACAACCACTTTTCATACACTTTTAAACATACGTTGCAATGTGTATTGTAACGAAAAGCTATAACAAACCACTAAAGTTTACTTGGTATACTTGGTAACCATGTATGTGACAAAATAAATTCTTTGAACTTAAAGAGATTTATGCATTCAGACTGGGAGATACAGAACGTATTGCTTAGCACAGAAACAATTACTGTCATATCCCAGAGAACTCGGAAAATGCCTGACACATGACAGCATCACACAGACATCATCCGTGGTCATTCTGTTATTGTCTGGATTGTGTGTTTACACCAACGCATCAAAAAGTTTGAAGACATCTGGCCACTCACCAGGGCTGGGTCCAGCTCTTCATTGAGCTGAGCTTCATTCTTTATCAGCGCCACCCGTTGGGCAAAGCGGCAGGTGGCGATGGATTCCTGTGGGGCAGAAACAACAGACGAGCGTTGTTCATGCCCGGTTTCAAAATGGTTTCTGTCTGTTGGAGGGACCTAGTGCTGCAGTTTGTGCAACCACACACACTGAGAAGAACTTGATCATTTGGAAAAGGAATGCCATCATTTAGACAATAAGATAAGGCAGACCTGGTGTTTCACTGGTTTACCAGCAATCCATTCTGGAGGTAGCAGTGCTTATAAAACTGCTTAGTTCCACGGTGTAGCGTCATGCAGATACAGTAGGCTTTTCTCCCAACTCAAGCAACAGGGAAGTCCAATTCTACTTCCTGGGACACTTACATCAATATTCCTCTTCTCTACTGACACGGTAGCAATCATGGTGGTCATGCAGTTGCCTCCAAGGCTGTCCCGCAGCACAGAAGTCATCATGGAATTCCGGTACGGGATGTGAGACCGGTTCTTCTCAGACAGCGCAATGATCACCTAAGGTATGAACCACGAGTGCTAGTGAAATCATCCCTTGTCTCATCCAGTTTGAGAAACCAAGTACATTTGCAAAAGATCCATACCTGCTCCAGGTAGTGCAATGACAGGTTGATATACTTGGCTTCAGTGAGGAGCTGACCATCCACACCGGTCTTCGCCACACGCTCTGAACCAGCCAGGTCCACCAGGTGAAGTTTGGAGCGGCGCAGTGTGGCTGAGCCAGGTTCCCTACTGCACACGTGGATGGTGAAGATGCAGTGGGAGCGCGTGGATGCCTGGTTCATTGGGGTCTGTGTGTGTGTGTGTGTGTGTGTGTGTGTGTGTGTGTGTGTGTGTGAGAGTGAGAGAGAGAGACAATGCAAGGTGGAGGGAGTTCCAGAAGTTAGATTCCCACAGTTAAACATCACAGCATTTTAAAAATCAGTTCACTCAGCTTCACTCAGCTATCGTGTGGCACAAGCAAATCCTAACAGTTTATGCCATTAATATTTCAGCAAATGCTATAAAATAAGTCTTTCATCTTTAGTTTTCTGAATGTTACTTAGACATGGAACATATGGTTAGGTTTACAGCCATGTGGGCTATGACAGAAAAGGCTGGTTGTTTGGTATCATCCTGGTGAACATAACACAAGCACACATATATTATTGCAAAATATTGGACTTCCTCAAAAAAATGTGCCAACATCTTTTCTTAGATTTGCATAACAGTTTTATGTTTATCTAACACAGATGACTGACCTCCTATGTTGCCATGCATGGACTGATTCTTTTTACATCCATATAAGTTACCAAGTTACCAAAATGTTAATACATGGGGTTACACCCCTGCAGCTGCAGATTTGTTTGACTGTCTGTGCTGTAGATGGATGCACATCTTGGGAGCCACTACCTGTTGCTGCTAAAACAGGGATTTTCCGTTTGCTTCATTTCTAGGCCCCGCACCCTCTGCCTCAGCACCCTTCAAAGTCTAACATGTGCATTTGATGAACCAGTAAACATATGGTGATTTCAAAAGTGCAGGGGTTTATTTTCTTGTGGCTAAAAATATCGGTGACTCCAAATGTGGGTCAGTACGGGATGAGTTGACAGAAATGCAGCCTGACTCACCAGGAGATGGGGCATACTGCAGGCGGGGGGAAAAGAAGAAAACATGGATGGAAGGGCATATGAAAGGAAGAGTATAAACTAAGCAGAAGATCAGATGCAATCTACAAGTAAGGGGGAAGAGGATCAGCCACATTAGTTTATTTACAGTAAATGTGCTCTCAGATGAAAAGGATATGAAGGGAGATGCAGGCAGTGGAAGGCCTGAAGCTCTGATCATCTATGTGTACCATTTAAACAGACAGACAGACCTAGACAGACCAAGAGACAGAAAGATGGATAGACAGCAAAGTAGGTAAGTAGGCAGGCAGATACTTCCTGATCATCTATGTGTACCATTTAAACAGACAGAAAGACCTAGACAGACCAAGAGACAGAAAGATGGATAGACAGCAAAGTAGGTAAGTAGACAGGCAGATGCTTCACTAATACCCGGAAATTCATGCACACAGGAACCGCACGTATAAAATGTAAAACAAGTGCGCCATTACTCTATGTTTTGCTGGCACTGTCTCTCTTGAACCTTCTCTCAAACCCATTTGCAATCAGCAATGTGCCAGACCTGGACAGCTGCTGTTGGACTCACGGGGTGGAGGCATCACCAGTCACATGATGTAGCTATGTCAGTGTGCTGAGCGAAGAGGCCGAAGCTCTGTCTACTCAACGGGAACTCTGAGGGTGGGGCCTGTGTAGGGCTGACCACAGCTGTGCAACACACGAGGAAAACAGGGAAAAACTGGGGCCCTGTGCAGGAGCAGTGAGACGTTAAAAATATAATGGGAGGGCACATCAAAGGGGGTCTTGGAGATCACTTCCTGTGTAGGGAACCTACTGCGAATCCCCCTTGCTAATGGGGTCATGCTCCATGTTTAAACTGGATGCGTTGTTATTCAGCCACATGGTTATCGTTGATCTGTTTCTGAGTAGAAAAATAGCACTAAAAGGGACAATAACAATAATACCACCAAACTGAGGAACAAGACAACGGGCTCTTGGTTGCACAGATGGTGCAAATCCATACGCCACTAACAACTCGGGTTACAAAAAGCTGGTACCACGTCCTGGAAAAGCTGCCACACTGCAGGGATTAGAGCAGTGTGTAGCTTGTGTCCCTGCCATTCCTCGCCACTCTGTCCTTGACAATGGGGTTTCAAAAGCTTTTCAAAATTCATCAAAGATCATAATGCTGCTCTGTAGGTGCTACCTACCAGGTCCCAAGACCCACAAAACAAAACAATTTAAATGGCTCCAAAACAGCCAAGTCACCACCTCACCTTCTCAGATGTTAAAACAAAGAGTGGGCACAAGGGTTTGCACAGTGTGTGGCTCACCAGTACCTCGGTTCAAGAGAAGACAAGAAGGAAGCTTGAGCTTACAGGCACGATATTGTTTGCAAAAATGCCTGTTGGTAAGAACTGAACAGGGCTGTGGGATCAACACACTCTGACACAGGGTTCAATGACACACAGGGAAAAATATCACTTGTGACACTAATGGTTGTACATGGCCGCCCCATTTGCAGCCTGTAGCACTGCTCACCCAGGCACACCTTCTCACCTCAGCTATCATCCGATTGGTATCTCCAAGAAACAGCAGGTTGAGAGCCTCCTCCTCACTGGCTGACTGTTGGAGTGACAGGTTCCTGAGATGGATATTCTGATTGTGGTCTTCCATGATGCTAACTTTCCTAAAGTCGGGTTACAAGGTTCAAAATTAAGAGAAGTGCTTTTTACATCCAGACAGGAACTGCGACAATTGAACCGCAACCATTTCTACTAAAAGTCTGAAATATGGTAAAACATTTTAGATTTGTTGTGTAAATACAAGTAAATACAGATTTAAATCACAATCATAGGATTAAGAGGGACTGAATAAGATCAGATATATAAAAGTCAATATCAAAAACAAAAAGAATTTTAAAAAAATTAAGTTTGCGCTTTATTGCATTTAAATAAACCAAATATAAGGAAAGACCAGTTCCAACTCTGTAGCACTGTCCTTGTTTTCCTTGCTGCCATTCCAACAAGAGATGAAACTGTGTGTGTGTGTGTGTGTGTGTGTGTGTGTGTGTGTGTGTGTGTGTGTGTGTGTGTGTGTGTGTGTGTGTGTGTGAGTCAGTGGGCATCATCTGCAACCATACATCTGCTATATCCATTCCGGAACTATAATGTGATAATGGATACAGTAACCACTAAAACAAACAATAGCATGCATTACTGCCCACACCAAGAAAGATGTGGCAAAGAAACTACTTAGACACTCGTGGCAGAGCTGGTGTCCCAGTAGCCAACCGAATAAAATCCAACCACTTTCAGGAAAACAGTCAAGACAAGACAGTTGCAAGATGACAGAAGATACCACAGAGCCATACAGTTGACCTCCTTAAGAGCATCAATTGGACTGCAGAGCAACTGTGTTTTTTGTGCAAAAAGTACACCTTACAAGCCCAGATGAATGAATAATGCTTTACTGAGGAATCGGTCATCAAAGCAATCATACGCTCATGGGGAAACAGCAAAGCTTCCCTCGTTTCCCATGAGCATTATATATTGTATGTTACATGATGGGCGTACTTCTTCACCAGTAAATAAGAAGTCACAAAAACAAGGTTAACTTGGAATAAACTTGTCTTCAGTCAGTGGACATCAAGTAAATAACATAATTATAGGGAAGATTCACATGCTATAGCTTAACAGTTTAGACAAGACACTATGTGGCAAAATGGTTAGAATCCTTCCTCTTGTTACTGCAGTGCCCTTGATCAAGGTACCTAACTTGAAGTGAGACAGACAAAATAAAAGAAATCAGTCAACTGCATGTATGGGAAATCACTGTAGGAAGTTTATCGTACAAACCCAACATTGTCAGTTACTTTGGTATAAAATAAGAAATGGTTAATAACCAAGTGAACGTGAGGGCTTTTTATCAGCAAAGCCAAAGCGTTGTGTAGGTAAAGAGATCTTGTTGCCTCTTATGCCTGGGTGTAGAGCGACAACTGCAGCCAAATCTCTGTACAGCTATTTGTTATTTACAATGAAAGGGAATTACTGTAATTAAAAGTATAAATACTGTGTGTGTGTGTGTGTGTGTGTGTGTGTGTGTATATATATATATATATATATATATATCGGGAAAAAAGGCCAGGATAATTTAATATGAAATGGAGATGGTAGATACATTATACAAACACTGCCTCGGTTCAGCATTGTTTAGGCTGACTGTACCACACGTGAATTTGAAACCGTCATTTTTCTTGACGTTTTGCTTGATGTATTTTATGATTGTGTTCTATCCTTCCCTCTTCCACCCAGCATAAATAAGTAAACGGACACCGACAGCTGGTTGCTGGAAAACATCTCCAAATGACCCAGCAGGCCCAAATTAGAGGACTGGGATGTTTTATTATTTGATTTGAGGACTCTTGTCTAAAATTCCTGTGAAAAAAGAGAAGCTCTTAGATTTCAAAGTTACAGTTTAAATTTGTTCTCTGGCAAAGAAAACCAACACTGTTGTTCTGCATGGTCCAAACAAGCTGCAGTAATCCAGATTCTAGAGTGCAGGGCCCCGAGAACCACCGGACCACAAGGACAACCCTAGAGCTCCGGCTTTCTGTTGGACTACCCAGCATAAACGAGTCCCTGAAAGAGGAGTCAAGCACACGTGGTCGGCAGCAGACCCTGGATATTTTTGGAAGGATACAATTTGCAGGGCTGTAGAGTTTGGTCAGCGCCTCGACAAAAAGTGAGAAGAAAAAAAGTAGAGAAAGAGGGTGAAAGAGAGTAGAGAGACTGAGAAGGAAAGATGAAGCTGATAAGGAAGTTCAAGATGGAGGGAATAGGAGAGCTATGAATACAGGCAAACTATGCAACCAGTCTAAGATACCTGATACAGCTGAAAGTCATTGTATAAGTCAATCCAGTACTAAAGTCGCTGGATGAGCATATTCAATGGGAACCACACCTCCTACAGAGAGATGCCAGGATGTGGAAGACTTCTCCAGACTGGCACAAACTATACGACAAACTCCTCAACAACAATGGTCATTACAAACTAAGCATCACGCTTTATTAACTTTCTCTGCTGCACTGTCACTAATAGAACAATGTCCTCGTTTGTATTTAAGGGAATCCTGAGTATTCATCTGGTCCCCCAATGCAGTCACTGGACCACCAAGAAAACATCACAGTGCCAAGATGAATTAATATGCTGGAATGTAGCTAAAGAAGGACCATGTCACAGCAGCCCAAAGGGAAACAGGGCAGCATACCAGCTGGACCATGTCCTACCCCTACAGCTGCTCATTAACCTGGTGTGGTCTCTGACCCTGCACATGGACAGAAGGCGTGCTTGGGATTCACCCCCGGTCCAGCCTGCATCAGCTTGACATCACACCAGCATACATGTTGAACAAACACGAATAAGTTATAGCAGTAAGAACAGAACCATCCTTGTTGTTCCTCTAGCCAACAATGACCCCAAAGTTGCAGGGCTCTTTTGTAGGGATCATGAGCAAACCGAGCTCATTCTCAAATATGTTGTCGTGTTAAAGCCAGGGCGAGACCAACAAGGTCCTGAAGGACTATTCAGTAACACCATGACCACACAAAGATGGATCACTTAATATACCCAGTTACTGAGCCTTGGAAGATCAAGATTTGCCCCTCCTGAGTTTTGCCCCGTAACTACTCCAACCCCAAACCCATATTCATGGATATAGGTATAATAAACAAACACTTTACCTTGAGCTACATTAATATTAAGTAATCTAAAATCACTGAACAGAGAAATACCCTCTCTCCTATTCGGCACTGACATGACAAATCCTTCCCAAAAGCATACAGTGCTCATCATCATGGTGTCAATCACTGATGCTCAGAAAAACCAGACACAAGCTGTAAACACTGTAGAAGTGAACTCATCTCTTGCACCCCCATGCTCCTATTCTGTATGGGTGCATTTCACTGCCAGCCAGCTGGGCACAGAAATGCAGATCACTTTTGCTCTGCATAAACATAATAAATAAGTGAAGAAATTACAGCAAAAAATAAATAAATAAACAGACCCGAAAACATTTGGATCTTTGGAAATTTATAATTCAAACATTTGTAACACAAGAAACCGGTGTAAAGGGAAAGTGGGAAGAAGGAAAGAAAAAGGAGTGGAATACTGAGGAACTCTGAGGAGAGAAGCAGTGTGAATCCCATCGTTTTCTTGCACACATGAGGCAGAGGCATGTGGGGGAGAGGCACTAGAGAGGATAACACTGAGCAAAGGAGGGATGGAAAGATGGAGAGAGAAAGGCTGTGAGCAAGCGCACCAAAGGCAGATCCGGATCACAAAAAAATTACTGCCTGCAGGCACAAGAAATTAACATTTCCTTTCCTCATGTGGTCGACTCGGACATCGGGGTCGACTCATTAATTTTTGTTATTGACAGGAGGTTTTATTCCATCGTCCTCTCTGAGTGTACAAGCGCGTGCAACCATGTCTTTCTGGAAATTCCTTGGAGAGCAGCACGGCCTGCGACAGTGGAAATATCCGTATTTCTCAATGCAGAATGTATGACTCAGACAGTCAGAAAAGCATAGATGTGGACAACACTGATTTGAAAGCCACAGGTATTTATGTGTAAATACACACTAATAATAACATGAGACTTATGGAAGGAGGTTTTTATGGAAGAATGCTGAAACCTTAAGTGGTACACGATTTACGACACAGTGAATAGTTATTGAGCAAAACCACTGATTCATTTTTATAATGGAGACATTCGACAAATTTGGGGTTCACATGAAATCAGTAACGTGACCAATTCCTTACCCTGAATTAGAAAGAGGAAGTGACAAAGAGACTCACGGTAGGTCCTCCAAGCGAGAAGCCTCATGGCGGGGGTCAAGCAGGTCGTAGCCCACCTCATTGTAAATCTCCAAGTAGGAGATATGGGTTGTGTAGATCTTGGTGCTGTCCTGTTGTACAGAAAATGAAAATAAAAAATAACAAACAGATCAATCAATGAAATAAACCCACCAACAAAGCAGATTCACAAAGATTTAGTCCAAAATAATTTAAAGCAACCAAAAGACTAGTCTTACAACTTACTTGATAACTGACCCAGGTAGGAGACTCACCTGGTTGAAGTGCTGGTACAGGTAGGAGAGCGTTCGAGGGATGATGCCGCGGTCACTGTAACGCTCTGCCCCTCCAGTGATTGTGAAGGTTTTCCCACTGCCCGTCTGTCCATAGGCAAAGATGGTGCCGTTGTACCCAGCCAAAATGCTGCCAACCAAAAGCACAACAGATCAACTCAACAGACAGCAACAACACAAGAATGTTTCCAGTTATTCAGAGTAAAAATGGTCATCTTGTCCTGATAAACCCTCCGACAAGCTGAATTCTTCCTCTATGAGACAATCCAGCCCAATTATGATGTAGCACACTGACATTTGGTCCTTGGGGATTTACAGTCCTCGTTGAAAGATGTCAGCAATCTTCTGTGACTCACACAAGGACTAAAATGATCAAGTCCCACGTTCTCAAGGTTTCGCAAAGCGGATCCATGAAAGATGGTCCAACTAGAAGAACCAACTTCAAAGTTTTAGTGGAATTGCTGTTTTTAGCAGGAAACTGAAACTGATGGCTCAAAGATATTTAAAAAGAACCAGTTGCATACAATTTCATAAACTAGACTGCAAGACTAGAATTAAACTGAATTAAACCCACAATTATAAACGGCATGAAAATCCCACGGCAAAGTGCACGGTTATGGCAACGGGCACCTGATTGTGACAAACCGCAGGCCATAAACATATCATGACCAACCCCATTAGTCTCCCTGATGGCAGCAGTTTATAAATTTGTGTTTGGCCCAAGCTTTCCCAGGCAACATGGGACTGCAGCATTCAGGGTTCAGTCAGGGTCTCTTTGGTCAAGACGAGGTTGTTCTCCCTACAGGTCCACCATGATTCACTAAACGTTTGCCAGGTTTTCCATGACTAACGTGACCTTGGTAACAGAGACGGCAAGGACATTCCCAAGCAAAATTCCAACTGCACTGGCTGTTGAAAGCACCAAGTTTTCCACACAATGCACCCCTTCTGCTGCAACAGTGAGCTTGATGTTAAGAGAAACATGGAACAATAAAAATGCCTTTGGGATGAATGGGGACAAGCATGACAAAGCAAATAAGTTTCGCATGGTTATGGTTTGGTTACTGAACAGTTGGAAGGTCAAGTGTCAGGAGTGGTTGCATTTGACGCATTCAACACGATGCAATGAATGTTCACAATTGCATCCTGCGGCCATGCAGTTCCCCATAGAAATAATGTAGAAATACCAAGCATCCTTGGTCCAACAGCATTTACTGCCATTAGGTTTTCTTTCAGTGATGAGTACATAATAAAATTGGACCTTTTCGATTATAAATGTGAGAGTCAACTTGGCACAAAGTCCACTTCACAATGCTAATCCTGTGGCCTGGTGACTGCTGCTCACACTGGGGTGTTTCCTAGAGCCTCCTGGTGTTTACTCATTGCCCCTCTTGGGAGACTGCCGTGGCTCTATGGGGTACTCAGTAATCACTGAGTTTTTCCATCATGTTCTGTAGACACATGGCAAACCAGACCACATCCGTCCCGGAGTTCAGAGACTGCGTGTCATTTCACCCATCCTTTTATTATGAGAACTCTTAAGGCGATTTTGCTGTGAAAAGTGTGGGTGGAAAGGTCTGGTTCTGGTTACAGCACCACTGGTGTTTATTATGCTTCACAGAGCACCTTGATGGTCCAAATAAAAGGTCTTCTTGAGGCCTGTAGGCTTCTTGAGTAAAACCTTTATTATTACCATGGAGCAGGATGCAAGACCTGCGGCTACAAGAACAGCTCCTGGGTAACATTTCTCCTTTCCATGAACCATCACTATGGTCCTGTTTCCAAGCCTGCAAAGGTTTTGCACTGTTGACTTAATGGGAAGCACTTCCCTGGTTGCAAATAAAAGAAAAAAAAAAACAATAAAAGCATGAATCATCTCCCTGCTAAATTCCTGATGTTCCAGCTTCACCAGGTCTTCTCAGCAGGCTGCAAAGACCGTGCCAGCTGGGACAGGGATCTTTGATGGAGGCTCATCTCATCAATAAAAAAAGGAAGTGCAACACTTTATTTCGCAGGAGACATAGGGTTCAGCCATTCCATCTTAATCTCACCCTTCAGCAGTTCTGAGCTAACATTAAATAACCTGTTTAATATAGTTTATCTTGAAGATGCCATAAAATTAGTGCTTTATTCACACATCAGCCTGAACATGAAAGCGAGAGCCAAACATGAACTGACTAGCCATTTGAGAGGGTAACGTATTGTCCCACAGTAGGCTTTAGATGAGCTGAAGGACAAGCCCCAGTGAGACCACAGAACAGAAAGTTATGCGTGTCTCACTTTTTTGACTCATGGGAGGAAATGGTCATTATTATGTGGTCCCTGGAGCCAGACAGTCAAGAATGACTGACCAGCTGAAGAATCATCTCCATGCTGATGACTGTTGAAACAGCAGCCACGATCCATAGCTAACCTGGTCAAAGACAAGGCCATTCAGTACATCGGGGGCTCCCCTGGCTCCTTTAGAATTTTGACATTACCCAAGGACAGATTAAACTAATACTGCTTGGTGCTGGAATGGGAACCAGGCAAACAGATTCAATGGAAGAGAGGAAGAGACAGAACTGCATCTGGACGGCATGAGTGTCTGTATCTGATTGCAGGAAATTCCATGAAGATGCCTCCCACTGGTAAGCCCTCTCAGATACCAGAAAGACCTCTCTTCCACCCTCAAAGCTGACTGCCACAGAATTTTTCACCAGTGACCACCTGAATGGACAGATATGTCCTCCACATTAATTGTCTAACTTACAGGACATGCTTCATGCTCAAGTCACTGAGACTCCTATACACATGATAAGACAGAAGGTAACTGGTAGAAATTGAATTTTCAACCCAACAGTCTCTCGTTCAATACCCAGATGTCTAACAGTGTAGACCATGTGCTTGGCCAAGTCGTTGCTGTGGGAATAAATAATAATAAATTTGACTGCGTAATGATCTCGGGAAAGCTAATTGAAAGGCTGACAGAGACAACCTATGGTCCCAGCAAAATCCCCAGAGCCACTCGCATCTTGAGCTGTCACTAAAACGAAGGCACGGGCCATGGAATGGACCTGCCAATGTGGACGGGCCCGAGCTGGATGCATGAGGCCTCCAAACAGTCATTAGGCAAATATTTAGGAATAGTTCTGCTGTGTTCTGCCTCTCCATTCCATATAAACAGTGTGCTCACAAACACCACAAGGTAAGTGGAATAAACGTGCCCCAGAGCACGGGCTTGGAAGAAGAACATTCTGCCTGTTCAGGATCGGCCCTTGATGGCTGCATGCATGTGGCAGATTATTGTACACCAAGTGAGATTCTTCTCAGGCTTTAAGGATTGAAGGAGGAAAACAGACAACAAAGGAGACACACATTCACAAAGACACACACTCAAAAATCAGTAATCCCACTGGGAGGAAAATAGCAGCTCTGTGGGCGAAACGTATCCAAACAGCGGTAATATTTTTGTTCCTGTCCTTTCAGATGCCTGCCCAGAATCAACACAGAGGGCCAGTGTCCTCGCCTGACACAAACAACAGTGTCCTGTTGGAAGGGGGCGGCAGGAAGAAAAAAAAGCAGAGGCGGTCAGCTTGGGATTATCAACCAGGGTCATTGCCACAGTGTACCCATTCTGAGGATGCACATGTACAGCAGTGGTGACCATAAACCATTAGCAGCACCCTAACGACTGGTCACTGGGCAGGCCTGCCTCTTGGTGGGACGGAGGTTTGTCCAGTGGTCTTCCGTAGCCCAGTCCTTTCTGAGGAACAGTGCTGGCATGGCAAGATCTGTCCTCACGGCCTGTGCCGCGATAATTACAGGCCCAGTGCCCTCTCAAAGGGTGGGGCTTCGAGAACTTCAAGGAAAAACAATGAGTAATGCTATTTTTTTTAAGAGTTCTCCCGAAATAAAGCACAGAAAAACAGCATGTCTGGTGTCAAAATAATTTTTTTCATCCTTTTCTCTCTTTTGTCACTGTCACAGAAGCTGACAGTTCTATGCTATATTACCCAAAGAAACAACTGGGAGACATATTATCACATTCCACTGGATTATTCAGGGCAATATTTGTACTGGATGTAGGAAATATTCTGGCAGACAAGCACAACAATCGAACTTTGTGTATCGCCTAGCGGATACCCAGTCCAACCCAGAGCAGCTGGAGGACAGATCCGGGACACGTGCATGTCCTCCATAAAAGGAGCCAAACACACAGCTCTCCCACAGACTCATAACTGCACTGTTCAGTGTATGGCAAGGGACATCTACAGTTCAGGTTGCGTCCATGGAACCTCCCTCATCTGGACAAGAAACGTGCCACAGCCAGAAAACTTTGGCTCAGTTGCGAAGGACCGGTAGCCCCTATCACTTTGATCATGTTGTACAGTAAGCCTCAAAGCACCAGGTGTTGGGACACCCACAGACACGCTCACCTGTCAGCCACCGGCTTGGCGATGTGCTCAAAGATCTCCTCCTGCTTGGCTGTCTGATCAAACACCTTCTGGAACCTGCAGGGGAAGCCACAGTGAGGAGACCACCTGGTTTCAGGTGGGGAGACAAGAGGGCATGCGGCACAGAAACTCAAGATTCACGGGAGATGTGCTTCAATATAGTAACATTCCATTTACTCAGTATACTAATATCAGGAGCAAACATAATCAGTCTTGTCCAAGACACGCCAAACCACAGACTGTAAATAGAATGAAATAGTCATTTATGATTGGAGCACGGAAAGACTGGAGATTTATTTCACCAGATTTTCATACTTCCATGTGCTGGGAGGGTTCATAATTCTCCCCTCAAAAGGAAGCCCCACCTCAGCCCGGAGGCAGATGGCATCTAAAAAGAAACACTCTCTTCATGCTATAAATTCAATATCATATTTTCATCTGTGCAAGGAGCCTCTGTCTTCCCGGCAAAGGGAAGGCGGTTAAACAGGCTATCCATGTCCACGGCTGCATCCAGCGACTGTGAATTTCATATTTAGCTCTTGGCTTCGGAACAGCTGAGCCCTGCCCAGTGGATGGAGCTCTGGCCTTCGTAACCAGAACGGCCCAGATGTTGCAGTTCTGACTCATGAGTTCAGCGGCACATGGGGAAACCACACATTTCACACATGGCCTCTTGCCTCAGAGGTTCTTTCTCTAGAAAGCGAGGACCTGTCCCAAGATGTTCTGATCGTACACCTCATGTCAAACAGTTTGTATCCAAATAAACTGGAATTATTCTGAAGGCGACCTTTGGGTATTAAAAGTGAAAAGCAGCCAAAGCCAGCTGTCTAAAGAGGTGCTCCTGTGGGGGGTGCAGATACACTGGCCCCTCGACATATCAACATATTAGAACAGAAGTGTGTTCATAACGCTGTCTGTAACTCCCAAGTCACTTTTGCCCCTAAGGCTACATAATATAAATATTGCCCTCCAGTTAGGTTCTGTAAAATACCCAAAAAAGTGCTAGCAAATAAAAATACTCTAATAGTTCCATCCCTCATCACCATTAACCATTTTTCTTTCTCAGTGTTATGGCGATCCAGTGCACAGGGTGTGAGACAGATTTATCCTGAACCAAACACCAGTGCACCACAGTGCAACCATTTCATCTTATTACTGCCAATGTACTTCACACTAAATTAAAAATAAAACTCACCTAAAACAAGCAAAAATTAAAAACTGTCTTCACAACCTATTCAATTCTGATTGCTGACTAATTTGTCATATAAACGTGTGCAATGACTGTTCATTTACAGCCATTTGCTATATTCTGATGGACATTTCTATGATAACCATACTATGCAAGAGTGCTCATTTCAACATTGTCATTTAAAATAAGTAAAAACACGGGAAGAGAGGTTGATTTCACAACTTGACAAAACACCTGGGAGGGGAGGTGCCCACCTGACAACCCCGATGAGATACTGCACCATCACTTTCTCATATCAGTCCCTTGTTATTAGCACTGTATTTGCTACGAATCAGTCAGATTGTTCAAAATACAATCCAACTGGAAACCGTGTCTTCAAAATTTGGTAACATGAGGAGCCAGTGCAGACGTGTCCCTTGTCCTCACCTGAACCTGTAGCTCTCCTTTTTGTTGTTAATGAACCCATCGGCTAGATCCCGGGGCACCAGGAACTCCAGGCTGGACCCAGGTCGCTCATCCTCATCCAATGAGTAGACCTGTGTGAAGGGTGGGCGTGAAGCCCCCACGAGGGGCATTAACACACAGCATCGGTCAACCCTGGACCCCCCTGCTTCCCATGGTGCCCCCTCAGGGAGGGGGGAACAAAACATGAGATGTACAATATCAGCCTTTGACAGGCTGGCCCACAGTGGAGTAATGCAGCTACGTAATGCTTTTGAAGGCCACCTGCTGATTCAAGCCACAGCATGTGTTCCCACATATGGTTATGAATCAGCACGAATCTATTAACCCCCATAGACCCTAACAACTAACAAACAGTGGGTGAGGCCTAAATAACAGTAACATCCACAAGCGCCTCCCCAGCAGCGGCAATCCGACACCAAACAGCACGTCCTTCTGAGTGTGGACAGCAGAGGACGAAAGGGCTCGGAGAGCCTCGGGCTCCAGAGATCCCTGCAAGGCTCTGCCCACCACGCAGGGTTTCGTAACATTAACTGCGACAAGCCGCACTGACCCCCTCGATGGCACAATCCAATAAGGCGTCCATTATCAGCACATTTTGGACCAGTTCACCCCCGGGGCTGCACATGGGACGTACAGGGCTGGTCAGCAGCCCACTGGTTCCCGCTACCGTTTCCCAGTAGGCCTTGCTGCACCGCTGCGGGGAGGTTTGACGCAAGGAGCGATTGGCTTACACAGCTGCAGCTCTCGGCTGCATCCCGCCGCCGACGCTACAAAGACTGTACAAACAAACACGGAACAAGACAGCACGGAACTGCAAAAAAGCCTGGCGAGGGACGAGGAACCATCCAGCAGCACAGCACTCTCGCTGGGAGGCCAACACATGGCGCAGTGGTTGTTCTCCTGGCCTTCCACTCCCAGGGAAAGGACTGCTGTTGAACCATACAGAACTCCTCTGGCACATTACAGCAGATACTGTACAAGGCTTTTAAAGTGATTTTGCACCGTGACACTCATTTGACTTCAGTCAAACGTAGGAAACGGCCCAAGTTACGGGAAAAATTAAAGTTTGTCTTTGGTTTTGCATAAATCCTGAAAGGGACCCATATCATTTCCCTCAGACAGACTGCTTTAGCTGTTAAAACTCCACCTGAACACAGTAAAATGTTACTAATAAATGTTTAGCGCGTTATCCTACTGCTAACGTGGCGGCTAATCAGACGGACACTACAGGATACTCACCGACGGACTTTTCTTAGTAGGTTTTACTCGGGCAAATATCTGAATAGTCTGCTTTACCATTTTCAAGTTATGGCGAAGGTGATTTTACAACTTTTATCGAGAGGAAATTTATCAGCTTCTCCTTCTTCAGCCCCTCTCGTATCTGTTGAGGCCGTTGCTAAGTGAACAGTAACGCTCGCGCAAGGCGACGTCCACGTATGATTGGGCCAAATCGCGCCGGAGGCGGAGCTTTTTCGCAACATGATTGGCCCGACAGCGCTCCCGCGCTAAGCGTGAGCTCATATCTGATTGGCTCACCCGGTGTCCCGGCAAGTAGTATTTATTAGTAAACATCGCGCAACTACTTTCAAAAATCGTGACAATCAGATATGCTGTATTTTGTCTTTTATTCATGCACACATATCTCGTGTTTTAACAAATAAAATGCCAGTATATTTTTTATCAGTATTAATTATCTTTCAAATGTAAACTAAAAACTATGTTTATTTATATAGGTACTAGTTTTTTTTTGTTTTTTTTTTTAAACATGACCTGAACTACAAAGTTCATGTATCATCGTTTAAAGTTGATTTATACAGTATTTTAAATGTGGAGTTTGAATTAAAACCCCTTTCAAGTTCAATATTACCGTGTGCGCCGCCTATTGGACAAAGTGATAACAGCAGGAGCCACGAAAAAATAGTGAGCTGTGCGCTTCCAAAACATGATTTAAAATATTTTAATAAACACATGAAACAGAATATAAATATCCCCTTCTTTTGTGCACAAAACACAGAAAAGCACATGGTGAGAAATACTGCAAGATGAAGGTTTGGATCCTAAAACCTGCACTGTAAATCTGCAGATGGTCACTTGTTCCGCCAGGACAGATGTGAACGCATAAGGAATTCATCACCCGTTTAACTTGTCAGAATGCAAAAGCTTGTGGTGTTCACTTCGGTGTTCGCAAAGTTAGCGGTGGCTGTCGGTCGTCACGGGAATCTGTTTTAAAATTGACACTGGAGTCGGGACTGTGGGTGCTGTCGCTGCTCTTGCAGGCCTCCCTGCTTCCATAAATATCTGACTCTTGGTGTTGATGTTGGGGGGGGGCTGAGGAGCGAGAGAAGTGGGAGGAAGAGTGGGTGGAGGGTGAGTGAGGAGAGAGAGAGAGCGAGAGAGAGAGGGCGCAAAGGGGAGGCAGAGAGAGTCAGTTGTCCGTGAGCCTCGGAGAGTGCGTGCACCGCTGTGCCTGCTCCACCACACGTCCCCCCCGGATCCCTGGATTACACTCAGGAGCACCAGGATCACGCTGGGCAGCACCGCTGCATGGTTGCAGACAGCTCCACTGGCACACGGATCGCACGGCCTTGACCCCAGCGGACCTGAACGTACGGGGCCGGCGGAGCAGGACGGGCTGTTAAAGGTCTCCTCTGAAAGGTACACCAGCTCCTCCACCCACCACCAGGCTGTGGGTTCAAACAGTTTACAGTGACTTTTGTGGCAAAAACAGCAGGAAGAGGCAGCAAAAGGTGATCCGAGCCAGGCCAGTCAGGGCTTTTTTAGCCAGCGTGGATTTTAAAACATCCCTGCTGCTTGTGGGCTGTGGGCTTCTCCCAGCTCTTCCACTGTCGGCTGTGCGACTGGTAACCCTTCCTCTCTCTCGCTCTTCTTTCTTTTGGTTTGTCATCCGTTGCGCTCAGTGTCTCCGCTGGTGCAAAGGAGCAAAGCAGGGAACTGGCAGTTAGGGAGGCAATAAAAAATGAAAGGGAGGGCGACAGCAGGTGTGCCGCTTGGCCGGCCGCCATGTGTCAAACTCCCGATTGCCTCCGATTTTGGTGGTTTGTGACTCAGACAATGAGCCCTTGTGGTTGTCTGCAATTGGTTGGACAATGAGGTTCAAACGTAACGTGTATCTGTGGTTTACCTGCAACGGTGAAGCACACCTTGCCACACGTAAGAACGGTGTGTATATTTTTCTGTTATCTGTGTTTTTTGGTTCTGGCAGCTCTCTGACACCCAGGGTGATACCAGCACAGGAACTGGGGAGCATCAGGGTCATGGGCACCACCTGGCCATGATGACTCCACCAACATTTTTCATGTACGATTTGACTGATGTGTAGGCATTTTTTACTCACTTTGACCCTAAAACCAGCTACCAGGTTCAGTTTCTCATTTCTCACTTAAATATTTTAAATCTATTAACTTGATACTTTTCTAGAAGTGGACTTCCAGCATTAGGCTGCCTACAGTGATTTATACAAAAATACCTTGCTCAGTTTTTATCGGTGCCTTGCTGAAGGATTCTGCAGCAGGAGGTGGGATTCATACTATACCCGTCAAGTGCAAAGCAGCAGCACTAAACACTACGCCACCTGCTGTTCCCTCAAGTCGGACGCATTGGTTATTGGAGGGGTACAGATGGCAAAAAGGGATCCTGACTCTCCGAGCGACACGGGATTATGGAAGGCGGGTGAGATCCAGCTGGGGTAACTTCAGGTCAACATGTGATCGAGTGTAGGGGTCCCTTCAGAGAAATTCCTTGGGGGCGACTCTCCTATTTCACCTCACATGGCCCCTGTTGTGAGTAGCCTCGGTGTGGCTCACATGCTCAGACCCGGGGTTAGCAGGATTCTGAAAGCCCTCCAACGCATCTGCTAGCGGTTCCTGTGCTAAAAGCCACACAATTTGCCCCCAGAAGAATAGTCATTTGTAATATTACCCTCCCAGATTCAGCAATACATGCAGCATTATGATGCCTTTGAGCATAAAATGTTCAACTATGGAACTCATTTTGAATAAAAGCAACACCAGCCAAGTAATATAAGAGTTCGGGAGGGATGCAGGGTAATGACAGAGCTGCTCCTGCACCGCAGGCCGACTCCTACACAACTTATTGATTATGGTCATCCAAACTGCACTCATTGCTGAGCAGGAAGATGGCAAGAACTTCTCATCAAACTCATAAATTATTTCAGAATCGTGACAAAAAGCACACAAGACAGGCAGCTGTGTATCACGCTGCATGAGGCTTTTGCGGCGCCCCCCTCCCAGCCAGGCAGATCGCGGTGTTTTCATGCAGACGGCGGTGGGGCTCCCGTGGTCAGAATGCGCCGATGCGCTCGATCCGCGGGCGGCTGGAAGGGGTGCAGCTCTGCATTCCTCATACTGGGGTCTCACTGTTTTGCGTGCGCTGGCAACTCTTGATGGGGCAACGGGGGTCTCGGTTACACAGACAGGCCCAAGCAGGGAGGCTGGGGCACCGGTCACGGTCCACATGGGTATGTGGTCCCGAGTAGCTCTCCAGGAACAAAACACGCAGTAGTCAGGGTTCTGAAAGGGGCCAGCTGGGGGGTTTTTCTAACAATTTACTCTAAAGTAATTTACAGTGTCAGGTTTGTACGGTAAGCTACTTACACTGATTTACCCATGTAAACAGCAGGGTCATTTTTGCTGTATCAATTTAAGGTATGCACCTTGATCGAGGGTACAACAGCAGGAGTGGGATTAGAACCTGGGCACTCGATTACTATGGCAACCTCTGACCCCACGGTAGTGCTTGTCCGCATTCATTTCTATTAATTTATCAGGTACGTCTCTACCAAGCAACTTACGGTGTTCTGCATGTTTATCGTGTCAGCTTAGAGGAAATACCTGTAGGTGAAGTCAGTGGGAGGAGGATTTGAACCTCTTTCCTTGCGATTGTAAGATGGTGGCCTTAACTACTATGCCCCCTGCTGTCCGTCTGTCTTAGCTGCAACATTAGGCTTCCCTAGCGCACAAACAGATGGGTTTGGAGGCAGATCCCTCTCTGTACCGGTATCACCTGCTCGGGTGTGGCGTTTGGCTATCAAACCAAGAGTAGGATGATGTTAGATAAATATTCCCCATAATACCTCTTTTGTGTGACCACTTTGATGCCAGCTGTGTCTTATTTGTGCTTCTGTCACTCGTGCCTGTTGTGTCTGTGCTGTGGTGGCCCCACTGACAACTTGGCTGTGTTTAGTTAGAAGCCAAAGAGCAACGGTGCAACAAGGCCCTGTGCTTGGTGCTAACCGGCAACTTCCCCAAAATCCTCCTGCTTTCTCCACGCTCAGCATGCACAGACAGTGCATCCAGGAGCTCGGCAACCCATCCTACCTGTGCGTCGCAGCCAGCGCCCCGCCTACATGTTTGCTGCGTTCGGACATGCGCGTTTTGCTCTGTATTCAGCGTGCGTGCTTCTCCCGGGTCTGATCTCAGATCAGTGGTGCAGCTTAATACACACAACACACAAGCGTGCACACCTGACCAACCTGAACAGGTAAATGTGAGTGGCTGCCATTACAACAAAGAATGAAACCCTTTACTCGGTGGCTCCTTTGAAGACACCCACAGATGCCTGAAATTTGTTTTTCTTTTTTTCTCACCTTATTTTACTTATTAATTCAATCTAAGTTTTTCTCCAAAGTGACTTACAGTGTTAAGCTACTTGCACTGATCTACTTGCCCCCCCATAATAAGTGGATCACCCCCCCATGCTTATTCAGATTAAAGAGAAGACAACTGCCGGCAGTGGGGCAAGAGGGCCGTGCCTGTGTGTCCCTGTGCTCATGCCAACCTGCGAACCTGTTGGACCACGCGGACCGCATTCCTCCCCCCTGCAGCCTGTGCTGCCAAGAATTCACCTCTGTTCTGCCACTAACCGTGTTTTTATTTGCACAAAAGGAAGTTGTGTGTCCCTCTGCCCCTGGTTCTGATCGGAACTTGACAGGCTGATTCTTCTCGGTGCTTTAAGCTCCTTTTTCCTGTCACAAGACCAAAGTTTTCCCCCATATCGCTAGTGGCAAAAGTTGTTGGAGAGGCTGCGGTACACGACTACAGCTGATGCACGAAGCCGTAAGCTAAGTAACCTTACGGGTTGAAAATATCCAAGGCTGTTCAAGGTGACACGTTCAACTGAGCAGCAATAAAAATGAGGAACTCAAATGCATTGTGGCTCCCTGTGCAAAAGTGAAAACTCGCCCTTGCAGGCAGCGAGCGCAAAACAAACCAGTTTGTCAGCGTAAAGGCAGTGACGAGTTCACAGCACCTCAGGTAACAGCACTTCAGCTTCGTGCAGGAGCCACCTGGGAAGATCATTTCATTCGCAGAACTTAGGATGTGAAACCATCATCTACCTGGCTATGGAAAATATACACTATTTTACAAATAACTCATGTGAACTGACATAACAGCCCTACAAGACAATCAAAGTATCTGCACCACAACCCCTGCAGCACGAGTGCCAGTCTCTTCCACCTCTGGCTGCTTGGTGGTCCCTCACAAAGGGGTTCGGCACCAAAAGCCTATAGGTTTTCAGTTATGCCCCTGATGTGGCGGAGCAAACCATCTCCCGCTGTTCCTCGGATCTGCTGAAGGATCTACTGGTATCCTCACAGCTACAGCAGTTTACTTTACACCATCTGTCATGAACACCCATGTTTCCCATCAGGTTCACCTCTACAAGCTGCTGTTGGTGTGTTTCACTCCAGCAAAAACAGTGGTGTTGCTCTTCATCTGCTGCTGATGTACTTTTGTTTATTCTAGGTTGTATGGCGCTTGGCAGAAAGGCATCTGCTAAATGTAACGTGAACTGGCTCATATTGCAGCAAAGGGACCTGCTCTTGTACCCTTGAAAAGAGTCTCTTACTAAGAGCCACATAGGTCACGATGAGAAAAATGTTTGTGCAGGGAAATTAAAAAATAATACAGGACACACCCAGAAACTGAAAAGGAGCGCCGCGTGTGATCTTTCCACCATTGCTTTCGACGTGTCAGACAACTTGATGGAGGAAATGCGCTTTGTGCTCCATGTTTCCTCGTTCTTCTGAGGTGCTCTATCTGCACAATTTCTGTGACGCTTGGATACGTGTTGCTGGGCTCTCACCATGTCACTGTCCTTTCGTACCCGCCATCCACCCTTTCATACCCCTTTGGAGGCTGACATTTAACTCCAGCACCTCCTTGCTTTGTACTTACAGGTAATGCATCCTGCTGCCCTTCCCTTGATCACACACCTGTGTTTTCCATCCATCACCGCTATCCTGCCACATGGGCAAAGCCCAGGTGTTTCATTCAAGGTTCAAAGCAAGGCCCTTGGGTTTGATTTGGATTTGGATGTTGTCAGGCGTCACTGAGTTTGCTCCAATTCCTTTTCTGCTGCTTTTTACTGACCGTCAGACATGGGTTTCCCACGACTGGGCACTGCAGATGGCGTGGGGTGGCATCCGCGGTCCGCAGTGTGTCTGCAGCTATGTGCTCATCGGGTCAAACAGGGTAAAATCAACGCAACCGCAAGCGAGTACTTTTCACACGATGATCAAAATGTGGACATGGAAAATAGATGACAGCAACCTTAAGGTTTGACTCCTCTCAAAACCGAGAGTATCTGGCGCTTTCAACCCTCTGTGTTTATGCTTTCAATATGAAGGAAGTCTTTGAGGTTCTGCATAATCAATCCCTCATGAAAACCTTTATGCTCTTCAGAGGAGGAGTCATGTTTAGCTGTGACAGGCCTTGCGAGGCTTTTACTACAGGACACGGAATGGCACGCTCTCACTTGTAAATGCTTTCCAAGGGGGCGCCGTTCCTCCTGCTTCTCTGATGGTATCCATGGTGGGCTGTCATTAACGTCTTCAAGGTTGAACCATGGGATGGGAGATGGTGGCGGGACTCCAGGGTGACCACCCGGGTGCCATTCATCATCTCCATGACTGCAGACCAATCAATCACAGTGAGAGGGTGCTTTGCAGCTCATCCCAAACATCTGTCCCCTGAGGCCTAAGAGGAGCTGCTCCTGTTCCTGGACCACAGGCACTGTCAGCCTGGCTTTTCTTTGGTTTTGGAAGCGGAAGGATAGGGTCAGCACCTTGAAGGACTTAGATGCGTGCAAATGAAAATGGTTTCCAAGAAGGGTTTCTGCCATTGTCCCCACCAGTACCAAAGTTAGCCAGGTTTGAGCAGATGTAAGGGCGGCAGAGGAAACCAGCTTCTGGACAGCACTGAGGCACACAAGAGCTACTGAGCGAAGCTCCTCTAACCGAAACCAGAAGGAAACATCTGAGGGAATTATCTCTGGCAGAGAGGCCCTATTTACGGCACGACATCTGACTTTCGTGTGGTAACTGGCCTTTGGTTGCATGCTTCGCCCAGGCAGTCAAATGACTCTGCCAAACAACTGGACCTGGACTCTTAGATATTAGTATGTGGTGAATTAATGTGGAGTAGAAAGCTGTAAACAGAAGAGGGAGTGAAGTAAACATCTTGAATTTCTCGTGTGCAGGACAGATTGAGTTTCATGGTACAATACACAATATGCTCAACATCCTCCATCATTCTTACCATTCAACTACTATGTAAAGGAGCCCAGGTGAGATAATGGGATTCCTCTGAAAATCTCTGAATGGAGCCCCTATTTGGAGCCCTGGTGGGTTGTGGGAGATTCTCTGGCTGCACTTATGAACCCCGTATCTGATGCTTTTCTTGAACGTGGCAAACAACGTTTGGTTTGTGCCCTGAACTCCTTACACTGATCTACCCATTTCTACAGCAGGGCAATTTTAAATGACTATTGCAATCTATTTATCACAGCAGAAGGGGGATTTCAACCCATGTCCTTCGATTAAAACAACATCCTAGAGAACTCTACCTGCTGCCCCCAGGGAATAGCTGTTGTACTCAGACATCACAGACTTTTTTGGATTTGCAACAGTTGGTCCGTTGGGGCCAGCAAGGTTCAGGCTGCCGGACTGAGTTCTGCACCGTTTCCATTAAAGAGCTCTCCTCACGCAATTTCACAACTGCTATGCTTGGGGCTGGAAAGTGACCGTATATCACCGAAAGGTGGACATTACTTCAAGTCCCGTCATAAAGATGTGCTATTCTATTCCGCATGGAATGTGATATGAAACATCTGTGTAAACAGTGCCCTTGCTGAGCTTTCGGGACTTTTTAGAGCAACATTTTTTTTTACCTTCATGTAAGAAGTTGAGAGAAGCAGCAGGACAGGAGGCTGGAAGTGGACAGAAGAGTGTGTCTCCAGCCAAGCACAACACCCTGCCTCACAGAACACAGCAGACACCTGCCACCCCGCGTGTGCCCAGCACGGCTATGTGAGGTGGGCATGTGACATTATGGAGCGAAAGAAGGAAAAGCAGAAGAGAGAAGTTCTGCCTGCCACTGGGAGAAAAGGCTCCTCTATTTTTGGCTTGGTGCTCCAGCTCTCCGATGAGGCCGCAATGAGGGGGTGCGGGTGGGGCTGCTGCTCCCCCACTCCCCGGCAGCCGGCCTGCGGTCGCGGCGAGCGAGGTGGACCGGGGTGGGCCCAGCAGCTCCCTGATGCTTGGCAGCCGCCACTCGGAGTTCGGAGCCCAGCGCTAACCACCCTGACTGCTGTGTAAAAATAGCCTTCCTGGTTTGCAGGCACATCGACGCCAACAGAACTTCACAAAGAGACGAGGAAGAAAAAACTGTATGCAGCACAGACGGTCAAAGTCAGGCGTTCAGAAAGGAAGGATTAAAGATTCAAAAGTGACTGAGAAAGACAAAAACGAGGCAGCCTGCCGGATTCTGCTGTACGCTGTATATCTGGGTGGGGGTGGACGTCTGGGATATGTCCTGCCTGCACAATTGGAAGTAGCAGCTCCATCTACATCAGTGCCTGGAGCTACCGTGTGGAGCCCAACTAAAAGCAAAACTGTTGTTCCTACAAGGCACAAACCTTTGCATGTATTCTCTTAACTCACAATGTGTGCACACTATTTACAGTAATGTACTTATTTACAAAGTAAGATAGTTCTTACTGTTTCAATTTACAGAGAGACCTTTGATCTACTGTGTTATAGCAGGGGTGGGGATTTGAACCCAGGCCCTTTGACTGCAGAGTGACACTAACCAGTACATTAATAAGTAGGACTTTTACACAACATTGCTTTCAGGCCACTGATGCCAACCCAGTAATCCTGATGCATGTGCCTGAGGTCGTTGCCATGACAACAGTGCTCCTGGCATTCGGTACATTGCTTTTGTGACAGTAGTAAGCCCATGCTCCTCTGAGCTAGCACTCATTCTCTAACTGGGCATCGTGTCGCATCCCCACCGGGAAAACCAAAGTGTGTCAGCCAGAGAGGATCATGGGAAGCAGCTGCCTGGCCTTCTGCAGGTCAGCACTCTGGCAAGATGAGAGGAACGGAGGCTGCGTTGTGGGAGGGGGGGCCATATGTGAGGGGCGGGGCTAATCCTAAAGGAAACAGTCACATTCACATAGCTTTCCTTCTACTGGCACTTCAGCCCTCACTATTGCTGACGTGTGAGTGAGGCAGTTGCCATTGACAACAGCCTGTCCAGTTTGTTTGCTGAAGCCATCCAGGCAAGACTTCTCCACAATTATCACGTTGATTGAGAAATTTCAATCTGTGACCTTCGCTCTACAGCTCAGCCAGCCCAAAACTGTCTGGTGTCACCATGAGGAAACTAAAATAAACCGTGTCTCTAAACTTTTAAGGGTCGTCTGAGAAAGCAGTGAACCGAGTCAACAGGCTTCTGAAGGTGGTCGAGATATTCCAGCATAATGACTTTGTTACTGAAACAGCTGATAACGTCACTGATGCCTGCATGCAGAAATCTCGCCATGCAAACGTGTGGAAAGGATTTGGTGGATATTAATAATCGGTTCATTTCTCATGAAACCCGAAATGCAAACACAAGGTAACAAGGAGAGAGCAAACCGTGTTCCGCCCTTTGAGCAAGATAAAACCACCAGGTACACAGAGTGGTTTCCCAGAGCAATGGAAGAAACATTATGAAAAGGAACAGCGGCTAAGAAAGCACTTCCTGGAGCTGTAGGTGGACAGGAAAAGAACAGTGATAGTGGAGAGACTGATCCAGCTTGAAGTGGTGAGCAGCTTCTAGCCCTTAGGGCAGAGAAATGGAGAGGTGAACGGACGATAAGAGAAACAGCAGGATTCCTATGGGGAGCAGTACTATACGGCAGGACAGTATCATGAATTACATTATGATGAGAGAAGGATGCTGTAGAAACCTACCATCAACGTAGTCCCTTAACCATCGACCAGCCCACTGCATCCATGAGCCTCTCCAGTTGGGAAAGATGGAGAAGCGCTTATTTGGCCTGCACGGTGCTCTGCTTTAGACACGATTACCAAGAGCTTAATGACCTGTCAGGTACACCTGACACGCAGCCGGGACAACACGAATGAAAAAATAAGCCGAGGAGAACAGACCGGTTGGGGAGAGGCGGGGATGGGGGTTAAACCTGAAGCTAAGGTTACTGTCCGGATGACGTTTCTTAATGTGAGACTAATCCACTGTTGATATATTATACTTTCTGGATCATGGATTTGGATCCCCTCTGTTTTATGTCCTGGGAGAGTGAGTGATCTTCTGCCGGAGGTCACGTTTCTCCCAGGGGTGAAATCACTTTGCTGTACTGGATAATGCAATCTGCACTGACACGTCTACCCCAACACCCCCCCCACACACACACACAAAGAGAGGCAACCCCCAACCCCTGACTTTGTAGAGGTTCAGCCTGAGCACATTAGCAGCACTGTGGCTGTGACATCATCAAAGGTGACAAGTCCATGAGCTTTTGTCACGGTCGGAAAAACGTGTCGAGGAAATGCTGTTTCTCAGAACATTTTTAAATGCGGTCCAACCCACACACATACACACACACTCTCACACAGCACTGCAGGCCACGTTATTTGGTGAACAAGACTCAGGGTGGCTGAGTCTTGGCCTATGGAGGAAAGGATGGAACAGTGACGTTAGCATTCTCACCTGTCCCCTAATGCACGTGAACGACAACTTTTGGATTTTTCATATTTATATATAATGTGAGAAGATGAGGTCCAAACATTTTATTGTTGTTATTGCGTTCGAGATGCTTTTTATTCCGCTAAGCGTCAGTCATACCGTACATCGTGGTGGCCATGACTCCCGGGACGGTGTCGCTGCCGGTGTCCCTCAGCATCCAGATGAGGATGAAGCCCCCCCCCCCTCCCATCCCCAGCTTTGGAAAGCAAAATGTTTCAAACATAAAAATCGCGCGCCCTGTTTATGAAATATTCACGTGCGGCTGAGGGCCCTGGTCGACCTGAGCGGAAATGAACACGAATGCGGGATTATTAGGATCAAAACCGCATGTCCTTGCTCCATAGTAATTTTTATTTTTATTTGCTTTTCCTGGATTGAAAATGCGCGAAAGAGGGAGCGCCTCAAACTCGTTTACTGGCCCCTTTACCACGGTAAGCTGCGCGCGCTTTCCCCCTGCATCGCTGCCTGTGGTCCACGTTTACACACAAAAAAGAGCAAATACGCATGTACGGCGTGCATCTTTCAGCGGCGCGAAAGAAAGAAACAAACCCGAAGCGTGGTGCGGGTTCGTGGACGCGCAGACCCGCATGGGAACCGCAACGGGACGCACGAGCTCGCATCAGCGCCTTTCCCGCAAAATCGCCTCAATTAACGGCGGTCCTCCCGGGGGGCGCGCGCGCGCGCGCGAGCGGCGCGAGACAGGAGGCGTTCCCGCCGCTGCGGACCTCGGGCGGCCCCTTTAAGGCGCTGTGGCACGGCTGGCGCGCGCACTGGCGGGACCGACGGCGCTGAATGGACGCTGGGAGCGCGCGCGGCTCCGGTTCCCCTTGCGGTGTCTTGGCGAGGCGAGGCGACGGCGACGCGGATTAGCGGGAGAAAACAGACCGAAAACAAAGCCGTTCGGACGCAACTTGAAGAGCTGGTGAGTTGACGACGATCTCGTTCACATGTCACGTTTTGAGAAAATGGACAGGTCCACGTCAGGGGATGGAGGTCCGCTCCGGTCGGGAGATGCACGTCTGGTCTGGTCTGGAGTTTGGGTCCAAATGAAGGGAAGCGGGTCGCGTTTTCCCGTCCCTCCCGTCCCTCTCCGTCTTTCTGCCTCAGCTGTCAGCACAGCTGTTCCAGCGGGACGCAGTTTGAATCCCTCCGACAGTAGTTACTGAGTTCTCAGCCCATTTTTGTCGCTGTCGTGTTCACATCTGTCCGGGACCCTCGGACGGCTGCAGCCCGCAAAGCTGCGCGCATCGTGCAAACTGGCTGCAAATCCGCACAACCGCGGCCGCCCGTTTTGGCGGATGCGCTTTCGGGGCGTCAGTCCGCGTCGCGCGTTCTTTGGAGTCCGCAGGCGCTGGGCTCCGCCGACAGGGGGCGCCCAAGTCAAGTCACGAACGCCGGAGCGCAGCAAAATACTACGTTCGTGCTGTTATGACTAATAAACGGTTTTAGGTGATGCTTTTATTCAAAAAGGCTCCCACCGCCTCGCTCATTTATACAGATGAGTAATTTTTATCCTTTCAGTTCGGGCTGCAGTACCTGCCGATCAGGATACTGCCTGCAGGAACAGAGGAGTTTGGACCTCCGTCCTACAGGTGACAAGCCCAGGTGTTTAGCTGGTGTACTGCTGATGAAAAGCTACTCTGATCCATTGTATTGCAGTCTGGCTTTTGCTGAATCATTTATACTACTACTACTACTAATAATAATAATAATAATAATAATAATAATAATAATAACTGGTCACAGTATATCAGCCAGCTTACATGATTTCACTGTTAGTTAACGTATGCTACCTGTCAAGTTTTATCTGCTTGTTATTTTGGCCCTTGATGTCTATATTTTAAAAATAAATCAACAATATCTATTCATGTGAGTGAGCTGTGGCCTCTACTGATTTCCACATTGCGTCAGTTTGCCAACTGTTGACCATGGTGTCGGGACACATTCTTCTCAAGTTGTCTTCAAATGGCTTAATTGAACGGATCGCTCTCCCAAGCGCTCAGCATCAGTGCTGTCCAGCTTTGCTCAAATTGAGGACACGTTCATGACCTTTGCTCCATTCTTGATGCTGGCAGTACAGGCGCAGGCCTTGTCCAAAATATTGTTCAAACTGCCAAAATTCAGTCTTTCCCACCTGCCGGGTCGGACGTGCTCACCTCTGCTAACGCTGGTAAGGACTGTTGAACACATTGTAAACATCTCCACCAGCCTGAGCTTGAAAACCCTGCTGTAATAAAAGAAAGTCGTGCAGCACAGTGTTGCAGAGGAGAACAGCACCTAGATGGATGTGAAGATGTGGGTTTGAATCCTGCTCAGTCTATGTGGAGTTTCCATGTTCTCCCCACATTTGTGTGTGTTTCATATTAATTTGTTACTATAAACTGGCCATAGTGTGTGACTCTGTGTGTGTGGGCACCCTGCAATGTGCTGGTGTCCCATCCAGCATGTAGTTTGATAGGTGCCTCCTAGTTCCAGGATAGGCTCTGGACCACCACGACCCTGACCAGGGTAAAGTGGTTACAGATAACAAATGGATGGATTATATACGGGTACTTATTTATATATAATGCTTATATACATTATATGCTGTATATATATTATACAAGCACAGAAATAAAATCCTATTACAGATAAGGGTGGAGCTAATAAGAGAGTTGCCTTCAGTCATAATAAGCCTGTTAAATAAATGAACATTTACTTAATTACCACATTGGGATTCTGGGTGCGTATGTTCCTATGAGAAGGATATTTCCCACATGGTTAATGGTTAAACTGATGAGGGAATAAAACTGTAATTTGTCTGCCTGTTTGAAGTCATGCTAAGAGCTGCGGTTACGCCTCGGTAGAGGCTCCTCCCCCCACCAGTGATCCTCGCTGTTTCGGCAGGTTGAAAAAGAGCAATCCGTGTTCAAGGGCAATGGTGCCACCAGTCTGGTGTATTTTGTTCATCACCCTGCCCATGGCTCGAGAGAGCTGACAGGCAGGGAGTCAGGTTTGTTGTTGAGGGGGGGTGGACAGGGCATCAACCAAGCGATGAGCTCTGTGCCCCTCACCCCCTCCAGGAAAGCCAGGCATAGAAAAGGCCATTGTTTCTGGAAGGTGTTGAAGCAGGTAGCCCCACACTCCTCCCCACTCGGCTCCCAGACCAAGCCAGATGTTGCGGTTGGCAGACTCACCCGTGGTGGCGGGGTAAGGTGAGAGGCTGGCGCCTGCAGGGTCCAGCTGCCAGCACACAGGAGTCCATGGACACACACACACACACACACACACACACACACACACACACACACACACACACACGCTCCTGTGCAGAGAAAGGTCTGAACCCAATTGGCTCAGTAAAGTGGGATGCTGGTGGCCCTGCAGTGGCCTCCTCTGCTCGTCCAGCCTCTTGTTATGATTTTTCCTCTCTTGATCTCTGTTTGCTGCTTGCCCAAATGTATGGATGTGCTTGGGGGTAATGATGGCACGTGTCACAGTGCTCACCTTGTTTCTCGGCCATTCTCTTCCTGGTCACGTCCCACTGCTGTGTTCTCAGACCAGGATGTCACCAAGGCCCTTGTTGCCGACTGATTCAAGCTCACAGCATCATCCTTACATCAGCTACTGGGTACCTGTCTGTGCCTGAGCTCATTTTCTGTAGGGGGCCATTGTAAGGGCATCTCAGAGAGAATTCTACAGTCAGTTGGCTCAGAGCAAGATGGCCCAGGCCAAATAAATCAGATCCATTAGTAAGCAGTTTGTTTTTGGTTTAGGAATTTATGCTTAGGACTTTTCTACGTTCAATGAGCACAAACATCATGCAGTGAACACCAATGATTATATATTGCACAGTTATGAGTGCCTGTTGTCGGTATGACTCGGCAAATTGGCAAATGCTGTACAAATGATTTATGATGTTTAATAAACTTTCCATTGGCTTCACCACCAAGATCTCTTGTATCCGTGACTCCATGGCCTGGAGACCAGTCTGCTGGAGAGCTCCTGCAGGACCAGGGGGTTTAAGTGCTCTTGGCCTTGATGCTGGAGGTGGCAGGCATGAATCTTTAGGACAGCAAGGTGCAATGTGTTACATGTTCAGTGACCACAGCACATGTCTCACAGCTATTAATTATTAACTTAAATTCTGCATTTAAGTGTATTGACACCAATGATATGTTAGCATGATGCACTTACGACTTTGATTTTGCATGGACATGCTGGTGCTTGGCCAGTGCGTTCAGTGGCTACGTACTGTAGATGTGCAGTGTCTCTCCCTGGTGGTAGTTTGAAACTGGCAGTGTTTGGGAAGAAGTTCAAGCTTTGTTTCCTGTTTTATTTTCACTCTGATGAAATAAAATGAATGCAGAAACAGGGCACTTCGTACTTCCCAACGTCCCCAAGTGGTCCCTTATCTTTACTGTCGTCACGATTTAGATTCTGTGTTGACAAATTGCTCAGCTGCGTCCAAATTCCTGCGTGCTCGGTGTTATGACTTAAGTGTCTCAAAGAGATGTTCTGCAACCAGGCTGTTAAACTGTGACCCCAGAGGTCAAGTCCAGGACATTTTTGTTCCTGCTGCAAACCACAGGATGCAACTTAAGGTCCCCTTGTGGGCTGACAGTGGCATAGAGGGAGCTGAAAACCTGGTGGACCGTAGTTTTGCAAGACCTGCATGCAAGCTGTGTTTGGCGATGTTGGCTCCTGGTGGATGAACAGTGCTCTCAGATAATGGCGACTCTCAGGAGGTTGGGTCCAATGAATTTAACTGCCCTTCCATTTGTCTGTGCTGCTGCACCTCCGGTTTCCTTTTCCTTTTCGTCTCTGTTTTCCATCCAACTCTGTAACTTCCCTGATTCCAGTCTTAATGCACTGTGTGTTTTCTACTCTTTTCTTCTTCTGATTACCGTCTCTTCACTGTATTCCTGGTGCCGAGATCAGGAGGCCCTGATCGATTCCTGCGGCTTCCGGATTTTAAATATGGGTAGAAGGCAAGCTTTTCCTTATGTCCCCTACCGTTCTGCTTCACAGAAGACCACAGACGAAGCCTTTGCCCCTTGCCATGCAGAATACCATCACAAGCCGAGTTCTGTCATCCGGCCTCCATGTTGACCCTGTGTTCTAGTGGAAGACAAAAAGGAAATATTCATCAGCACGCACACTAATTTTTCCTCAACAGAGGAAGTGAAACAGATGCTAGTCTTCATGTCCAGTTTCACCCCCCCAAGTGTGACTTGCGCAGATAATATCTGCGTTATGTAATTAAATATTTGAATCATTCAAAATTATATCTAAAGTTTACAGGTGTGAATATTGCTTATGTGACTATTACTGTCTGGGTAATTCTGGGAGAAAATGTTATTATGGAAATGTAAAAATTAAGGATCACCCATTTCTCCTGTGATGACTGCCCAGAAATGAATGTTCTGTTACTCTGGATTGGTAGGTACACTACAAGATTGTGCAGATGTTCCTCCAGCTATAGATGAATTAAGACGTACTGTAATTTTCAGGATGGATGTGGAATAAGCATAAATGTCATCCTGTGGCTGCATTAAGGATGCACCCTTCCAAAATACAGGGGAGAGGTGTAAGTGCAGTCCTGAATGCTGTTTTTACATGTTTGACTGCAGTTATAATAATTTCTGCACTATATTGTATGTACAGTTCACTTCGTGTAAATGCACGCCCTCCAGACCGAAATTTGTTGTGCTTATAACTGGAGTTGGGTGTAGCTAAGCCAATACCTATACTAAACATAGCATAATGTATGATATATTCTAGAACACAGAATGCTTCAGAGTCAGATAGGTCAGGTGATGGGCACACAGGAAATGAAATGGCCTGAATTCAAACAGGACCAGACCACAATGTGCATATAAGTGGTTTGTGCTTCTAAGTGGACCGTACTGTATAAATATACCTCTGTTGGACCTCTGGTGAGTAGCAGGTCCCACGTGCCTCTGCAATAAGGTTTACCCGTTTTTTGGACTACGTTTGAGAAATGTACAGTTTTCTCTGTGTGGCTGGCATTAGCGATCCCTCATTCTGTCCTCTCACTTGGGCTTCTCAAAGAAGGACTTGTTTCAGGGCCTCGTGCTCCTCGCCATCACAGGCAATTAGCTCCCGTCAAAGCAGGGCTCAAGCAGGGTGTCCTCTACCTGGCTAGCATTACGGCCTGCACACCGGCCCGGTTTCCGGGCACAAAGCCGCCCTTTCACCGGGGGAACTGGGGCACATATGGAAGCATTTTCCTCCGACTGGTCTCCCCCATCCTCCACTCATTTCAGCATGACTGAGGTAGCTGGCGGTGCCCACAGCCCCACGTGCAGACAGCTTCCATTCTCACTACCGGAGGAGCCGCGCTCTTGCTAACTTCTGACAAGAAATCTGAGGCTAAAGGGGATGGAGAGCTTCTTTGTACACTTGTTACTGGAGTCTAATCGGCCACTGAAAAGTGAAACTGTGCCCTGTCTTAGCAGCACTGAAGAGGAATTGCTCTACGAGGAGACTGCTTGAACAACCAGAAGAACAAGTGATGGTGCACCAAGTGGCAGACCCTTAGTTCGAGCTCTTGCACAGTGGTTTATGGAAATAACTGCGTAGTGCTGTCACTACTTGCCCGGCATGCAGTCTATGACCTGAGTGGTGTAGGAACCTCAGCCACCAACCGCTAACGCACAAACTCATCACGAATCAAGCACCGGGCACTCAACCCATTGCATAGTTTCTGGTCCTCAGGTTTCGCTTGGGCAGACGCAAGTCGCACTCAGTCAATCCCATCTATGATTCTGAGTTATCCATCCATCTAAGGTGTCTGGTTTCTGCTAGTGGTCTGGGATCGTTGGTGCCTCAGTATTACTTTAAACACCATATTAACATTGTTCAGGAGCCTTCAGTAGCACAAGTTGAGTAGACAACAAATGCAAAAATCTTGCATAGGGGTCTAGATTCAGAGCTAAAGCTATCTACCTTTTCTGTCATTTTCCAGGAAGAGCACAAATGTTTCAACAGACTTTTAAGGGTTTCAGCAAAAGGACATCCATCACAGTGAGGACTAATGGACACTTTGGCTTGGCTGAAAATGCACCGGTACAGGAAGGAACCACAGACTCAAACTTCCAGCTGGTTCTCTGATGAGTTCAGGAGTCTGAAGGTTCGCAGGGCTGACTGTTTGCATTTCATCTGCCGCCGGCAGAGAGCAGGTGGCGTGGAATGGCGGTCCTGGGATTTGTCATCACTGTATCATACAGAAGTGAGTCTCCTTTTGTCATAGTATCAGGATATGGGTGCTTTTGTCATGTAGCTCATCAGGGTTTTGATGCCTCAATGTAAGCTTGATGGAAAATATGGTAACGTGGTGGAATTTGACCCCTGACCCCAAAATAACCCTGCCCCCTACCATCCAGACAGCAAACCCCTTGCAGTAATGCTGGCTTATGCTCTGGGGATCAAAACATGCTTTGGATTCAATTATGCAAAGCCATTTGTTCAGGGAGGGGCCGTGCTTGACACCAGCCAACTTCTCCACCACTGCATTGTCACCATCACTCTCAGTTATTTATAGGGGTAGCTGAGAGTGACTCCCCACTTGGCTACGCCCATATCAAGAGTTGGCTTCTTGCAGGCTCATGGGGGGCTTACCTGACCCTTTCCCAATGACTATAGGAAATGCTCTCCTCACATCCACCTTCAGAAACAAAGGTGGCAGTTGGGCAGGTCTTCAGATGCAGGGACCATTCAATGACAAAGAGAAGCTTACAGTTGCCTGCTCCACTTGCCATGCCTGGTCAAGCTCGCTGCTATCATGATGGATTCCTTGAGCTCCATCCAGTTCCCAACTAATTCACGCAGAGCTTCAAGAGGAGCAGAAAAGAATGCAAGATCCAAAAAAAACATCAAATGATGTAAGCACTTTTAAGGCATTTCTGAGGATCAGCTGTGTGGGACTTGTGGTTGAGGAGGTACTGGGGGGTTGGAGGGGATGGATGACTATTAAAGATATAAAGTACAGGGCCTCCTAGTAGCCCCCCCCCCATCCCACCCAGTGGCGCATTGTGGTCATGTCACTGCCCCGTGCAGCTCTGTTTGTTTGTTGGATTGTGGGAAAATTCCTGAGCTGTTCCGTGAGAGACCCGGTCTGGACGTGGCAATCCCAGGGGCCCCCTCACCGAGAGGCTGAGCTCTGGGGTCCTGCTTCTCTCAGCTGACTTCCATGTCCCTCCTCCTGCAGCTCCCCAGCCAGGCCCATCAATCCTTCAGCTCATCTGTCCTCCGGATGTCTGCTCTCCTCTTGTGGTACCTGGGGAAGCCTGCACACAGTCTAAACACACACGGGCACAAAAGCAGAGCTCAGACTTTTCAGCTCGACGCTAAAGTAGCTACAGAGAGAAAGGAAGAAAGCGAGAGAGGACGGTGTCAATAAATCAGTGCTGATCGAAAGCAAAGTTCAAGACATGGATCTCAGCTGTTGCAGAGTTTGAAAAACAGGCTGAATATCAATGGTTTACCTTGACCCCATGTTCTAGACCACATTAAGATCCAAGCAAAGGTACAAAACCTGAGACAGGTGCAGTTGGAGGATCAAATTTTTTATGGCTGACATGAGTTTGGGTCAAAAGGCTGGCCCTTTTGCCCAAAGAGTTTTTTAAAACACAAATTGTTCTGCCATTTATATCATATGTGGAACCTGGTGAATTAAGCAAAGATCAAATTTATTCTGTGTTACAGTGTTGGGTTTCGACAAGAGTTTGCAGTGATCGTGTCCAGATGCTCATGCAGACTTTTCAAGACACAATTTCTTGTCTGCCTACGTGCTTCTGCTTTCACATTCAGTATTACCTGGGACTCCAGTTTTGTTCACCTGGACCTTCTGTCCTGTTTCAGAGACCAAAGCTGAGCAAACAGTTTAAATCATATTATCTTGGCCTGGCTTAGCTTCATGGTCAACTGTATCTTTTTTATCCTTATATTTTAGATACAATTTAATATCTGCTGCTTGGAGACACTCTTGTAGTCCTGTAGAAAACCAATGGAGTTTCTCTGTAATTATTCTGTTGTGGTCACTGAGCAACTTCCAATTTCCCCGGTCGTTGTGACTAGCGTCCTTCTGAACTTGTCCGTCATCCACATTCACTTATGCGTCGTATTACAGTTATTTTTCCATTTGCAGACTTTCCAGTCAGAAGTGATTATTTCATTTATCACAAAACCCCTGAATGGGCAGAACCACCGAACAAGCTACAAAGGGAAAGTATTCAGTTCAAAGCCTGTTTATTCTGAATTAATGACCAAGCGCTGGAAAACTATATGAGGCGGATCGGAGCGGCCGCTGGTTGGAGGTGTTTGGAACACAGATGGCTGCTCTTTTTTCTTTGTGGAACCTGGGACATTTGTGAAAAGACATGGATAAAGGTTACAAAAGTGATTGTTAGTAGAGATACATGACTTCATGTGATGTAAAGTTGGGTCTGATATGGTTTAAACAATTTTAAACAATGTGAGCATTCAGAACATATTTGTATTTGTGCTGCAAAGGTCCTGCACAGTTAAAAAATGAAGTCTTCTTCTGCTGTCTTCTTGATCTGCTTATACTACACGCATGGTGGCTGGCTGGATGGGGCAGTGAGGGTCTGGAACATGTGAATGTGTTCTTTTCAGCACAAAGGCACATTGATGTGGACTGGGGGCTCCTGTCCCCCAGAGTTCTGCTATTGCCTTTCATCCCTCAGTAGATCAGATTCATTTCTCCAGGTTTTTCCACTCATGATGTGGGCCAAACGGACTATTAACTTCTCTGTGATTATTTATGTTTTTTTTGTTGTTCTTACTTTTTAAAAAAGAAAAACCTCTGTTGGAGAAATGACCCCTCTGAGATCTGTGTTTGTGCTGCATCCTGGATGTACTTGAAGTACCATCTTTCCAAACATCATACATCAGCCCTGCTGTGGCCTAATCTGATCCCATCCTCACACGTTTCCCTCCACTCAAGAGCTGGAGAAGCGGAGATGAAATTCTGCAGGGTTCTGCTGTTGCCGTCCTTGTCTTCATCGTACACATGAACACAGACACAGCTAAACAAGCTGTGAAAGGAGCCCGAGAAGAACGTAGATGACAGCAGGATTCACTACTGTCCTGTACTGTACTGTCTAGCCTGAGAGGACGACTGGCTCAAAACACCCAGCAGCCCTTGCGCCTGAAGTTCAGTGTATACACACACAGCTCCAAGAAGCAGCGTATTTTTTCCTGCAAATAATTTGGGAGTAGATGTGTTATCAGTGTCCGGGATGTCTGAAGGTAAACAAACAGCTTGCTGAGGAAGGGACCAAGATGACAATCAGCCAGTCAGTGTCCTAGCAACCAAGAATGAATGTTTTTTCCTGGAAAAATAGACACCACCACTTAATAAAGAGCTAAACAGACCCTCTCTTACTGCCAAAAGTGCCCAATGTGTCAGGTACCATTGCTGGTTCACCAGAAAGTGGGACAGTTTGGCTGTTTTCATCTCAGACTGAAGCCATTTCTCATGAGAGTTCTGTCATGTGAGCGATGCAGAAGGTCAGTTTGTAACCTTATGGTTGAAGTTCTTTCTAAATGCTGGTAGGATGTACAGTAGATGTCTGTCATGGTCTCTCTGTATTTCTTGCACTTTTAAGAGTTGGGCCTTCTGCAAAGAGGATTAGGGTTCTGTTTTCTTTCTGGAGAGAGAGAAGCCATCGCTAGCATCCCCAGACTTCCAAATGCCCTTCTATCACCTTGTCTGAACCAGTCTTTGCCAGATTAAAGTATTACAAGGCCATGTTCTGATGGAGACCTTAGTGCTGGAGTATCAACAGTAATGACCAAATCTGTTAAGTGCATCATTAACACGGCTCTGGCTGTCGCCCATTAAGTCGTACAATTACAGATTGTTCCTGATCCCTGGAATTCTGCAAGCATCTACGCCCCAGAACTATCCTTTGGGGCTGTTTCCCACATCCGTGGTAAAAGTTGCAGTGAGATGCGGCACCAAAGTCATTCCTGCCAAACCTGTTGCAGAAGAAACAAAGGAAAATTACAACCAATTTCCCCGGCCCTCGGTGAGCCTCACGTATTACTGCACCCGTTCTCTTTTACAGACTTTATGAAACACATTTTGATATTCAAGCGCTAACCTTTTCCAGGTTCTGTGGGCCTCTCACAAGGCCTTCTCATTTCTTAGCTCTGCCGGTTCCTTCATGCCAGGCGGATCTTTTAATATCTCACGCTCTGCATAGTTAAAGCTCACTAGGCATTTGCTTGCAGCTGTAAAAGCATAATGGATCCAGCATGATTCATAAAGTGACGGCAAAGTCAGTAATATAATTTACTCAGTGTATTGCTATTCTTCAGGCTCGCATGGCCCTTGGAACTTTTTGTTAGCGCTTCTGTCTTTGGTTGCCCCACTTGCACCTGACTGGCTGCTCTCTCGCACAAGGCTGTTGTTGTTTTAATGGGCGTGTGTCTCTTTAAGGCGTGCTTGCATCCTTCCCCTGTAACAGCGCTTTGCTCTCTGGTGCAGAGTGCTGATTTGCTGCCAGGTTGCCCTGACGACCGGCCGCAGTACATAAACTGGGAGATGTTTGGGAAGTTATGGGCTGTAGAGCAGGAAATCTTGCACATTCTTTACCTCTGACCCCCTGCACTTCATTCAGAATAAAATTTGCTTTGTAATTAGATTCTTTCTGCATTACTTTGTTTACCTTGTAAAGCTGTTAAAGCTTCTTGAGGAAACTAAGTATAGCTGTGCAGTCTGTCTTGCCTCTAAGGCCAAAATGTGCAGGAAGGGAGAGAGAGAAAACTAAAATGGACGGATGAGAGACGAGAGCTGGCATGGCACGTGGGAGATGTGAAGTGGGCCCGGTCGATGAGTAGTAGGCCAGTTTCTGATCGGTTCATCGACTGCTGTGGTGATGTCTGCTAGGGTCAAGAATGCAGGAAGACCGAGCGCTTGACTTCTGAGAATCCATGGAGGCAGAGCCATGACCTACGGTGTTCAATTGCAAGCCATGTGGAGATCTTCTGCTGGACGTCTTACAGAGTCAATTGATCTCTCGGGCACAGAGCACACAAAGGGTTCACTCCTCTAACCATCACCAGCTTTATCACTTGCATATGAAAGCTGCTAATTCAAGTACGAAAGTCTGCTTTGGTTAAGCCCACAAGCCTGGAAAATGGATGGTATGTTGAAGATAGTGTCCCTTTGTGTCATTGCTAAGCCCTAGAACCATGCAGAGATGTGTTTAGTTACGCTGTCATCGCAGGACAGGAAGTCCCAGTCTCCTATTAAGGTCTCCTCCTCAAGAGGTTCTTGTATGTGTGTGTGTGTGTGTGTGTGTGTGTGTGTGTGTGTGTGTGTGTGTGTGGCGGGGGGGTCACTAGTAAAAGAGGGAGGCCTTCCTCTCCAAGCTGTGTTTCTAGCCAACAGGAAAGTCAGTGTCTCCTTGCTTTTTCACTATTTACTGTCTTAGAAGGTCTCACTGACCTGCATCAGTGTGCAGCCTGGTTCCCGTCCATTAATTTTAGGAAAATTCCTTGAGCGCTGGTAAACAAGTGCGTACCAGTCACCGAACCCTGCGGAACCTGGCACCCCAGTAACTAACGGTCATTTCCCACTTAATCGAATCCTCGTTGGATGGCTTCATATAAAAGGCCCCTCTGCCTAAATTATGGGAAGACTTGGAAATGTGGGAATCCAAAGAGGCTGAAGACAGGGATGTGTATCCCAGATGCCCCGTTTGGTGTGCAGCTGGAGTGCTGAAGAACACATCGGTCATCGTCTGACATGGTGTGCATGGTACTGTACCTCTTCTTTTCTGCCGTTTCACATGGAGCTGCCCAGCTGATGGCAAGGAGCACATTTGAGCTGTGCATTGCACATCCCAGCCCCAGTGACCACAACAGTGGCTGGGAATCAGCAGCAGCCTCAAAACCTGCAGATGCCCCCCTTGTCCAGTGTAGGAACCAGGAACTGCTGGCTCACATTTTGGCCCCGGTATCCCAACTTGTTTCACTCTGACCTGCGTCTGAATGCCGCCAAACTAGGATTACCCAGCAATGTTTCTGACAGCAAATGAACCTGCCTTGAGGGAACCAGGAGCAGAGATCGATTGAGTGGATGGGTTGGGCTGAGGGGCGAGGAGATCGGAACAAGGCGTGGACCAGAAGCGCAGCGGCCAGCCATGCCCACATGAAGAGAACACAGCAGGCAGCTACGTCCACGTTAAAACATTTTGCCATGCAAAGAGAAGTGTTCTCAGATGTCTTCCCCTAAGCCAGAGAAGCATGTGACTGAGCAGCAGCACTGGCTCGGAGACACATGGCAGGGTCATTTGATGTGTCTCTGTGCCGCTTGGCTCTCTCGGTGGCCTCTTGCTTGAGCTCCTCTGGAACATCTTTCATTACACCAACCTCAAGGCAATTTACATAAGAGAGAGACCAATCCAAGGAGTGGAAACGGGGAAGTTTGGGAAACAAGCGGGTTGAGCAACAATGGAATTTGAGGAAGACTGGCTCGGACTGGCGATGTGTGCAATTAGAGGTTTCTGCCTTTTGTCTGAGCCCAAGAGTTCTGTATGTTTGCACTCTGGACACGCGGAGACAAAACAGACAGGCACAATGTACAATTTACAGAGCAGGTTCTCATCTGTGATCTGTAACCCTCAATCACCCAACTGTGGAAGTAGGAAACAAATACGAAGCAGTGTGTTTGCACCGTGGCTTTGCTAGTTCTCACTTCTCCTGCGATGAGAGCTCCCAGCCACGTGTCAGAAAGGAATTCTGGGTCTGGTTTGTGCGTGACCTGGGAGACTCTGCTTGTATCCCAAAACACGCAAACTGCATGTCTGTGCCAGAGGAAGAGGAAATGTACTTGGGTTCTGTAAACACGGCGCCAGGGTCCTTCCAGTGGACAGGCAGCGGGCAGGTACCGCAACAGTGGCCGTGGTGAAACAGTAGGGCTCCCACCGCTCTCTCCAGCTGTGACCCCCCCAGTCACATGCTATACAGGTATGGGGCTCAGTGTGGCATCCCGCTGACCCTTTTGCCCCCTTTCTCCCTGGGCCACACCACACAGCATCCAGGCTCATTCCAGGCATGTTTCTGCCCCTTTACCATTTTAGGCTGTGTGCTGGTTCTCTCCGAGGGGGATCCGCTTTCAGATAGGGATGGGTCTGTAGTTTGGACTGAGGAGGAGGGGTTAGTTGGGGGAGATTCTGGGTTTAAGTAAATATTGATATTTTCAAAGCCACACAAGGGAGTAAGAAAAAATTCCAGAACTAAGATTCCTCTGCTGGTTTTTAGAATTTCAGAGAGCTCATTTATTAAAGAGTGGAGAGGTCGACCGGTGTGCAGCTATCGAGAAGCTAACACTATCACAGCTGTGAAGCTGTTAACAAATCAGCCTGTGGCACTAGCCAGACAGCCTCCCAGGGAGACCGTGCTGTCATTCCCCACACATGCAGAAGCTCGGCCTCCAAATATGCTCACTCTTCGTCTGCAACAGTGGTGGTGACCGATAGCCTGAGAATGCGTGTCTCATCTGAGCAGTTCTTTATGCTGGCTTGTGTCTACGAAAACAGTAAATAAACAAAGATGTAAGTAGCTTGAAGGCACTACATCTTCATCAGTTGTCTCCCTTGTTTTTCTGCAATGCATTCTCTTCCATTTTGTTTGATATGAGGAGCAGTCTTTTTAACCTGGAGGCCTGATGGCAGGGCTCTTGGAGGCTAGGGCATATCAAGCAGGGTACGAATGGGGGAGCCCCAGCTGGCTTGAGCCCTGGCTGCTAAAAATAGCAGAGGGACTTCCTTCAAAATCCCCATGACCCAGCCTCTTCTGGCCTAGCTCACCCCACTTCTCCACACTCCAGGCACCCACCCCCAAGTATCAGTCCCAGCCAGGAAAACCTCAATTTATTTTCCTCAATTCCAGTTACCTCTCCTTCTGCTTCTTTGTTCCCTCCTACTTCTGTAATTCTACTTTCTTGTGGTCCCTGCCAGACGGTTCAAGTACCAAGTAGAATAGTTAAAGCAAATGCCCATTGAGGTGGGCGCTTCAGTGCACTGGGGGGCACTGAGACAGATTTTTTTGGGTGGGTGAGGGTGGCATCCCATTCAAGAGAAGCGTGTTCAGGATGCTGTTTCTCCAAAGCTTCCCTGGAGGGAGAGCCGAAAGCCTTGGCGAGCGCTGCCTTCAGACGGGAAGCAGTGTGGACACGTGCACGGAGGGAGAGACCAGAGGGAGAGAACACAGGGGGATCCAGGCCCAGAACCAACACCAGGCATTTGGCTGCTGAACCAGATCAGAGGGCCAGATGTCCACTAACCACTGCATTGTTTGTGTTTGCCTCTAAAAACCTTTGTTAGCTGCTCAGACCTTTTCACAGAAAACAATTTTCTTAGCATGCAGTCTGGATTTTTTGACTTTGTATTTTTAGATCGGTGTCTTCCTGAAGGGAACAGCAGTCGTGACCTTTACTTAAAAATCACTTTCTTTCACCATCATGCTGTACTCGCCTGTTATCAACAGAATTTCAACAATTCCTCCGCGTCCCGGAATGTCGTAGTGCGGAGAGCTCTGATGGACTCAGGATGGTTTTCATTGTAGCCAAAGATGGCTGACCAGTGATGTTATAAGAGCAAGGAGACAAAGGGTATTGTTGGAAAGTCTCCAAGGAATGCTTCTGTTAGGAAACTCAGGGAAGTGGCCCTGTAGTGGTGCAAAGAGCATCAGATCAGCTGCAGAGCAGATTTCAGAGTTCCTAGTGGTGCAGCTCACCTGACATTCAGTCCTCCAAGGACAGAAAATTTTAGCACTTTTATAACAGGTATTGTCGATACTATGGGCTTGCCTTGCGCACCGATTCCAGGGTAGGTTCTGGACTACTGCAACCCTGACCAGGACAAGTTACTGAAAATGGATAGATGGATGGATGGATGGATGTTGAAAGCCAGGTTCTTCTACCCATGAGCAAGACAGTTACACTGAATTACCTCATTAACTTAACAAGTGGTTGTGTGAATGGCTCCAACAGCCAGGGTCCTAAAACACCCTCAGCATCATAACATTCCAGTTAGCGGGGCAATAATGTAATAAAGTAGATGCAGGATGCAGAGTTTCTTTGGAAAGACCGAGTTAAACAGTGGAGGTTTAAAAAAAGCCCTACTTACGGCATGTGTTTGTGTGTTTGCTTCTGAGCATGCGTGTGTGTGAGATGGAAGGCATCTTGGAGCGTGCGGCGAGTCGAACAGATTGCTCCGCTCTCTGAAGATAAACAGGAAGTGTGCTGTTTGTTTTTCTGAGGACAGTGGCAGGCCATGCTGCGGCTCAGCGCTGGGGAGATAGAGGACCGAGATGAGCAGCAGCAGCTGGAGAGAGAAGGATGGGGACAGCGACAGGGCATGTGAGGCTTTCCTATACATAGACGCCTTCAGTCAAACCCAATTACTTTTTTTTTGCTGTGGCACACTTTTGCAAGCATGGCACTAAGCATCTAAGTGCCTCTGCCTTTCTCTAAGGTCTTTAATCTGTTCTTGGACCATCTATGCAAATTTTATTTTCTAAATTTTGATGCTTACATCATTTTAGGATGTATTAAAACATTGCTGTCACAAAGTTGTTAATTTTTTTTAGCAGTGCCAGACACCAGCCTGTGTTAGTACTTATTGACTGTACCACATAGAAGTACAGTTGTTTTGTTCTACTTAGCTTTGGTGACTTTTTCAACAACATGAGATCTGCCAGCAAGTTCAGGGGCCCTGAGCAACACAAAAAGTCAGCAGTGAGAGGGCCCAGGTGGTAGTGGGGTCAGAGAATCACCTGCAGAGCCGCTGTTATGCTTCCATAGAGAGAGCAGATGTGGCCGTAATGAGAAAGAGATGAACACGTGCTGGATCTCTTGACCTGTCCTTTCCCATTTTTTCTTTGCCCAGAATGCAATGTGCATGCAATAAAGCTCATTCTGTTTAAGCAGTAATTTTCTGCACAAAAGTTGAAGGACTAAGCTTCCTGCATGCAGGACAAAATATGTACCAGGGTCCCCTGTTACAAATGAACTGTTTCTTTTAGAGAAAGTGAAAAACAGCGATAAATGACCACATGTTGTTGCAACTCATCCCACTCTTCAAGGAGGAGCCCGTGGTCCCCTTAAATGCCAAATAATATATAAAGATTTCTTTTGAAGTAGCACATCTGGGAAAAAAACTGTTAATCCCCTTCGGTCTCATACCTGTAGCCGGGGAGCTGGTTCCTGTTGCCATAGTGATGTGTTTCCATGACTCTGTCTCCAGGGACATGATGATTGCTAAAAGCTGTGGCTGAAAACTCTTGACCGTCTGTGAGGCTCATGGCCCTTCTGTGGAAATGAGGTCACCAAGAGAGCGGCCCCTGTTGTGCTGATGGTGTCACCTGGATGCGAGATAAGCTCCTGTCTAGTAATACAGCAGCACTCATGGGGGTTTGTCCCATATTACGATTGCTCTGTGCCGCCAGCCATTAAATCACAGGAGGACCATCGATCACTGGAGCCCGTGTTCCATACACGTGCTGAATTGACACACTATTTCATTGAGGTCACTGCCATTTGTGTCAGGTGTGCAGGATTGACCGCAGAATCCGTTCATCGGTTTTTCCCTCCCCTTCTTCCTCAGTTAATTGGCAAAATACACATTTGGCCTAAAAGCCTCAAATTAAACAGGAAAGACTGCATTGCAGGTCACATCAACCGGGGCACAGCATGAAGAAGCTGAAGGCTAGGCAGCGTTATGTAGCCAGGCCTCCGTTCTCAGTGAGTGAATGACCATGAGGACAGTGAGCCGGACTGCAAGGGAAAGACGTCCATTGACCCTGGTAAGAGCGGAGTCTGAGGGGCACAGTGTAGCCACTGAGGAGCCTTCTCCCCCACATTGGCCCTGAGCAGCAGATGAGCCAAAGGAGCGAAGCATTATGCTATCCACCGGTCCTGTAAGAGAACCCAAGAAGGAACTGTTCACAGTGTGTGCTCTCAAGCAGTCTCCCCTTGAAACACAGGCCGCACAGTAATGGTTCCAGTTGTAGACCTGCTGGCCCAACAGTCTGCAGGACTCGGTCCAAGCCTGTAAGCCCTTTGCTGGATTTTAATGGGTTCCCTGGCTGTGCTGGTGAGAATGGCTGGGATGAGCAGGGATTACGCTGGCCAAATGGATACTTAAACATGAAACTCTACAAAATAACTGGGAATATTATTTATATATTTGGGCAGATGTTCTTCTCTAGTCTTGTACATGCTAGCCCCAAAATTGTTTTATAATGGGATTCCGATTCCAAACCACACCTCCATGGTGGACACTTGAGCAATTACAACAGAATTAATGCTCCTAACCGTTCGTAGGCCAGCACAAGCGGTGCCAGCACAAGTGTTTCGAGGAGATGGAGAGACAAATGAGAATGGGAAGTTTCACCGTCGGGCCTCGCTGGAAGTTTCCAAAGGCAGATCTGACTTGCATGGTACAATTATTTACATTAGCGGGTTTCCAAATAATCGCTATAATTAGGTTTGAGGTCGGACTCCATGTTGTTCAGATTAAAAAGAGGCTGTTCTGAGACAGAGGGATGAAAAAAGGGCAAAGGGAGGAAAGCATAGGGGGAAAGGAGTCTGTCGCCATAAAAAGAGCCAAAAGGAAATGCTGGATGTGTATGGAGTGGTCACCTTCATTAGGACACATTGATATATACTACTGTCCTCCTGCCTCTGTCCTGAAGGGCTTGCAGGTCCATATTTTATACCTGTGAGAATTCAGTTAATAAAATTAGCTTAAGTACAGGTGGGAACTTAACTACTTTTACCCAAAGCAAAGATATTTTCCATGGTGAAACAGAAGGAAAACAGAACAAAAGGGAAAGAGAGAGTGTGGGGATGCAAAGAGGAAGTAGAGCTTTGAAGGGCAAAAAATCCCATTATTGTACAGTATATATCATATAAGCAGATGCCATTATATAACTCGTCCCACATCTTCGGGCTCAGCCAACCAGAGTACTTAAAATGGCTGTAGTCCTGGGCAGTTGGATGAGTTCCCACTACAAAGCAGATTACTAAGACAGTTATTATAATACAATGAAGGAGAGAAACCTGGAACCTTCAAGAGAAGAGAGGTTTGGGTGCAAGTGTCTTCATGTATCATTTGCTCATGGACAGTTTAGGAACACATACAGATGTTCAGGGAACGTCTCAGTCTCACTCTGATGAAGAAGAAGACGATAAAGACAGTGACTGCAGGGCAACAGAAAGAAGCAGTGAAAAATTACTCAGCAGAACATCACAAAACATGACTTGCCATAATTTAGCCGAGTACACTGGAAAAACTGCCAAGATAGGCCCGTTTGACATTGGCTTTTCACATCTCAAATAGGTTAGCGTGAACATTCTCGTATTGTTGAGTCTGATGCTTTTCAAGGATTGTAAGAAAATTTCCTTCTGGTCCAGACCCCCTGACTGGGCGCACAGCCATGCAGTTATGTTCTCAAGGGTTATGCCTGGCATTTTCCTGCTCCACAGTAACGTACATGTCTTTATAAAATTGGGGGATGGGGTTTAAGGTTAAAAGCTGAAGTTCAGAAAGTTATGAGAGATGACTGCAGCAGAAGAATGAGATGTTCCACCTTCTTCAGAAACCCACTCACATAGCAAACATTTCCCATCTGCTTCGCAGAAAGGTAAAAAAAAATTTGTAAAAACCCAGAAAATGGTGCAAATTCACAAAGGTCAGAGGAGGATGTGCTTACAGTACTTGAAGGGGTGGGTAGTTGTAGGTGTGGTGCTGCAGCCTGCTGAGCAGAGGAAGGCCACGCTTCTTCTCCACTGACCTCTGGCTCCTGTCAGTTCATCCTGCCTTTTGGTGGCAGTTTTCCATACGTGAGACAAATGTGTTCGATTTAAGAAAATCTCGACCTGTGCCAGGCCATGGTGACCATTAGACTTTATACTTCTGTAAATTGATGAACAAGGACAAACACAATGATGAAATTAAACAGCCTTATAAAAATGCTGGTCTGTAAAACGGTCAAATGCGCCATTATCCACAATGGTACCTTGGACCATGTCGATTTCAAGTGCGTAAGTATTTATAATTAACCCATCTTCACATGTTGCAATTTGTATGCCAATGTGGAAATGGGTCCAAAAGATGCCACCACTCCTCAGTGCCTGGCTGAAAAGAACAACGCTTTATCTGTTTTGATGTGAGAGGATAGAAATGCTAATGGAGCCATTTATCTCTTTGCTTCCCGTAATTCATAGCGGCAAGCTGCCATCTGCAAAACCACAAGGTCGGCATATCAAACCACCCACATCCGTAGATGACTAGGAAGAAACATCTGGGCACCAATGTCCGCAAATGTCAAAGCCCAAACGTCTAACATCTGCCTCTCTGCCATGGCCCTGTATGTTTTTGCATCCTCCGTAACAAATGGCTGCCACAGTGTGCCTGCAGCTGAAAGGATGAGCCAAACAGGGAAACGTCACTTCCACAAAGTGCACACCCGGCTACAATCTCCTGTCCTGTTTGCACATTCAGCCCATAAACCTGCAACGTTATTCATCTTGTTACCGATCACATCATCTACAACAATGGATGCAGCTGTAAGCACTGTGGAACAGAGTTGAATTAAGGCTCTTATTCTGCTTGGGTGCTCTTTACTGCCATCAGGTGGCTGGAAGCATAAACAGATTTCATGTTTGCTCTGCTACAGAGTGAAATTTAGAGAAATGGATGAGAAAATGCGATTTAAAAAGTCAATAAATAAAACAGAAGACGTTTGTATGGAAGACGTGTGCCCATACTCACACCTTTCCCAACCTGGCTGCTATACCTGGAAGACACTGTAACCCTAGCCCCAAGGAAGTAACAACAGCTGAGACCAGTTGAGAGATGCTATTAAAGACAAGGTGGCAGCAACCAGAGTGAGATCTTCGGTGGGTTGTGAACTCTGGTCTGGTTTCTGTACCTACCATGTTTGCAGGAACAGTTTATGTGAGGTAGCAGTTCATGAAACTGCTGTGTTTGCTTGGTTTTTGTTTGCTCCTTAGTTTAAGCCTAAAGGCCCTTTCTGTTAATTGTGCTTATATCATTTTTGAGAGCTTTGGTGCTTTGACTTTGTTACAATGGGAAAAAGGAACAAGTAGCTCAGATCTTCTCACCATCTTTCCCTGCCTGGTCATTCCCTGACCCTGTTAGGGCCTAGAGTGCCACAGCTGATATCTTTGAGAATTTGTAACTGCTGTTAATGCCAGGAGTCAGGGTTCTTTCTGAAAATATCAGCTTTTGGAGTTTCACTTCAGCTGCTAAGGAAACAAACAGCAAAACCAGGTTTCCAATTGGAAATCATTAATTTATATCCCAGGAGGTAGATGACAGTATGGAATGTCAGCTGGGACCTTGGGCTCACAAACAGAGAGGTCAGAGATCATAGAGGGAATCACAGCTGTTTTCCTCCTCACACTGAGCTCCACAAGTCCTGGCAGTTATGATGTTCCCTCACGGGTCAGTGCCCTGCCTACATGTGGCTTTCAGCTTCTCCTCAGGATGGTTCAAGTTCCAGAATGGGCGTGCTGATGGTTGACCACCATCTTGATTTGCTCTTCTGGGCGAATTTCTAATTTGCATCATCCGGCTTTGTTTCAGGTTCTGAAATTTAAACCTAAAGTAGGGGAAAAACGCCCTTGTGGGAGCTTTGCTGAGCAACTCTCCTTCATCCTCTCATGGCCAAATCATACAACCAAAATAATTCTTCTCATCTTCTTGTATTGTGTGCACTGAGCCAACACTGGAGCCAAGGCTGAAGGGTAGAAGCCAGTGCTGCTTCTGATTTTCAGGAACCTGTTGAGATTCCTGGGCTGCCGATTCCCGGGATGCTGACTGTGCCTTGTTATCCCGATTGTAATTAGCTGGGAGTTTTGGCGCTCAGGACAGCGGTGGGAGGCTCTCCTGTCGCTGGGCTGTTGTCCTCTATTGGGTTGAGATCTACGATCAACTCAGGCTGCTGGGGGTTACTTCTTCTCTTCCTGCTCTCTCTCTCTCCCTCCCCTGTTGCTCTTTCACTTTCAGTCCCACTCACTTCTCTCCTCCTCTCTCTCTCTCTCTCTCTCTCTCTCTCTCTCTCTCTCTTTCTCTGCTTTGCTGACAAACACACATATGCCGTCACACCCCAAGGAAGAACAAAAGTTTTGGAATTCAGAAAAGGGGGGGTGGGGGGATGGGACATGAGGGCTGAACGAGTGAGACGGAGGGAGAGAAGCAGGCACCCGCAGCTCCCAGTGCAGTCAGCTGAAAGCCGGAGAGGAAGTGTCGACGAGGGCTGGACCGGGAACACGGATCTGCCCTCCGCTGTCTCCCAGGGAACAGCATTAGCGAGCGGGCAGGGACGGGACGGGAGGGAGGGACGTACAGCTACGGGGAACCTTTGAAACGGCAGAGGAGACATCTCTGCATCGTCGGGGCAGCCGGCGAAATTGACAAGTGGCTGATATTTGATCTGGAGCTGCTTCCGTGGAGTCGGTCAGTCGCCAGCAGGAACGGTGAGCATACCGTGGGAAAGAGTCACAGATGTGGAGCGGCACACTGTCTTGTTAATGTAACCCATCCAACCTGCTGGCAAACGCAAGGGAGTGTAGACCCCTTTTCCCAGTAAAATAAACATGCAGCACTGAGGCAGCAACTGAGGAGGGGGAGCGTCGTGTTTTTGTGCGGATTATTCCAACGTTCCCGGGTGAGTTTTATGGCTCCCAAGCAAAGTGTGGAGAACCCTGGCTGGAATTGGACCGTCCTGGAAGCGCTGACTCCCTGGATGGTCTGCTGGCGATGACAGCACCCTCCTCACCTCTGCTGGTTCGTTCAGCTTAAAGGCTCAGGCTCGCAGAAAACCCAGGTTCACTGTGCTTGTGGAGTAATGCATCCCTCGCCACGGTGGTCTCAGCGTGTCTATTTAGTAAAACATTTGCAAATGCGTCAGCTCTTCTGGCAGCAGATCCTATCCAGAGTGACCTGCAGCATCAAAGCAAACATCCAATTGCGTAGACACACATTCACGTGGTTCAGTAGCTTCCAGACAGTGCTAATGTGTTTCTTGGATAGGGTTCTGGAAGGTTAGATGGTGTGAACTCGGGGAAGTCTTTGCTTGTCTTGGAGTTTGACAGAGCTGTTGCACCTGGCCTCTTGGATGAGGTTTTGTTGATCTCCCCACCGAGATGTCGTGACGAGGTTGTTCGCAGCAGAGAGGACACACAGTGTGACCAAGTGACCGCAGCCCACTGCCTTTGGCCTCCACGTAAAAGCCGTTCATCTGGGTTTCATTTGTATTCAGTTTGGTCCTTACAATCTGCCTGAACACTTGGTAGCTAAAGTTTTATTTATAACCATAAACACTGCAGCGAGAACCACCGTGGTGGTGAAAAATAATTCTAATAAACAGACCTTTGAATGGAGTAAGGATAGTTGCTGATGGAGCAAAATGAAGAGGAGGAATCCAGATGAGAGGAGATAATGCAAAGTTGAGCTGAATGCATACAGGCCAGAACTAAGGGATCGTGAGAGTATAGAGGTCTGTGGGACGGGGAGGAATGAACGGTCACGTCCTCTTGGCAAATTGGGAGGATCCATATTAGGAGCTGCGAGGCATCAGGAATGTCAGGAATTGAGAGAGGAAGTGTCAGCCCTGTTCCTCGATGCCTTGAGATGCAGTTGAGTGAGACAGATAATCTCCCAGTAAATCGGGGACACTCCCCTTTGGAGGACAGGGACCCTGGGGACCTGGTCTTCTGCATCCTTTTTGCAGGACATGGCTCTACCCTGTGGGCCCAGCTGTCCAGAATGTGGTTTGCACTTAGGCTTACTTTTATATTTATGCATTTAAGCAGCCGTGATCATAGGCCCCATATTTAAGTAGCTACCTGCTGAAGGGACCAATGAACAGGAAAACAGGTAGATAAAAAGTAGCAGCAGGTGAAGGGATACAAAGGGCTGGGAAACGGCTCCAAAAGGGAAGTGTGTCGAATGCTTGAAGGGACTTGAAGTGCAGCTCTGTGGGACACAGGGAGTTCATTCCTCCACATTGGGGTTGAAACAGGGAACTGACGGGGTTTTATATTTTAGGCTCCTTGTGGCAACCAGAGATGGAGGAGGTCAGCACTCTTGCTGAGGTGTAGGGACTACTGTGTCTCGTGGAATTTGCACGCAGTGGTCAATTTATATCTGGGCTGTCAATGTACCAAATATTAGCATCACAATATATCAACCATCTGGGTCTGAAATGGTCAGAATTGCTTTTGGTGGTTTTCAGAGCTGTCCGGTTACCTCAGAAAGTGTCACACACAAGGGCCAGCCGTTGCTATGGTCATCCTGTATTTATCTACCAACATTTGTGGCTGAAAACTGTAACTGACAGTTTTAGTAAGAAGCTTCTGACTGGCTTTTTTCTGATGCTGTTAGACTCTGCATGCTTAATGTCAGCTGATGTTTGGGACATCTTGTTGGGAGCTGAACACTGAGCAGAGGATATGCGAACCCTGCCTAACCCTGGTGGCGCTAACCATCATACGGAAGCCTATCGGGAAATCATTAGACCCGAGATTGCTGCATACCCCCTGGAGAGCTGATGATAGAGACATGCCCCACCAGCATGATCCACAGCCCTTCCAGCCCAGCAATGTCTTTTTGAGAAGACTCGACATCACGCTTAAATCCTGCACCTGCAAGGTGGCAAAAGTTCACGCATCAGTCAAGCTGTAACTCAAAGCGAGAAATCAATTACTGATGGTTGTATGGCACTGGCCTTTTCTATGCCCACTTTTGAAGGATGGTCCTTCTAGACCCATCTGCTAAGAACAGTAGAGGCACAGTGGGAGCAGAGGTAGAGTGAGAAAAGTTTGGCTTCTTTCTGCTCGTCCTCCTGCCATTTCTCTGTCCTCCAGTGACTGGGAACAAACAGAAAAGTAAAGTTCAGAAAAGATTAATGAAATATGAAGGCTTCAGAGAGAGAGGCTGATGCTGATTATCCTCATGGCATTCTGTCCATGATGGTAGGTAGCAACCGACACTTGATGGCCCCACACACACACACTTGCACATACAACTAGCTGTCTCAGCAAAGATGTTTGTTATTCAGTCTCAAACACTTACACTTATTCCATTAAGCCAGCTAGGTTTAACGTGTGCTGCCAGTGTTGGTTAAAGCCAGGGCATCCTAGACAGAATTTGCCACTCTTGTATCCATTTTAGTAGCAGTAGATGTGGATGCAGAAGCACCAAATCACACATTTTTTTCTTTCCATGAGTTGGAACGAAGCAGTCATTGTATTTAGTTGAATTAGAAAACATTGGTGGCTGGAAGTCCCCTTGGTGGTGGTGGTGGAACGAAGGAGTGCAGGATGTTTGCCTGTGACTGTGTACAGCACTGCAGTTCAGAGCACCACGATCCACGATGCTTCACAGGGGCTATTTTAAAGCCGGGCAGACCACCGGCACTCCCAGCCGTGTGGCCGAAGCAGCTTGAGACAAGGAATTCCAGGCATTACCCACAATCCTTGGAGCCCACGTCCTCTAGTCAGCAGCTGCTCTTGATGTCACCCTTGCAAGGACATGACCCCCAGGAAGGGTGTTTGGTTCCCTGGCCAGCTGCCCTAGGTAGCACAGGTCTGACAGGGGGATGCCCTGGATATCCTGGGACATCACTCCAAGAGAAACCAGCGAATGGAACAGCCAACCATCTATCATCATTAACCACTTCATCCTGCTCAGGGTTGCGACAGATCAGTGTCCACCTCTGCGTCACTAGATTACGATACTGCGCCCCGGATGGGATGGTCACACACTATGAGTGACCAGTTGACTTGAAACACGTGTCTTTGGACGGTGGGAGGGAACAAGAGCACCAGGAGGAAACCAGCCCAGGGAGAGCATGTAAACTGCACTCGTGCTGAGAAGGATTCAAACCCAAACCCGAACACAACGAGCACTGAGAGGAGGCAGCGCTGCTCACCGAGTCACCAAGCCGCCCACAAACGAAACGCCCAAGTAGATTAGCCTTAGCACAGATAGATGACTGGCTGCTGAGTCAGCGTGTTTGCAGTGGCAAATAAATGTGTTCATTACATGCGTCCACTTTCCTTTTGCACGTTGGTGGTCAATATGTTAGTGAATCACATGGATAGAAAGATTATAGCTTTATTGATGCCATCGCAAACTGCACAACTGCACAAAGCAGTTTGATGCTGGTGCGGCGCAGCTATTTGTCATGCACTGAAGAAGCGGAAGAGAGACAGTGGCTTCAGGCCTGATCTCGAACAGGCCCCCTCCGCCCTGGGACTGTGTGAGAATGCGGGGCCGGATAAGAGCTAAGGTTTCACCGGAGCCCTGTGATCCACACAAGAACACGAGAACCATGACCGGGGGACAGGGGGTGCAGGAATGTGGAGCCTTTGCTTGATAAGTGGCAACATTAACAGCGTGACTGGCGAGGGTCTATTTGGGGGGACCATCTGGGGTGGGGGCGTGCACCAGAGAAAGTGGGTTAGCAGGCCAGGGGGCTGTGTGCGGCAGGGAGCTGGCACACACCTGTCCCGGTCGTGTTTATCGCTTGGCATTTAGCGCAAGCAGTCTGTCCGTATGCCAAAGGCAGGGGTCTGCAGTGTGTTGTGTGTGTCTGTGTGTTTGCCGCGCACTTATGGTGCCCATCGGATGGGTACACGGGCACTGACACATGCTGTCGTCCGTGCCCTGACCGAGCCATCGAGGCTGGAGCCCATCACTAAATGAAATCCAGCTGGAAAACATTTATGAGCCCCTGGCATCGGCCCATTCCGTTTCCTCCCATAATTGCGTTTTTAAGCCAGAATCTAAATCGGAACGAGTGGGGAGTGCAGTTATTGCAGGTATTTAATCTTATTGTTTTATCACAGTTTGTCAGGCATCCCCTTTAAGTTGTTTTTGTGTTGCTCTTTGCCTCTGCATGACACAGTTATTCAATTTTAAGTAGAATTAACAGCTGGAGGAAAAATGTCTCGGGCGCATTTGTGTTACAGTAATGAGACAGTAAGCTGGTAAACCTGGACGACACAAACAATCCTCGCAGCACGGTTGTCTCGGATCTCTTTTTTTCAAAAGGAACTAAATGATTATTAATAACATCCTTTGAAGGGTGGCTCTCGTCCACAAATGCCCCCCCCCTTTGAGGCAGCGGTGGATTCATGTGGCGAGCGGCCCATAAACAGATGCCTGCTATTTGTCTGCTTCTGGATGGGCCTTGGGAGAGGCTGGACTGTACTGCAGGTGCCCCCACCCAGCTGAGGGTATATGTTTGTGGAGCAGCAGGCACACGTGAGTGCTCTGCTCTGAGGATTTCTCTTTGACCGCCTGTGGCAGCCTGCTGGACCTGCGAAACATGCAGCTGGGAGCGAGGTTTAATAAACCTCCGTAATAAACCTTCACGCCCACAACATCGCTGCACTCCACCCGAAGCTACCTCCTGGTCACAAGGGTTCCAGGACCAAATGTGCTTTGGTCCACAGTTTTGGCAGAAGGAGCACCCTGTTCCTCACAGTGTTTCATGCTCACTTCTGCAGCCAGCTGCTGCTATGATGTGCACCAGCAAAAGCGGTGGTTTTGGACTCACTAAGTGCTCGCCGACTATCTCATCTGCATCTAAAGCTCTTTGCCTCGTGAGAATTGCACTTTTTTACCCTGAGCTCTGCGTCACCTTGGTGAGAAACGTCTGCTAAATGAATGAATGAATGCGAATGTAAGTTAACTGGGGGTCCGACTGTATCCCGCCTCAGCGAAGGTAGTCAGAGCCACATTCTCTACTGTGTTGACTTCAATTCCATGAGGTGCTTCTCTGTCCACCATCCACCCACCCCGTTTGCAGAGAGGCTCTGTCTCCCTCTCATCTCCCCAGCAGATAAAGTAATAGAAAAGGGAGAGCGGTAGCATTTTTGCCGTTTGATCCTCACTCATCCCCCGCACGTAGGCACACTTCCATGCAGATGGCCTTATCAGCACCTGCGCCGAGCCCTGGGAATTCTGGGAAAACTTACATTACAGCATAACTTGACAGTTGCCCCACTGTTAATCTGGACAGAACCGCGCTCAAGAGGTTGAGTCTACAGCTGGCTGTTTTTTGTTTTTCACGTATTGCCCTCTTGGGTCCTACGTTTGTGTTTGCACACATTTTGCGCGTACGTGTGTTTGCTGATGGTGTCTGAGATGGACGCCGAAACCCTCGCCATCATTAACTGCTTCTCCAATTCAGCATTGCGGTGGTCCACAGCCTGTCCCAGGGGCATTGGGTGCTGGGGGATTGAGGATGCACCTCCCATGAGATGCCACTCCATCACAGCACTGAAAAACCATCTATACGTTTCTTTGGAGCCTGCAAACAAGACATAATAGACAAGATTATTATTATTCGTTCTCCGTCAGCCAATCATAACGATCGACCTTGTCCCCTCGACCTTTAGGGATTAGCCCGCACAGACTCCCCGTCCAGTGGTTCCCCGCAGAACGCGGCTCCATATTCCCGAGCCAGAAAAACACGGTAATGCACAGTTTCAAGTTAATACGGAATGCAAAGCTTGCCAATGTACCGTGAAATTGCACAAACCTCTCCATTACAAGGTTTGCACTGGTCATTTGTCAGTGAAGGCTGTAACCTGACACACTGTGAGCGATTAAAATAGACAATGAGATATGCGCTTAGGAATGCGCTCTGTGCGAGTATGCGAGCGCACATTTTCAGCGAACTTCGGACAAGGGCTATAAGCTGTGTTTATGCGGAATTGGCCAAAACTGCTATGTGCCGCATTGCTTATGGTTTTAAACAAACACGGGGCGAGAGCATTCACACCATCCGGGCCTAAGTGGCCGGAAGAGGCCGCTCAGTTAAATGTCCAAAAATGGTTAGTACCCCACACCAGCTGCTGAGGTCAAGGAACCAAGTCAAACAAATATAAACGTTCTTGCCCAAGAGGATTTCTGAATTCGAGCTGACTGCGCTACCGAGTAAAATAGAAATCAACCACCTGATGAAAACTGGTGAGTCGGAAAGTCGTCACAAAAAACCTTAAACTTGTAGACTGCTGTGTCACAGGTCACTATGGGAGACTTTCCAGAAAAGTACCTGCCCTCACATGAGGTCTTCACCACACCAGGCAGGGTTTGTCTTAAGTTGTGAATGCCCTCGTGGTCTCCATCACGTGCATGAAAATCGGGTCTATTCATGTTCTGTTGCTGGCCTGTCCAGGTACCGGGGGCCACGAGTGAAAATAGTGGACCTTGAGGTTCTATAGCTTATGCAGTAAGATACCCCGGGGGGGGGGGGGGGAGACGTAAAAAGGCTTATATGTGGCACATAATGACAGCTGTTGCTTTAGGCAGAGGTGTAAAGGATAGTCGCAGTCTCCAGTCGGGAAGGACACGCTCGCCCACATGCTAATCCCGAGACACACAATGAGATCTTCCCCAGGCACTAGGAGGAGCTTCTGATTCACAAAGTAGAGCTGGCATTTCAACAACATCCTGCCGTTTCTGTCCCTGAAAGTCACAAAAAAGGTCAGAACACGAGGGTAACTTCAGAAACCCCAAGCAGGTGTTTGCTCCTCCTTGGTTCAACAACCCTCTGCCCCACACAACCTGGCAAAGGCTCTTACCAATCAATAGAGGGTCAGCAGCAGATCAGTTAGAGGAGAGGAGACCATGCTGGGGTGACAGTTAATGACATCATCAGTTCAGCATGTCTAGATGGGGGGCGGCCATGAGTACGATGGGCCCACTCAACCCTTCTCCCGACTGCCTCGGTGTCCCAGAGCCACCAGGCACATTTTTGCTTACAGTGACCATTTGACCATTTGTGGGCCTTCTCACCATCGGCTCTTTGTGACCACCTCATCTGACCGCTCTTGCAGAATATTCTAGAACAATGCTCCTTCCTCCACAGTTAGACACCATTCATCCCCGACAGGGAGATTCGTGCAAACAACAAAACGCAAGTGGGGGGGGCATTGTGACAATGAGACAGAGGGGGTAGAAGGGGTAAAACAGCTAACTGAAAGACCAGAGCGGCGAGCAGAGAGGGTGAGGGAGTGAGAGAGAGGCCTGTTTCATGTTGCTAACGGGGTAAAGCTGAGAGATACGACAAGGAAAGGCATTCTGGGAAGGAGGGGCAGCCGCTTTTCTCCCCCCCACCTCCTTCTCCACTGACCTACTTCTGAGCGCAGTGGATGAGGTGCAGAGGTGGGGGGCTGAATGAGAAGTGGCAGCCCCCCCATCTCTCTCACTCTCACACACACACACTCTTTCACATTTGTTCCCCTTTTAGCTGCCTATCAGCTTACTGCTTCGGAGCATGCGTGTGCGTGCGTGCGCGCATGCATATCCAGTCGCTTCCTGACACTTGCATCGATCAGACGGGCAGCACCGGAAATTGGGGAACGGGCATCAGATGGAAAGGCACTCACTGAGCTGGATGGAGCCACGTGGCACTCAAACATGACGCCGTCCAGTGAGAGCCGGCGAAAGGCCAGGAGGGCGGGGCCAGTGCCCAGCCTGAGTCTCTGGATGCTGAGAGACGTGAAGGTCAACGAAACAGAGCCGCACATCCTTTCCGCCCAAACTGGAAACAGACGATCTAACCAAATTAGAGCGAGGCTCATCTTTTTCCATTTATCGATGATCCATAACCTAATTCTCTGAGCCACAAATAGTGTAAACAGTGCTTTGGTGGGCAGCTTGCTGCACCGCTGCTTTACCGAAACAGCTTCCTTGCGATGCGTTGGATGTGATAAATATTTCATGTGTCAGGGTGTATTTCCCTGTTGTCTGTGCAAGCCCTGCTCAGGATTCGTATTCACGCTGCTACTGTGGACAACCGCAAACACGCATTTAAAACATGGTGGGGCAGTCCAGTTCACAGGGCAGTGAGTGGCTCTTCATGTCACCAAGAGTGTGGAGATGGATCCCGAGTTTGGATTTACATGGCTCCTCACCCCTCCTGGCGCTGCTTGGCACTGCTTGGGTAGTCAGTTGAAGAAACACCTCTGAGATGATCTGGCAGTGACCCTCCAGATCCGTAAGAGAGCAACTTCTTCCTTTAGGACTGTGAAATTTTGCACAGGGATAAAGGAGGGCAGCTCAGACAGAGGAAGAATGGAATACATAACGTCAGTTTATAAAATAAAATAAACCACCGCGACCCGACCCACCCAGGGCATAAACAATCTAGCAATAAGCAGCTGAACAAGAACAGCCGTTTAAAATAAATAGATAAGTAAATACATATGCAAAATATATGACAAACATTGAGGGAGAAGTGGATTCCAGCTTGTAGTGGTAGAAAGCAGATGTATACAGTACATTAGTCATTCAAAGCAGTGTTTTATGTGCGAGGACAGATGCTGACAAATTACTAAAAAATGTAGATTTTTCCCATTTTAGCTAGAAGCTTCTAGTGAAAACACGGACCGAATCGTGTTTTGGTACTGGGCCGTGCGGTGTCCATCCGGATGCGTGCGTTTGACCGCCAGGTCTCTCGGTCTCCACATCAGGGCATCTCAGAGACTCTCTTCGCCCCAACAACATTTATGTGCTACTGTTAGCAGAGGGCAGGGTCATCAGATCAGGGAGAAGCACAAAGCACATCTCCGGGGTTGCTGGGGGTCTTGGAGGCCCGTTCCCAAGTCTCCCGGGGCAACCGGCACGAGCTAGCAGTCGAGAAACGGTCAGACTCAAGGTCGAAACGACGGTCCGTCTTACAGCGCTCAGCTACTGACATCAAATATGGGTCGACTGCAACACAATGTGAAAACCAAGGTCAGAATCTCGACAGCGCACTTGTGGGCATCAGATTTATCGCAGGACACTTCAGCTAATCGGTGAGATGTGGACTATATCGAGCTGGGCTTTGACAAGGCATAACTAAACCATCCGTGCCAGGTTGTCGACATCTCCTTTAGACCCGTGAACGATTCTGACAGACCGGGAGACCAGTGGACTGAGAGCAAGGGGGTCGGAGCACAGAGAGGACATGCACGTTTCGGGGGGGGGAGGGACCCCATTGCTCACAGTGTCACCGGAGAGAGGCATCAGGAGAGCGAGAATCTATCATGTCTGCTGGGAGCTTGACAGACCTGCAGTGCTGTCCCAAGTGCGTGCACACACACACACACACACACACACAGGACTCCCCTTCCCACACCCACACAACTCCTGACTCACCAAGAGGACTACAGATTAATTTTGACACATTTTAATGAGGAACGTGCCGCCTCTGCTGCCTCCTTTGTGTTGGGGGTCTGGTGTTCTGTTAACCCCCTCCTGACACCCTTGGCTAAATATCTGACAACCTTTAAAGCCTTTAATTGGACTAAAGATGTCTCCAAGGTTACATGTGGGTTGTCGGGAATGGCGGGTGGATGTTGAAGGAGCGCAAGGAGGAGAGATGAATCTGTGGGGAGGTCAGAAGTGGAAGCTGCTCCTCCGCAGAGGATTTGCTGTGCTGCGTGATCACAGAGAATTCAGAGCCATGATGCTCTGGGTGAACTCTGGGGTAAAAACACGGTTTGTGAAGATTTTGGTGAGCCAGCAGTCTCAGGAAGGTGCTACAACGCGACAAACTAGGATTATACAGGCACTGATCGTTCAGCAGGAGCGGTAACCAGGGTGACAGCTGTGCACCAATGGTACTAACATGTCAGCTAGGCACCTTCCCAGATGGTGGCGGAAGCTGTACCTGGGACCATGGCTTGGAAGTGTTTCCTTTGCACTGCATGCAGTGCATTCTGGTCTTTGAATATGGTTGGTGTGAGTGCCCCCCACCCTGCAGCTCTGCACACGATGCTGTTGTGGAGACGTCCTCAGGGCACAGGGAGCGACGCAGCCGGCATCGGCGCGGTCGCCGGCACCCCAGCATGGCCCCAAACAGTGCTCTCTTTCAGAAGCCGTCTGCACGGTTTGCATGCAAATTGGCCCGTCGTCTCCCTCCTCACCTCCTCTCCCCAGCCCACCCCGGGGTGTCACTGTCATCGCCCTGTTGTCTGGGTTGACTGTGTGGGGGTGGCGGATCAGGGTGCCCAACCCAACAGCCACCCAAGGTCGGCAACATGCTTGCGACAAGGAATCCAAGCGGAGATTCAAAGACCCCCATAAAAGCCCCCTTCGCTGGTCCCCTTTCAGCACCGTCCAAGAGGAAACGCATCAATGGCTGTCCGCCGAGGGGAATGATTTCATCGGTGCCCCTCATTCAGCTTCCCCAGCACGTCGCCTAATTACAGAGCAATGCGGAGGTCTGGGAGAAGCAGGGGTTCAGCGCGGTCCGCAAACAAGGCTGGGAGTTTCGGGGTCGGTCACAGCTGCTTGCTTCATCTGGCCAAATCGCAGAGCCCCTCCTGCCACAGCCCAGCCCGTTTGTGGCACCACGGAGTGGGGAGAGTCACTGTGAGTCCTTCCATAAGGCCAGCGCTGGTTTGGGGCGGAACCCTGTGCCCCTCTGCCCACAGCCTTTCATCCCACTTTTATTGATCTGTTGGGTCCGGTGGTTTGGCACCAACAAGGCCCAAACAGTTTGCTGTGAATTATGGCAGCGCGTGGTTTTACATTCTCATTATTCTTGCTGCTACCATCGTATTATTCTTACCACATATTCATTTATCTCGCTCCTTTGTTCAAGGTAATTTACTTTACTGGGTTGTGCTCTTACGTTTAAGATTTACCCATTTACACAGCTGGGTCATTTTTGTTTACAGCCACAGGTGCTGTAGTGGTTTGGTCGCCTTTCGACTTGAAGTATTCAGGTTTGGATTCCAGATGCTGTTGTCATATTTTTGTTCAAGATACCTAACTCCGAAAGGATACGGTAAAAATCACTGTAAGTTGTTTTGGAGGAAAGTGCCCAATGAGTAAATGTACATCAGTTCAGACGGCGTACCTTGGTCATGGATGCTAGAGCAGGTGCACATCAAACCAGGGTCCTGACTGAAAGGCGACACCTCTAACCATCACTGCACCCGACTTTACTATGATTTACCAATTTATGCACCAGGGTGATTTTTATTGTATTGATGAAGGGTACGAAAGCAAGAGGGGAGTTTGGCCCCCCCGAGATACCTGCTTTTGCAGTCCCCCTTAACCACATCCTCTCTTCCTCGCTCTCTCTTACAGACCATGCGCCCTAGATAGCAGGCCTGCCCCCGCCCCTCTCCCTGCCGAGGATGCCCCCCCGGAAGCGGACGCGCCCCACTCTGGGGTTCCTATGCTGCTTCGGCAGCAGCGAGCCCCCCGAGATCAACCTGAAAGACAGTGTGCCTCTGCAGCTGCTGGAGTTCAGCGCCCCCATGCCACCGGAGGATGAACTGCATGCGCGCTTCTCTGAGCTCGTGGTGAGTAATTGGAGTGCGCACACACACACACACACACACACACACCCATATGCATTGTTTGGTGAAAGCATTGTTGTGACTCCCTACTTGCACACATGTACACACACAAGCCACACACCCCCTCCTCAGCCCTAAACTCAGTCTTCCGTGGTCCATCATGCATCTGACAGAAAGTCAAACGCTGTTTGCCCCAGTGCCTACTTTCAGATCCCGGTGCCGGTCCGCTGCTCACTGTCAGAAACCCACTCGGTGAGGAACACACACCGCCTCTGTTATTTCTCTGTGCGCCGCGCTACTTTGCACACACGTGCATTGCGTCACACCAACTGCCGCACACTAATGGCAGGTCACTTACACTGAGAGGTCGTGGGACGACAGCAGGCAGCGGAGAAGCCGGGTTTGGACCCAGAGGAGTCGGGAGGCTTCTCTTCTTAAGGGAATGCAGCCCGGCCAAACCCGAACTGCCTTGAATCCGTATCAACTGCAAAGGCCTGGCTCTGGAACGGGAAGAACTGCTGCCGCCGCTGCCCGGTCAGAACCCTTTTTCTTCACCCTCTGTGAATCGACACTTGCTGAGATCGACAGAGATGAGAGGCCGGATCGCTTTACACATTCGTTCCGCGCACCAGCAGCTCCAGCTTCGTGCATCTCATCATTGATCACATTCAGCGACTCCTTGTTATTGCGGAGAAAAGCGAGCGGCTGCATGTAAACCAGACTTCTTGGTCGCCTCTGTATTTGGCGAAAGCTTGAGCTTCAATTAAATGAGAAACTTTGATTTGGTTCTTTTTCCACTTTAAAGGCCTGCTTTTATTTTTGGGTGTTTTAGTGGAAAAAGATTATGCAAAGGAAAGACGAAGGGGGAGGGAATAAAATAAAACATGCGTCGCATATGGGAGCACTTAGTCGAATCACGGCAGCCTCATGGTTGAGAAAACAAAACGACTCGCAGCTTATTTATGGTAAATATCTCAGCTTAAGTGGAGTCTGACAGCACTATCGAGACAGGAACCCATGTCCAGAACAACGGCTACTTTCCGTCCAAGCAGTGGAGGAATTAAGATCCTCCAAATTGACCTCCCCCGTGCATCATGGGTAAAGCCCTGTGATTCCACATGGGATGTATAGCTGAGTGGCACCCACCTTTGGGTGAGGTGCACGCCAGGTCGAGTCAAAACACCATTTTTTCTATTTCCATGTTATAATGGGAAGCTGGGTTACTACAGACGTGGTTCCTCTTTAGCCAGATAAATATCCCTTTTGAAAAGCCATGAGTGACAGATCTGGGACATGGAGTGGAACAAACTTCCCCACCTCTCCCTGACTGATTCTGGGACTGAGCCACTGTGCTGGCGGTGCCAACGAAGCTTCCCCGTCGGCTACTCCAACACCGAACGTGTAAACGCATCTGCCACCATGGACTTGCGGGTCCTCCGTCGTGTATTCCTTTTCAGGTCTAGGATTATATTTTCAGGAACTGTCAGTAGCAGTTAGTGCCGCCGCCTTTGGAGCTGAAAGTCATGGATTTAAATCACCCCTCTTGCTGAAGTACCCTGAGCTGATAGAGTAAAAACTCCCCCGGAGTATAAATAAATCAGTGCAAGCTGCTTAACGTTGTACGTTGCTTTGGTAAATATAAAAGTAGGCGTCGGTACCGCAGGTTCTTGCCATGCGATGGCATCCCGGGTGCGATGATCATGCTGCCGCGGCGATGGGTGCGGTCGGCCGGTCGCAGCACTCCTGGTCACATTGACCGGATTCCTCGTGGCTGTCAGCCGAATCACCAAACTGACATTAACCTGGGAGCAATTACGCACGAGCAGACTGATTTTCAGATGTGCATCTGCGCCCACATTCGGGCTCTTAATGGCCATAATTAATCACAGTGCGCACAATGGATTTCAGATCCTACATGAGAGGCGTCCGAGACTTTTGGCCTCTGCTCCCTCTGGCTGTGTTGGTGTGCACGCTTACGCAAGCTCTCGTGAATTCCCTTCATTTGTTACGAACCCAAAGCTGATTTTCCGCAGGTCAAATTGTCGCATATTCTTCATATTTGTTTATTTTTGTGACATCTGGCCATCGCGGTGCTGAAAGCGCAGCTCTGTTTATGCAGTGGGCCCACCGTCCGTAGCAATAGCGCCACGTGTAATGAGTCACACATTTGGGCAACTGGGGGCTGCTGTACTGTAAACAGTGGGAGTATTGTCTCCTGGGTGTGTGTGTGTGTGTGTATTTAACATGCCAGCATGGTGAAGTGGAGACGGCTGAACAGAGGTTGTTTGAGGACAGATGGGTGAGAGTCTGGAATGGGGGCTGGCGGGGGTCTACTGTGCTCCGAGATGGTGACAAATGGTCTGGCCAGGGTCTGGGAAGAGGGCAGAAGACGGCGGAAACAGGAAAAGACGGTTGACAGAGGAAGCGCTGGGGCACCTACGAACACAAAAATAGGGCCAAACCCATTTACAGCACTGGTCAGTAGTCTGAATACATGTGGGTGAGTAAAGTAACATTTAACATGGGAAAAACTGGACAGAAGCAGGAAACCAAAGTGACCCACAAGTGCCCTGAATCTGAGAGGACTTCTGTAGAGGAGCTGGGAAGATGAGGTGGAGGAGGTTGAAGTGGACTCTCATCCTGTGCATAAAGTCCAATAAAGTGCCATACCTTCCAAAACTGGTGCTAATGGGGCAAACTGAAAATTAATAGGTACAGCGAGAAAGAATTGGTCTGCTGTATGAGGACCCTCGGGGGTTTTAGCTTGTAGCAGGACAGCGACATTCAACACCACAACAGGAATGCTCGTAGTGAGGATAAATGTCTCTAAGTACACAGTGGTGACTGAATGAGCGTGTGTATGTGTGCGTGTGTGTAGCGTAGGGGCAAGGAGTCGAGGTCTGGGGATGGTAGATGGACAGGACACGTGCAAGCCGCTTGTCGTGCACTTGGTCCCATATACACAAGTGAGCCTGGAGCTCCATCTGGCTCCATCTCCACTTGCCTGCCCTACATCCTCGGATTTAGACAGACTAAATCCCACTTCTGATACCAAATCTCGCTCCTGCTCTCGCACGTAACCCCAGCATGGCACATCACGACTTATGGAGCAGTACAGCTGGACGTTTGTGCAAAGGGCACAACAACCTTCCGTCTGCGAATCGGCCATGCAAGATTTCAACTTTTATCTGCTGCCCTAATGAAAAAATGTGGAGGAGGAAATCACAGCAGGATTAAACAGTTTATACCATCCAATGGGTGAAGCTGAACCTGCATTGTTGGTCTCCACAAGTGGCCTTTCCTGGCCTGAATCAAACGCAGTTCCTGGCTTATAGCGCAGGACCTGGGTGGGGCGGTGAACGTTTCCGTGTGCTGTGTGGCAGCTCGCTTAAAGACCATCTTGTTAATCTAGGACAGACGAGAAATGCTGAGTGTATCGCAGCACGGAAACGGTTTACATAACATTTGCTTCCAGCTGTCCACCCAGAATGCCTGTAGTGACGGGTAGATGCATCCTTCCTCTCTGGCCCACACCTGGGTGCCCGCCTGCTTGCTTCCTGTTGCACCCTACCCTCAGCATGCCTCACCCAGGCTGGCCTGGCAAAGCTGTGACTCACGGCAGGAGGAGCTGCTGATGTCAGCGCAAACGGTGACCCCCCAGCCTCATGCAATTGCCTCCTCCTGCCGTCATGGCCTCCTTCCCAAAGTGCTTAACAGGAAAAGAATCACTTGGCAAGTGTCACCACCTTAGTAGAGAACACCACACCTCAACAGGCCTTTCCACCATTTACTGTATGACATCATCAAGTTGCTCAGCAAACCCTTTTTAACCCAGACTCCATACACAGCTCAGTGTCACCATTTCAACTGTCTTTTCTCCCAGTGATTTACCCATTTATACAGCAGAGTAATTTTTCAGTGTATGGAACTGGATCAAAGGTACTACAGAAGGATGTGAGAACTGAATTGGGTCCTTGAGTTCAAAGGGAGTCTCTCTCCACTACACCCCCTGCTGCTTCATCTAGTAAAGAAGGAGCCTGAGGCAAAGTGGCGCAGTGCTTTGGGCCATCACCATGCAACACCTGTTGTACCTTTGATTAAGGGCCTTGTCCTGAATTGATATTGTAATAAGATATAAGGTATAAATGGGTAGATTAGTGCAAGTGCCTTATTTAGTGGGTGGTCCAGTTGGTAGTGAATCACACGTAAATGCCTGCTGGAACAAAAAAACGAGTGATGACCATGTACTTTCAATCGTGGGTAGCCCCACCTGATCCCAGCTGTTGGCTGCTGTGGATTCCTGCGAGTCCCCCGGGCCCTCATATGACTTCCTTCCCTTCTAGCAAGTGTGACCTCGTCCTTCCTGTCCCATTCCTACCCCCCCCTGAAAATTTGAGATGAGCAAGGATACGACCGGATGTCACAGTTGACGCACTGCTTTAATAACTCTCACACACCCGGCATGGAGAGGATCACACGCTCTCATCAAGGGCAGCCACATTCACACATCCACACCCACTTCCACACATTGGACCCCGACCGGCCCTTTCCTTCCCCTCGTCTCCCTCTCAGCCCTGTTCCTTTCCATTCTCATCGATACGTTTATGTAAACATACACACGCTGTTGTTCTGCTTCTTGCTCTCCCAGCGCCCTCTGTGGGGACTCGAACCCATTTAGCAGGTGCCCACGTGACCCTCTGAGCTGCCCACCGAGTTCATGATGAGACATACAACTTCCTCCTTGTTTATTACTCCATGCGCTGTCATCATCATCATCATCTGAGGGACATTTTCACTTTGTCCCTTGATTCTCACAGCTGTCCCCTGGTTGGACTTATACTAGTATGTTACACGCAGCAGGTGGTGTGGTGGTTTGAGGATCTAAACCTACACCCAGAAGATGTATAGTGCTGCTCCTATAAAGACACATTCCTGGTGACCAGGCCTTTGTGAACATCCATTCAATGTTTTGTTGACCACACGTACGCAGTAGAGTTCCTCCACATGAGTCCTTAGTGTTGGCAGGGTTGTGTCCATTGTCACTGCAAAGAGGTTCATCTATTGGGCTGCTGGTTGTCCTCTTCTTCCTCTTCCTTCAGCTTTTTTAACAGTCACTGTCTTTTTGACAGAATCCAGACTTTTCATTTCACATCAAAAGTATGACAACCTTAGTTTTATCATTTCTTCTTCCAATGAGTTTTGGTTTGAGTTGATCTGGTATCCATGGTGTCCTTAAAAAGAAGCAACTTTCACATCCATCATTTTTTGAATGACCAGAACATCATTCTCAGTCTTCTCCTGGTCAGTATCCTACATGATGAGGGACCTGGACAGAAGAGAAGAGCAGGTTGCCTGCAGCAGCCATCTTTGCCAATATCATATGATTTTGTTTTTGCTGAAAAATGGAAATGAAAGCAAGGCTTGTTTATATATTTTCATTCCTAGGAGCAGGTGTATCAATATTGGCTTTAGCTTATACGAATTCCTCAGACTGCTCCTGCGGGGGGGGGCTTGCTTGGCAGGAAGGTGTGTGTATGACAGGAACCGTGTGTGGGTGGGGGTGTGTGTGTGAGTGGGGGGGGGCTGTCTGCCATGTCTCACAGCCATTCATGCGGTCCGTGTCCTGCTCCCATCACTCAAAAATGCACCCTTTCATTCGTGGCGACACAGAATCTGCTGTCTAACCCACCCGGGAGATTATGATCACAACCCTGGTGGTATTTTTACCACACTGATGGCGGATGGCACTCGCCCGGCGCAGGCCGTGTCCTGATCCGAGTGAAACCTCACCCTTAAAATCACAGCCATAACACTACCTAGCAGTCCACCGACAGGCACTTTTAAACACAGACGTGCAAAATAAAAAATACAGTAGCAGGAATAGAGACCTTGCTAATGCGGTGCGGCTCAGACCCCACAGTCTCCTCCCAGCTCTCCTTCGGCCACATTTTCTCTCCACATCTGAGGTTCCTTTGGGTTCCCCAGCCATTCAGTTTAACATACCAGCTTCTCCTAAACAGCAGGTGGCATAGTGCTTAGAACTGTGGCCCAGGACCCTAAGAACCCTTAATTATAATTCTTACTCTGCACCTATAGTACTAAAAATTGCCCAGTTGTACATATGGGTAAATTGTTGTAAAGTTGCTTATGTACCATCTTAAGTGTCCTTGGACAAAGGTATCAGCTAAATTGAGGTTAAAAAAAATCATAAAAAATTAATTGTAGGTAGTTCATCATTGTAATGATAAATATTAGCAATAGCATGTAGCTGAAGAGTAGAATAAATAATCGCAACCATACAGGGTGTATCTGCCTCTTGCCCTCCCCTTTCAGGTTACGCCTGGTCTGCAGGCTACAGCCCCAGGATGGACTCTCTGATGTGACTCTAACCCCAGTCTGTGTTTGCAGGATGAACTGGACCTCACAGACCGCAACCGGGAGGCCATGTTTGCCCTGCCTGCCGAGAAGAAGTGGCAGATCTACTGCAGCAAGAAGAAGGTACGTGAGCCTCGTAGCTCCTCCTTCCTCCTGATCGTGCTCTAGGTGGGGGTGCTCGGGGATGCACCTAGGGTGCTGGGGCTGTGCACCTCAACAGTCCACCGCTTCTCCTTACACCCCTTCCTCCTACAGCTGCCATCCATAGCCCGTGCTCCCGGGTCTTTTGCTTTATGTACATTTTGCAAGATTAATCATATAGCGAAGGAAACCTTGGAAAAATGACTCACCCTGTTTCTAAGAGACACAGCATAAATACTAAAAGCTACCAGCTGAGTCCAAAATACAATGAAGAGAAGATGCATGTGTACATTATTTTTCATGATATTCCAAGATGTGTTCAACCTGAACATGGGGGGTTGTGATATCACACTGCTGCTTTTGAAAGGCACAGGGAGAAGCAGTTCCTGAAAATGCCCTGGACCCATCAACAAGTGTTTGACTTTGTGGATCTTGGTGGCCCAGATTGTAACACCAATGACAATGGAGGATGTGAACCAACACTTGGGAAGACAAACGCTTTGGCCCCGGGTCACGGCCACAAGCTGGTGTGGATGAACTTAGCTAGAGACCCGTGGTGGGGTAACAGCAGCTGGACATGCTGTACATGAGCCTCCCTTAAAGGGGAATATCTGAAATAGAGATACACGTCTACGTAAATATTTCATAGATTTGTATTGTTTCTGCGTGCAGCCACAGTACAAACTTGCATCTCTTCATTTCTGGGAAAACCACATTTCTTGGTTTGGCACATTTAGTTGAAACAAAGCAACACAGTGAACCAGTGAGCTGAGCGCCTCATACTCGCTCCCTTGCGCTCTCACACACTCACTGCATGTGTGTAACACACACTAAAACAATTGCATGTCTCTGGTGCCACTTGTAATAACCAGTACAGTGAACCAGTAAATTTGGTTAACCCCAGCAGGAAACTGCGCTTACAACAGTGTGTTGAGAAGGAGAAAGAAGGCAGTGAGAGAGACGGTCAGGCTCTGCTGCAGGGACAGGGGACTGTAACACTGTTTGCATTTGAAGGCATTTTGCTGACTGTGCTGCTCAGCAAACACTGCATTTGGGTCACTTTGGCCTAGCTGGACTTGCTATCATTTGCCCTTCACGGGAGGAAGAGCAGGTCCATTTGCTGAACATGATGGGTAGCAGCACTATAGTCCATGGTGGTTCCCATTTGCTAGAAATCATAATGTGTTTGTCAGCCTTAGTGGTTTTCTATAAACCAGCTTCTAAATCAGTTTGTTACCAGTTCCTTGTAAAGGCTCTTCTGGGAAGGAGGGGGGGATTGCACCAAACCCAACGGTGTCCTGGTTCCGTTTGAGTGTTTTGCCATGCGGTCTCACACTAAGACAACAGAGGAGCAGGACAAGGACACATCCCCTTTTCCAGTTTGAATGCGATTTTTCGCTTAAGTTAAATGAGCCTCAGAGTTGGGAATAATTCAAAAGAATAAATAGTGAAATAGATTCTGTAGCCCCAGAGCCTAACCAGTTCAAATGCCCCTGCTGCTGCAGTACAGTTGGTCATGGTAGCCCCATTTGACAGAGTAAAAAATTACCCTGTTGTATTAATGGATAAATCACCATTGTTATGACCCCTGTATGAATGTTGGGCTTGGGGAAACATCTAGGGGAACAGGGCTGTACATAAAGGGGAAAAGGAAAGTGGGATATGGGAGCATGTCATCTGGAGAGTGCATCAGCAAAAGCAAACCAAAGGATACATTCACAGAGGGATCTCCTGTGAGGGAGACTTGTCAAAAAAAAAAAAAAAATTATATATATTAGTTGCCCACAAGAACTCAACTACCTATCATGGTATGCTTAGAAAAAGACCAAGTGCCTACCCTAAACCTGGAAAAAGAAAAATGGCAAAGCCAAAACAAAGTCTTCCACTCCTTTCTGCACTAAAGCACATAGCAAAAAAGAAATATACCATTAGATACAAGATACCACTTTCTTAAACCAAGCACAATCTCTCTCTCTCTCTCACACACACACACACACACACACACACACACACACACACACACACACACACACACACACACACACACACCCCCAAACAACCTACCAAGCAAGAAGCACAAACCTTTGCAAAGAACCAAAGCACACACCACTCCTCCACCCTCTTCATATGGGTGCTTATTTAAAAGGGGCAGGAGGTGGAGTCATCCAATTAACTCATTGAGCCGCTCACACAGGTGAACCTGTTTGCAGGATCCACATTCCTGAGTGCATGGATAAAAAGACAACCGCATATGGCCAACACAGGGCCGTGACAGTGTAGGTAGCTTCTCAGTGCGACCTGCTTGGAGAAAGGTGTCAGGTGAATATTAAATAGAAAACTATGGTTGCCCCCACATACAGGTTCTGACAGGTTGCACAGTAATAAAGCAGCAGTGGGACGTTCAGGCGCTAAAGCCGAATGTCGGCGCGAGTGGCCTGGAGGCGCCGCAGATCCCAGTTTTAGTGTCCCCATCACGTGTCCCTTCCTGCTGTGTCATATCTGTACTCCTTGTTGAAGATGTAATTCGGCTCCTGAAACAAGCAGCAGTGAGATGCTTGTCTAGACAGAAAAATAGCTGCTGTCTTTCTGAATTCCTTTGCAAAACCGTCATGCAGAAAAATGAGGAACAGATTTAAAACAGTCTGCATGTGAAAGTCAACATTCCTCATAAAGCTGCCCAACCTGAAAGCCCTGCGGTGAAATTTACTGCAGGTCCGAGTACAGCGGAGCCCTCACTACCTGAGCGACCATGTTCCGTTGCACCATTAATAAACCCAGATATCCTGTTTTTCCACCTGGCAGCAAGATTAATCCTCCCTTCGGCCCACAGGATGGAGAAACAGAGGTCTCTTAACCAAAAACTGCTCCTTGAAATTTTCCAGGCAGGTGCGACCCAGCATAGTCCTGCAGCCACTCGTAGCAAATATTTATTACAACATGGGTTCGAACACTCGGCCCGTTTATTCGGCTGGGTAATCTTTACTGCGTTGATATAGGGTGATACTGCCTTGGCTCAGTGGTACTACGGCAGGAGCAGGATTCAAACCCAGGTCTCCTGGTGCAGTTCCACGCTGACACAAAGACTGAGCCGCCAGTCTCTCAGTGCCGTATTGCGGTTACCAAACCACAGAGGCAATTGTTGCCACCCCTAAACTAATGGGTGAATATCAGCCTGAACAGGCAGCACTCTGTTGAAAAAGAACAAAAATCACCACCCAGCAGGTGGCGTAGTGGTTACAGATACTGCTGTTGAAGAACTTGGGCTTGAATGCCTGCTTTGGCTGTAGTGCACATGAAGTAAAAATTACCCTGCTGTATAACCGTGTGAATCCGTGTAAGTGGCCTAGCGTAGCACCCGCCTCAGCACTGTTTCATGGCTGTGTCCTCAGAACACCTGCCTGCCGGAGTCAAACCCTGCAGGCCAGATGGGGAGACGGGTGGCAGCACACAGAGGCCACCAGAGTGGAAGAGAAACTTCTAGAAAGCCTGGCTCTTCCTGTAGGAGCTTTCATGTTACCGCATACAATAACAGTTTTAAGTTTCCCGTTCTTGCTTTTGTTTCTGCAGATCCCTGAACCCCGTTTGACTCGAATCTCTACCTTTAACGTCAGAACCACGAGGCGCCGGTTACTAGTGCTTCTGTAACCCCCAGAGGTGTAACGGTTCACACAGAGACACAAGGGCACGGCGTAGTTCCGCTCTGACCCTGAAAGCGACCCGATCTCCTACTGTCCTCCCGTGCCAAACAGGCACCGACCACAGCGTTGCCGCAGCTGTGGTTCACGATCCGTTTCTGCACGACACACTTCAGGCCGACGTGAATTAAAACAAAAGTGTGCAAGGTTGCAGAGAGAGGACCTCGCTTCCAGCATCAGTCCGGCAGGACCAACAAGAGGAGACAAATGGGGAAATAAGTGTGTGCGGTGGGAGGGTATTGAGGACAGGGATTAGAAGGAGAGCAGCAGGACTTCCTGAGGAATACATGTTGTTATAAAAATGTGTTGCTATTTCGTGATTAATCGCTCCGTGGATGTGAAGCAGCTGTGTGTGCGTGTGTGTGCGCGCGTGTGTGCGTGCGTGTGTGTGTGCGCGCGTGTGTGTGTGCGCGTGCGCACGGGCCTCCCTGAATCTCGGCTTGGTGACAGAGCAGCTCTGCTGCTGTTTACTTGGTCAAACAAGACACATAAACATCACTGCAACTCTGTGTTTTATTATAAAACATTTGATAAACAAAGGCTGCAAAAGCAGTAAACAGACTTGGTCGTACGAGGGAAAAATGCGCACATCAGACTCTGCTTTTTTGCGTCTGTTCTCCTATGCACGATTATTCACGATTCGGACGTTTTTCTCCGAGGTGACCTACAGCCCCGCACTTTGTCTGTCACCTGGTGTGACTGTAGCTGCTTGCGCTCATTTACTACAGGAGCCGGGATTTGGATGAAAGTCAGCAGATTGTGAGGCGGTGGCTTTAACCGCCGTGCCACCTGCTGGCATTCTGAAGAGAGGCTCGTCCGAGCAGGAAAAGGAAGTCGGAAAAATGTTCCTTGCTGACCCGCATTATGTTTCACGTCAGCCCCACAATGCACCGCTCTAATCGTACTTTGACCCACAAAACGCAGCCCTTTGTCTCTATGTTTCCCTGTATCTGTGCTTGGAGAGACAGCAGTGAGCTCAGCTTCGCTGTTTACTGCGCTGGGGATTTTTTTGCCTGCAGCCCTTGAGAAGACACAGCTGTGTGTTGGTCTGACTGGAATAAAATCTATTGCTAATCAATCAAATCTCCCTCTGCTTTGACGGATTTTATTTCCCACCTCGCACTTGCAGTGCAGAGACCTCACACTGCAGAGATGGAAATTATTTAAACCACAGTGAGTCTAAAGTCAAAAGTCTGTAGGTTCTCAGTTCTGGGTCCAGTGTGGTAGAATGAGCTCCCTCAGAGCTGCTGAATCCCTCCAAGCATTCATGGAGGATCTCAAACCCATCTCTTCAAGAGCCACTTTTCTCCTGATCTGCTCGCAGCCCTGCAGACGTGCACCTCACCACCTGTCACATCACCTTTGTATTTTTTGCCAGACTCGGTTCTGTGTCGTTCAGCTTCTCCTGCCAGCTCCTGCACTTTGAATTGATGCACCCACACATCCCAGCATGCACTGCATGGGGCCTCCAGTCAAAGTGTTAAGGGATCATTAATTCATTCACAAATTTGCGGGGGGAAGGCAACACGAAACGGTCACAGAGACACATTTACAGGCCACAACACACGCAGTGCACAAAGCCTCTTTCGGTCTCGGTCAAAAACGCGCTCTGCGGTTCAGCCCAGTAAACACACAAACACAATAAGAGACGGTCAACAGTCCTGGATAACCCGTGTCTGACTTTGGCCAGGTTGGCGGTGGACTCTGCCTCCCTGGATGGCAGAGCTGAGCACAAATGCACCGTGTGTGTCACTGAACACCAGGCTGCTGTCAGCGCCCTTCCCTCCGGGGCCTGTGCTGCTGAAGCCCCATTAAAATGCCTCTACAGTTAAATTGTCTGTGTTCCTGTGTTTGGCCCACATATTAAGTGCTGCTTTAGAGCACAAGCCTCCCCATCTCCTACGAAGTGGATGTCGACAGGGTCACTCACTTGCGGTCCCTGCGGCACTGTGGCATGCTCTACTACGGGCCACTAATGGAGGAATGAGCATCAACACCTGCTAAAGTGAGGAATCCGTTGGGCTGTAATTGTTTCGTTCAGTGTTGGTGCCGCATTCCAGCTGTGTTGGATGTTCCCACATTTCTCTACTGCACTGCAACCCTGCAGAAGGTCTCCTGACTTTCTCCTCCCATGCACTGAGGAGGCCACATCTTCAGAGTCTGATGAAGGTGAGTGAGATGATGGTGTCAGGCTCACATCTCCTTCTGCTTCTATTTTTTTCTCCAGGAGCAAGAGGACCCCAACAAGCTGGCCACCAGCTGGCCTGACTACTACATCGATCGCATCAACTCCATGGCCGCCGTGAGTGCCGCGCCGGTGCCATTTCCCTCTTTCCCTCAGTCCTCTCTTATTCTGCATTCAAATGTGTTCCTCCTGAGTTTTATGTTGGAGTACATTCCACTCTCACACACCCTGACCGACGGGACATGGTGGTAAGCGTCTCCAAGATTACCTCCAAGATGCTGACCACCAGAGAAAATGCACAACTCAGTGTCCCAGAAACCTATAAACAGCCAGTTCACTGGAGCATGACATGGGCTCCAGACCACAGCAGGGGGTCTTCTCCACCACATGGATCCATTTTAATGTCAGTAATGGTCCAGGAAGAACCCAGAGTTCTGAGGCTGAAGGAGCACTGGCTCACAGGCAACCTGCAACATGCTGAGCAGAATATGGTTCTGAAGGCTATGAATAAAGACACTAACAGATAGCTGAGCATTCAGCCAAATAGTCGTGTGTCAAGGAGCAAATTTTCTTCAGTTCCAGGGACCATCCACTGGGGGTGCTGAGCTTTAGTAGCTCTCCCAGTTCCTTAGTCCAAAGCGGCACAGAAAAACACTGAAATGGCAAAATGTCTCTCACATACATACACCCACACACACACACACACACACACACACACACACACACACACACACACACACACACACACGTAGCACCAGTCCGTGTGCACTAACTGACCAAGCAAAAGTGCATAAACATGGGAAACCGTGGTGGCGGCCTGCCACAGTAGTGCTCCCTGCTTCTTTTCGTTACACTACATTTACTCATTTGTTTACCTGCTGCCATTAGTGATCCGGAGCAGTCACAGTGCTTACCGTGGTAGAAATGAGCTGTGCGCACAGCTGGTTTTGTTTATTAGCATGATCCGGGTGATATGGCAGACCGTATCTTTGCTGCAGGGTAAAGGAGCAGTAGCCAACCTGGGACGGGAACTTGTGACCTGCTGGTCACGCACCCTGACCCACAGAAGCAGGCTTTCTGGTTTTTGTGGCCCAGTGTGACCCCTCAAATTCAACTAGAGTTCCAGCTCCCCATTAAGGAAACCCGGTTCCCGGCCATAGACCAGGAGCCCATTATAAAGCGCTCATAGATGAGGGTGAGGAAACAAGATAAGTTTCAAACCCACAGGGCCTGTGAACCTCAACCAGTAGAAATAAACCAACCCCGAATTAGTAAGCACAGGAACTGGGTGCAGTTCTCCATCCCCCACGCCAAGACAGCAGGGCAGCAAACTAGCAAACTTCTATATCACAGCGTTAGTTTGAACCCCACCACCAAACTCCTTTCCCCTGAACTCCACCAAAAACACAGATTTGTGGGACAGCAGACAGCCCAATGGGTAGCGCCTTCACCTTCCCATTGAAGGGCATGGGTTTGATTCCCTGCTACAGCGCCCTTAGGTAAATAATTTTTATTATTAACCGTTCTTAGTATTAAAAAATTGTAATAATAGTGCACACAACAGAGCTCAGGGCAGGTTCTGCTCTGCTGGAACTGGACAGTTATTGGTGTGCAAGCTGTAGGGTTTGGGGGTCACATTGGGCAAATACTTTCCCCCTCCATCTAGCGCACATGCAGATTAAAGACGGGGGCCTGCAAACCACAGTGATTTTTCTCCATGGTCAAGCTAACAGGAAACGGACTGCTTTTACTGTCTGCTGCCAGCTTTTCATTTGATTTTATTAAAAAACGCTTTTAATCAAATAAACACACAAGTCTCCTGAAAGAGGTTATATTGCAGCACTAAGAAAAAAACAGTATCAATCTGTTTGAAAGGCTCACTGTAGAGCAGCTACCATAAGGCTGCCGTTAAAGAACAAGCAGAAGTTGGCAGCGCTGATGTTCGTAGCAGAATTAATGGATGCAATAATACCCCATGGAGGGTAGCCATGCGGTTGGCCAAGCTTCAGTCATCGAGGCGACGTCTCGCTAGCATTACGCTGTGTAACTCCAACTCAAGTAGCCCACTTCCCAAGACAAATACCATGAACCACGTCAGCCCTTCCAGACCTCCTGAACTCATCTCTGGCAGAACAAGTGAACCTGCCAGGCCAAGCGTCATTTTCCCTGCAAGTAACAGTTTCACACACAGACGCGCGGGTTTTGCACGCAGGCCCAGGAAGGTCTGGTGCAAGCTGACCGAATGGTGCTCAGTGAATGCTAACGGCAGCTGCATGCGCCCACCTGCTCTTTTACAGATGCAGACGCTGTTTGCGTTCGATGAGGAGGAGATGGAGATGAGAAACAAAGTGGTGGAGGACCTGAAAACCGCACTGCGCACCCAGCCAATGAGGTACGGTGTTTATTCCCTCAAACACGGCTCCAATCCATCGGGTGGAGCCTCTAACCAGTCTTGTGCACCCCTTATTCACCGAAAAGGCCCCCAACCAGTCGAGTTGACCTGTCAGAGAACAGTGGCTCACGGATGACCGTCTCCATTGTCTGTGGGCCTGGAGCAGAATTTAGACTTGTGTTGCCCTCCTTCATGGGAGGTTGAGGGTCCACTTTGCTTTTCCTTCAGCGTCTGTCGTGGTTCTCGGTTAACAGGCATAACAGTCGCTAACACTGCTGCACTGAGGCCCAAGCAGTTTGTTGGCCTCCACAGCAGCTGTGACTTGAGAGCAGCTCCATTGGTACACAATAAAGTTGTTGTTCCTTCCTTGCATGAGCTGTCAGCAGATGATGAACAGCCACTCTGGACTGGGCCACAACACCAGTGACACCAGCGCGTAGTTGCGAGCGTCCCCAGCACACAAACCCCTGTCATCTGTCACGTGCAGAGGGTAGGAGCGAATGATGAAGAGGGGGTGAACACAGGAAGCCAGAGGACACAGATTACAAAAATACACTATTGACTCACTTTATGGGGCCCAGATGCAGTGCATTATGGTCAATGTGTGGTCACACATACAGCTAGATCCACACAGCCTAGTCATGTTGAAGGCACTGGAGTGAGCCCAACTTTATCTCCCGTTCCTGCACTGGAAATGTCTGACAGAGTCTATCCTGGAAGCAGAGGGTGTGGAGTGGGTCACAGGGAGACAGGGATGCAGTTCACTGCACAAAATGTAAAGATGCTGTTTACCCCCTTTCTTCCAATGGCACCACCTTTCATTGGTCCCAGCCAGGAGCAGTTACTTTCCTCTGTAAACTGCTACAGTAACTGGGCAGCTACATGGCTGGATGTGTTCTACCCCACTTTTTGTTTCAGTGTAATGTAGTTGCGGAGAAACCGTGTGTTATTCATTTGCAGCACATTCACCTTCCCATAAATATGTTTATTTTTCAGTAGACTGAAGTCCATAGCTGGGAAAAGAACACAAATTATTTTTTGCCCCCAAAAATGCCTGGGATTTACCGAGAATTCTGCTAAGCGCACTGCTTACGCAGAACTGCACACGAGCAGAAACAACTGAATTGCAATGACGGGAATAAACACACAAAAGTCTCAGGCTGCCATTTGGACGTGGTCAGATCTCACAAATATTTAGGAGTTTGGGTTGTGTCCTGTGAGGCCGTGCGGCCGCCCTGCAAGCGGTCCTCTGGCTCAGATTAAAGTTGGGACCCCGTGGCTGCAGAGTTGTAGGGTAAACAGAGATCACACAGGCCCACATGAGGCGGTGCCTGAGCTGACGTGGGGGGCTGTGATCATACAAGGCCTCACCTGCCATTTTCACTGTGTTTGACCTTCTTGCTGGGGGTCTTAAGCCCCCGGCAGTGTAATTGCACATCGACGGGTTTCTCTCTCTGTGTTTGTGTGTGATGGCACGTGCGCCTTTTGCTGTGTTTTCGGATTTGTGGTGGGAAGGTCCGAGTTTAGCTCAGCTGGCTGCGGGGGTCTGAAACGCAAGTGGGATGAGCAGCACATGTGGCTCCCAACCTCCAGAGACAATTAACAGAAGAGCCTGTGCTGCCCGGTCCTCAATGGAGTGCTATAAACTCGCAAAAGCCACTTCACCACAGAAATGCAAAAATGGAAGTATTGCATTTTGAGAGGGCCGGTGCAATTGCCCCCCCCCGAGACACACACACACACACACACACACACACGCACACGGTCTGCATTGGTAAGTAAAACTGCTTTACTGCGATTCCTTCCTTCATTCCACTCATTACTGGTTTGTGTTAGTAGGACAGGCTGGGTGGGTTCAGGCCTCAAAGTCCAGCTAGGTTGTGTGGGGGAAGACGACCGACCCCCTGGGTAAAGTCATGTAGGGTCCATTCCACTCAACATGAGCTGGATGAGTGCAGAGTCTAATGGATCGGACATGATGATGGACGCAGACTGGCTGGTTCACGTCTGAGGACAGCAGATGTTCAACGCGCAGCAGCTGCTTCAAGCGCAGAGGTGCTGAAAACAAGCAGCAGTGCAAGTTCTACTAACTGTGTTTGTAGTAATGTTGAATCCCTATTTTTATTTTTATCATCAACGGACACCGATGACGCAACTTGTTGAGCAGTCATGCAGCTGCGGTCATTTGCTGCGTCGTTCTTACACGTTTATGAATCCGAAAGCAAAAAGCCAGCAGCTCCTTAAACATCACTGCGTTGAACGTATGAATGCCCCGCATACTTAGATGGTTTTGGGGACCTAATATTGTGCCTTTGAAGGCTCTGAATGTGTAGATCTTTTGCCTTCAATCAATTTGTGTCAATATCCCACATTGACATTACAGGTGAGGGTGGTCATTGGCATCTGAACGGAAACGCGGGAGAAAGAGGAGAGGGCGAGGCTGCTTCAGAAAGCCCCTGTGCCAAGTTTGTGTTGACCAGCTTTTAAAGGGCTGCAGGTGGGGAGGCCACAGGCTGCTCCATGTTGGAATATGGAAATTAGATATAAAAGGGTGCTGGAGAAGGCAATTCACACTGCTTGGGATTTGTGCCCTCCTACGGCTGATGGTTTGTTATGAGCTTACACCAGAGGGCAAAGTGTAGCACTAGGAGCGAGCCAGGAATCGGAGCTGTTCGGCAGGAACCAGAGGAGTGGGAAGAAGTTGAGCCAGTCCAGGGGCAGCAACGGGACCCCAGGCAAGACCCGGGATTCTCCGCTGTCGCTTGTTAAGAGTAACTGCCGGTGGGGGGGGTCCAGTTACCCACCTTATCCTGACACGCCAGCCCAGCCCTCCAGTCCTCCCCCTATACTCCTCTCCCACTCACCAGCACCAGCAGGCATCGATCCATCACCGCCTCTCTCTCTGACACTAATTTAATCCTGTCGTCCTGGATCACCATCGATGTTGGCCCAGTTGCTGTTTCACAGTCGAGGCCCCTGGCCCAGTTTCTGTCGGGGGGGCTTTGTGGGGACGAACTGGCCCTGAGCATCTAGGCCTCGATTCCACACGAGGTTCCTTTAGCACTTGTCCTCTTTGTTTTGTTTCTCGATTGTCTTGTGTTTTCACTGGGACTCGTCCCAGTGCAGACCTGGTGCTCAGCCACCTCTGCACATTACTCAGCCTCCTCGTTGCGGGTCACTTCATGCTGTACACAGACCTCCAGAAGGCAAGCCTCCCTGGGCCAGGCTGGGAAAGCAGGGTTCACCCCAAGCACATAACTCAGCGAGCTGAGACTGGGGCCGAGCAGAAGGGAACACACTCACAAGTCAGTTCACTTAACATCAGTTCCCATGCTCATCTCCCAAGTTAAAGAGGGGGAAAATGCAAAACAGGATTAAATAACTGGCCAGGAGTTCATCTAAAAGGTTTGTTCTTTGTTTTGAGATATTGTCAGCACTGGAGGCTGGGAACTGAAGCGGGAACATATGGTGTCAATGGTGCATGGCCTACTTTGTAAGAGAGGCCAATTTGTGTGTGTTTTTGAGAAGCAGACCCGACAGTCCACCCCACGGCATCTCGCCACACAGCCATGGCTTCCAGCTCCTTCACACCTCCTTCCCTGTTGAACACAAGCATAATCAGAAGGTCCAGTGCCATTACTGTCCATGGTGTCCCGGACAGGGATGTAACAGTCTATCGCTGGACTGTCCAGGCAATGATCTACCTCCCTGCCCTTCCTCTGATTTAAACCCCCCCCCATCCATCCAGACTTTCCTGGAACCCCATCGAGCTGAACCTCAGTTTGTCGGAAGACTGGGAATCCTTGCACTTCATGACCCGCTGTGGAGTCCAGCTGAGCCATCGGTCTATCAATGAGCTCTTGGTCCACTCAAGGTCTTGGAATAAACCTGAGAGTATTTCACTCTGGTGAGACCACATCTCCAGGACTGAACCTCAACTGATTTCTCTTAACTTTGCTACCGCGTGAGTAAAGGAGACATTTAGCCATTTAACCTTTACTTCTACCCAGCGACCCCTGTGGCTGTAACTGTAAGCAGTTTCCAAAAGAGAAACGACTGCAGACTGCAACCCGTCGGATCAAGGAACTGACTTGGGCTCGGTGCCTTTCAGCACATTACTCATGCTGATCAGGCAGTTCAGCGCCGTTCGTGGCGTGATTTACTGCGTTATAGCCATGATCTCACAGAATCGTTCCAGCACATCCAAGCAAAGGTTGTCCGTGTAGCACTCGAGCAATGCCAGGTGAGATGTATAAATGTGCTATCAATTAAAATACAAATGGGATCCAGGTTTGACATATCACACAATAAAGGTTACATTTATGGCCACCTGCGAAGCAGAATTGCATTTTGGCAACTGAGGAAAAGTTAAGGAGAGCATGGAAGCTGGGCCTGAACGTGGACCTGTTGAAATGGTGTCAAAACAACATGTGCATTGCTACTCACCTCTCATTTACACCATGATCACTCCCTCACCCTAAGGCTGCATCAAATCTCACAAAAACAGAAGCTGGCCTGGGAAGTTCACAAATCAAAGTCACTGAAGACTAATTTTCCACCTAGAAAACACAACTTGGTGCCAGAGTACTGCCGTCTCACACCACGTGGAAGTGCAACATGTAGGAGGGGGTTTGCATGTTCTCCCTGAGTTTAGGCAGCCTTTCCTCCAGGTCCTCTTATGTCCTCCCACAGTGCAAAGGTTTTATCTTCTTACAAATCGTCCTGCACTCCTTACCACAACAAGAAAAAAGCCAAATTCAGGGAAATGTGAGGAAAATGGACAAAAAGTTTTGTGGGCAAAGTGTGTGAGGGATTTTGTCAAAGGGCGCAGCACTGGTTGAGGTCGAAGGGGATCTGCCCTGCTGGATGACTGGGATGTAGCTTAAAGGCAGCGGCTCATCATTTTACCAGCTCTTCCTTCTCCCATCACTCCTGCAGGTTTGTCACAAGGTTTATTGAGCTGGATGGCCTGACGTGCCTCCTGAATTTCCTGAAGAGCATGGACTACGAGACGTCGGAGAGCCGCATCCACACCTCGATCATTGGCTGCATCAAGGCCCTGATGAACAACTCGCAGGGCCGCGCTCACGTGCTGGCCCACCCGCACAGCATCAACACTATCTCCCAGAGCCTGCGGCAGGACAACATCAAGACTAAGGTGGCTGTGCTGGAGATTTTGGGTGCTGTCTGCCTGGTACCTGATGGTCATAAGAAGGTCTTGCAAGCTATGGTGCACTACCAGAAGTATGCTGCGGAAAGGACCCGTTTCCAGGTGAGCCCACAGGGACTCAGGCCCCCTTCTCCCTGCCCATTTGTATGAAACCAGAACTTTATGATTCCTTTCAAGCAAAGGCATATACTTGTGATTTCTCTCATATTTATACCCATCAGCATCCTACCACACAACCAGTTCATCACCAAGCAGTTTATCTTTCTCAACGCTGTAGTGTGAACTCGTATAAAATAGTTGAAAGTGCAGCATCTGGAAGTGAAAAACCTCAACATCTCCTCCACTCACCAGACACTGTTAAATGAGCTGGACAGCAGCACGGGGCGCTACAGAGACGAGGTCAACCTCAAGACTGCCATTATGTCCTTCATCAATGCTGTCCTCAATGCTGGAGCTGGGGAGGTAGGGCAGATCAGTCTTGGAGCTTCACACAAAGTTAAGCCCCCATTCATAATTCCAGTGATCAGAGGTACTAGACTGCTGCTGCTCCATTTAGCCCTCTCTCTCCCACTGTGTCACACTGCTGCTCCAACCCAATTCCACAGGACAACCTGGAGTTCCGGCTCCATCTCAGGTACGAGTTCCTGATGCTGGGGATCCAGCCAGTAATTGACAAGCTGAGGGGACATGAGAATGCCACCCTGGACAGGTAAGTCTGAGTTTGTCAGCCTTGCATCCCTGAATGTGCGTGACTGCAAGCGGTCAATGAGTCAAAAAGCAGTTTTAGTGAAACTCTGTTCACTCTGGACCACAGCAACCTTCATATGCGTGCCGTTTTGCAGACACCTGGACTTCTTTGAGATGGTGCGAAACGAGGATGACTACGAATTAGCCAAGCGCTTCGACATGGTGGGTGGATGAGCACTTGCGGTTACATCATAATGACCTCAGAGGATCTGGGGAGTTGATCCCCGAAATGGTTGATGGCTTGTTTCTTGTAGGTGCACATTGACACAAAGAGTGCCAGCCAGATGTTTGAAGTGATCAGGAAGAAGCTCACGCACACAGAAGCCTACCCCTACCTGCTCTCCATTCTCCAGCACAGCCTCCAGATGCCCTGTGAGTTTCTTGTCTCCAACCATTCGCTTTCTGCATCTCTTGCAAGTGAATTGCACAGATTCTCTCCTGCACCCAAAACTGGTTAGCATCAGATTTTTTTCTCAGCCACGAAGGCTGAACTGAAAGCCATAAGCGAGAACCTCATCCATGTGGTGGGTGTGCGTGAGACAGACAGCTAAGAATCTCTGGAGGCCTCACCTAAAGCCGTGGCTTTCAACAGGGAAACTTTGCCAAAGAGCTGAACAGGACAGCGTGAAGGAACCCTCTGACAGTCCTAGTCCGCACTGATGGGTCCGGTTTAGCGAAAGCCCTCAAGCCCCCATTTTGCTTAATAAGCTACTTAAAATGACTGCGGGTTTGCAAAAATTATGCTCAGTGACGCATCTGCTTCTGAACTTTCATCCCCTGCCGTTGCTCTCCTCCAGACAAGCGTGGAGTGAGCAGCCTTCAACACTGGCAGCTGCTGGACCGCATCTTGCAGCAGATCGTACTGCAGGACGAGAAGGGCGAGGACCCTGATGTGGTGCCTTTGGACAACTTCAACGTCAAGAACATCATCCGCATGTAAGTGGCCTGCCTGACCCCATCCTCCCCCACCCTGCTTCACACCGCGGGGAACCTCCAGCTCCTGTTGGACTCAGTGTTCAATACTAAACAGCACATTTTGCATTGTAACTCAAGGCCCTCAGTCAAAATATTATTTCCTTTAAATAATATTGAGTCTCTTTGTCTGATTTGAACCAGATGAGAATTTTTATTTAGGCCCCATTTTTTTAAAAAGTGAACCAAACTGCATGATGCAACTGGAACTGGATTAAGAGGGGCTTTCGCAGACACATCTTCCTGAATTGACGATAGACTGCACACAATCCGCTACCAGTCGGATGCCGGCAGATCAAAGTAGGGCCGGCGGCCCGGGGTGCCGAGTCGCTCCAGCGGTTCAGGCCGGAATGGGCGGATCATCAAAGGAGCTCCAGACAAACACACAAACAGACCCAGACATCTGGGATGCTGGGTCTCGGAACAGGGAGCCTAGGAGTTGGGGGGGTGGCAAATTAACGGTGGTCAGCTGGGAGGGGGGCCGTACAAAATCAGAGGCACCATCGTGAACATACAATGCAGTATAATGACATGATAAGACAGACAGACAAAGGACAGCCACAGTAAGAGCGATGTCCTTGGGTCTCAGAGGTCAAGCGTGCGATGCGTTGGGAGGTGAATGCACCCTGAAAACAACCGTGCACTGCGGTCATCAGATGGCCAGCAGTCCAGCAGTCTCTCTTGTACCAATAATGACATAAAAGCAATTTCTCCGTTCGACCTTCAGATTTGCTTTTGCTCTCTGCCCTCTTGTCCTTCCTCAGTCATCTGGACCACGACGGCGCTCCTTCGATATAGTGCGATGCTTGGACGAGGTGCACGCAGACCCCCGAGTCGTACTTTTCATACAGATATCGCACACATGCACCCATTTCTTACAGTCCCAAACACCCACATAATTCAGAACAAGTAAAACCACTACTACAGCTATTTTTAATGCATTATGGGACAGAAATAAATCATTTTACATCCAGTAAAGTATATATTAATGCTAAACTGTTTTTAGTTTCCGTGAAGCTAAATTGTGTGTGGAAAGTGACAAACGTAGAGAATCTATTCCCTCCTCTTGGCCGATCGCCAGGGCTCAGACCGTTAATTTAACTATTACTTTGGGTTTATGGGGAACAGATGATGGCCTTGTGGGCCGGGTAATATGAAAGGAGCACGATATTATAAATCATCACGACTCAGACGGCTCACCAGGCCTGGGAGGAACATGATTCACAGTCCACTAACATGCCTATATTAACGCTTTTTACCACCTTCTTCCTTTTCAGTACCGCAGGCCATCCACATGCAAGTACGTGTGCCTTGAGAATCTTCCAAAAATAATCAATTTGTAAGGTCAAGCAATATAAGTACGACATATTTTTGCACCGAATAGCAAACTATTTGCAATTTATTTCCCGTCATACACAAAATTTATACTTGTCATCTGTTTTCATCTGACACCTTTATTTAAAGCAGCTTATAATGTGAGGTTTGCACCCTAAGCTGTACCTGTTTATGCAGCAGGGTAATTTTTACTTTACCAGTTCAGAGTAAGTGTCAGGAAGTCGATCGGCAATTAGGCGTAGGACCCAGATGCAGAAGGGAGACACGGGACAAGAGGTGCGAACACTCAGTCGTTTAATGTGGTCACCACCTTGGAACACAAAGGCAGGTTAACATCATGGACAGTAGTAATCAGGTCCCGCGCCGGCGTTGGTCGGCTCGGCCGCTCTTATGTCCGCGTGGGCGGGTGAACATTCGCGTCACGTCTGAACACTCGTGTCGCATCGCGTCGTCGCGTCCTGTCAGCGTCCCGACGCGTCTGACAGTAAGTATCTTGATCAAAGGCACCCCAGCAGGGGAGGAGATTCAAACCTGGATCCTCTGAGTACAAGGCAGCAGATGTAACCGCTGCCCTGTGTGCAGCTTTACCAATTCTGTTTGTTTCTTTCTGCCAGGCTTGTGAACGAGAACGAAGTCAAGCAGTGGAGAGATCAGGCGGAGAAGTTCCGGAAAGGTGGGACCCCCTGCTGAGATTCCCAGGGAATGCACGCTGTGTATATGATTCATTCGCTCAACGGATGGTTCTATCCGGTGGCAATAAGCATGCACTTTTTACACTAACAACTGACTCCGGGGTCCTGAACTGGCAATCACCTGGTCACAGGCTCAGTTCCTCACGCACCACACACCCTACTGACCCCCCACCCTGCCCACACAGAGCACGCGGAGCTGCTGGCCAAGCTGGAGCGGAAGGAGAGGGAGTGCGAGACGAAGACGCAGGAGAGGGAGGATATGATGAAGACACTCAACAAGATGAGGGACAAACTGCAGAGGGAGGGAGTGGAGCTGCGCACCGCCCGGGAACAAGTGCTGGACCTCTCCTCCCGCATCAACGACATCGTGGTGAGTGAGCGCCCAGGCTCCAGGTCACCGCTCCTCAGCAGCTGGGGTCCCTCACCAGCCCCACGATCAAGTTTTTACTGGAGCACAACAGCAGCATGCGACCTACCGCTCAAAACGTCCGTGATCTGTGTTACATTAAAGTGTTAATCACTCTTTTTCCATCTCTTTCTCTTGTCTTCTGTCATCAGGGGGGCAATATCCCGTTCCCCCCTCCCCCTCCTCCGCCCGGTGACCCGCTTGCTCCCCCGCCTCCCATGATGGGCGGCTTCCCCCCTCCACCACCTCCTCTGCCATTCTCCTGCCCTCCACCTCCCCCTCCACCTCCTCCGCCAGGAGGGCCGCCCCCTCCGCCTGGAGCCCCGCCTCTCTTTACCTCAGGAGCCCCGCCTCCTCCAGGGCCACCCGGCCCCCCGGTGTTCAGCACAGCCCCGACTCTACGCACCAAGTCCATTCCTCAGCCTTCACATCCTCTAAAGTCCTTCAACTGGTCTAAACTGGGGGAGGTGAGTCTCCAGAGCACTGAGTCACAAGCTGTTCCTCATCATACCCACTGATAGAAGCTTCCATAGTGCTTACAGAAATCTGTGTTGAGTGTTAGAGGGTGTAAGTTCGACTCCCACCTCTTGCTGTAGGTACTCACTCTGAATTGATGCAGTAAAAATGGCTCAACCATATAAACTGGTCAACCGTTGAGTTGCTTTGGAGAAAAATATCAGCTGAATATATAAATTAGCGACACAGCCAGAATTAGCCGTTAGCTTCATCTTATCACCAGGTTTGCCCTGCAGATTCAAAAGGTGTGTAGATATACTGCACACCAGATCAGCAAAACTAATGAATAGTGTCAATATAATATGTGAACTTTAGCTTAAAACTGTTATGTGCATGTTTAGTAAATGCTGCTCAGGGAGCTGTCAGAGTTTTCCCAGGGATGCTGAAAGTCGCCTGAGTAATTGCAGCCCAGTCTCCTTCTGGTCAGAACAAAATCAACGGCACTATATGGCATGACATTGACGACCTGCGGGCCTTCAAGATCCTGGACCTGAAGGAGATCGAGAAGATGTTCTCAGCCTACCAGAGGCAGCAGGTACACGAACCTGGAGCATCAGGTCAAAGGTGGCACTGGTCACAGGTCCTCTCCCACTACCCAGAATTCTCAGAACTGACTGCTACCGTGGCCCCGATGTAGACAAATCCAGACAAATTATTCTCTTTTGAGTGGGACGTCTTGCTCTGTGTGTGTGTTTGTTGTTGGGGGGTTCAATACAAGCCTGGCTGAAAGCTAGCATTAGCAGCATTAGCAGCTACTCTCCTCGCCATGGCTGACTCTACATTATATGCTGTAGAACTAAAGCTTGCAATAGCAGCAGCAGCGTAGTCTGGGGCTGGAAAGGGTCAAAGGTCTTCACTGCTCCTGATGGGACTGAGGCCAGGGGGTTGGCCATCCAACTTTGGGCCAAAAATAACATTTTGAGGTTTCTGAAGTTCAGCTTAACTGCCTCTTGTACATGCAAAATATAATGAACTGTTATGATATTAGCTTGTTTTATTTTGTCCATACTAATAGCAAATAATAAATCCCAACTTAGGACAGTGAAGGTCTGAGGCCAACCCGCCCCTTTGTAGATATCTAAAGCTCTGGTAGAATAGCCAGCTCTTCTTGCGTTGCTAACCTCTGCATGTGTTTCAATTTTTGTTTTCTCTGCGCTCCACGGCCGCCTGGGTAGGAGATGCTCACTAACCAATCCTTCAAGCAGGTGAGTCACACCTGTGGGGGCTGCCCACCTGTTATTGCACATGCACCTGGACATGCACCTGAGCCAAGCAGCAAGTGTGTCCAAAGCTTATATAACCACAATCGCTGCCCATGAACAAGGTGGCTCTTACAATCGTGACACAGAGGAAAGGTTTTTTGTTGCACACGGAGACAAGCGAACTGCGTGAGCGGAGCTCACTCGCCTCATGAGAAAGTAGAGCTGTTTTTGGCACGGAGAGGAGCCAAAGGGTAAGGCATGGTGCCTGAGTTCATGCCGCAGCTCTGCCTGGCAGCCTTTCGGGGGCGATGCGGTGTGGAAGGAATGAGGTCCCTTGAAAAGCTCCCTACGTCATTCCCACACTTCTGTACATCAAACAGCTCTCAGATGCCAGCTGTAACAATGCACAGCTTTTTGCTGCATAGTTTAATTCAGAAAACAATCATTTGGTCAACAGTAAAATAACCACTATAGTGTTTTTATGAATGAATAAGTGTGATGCTCACTGTAAAGAGCAGGATTGAATAGACTCCAAGGTCTGACCGTTGCTCACTGGGCTCCTTAACTGCAGAAAGAGATGGGCTCCATGGACGACCTATACATGAGCACACGCAAGGTGAAGGAGCTGTCTGTCATCGACGGCCGCCGTGCCCAGAACTGTGTTATCCTGCTCTCCAAGTGAGTACCCACAATGTACCACCCCACCCTGTTGAAATGCTAAGCCTGCCTCAACCAAGGTGATATGGGATGTTATCTTATTTTGACCAAAATATTTTGGCCACAAATTTAATTTGAATTAGATGAATATGTGTCGTTGACTTGCCCTGTGTTTCCGGAACAGTCTCTGGCTTACCGCCACCCTGCACTGGAGGGGCAGATTCTGATAATGGGTGCACGAATGCAGTTGCAATTTTTCTGCCACCAAATAAGTTTCTATTGAGGTGGTTTAGGAAAAGCACTGAAAAAGAAGTGCAAAGGAACCTGCCAAGATCAGCAGGCCAGGCAATAAGAGAGCAACCCAGTTGCAGAATTAAGTCGATGAACGTTGTTCTGGTCATGGTGGAACAAGGTCACACGGTCCACGTGACGGCATATCGACGGACATGAGCTCACGAAGCTGCGACCCCGTTAAAATCCTCACCAGGTTTGGTCCAGCAGGAATTGCCTTTATGTGTGGGTGTGTTCACTCAAGGAATCCAGATTCTGTGTAGACCTGTTTATCTGAGCTCATGTGCAACCCTGTTCGGAAAGCGGCCCTCCGATCACTTTGAAGCTCTGCGTGGCGACCAGGTGATCCTGAGCGAAGCTGACAGTCCTCAGGAACCGAATTCCCTGTGTTGACTCTTGCTTCTTCTCATTCTTGGCAGGTTGAAAATGAGCAATGAGGAGATCAGGAGAGCGATCCTGGAGATGGACGAGAGAGAGGAGCTGCCCAAGGATATGTTAGAGCAGGTAGCACCCCCCCCCCCGGGGTCACACATTGCACTGCAGACACCAGAGCGCCAAAAAATTCCTGCCCCAGGTCTGCAGAGGAAATCAATGTACCATTAAATTACATTACAGCACTGGGCTTAAACTAGTTTACAGCATCTGCGTGGTGTCTGCTGTGAGGCCGACTGGTGCGTTACTCAACCCCTCTGGGGGGAGAGGGGTGTTTGGTCTGCAGCTGTTTGTTCCGTGCTCTGGTGCGACTGACATGACCCCCTGTTTGTCACTGTTCAGCTGCTCAAGTTCGTCCCGGAGAAGAGCGACGTGGACCTGCTGGAGGAGCACAAGCACGAGCTGGAGCGCATGGCGCGAGCCGACCGCTTCTTCTTCGAAATGAGCAGGTTAGCTTCTGGTTTGGTGGTGGTGGTGGTGGTGGTGGGGGGGTTTATATGATTGTCACAGCAACAATACTGCAACCAGCAGCCTCAATGGTCTCACTTGGTCCTGGGATCAAGCTAAATTTTCAGTCTCTCAGCCATCTCCAAGAGAGGGAATGTCAGCTTTGGTTCCTGATTTTCGGCACCACAACATTTTCTCTAAGTTACGGGGTTCCCAAGTGATGGTCCCCAAGCCCCAGACGTGGCTTCTTTTCTCGATTTGAGTTAAAGTGTCAAGATGTCCTCAGGCTTCACAGCCAACAGACAGAAGAAAAGTAAACCAGTCAGCTTCATCCTCTGCTCTGGTGTATCGACCGCAAGACGTTATTCCAGAATATCCCGGTGGACAGACAACCCCCGCCTTTGCATCACACTGACAGAAATAGCTTCCGGGCTCCGCACTTGATCATGTTTTTATAGCTGTTTGACTCATATTAGTCAGCAGCCCCAGTTTCATCACTGTCACTTGGAGCCATTTAATATTCTCCCTCACCCTTTAAAGTGACATGACAGGGTCGCCATGTGTGACATAACCGTCATCGAATCATCTGCGGCTGGCGGCACAGTACAGCGAGACGGGTTTGGCTTTGAAATGGCATCTTCCCCGGGGACACGACCAGCTCATTGCGTCTCTCTTTCTCTCTCGTCTGCTTCCCCTTCCCCGTCTTTGTCTCACCTGCCACGGCCTCCCGAAGGATTGACCACTACCAGCAGAGACTCCAGGCCCTGTTCTTCAAGAAGAAGTTCGCAGAGCGTCTGGCAGAAGCCAAGCCCAAGGTGGAAGGTAGGGGAGATGAGAACATAGTTGTTTATTCTAGCGTATTTAGCACTCTAACACACTTTGGACTGTAATCATGCTTTACAGTCCAAATGTCCAAAATGTAAGAAGGGGCACAGGCTGGGATGTCTGCGTCACTCCTCACCAAGAACAAAAAGAGGAAGTGGCCGGATTACGGGGCGGTCAGGCAGCAGCAGAATGAACACCAAATTAGAGGAAATAATGGGAAATGCGTGGAGGAGAGCATTATAATTTGGGGTTTTATGACCTGTTTGGTCCCACAACACAGAGGAGAGGAGAGGTCACGCTAAGTGTGTGTGTGTGTGTGTGTGTGTGTGCGCGCAACAAGACGGACAGAAAGAGAGACCTCACACTTACAGAGCTCCAGTGAAAATAAAGAATGGGGTTACCAGGGAAGCTGTTTTGGAAAGCTGGCAGACGTTGAGAGGACAGTCATTCTTATAAAACAGGCTGCTCCGTTCAAAGAGCTGGCTTGCCTTCTAAGCGGGGGCATGCAGCCTCTGTGTGTGTGTGTGTGTGTGTGTGTGTGTGTGTGTGTGAGTGTGTGTGTGTGTGTGTGTGTCTGCATGGACATTAACGTCTATGTGCTGACACTCACAAGAGGCAGCTGGTGGTGCAGCCCAGGGCTTGTAAAAGACTACAGGATCCTTGATAAAGACAGGAGGAAAGGACCTTCTAGATGCATCTATAGCTCTGGTGTGAGCCATCTGGCCACCGTCCTCTTCTCAGATTTGGTCCCGGGTCCTCCTGTTAAGGAGTGAGGCTGGATGAAAGCGAACAAGCCTGTGGATTGTTTTTATTAGCACAGCTCCACTGCCTTCATTCCTTTAACTGCGCGTCCTACAGCAGGACACGTTCGTGTGATCGCGGCCACCCGTGGCTACAGGACGTCCGTCGCGACCGCAGCGGCGTGAGCCACGTCAGCACACTCATCTGCCTCACATTTGGGAAAGACCTGGATAAAAATGAAAGGGCATCTCCGAACATATGAAAGAGATGAAACTGGGATTAGAAGCCATGTAATACTGGATGCGGAGCCACGTTAATGAGGCGTTATGGCAGAATAACAGCCCCTAATGAGCTGACAGGACTCTCCCTCGTGAGCTTTTAGGGTTTTAAAGCTTCAGTCCTGTAATTGGGAGTCCCTGCAAAGTCCTTTGACATTTCCACACAGTACAATAGTAGAACTCCATAACTGTATCCTTCTGAGCACTGCCTTGGTTTACGCTTGACGTATAAATCAGTTCAAGACACAACGGCCCACCACGGATGCAGCCAACTCAGAATGCATTATCTGCTGCCATAGTGATGCTTAATGGACGTTTAAGAGTGTAAAACACCACCAAATGCTGCAATACAAGCTATTTTACATATAGCCATATTTTACACATTGCCCCAACCTGAAAGTGAACCTTAGTGTTTTAATTACTTTCACGTCCTGCTGGAGGTGAATTTCTCACAAGTAGAAGAGCTGTGAGCACCATCTCCCTGTGGCAACACGAGTTTTCGTAAAGCCACGTGACATTTCCCCCTTTGGTGGCCATCTTTACCCACGTGGCCCATCAACAGAATTTTCTTCTAAGGAGCATAACATTTGAAGTGCTGTTTTTTTGTTATAGTTACTTTGCAAATAAAACCGCTCAGTCTTGGTTCCTTGGTTGTTGTCGTTCACTTTGACGAGGCCTGGGAGGCTGCATCTGAGTCTCGGCTCCTCACCGTCCCCTCTTCTTGCCATAGCCATCTTGTCTGCATCACTGGAGGTTGTACGGAGCAAGCGGCTAACCCAGACGCTAGAGGTGGTCCTGGCGTTTGGGAACTTCATGAACAAGGGCCAGAGGGGCAACGCCTACGGATTCAAGGTGTCCAGTCTCAACAAGATTGTCGACACCAAGTCCAGCATAGACAGGTTGGTGGACACCGGAGGTGACCCAGTCAGCGGTGGCGTTTGTGCCTGCTTCTTGTGCTCACCAACTGGAAACAGACAAGCTGGGCGACTGCGAAAGTGTTTCAATGTGTGCATTTGGATGTGTCCTCCAGGAACATCACGATGCTGCACTACCTGATCATGATCTTTGAGAAGAACTACCCAGACATCCTCCGCATACAGGACGACCTCACCAGTATACCAGAGGCTGCCAAAGTCAAGTGAGTCAAACAGTCCTTGGGGCGCTCATCCAGACAGCCGTCACTTGGCACTAAAAGGTCTTGACACTTGACAAATACTAAGAGACCACCATGAAAATGAGGGTAATCTGTCACGTGAGAAGAGGCAGACGGGTTGAGGGGCAAACCAGCTCTTTGAGCGCTATTCTAGAGGCTTACAGGAGCCTCATGCTACTGCAGGAATATTAACCAATATAAATAAACAGGGATGAACCAGCAGTTACTTTCTGAGCAGAGTATAGAGTAAAACTCACTGTAGCCCTGTCGTTCCCTTTCAGTCTGGCTGAATTGGAGAAGGACGTGTACAGCATCAGAAGTGGACTGAAAGCCCTGGAAGCAGTGAGTAACCAATCAGCAACACAATAAATAATGATCAATAATACAATCCATCATTCTACCACCGATCAGGTCACAGAATTCACCTTGTTCACCACAGACGTTCAGGCAAAGGAATGTCGGACCGCAGAGCTTTCGCAAAGGATTTTGTCTTAAGAGTGAAACTCGAGCCAGTAAAAGCTTGATGTGAGACACCAACCAGTCAGGAGGAGATCATGTAAAAACGGTGGAAAATATAAACACGCACAAAACAGTGAAACGGATACACAAACGGCATCCAGTGGCTTTCATGCACTGGGACTGTTTACCAGTGAGGCAGAATTAATGGATAAAATGCAGGCTTAAAACTAAGACGGCGGTAATACAAAACAGTAAACCAGTTCACAGAACCTCTGCAAAAACTCCCCGAATGTAAAACAGCTGTTTAAGAAGACGAGAAACCTCCTCTCTTCCTTCATCCCCGCTCCAGCAATGCCACCCGATTTCAGCCGAGTCGCTCCTCGCCAAGGATTCATTCGAGCACGTTTATTTTTATAATGTAATATTTAGACTATTGTAGGTCTTCCAGATTGTTCGTGAGGAAATCATAACGTATTCAGAAATAGATTTAAATTTGCAGCAGCCAAGGGAGTTCAATCTGTGTCTTTCATTTTCCTTTAAGAAAACCTGAAAATGGGAAAACGAAAGGCAGAAATGCAATTTTTATTCCAAATGTTCCCTATCTATAAGTACTGAGGAGCAGCACACAGTGTCCTTCAGACACATAATTTGCAGAATATTAAATAGGGAAAATAGGTAGCAATTTCAGTGCTGCACTTCAGCCAGATGCCAACAATGAACCCCTAGAACTTCTGACCAGCAAGGATCCATTGAACTGTAAGAGCGTTGGAGAAATTATGTGCATTTCCTGCGAGATCTTTCATCTTAGCAGCTACAAATAGGGCGGAGAAGGGATAAGAACTTGAATCTCCATCTGCCTCCTCCAAGCACCTCCACCACCCTCCCCTTGTCGAAGCCCAGCAACAATGCAGCAGTGTTTGCCGTCAAGTCGGCAAACAGGCAGATGCAAAGCCAAACAAACCCATGGCTCCGAGTAGGGAAGTGACGACTTAATGGCGAAGTTATGCTTGTCAACTCATTGGGCCGTGGATGCGGTGGAGTGCTGAGGATGTTGAAAAGGATGCCATGCTGAAAGACAGACCTCGGTGTTTGTTCAAGGTTGTAGACCGGTGTGCTGGAACATGAGGGCAAAGACGAGATGCGTTCAAGGACGCAACCAGGCGTCTTGGTGTCTGCCTGGTGTCTCTGGTTCACCTGATCGACCTGACAGGTGTTGATGACTGCTGACACAAAGAGAAGCCTGCATGCCAAAGACGGATCTTAGTTGTTGGTTCACTTTATCGCCGTCCCACTTAACGTATGACACCTCACACCTAAATGTACCTCTAATCTATGGTTGAAAAGCCACCTTTGCAATGCGCAGCCCAGTTTGGAACCTGTGATGAAACCCTTGCACGTTTCAGACGGGTGAAGATGTGTGGATCGTGGCAGCTTCTGTGATATTAACATCTCTCTTTACCTGTGCCAGGAGCTGCAGTACCAGCAGAGCCGCGTCCAGGACCACGGAGACAAGTTCGTCCCGGTGGTCAGTGACTTCATCACGGTGGCTAGTTTTAGCTTCTCCGAGCTGGAGGACCTTCTGAACGATGCTAAAGACAAGGTACGGAATTCCTCCTTCGTTCCAGGGCTGGGGTTGGAGGTCAGGTTCCACTCAGGAGTGGGTCCTTCCCGTTTATCTGTTGATAAGAAGCACAGAGACTTGCATGGGCTTGGGCAGAAATGGGTCTATGACCTCGCCATAACAAAATGCAGAAAAGGACAAGAATGAGCAACGGGATCCCAGACTTTGGCGAAGGGCAGATGTGGCCAAAGCCTTGAATCCCCAAAGTAAGACAACAGGTCCGTCCGGCCATCAGCTGCTGCGTAGGCCTTGGACCACTGGAAGAGCCAACAGCTCCCTCTACACTCCCATTTTACCCCACCCTGCCCCCACAGCTCCAGTCCTACCTACTCTGAAATAATTTACAAAGGGCTTTTTCGCAGCTAAAATAAATGAGGTGATGTTACAGTCGAAAGCTCAGAGTTTTTCCCCCGCAGTTTAATTTACAACTCTGCTTACAATGTGCCGTTATGTGAAAGCAGTCGGTGAACGGAGGTACTTTCCCAGGCCCAAGCGCTCAACCCGGCTGACAGTGGTCTCGCGCCAGGGCCTCTCAGCGCAGCTACCCGGAGCAGAGTGCCTCTTTGTGAGGACAGGCCCAACTCTCTCCCTCCGACCCTCCCTTTGTGGGACGGATTTGGGACGGTCCCCGAGGGGCTTCAGTGTCGACCCGCTAAAGATGCCTGAACTCGGGCCAAGCGGCGGGAACGAGACAGGGGAAGAGGAGGGGGCATCCAGAGAGTGGGAAACGGGAGGGAGGGGATAACAGAGTGCAGCCTTTGTCTGTCACAGCTCCATGTAATCGCTGAAACATCCCAGGGAAGCCCATGAGCATGGCCAACTGCTCCTTTTCGTTTTTTCTTTGGTGGTATGTGTACGCATGTGTGTGGGGTTGGGATTTATTCACCCCCGTTCACTGTGCAGACTCTACTAAACCACTCCAAAGTCACGCAAAGGGACTTCAAAGGCTGGAGTAACGGCTACACCAACGTCAGAGCAGCCGATGATGTAGGGAAGAGATCCCAAAACCCTGTTCTCACATCTGTATCCCTTCACAACTCTGGAAAGAGGTGGGCAAAGTAAGAGGGCCATTGATGGTACAGGGTTTGCCCTTGTCCGAGCTTCTGCCCAGAAGAGAGACTCAACTGGACACGTGAGATGCTTGTGTCCAAGGAGACCACCTTTGGTTACTGACGCAGAAAATCACTGTTTGCCTCAGTTTCTTAAAATTATTTGCTCAAGGAGAACCCTGGCATGAAATCCACTTGGACGTGACAGGAAAACCACCGCCCCAAGTTCCACTTGCTCTTTAGAAACAAAGAGGGCTCTCTTCTCCCTTAGCTGGGCTTCCCCCCAGAAGGCCCACTCTCCCCCTTTAGTCCTGAACTGTGCATAAATATCGGTGTTCACGGAGAACAGATGATTCAGCTCCAACACGCCCCAGTTCTTGGATGGGAGAAGATGCAGTGAGGGCGATGAACCACTAACCCCCTGGAGGTGAAACTGTTTAAGAAGTTGGCAGCGGACACCTCCTTGCCCTTAGCTCCCAGGAGGTTTTCCAGTTATTGCACCGCCACACAATATTGATCCTGTCACATCTGATAAAATCCCACATCTGTGGGAAGAAGGAGCAGCTGTTGTCTCTAATAAAGGCTCCTTGTGTAGCAGCCGTCTGGCAAGTTACTGTGGTGCCAGGGGGCAGAACAGGGAGGGCAGCCGCTCTGGGTCTCCTTGTCGAGCTCCTCTTTCTGTGCAGCAGGATTCCAGGTAAAGCACAGCTGTAGCAACGCTGGGGTTTGCTCACACTGTGGTAAGGCCTTGCAGGTGTGTCTCTGTGGGTGTGTCTGGGCTCAAGTCCCTTCTGGGTGTGTCTTTATGGATGTCACTGTAGGAGAGACAAAGTGGCACAGAAAAACTATGTGTGTGAGCAGTCGCTGGCTGCAGACTCGCAGGGCCTGCGTTGGCCAAGCGTGTCATTCCGGGGTGTCATGTTGCACGTGCAACGGGGATGCCAGCGAGAGTCACCCCTGAGGGGCGTTTCTCCATAACCCCGGAAGGCAGGACCACAGAGTTACTGGGCAGGCTGGCACTTCTGAATGGTGGGGTCGCGAGGGATGACTGCCTGTTCGCTAAGTGGACCTCCACCCTATACTCCCAATCTACCACAGCACCTTCTGGTAAACGTCTGCCGTTTGAAAGGTAATGCGATTGTTTTCCCCAGGTCGATGGGGTCAGGCTGTTCCCCACTGAGAATGGGGTGCGGCGTCACACTAGGGCTGAGAGTCATTTAGGCCACAGGGGTTATGGGCCTAAATTATGTTTTCTGGGGACAGTCTGCATGGCTGAGATACAGAACACGCAGCAAGGGGCTGTCTGAGCATTGGGGGAACCCATAAACCAGGAAGTTGCAGGCGCAAGCAAGACCCCATCCAGATACCAATTCCTTCTACAAAGATTCTACATAATCATTCATAAACTTCGGCTTAAATTTCCAGTACAAATGTGCACAGCATAAATCGGCAGGGAAAGGTCTGTAGGCTATGAGTGATGAAAGTGTGAAAGGTTGGAGCTAGCAGGTCGTTTTTCCTCAGGGCAACCTGCTGGCTTCTCGCCCAAAGCCGCATAGAATGGTGGGGAGATCGGACTTAGCTCACGAATTCATGAATGTCATGTGGCAGCCATGCACTGCTGCACACATACAGGTTAATGCTCGCTGTGGAGCCTGGAAAGCAGGGGACATAATGCGGGACATATCCGTCCTCTGCATTGTGCCAATAGTGCCAGAGTTGGGTCAGGTCCTGGTCACAGTGGGGCTGCAATCGGTAAGCATGGCAGAGTCTGGATCGAGACCCACGGGAGCCTGGCAAGGGGCATGAGGCAGCTTGCAGGGTATGAGGGAGGAGCAGCACGCGGAACCCATAACTGGTCTGCTTGGCCCTCACAAGATGACAAAGGGGACGAATGTGTGCAAACGCACAACTGCCGAATAACGGACTGCCACTCAGCCGCAGTCTCGGTCTCAGGGAACGCGTGCGGCTTGGGCGGCAGCGGCGGAGCTGGCATGAGCGATCAGCAGGGCAATGACCACAGTCCAGCCAGGGGCACCACAAAGCCAGCTGGGAGGGAGGAGGGTTTGGCCGTCCGCAGTCACATGAGCCTGTCCTCCATTTCCACACTGAAATATTTTGTGACATTTTGTTGCTCCTCCAGCATCTCTATCTAAAGCACAGCCAACCCCTCTTTTCACGTGCAGTTTGCCAAATCCCTGAGGCACTTTGGTGAGGAGCAGGGCAAGATGCAGCCCGACGAGTTCTTCGGCATCTTCGACACCTTCCTGCAGTCTTTCGGCGAAGCCAGGCAGGACCTGGAGAACATGCAGCGCCGTAAGGATGAGGAAGAAAGGAGGGCGCGCATGGAAGCTATGGTGAGCATCTAGAGAGACCCTGGTCCACCGGTGGACCATCGCATTATGAGGGCTAACAAAAGGGGACTGTCTCAGGGGGACCCTTTTTACGAGGTAAATTATCTTTCGGCAGAAAATAGGCTTCCTGCTAAAAGTAGCTTTTATCAAACCAAAAACTGGTTCAGTCCCTGTAAGTCTGGTGTCAAATTTAGGGTCTCAATCCCACTCAGTTTATTCAACAGCTCTGGCATTCTTCACTTTTTTGGTAAAGTTTAACCTTTGCTTAGATTGCTCTTGAACCATCAGCCTGGCTATTGAATCTAAATGTGGACTCAACTAAAGTTGTAACTTAGTCAGCAGATCTTGCACTTCCACGGGAACATCAACAGTTTTTGTCTTTGGGCCAGCCGGTGACAAACTGTCGTCCGTCTCCCTTTGTGTCCATCTAGCTGAAAGACCAGCGGGAGCGAGAGCGCAGGGCCAAGAAGAGCACGGGCGGCAGCACATCGGAGGAGGTGGGCGAGTTTGACGACCTGGTGTCCGCGCTGCGGTCCGGCGAGGTCTTCGACAAGGACATGTCCAAGCTGAAACGCAACCGCAAAAGGTCTGGCAAAGACCTGCTGGACGGCAGCGGGCGCGAAAGGCCCATCACCAAGGTCAACTATTAACAAGTCACCGACCACCGTCCCCTACCACCCTGCCTCCCTGGGGCATCGGGCAACACGGCACCCTGTCGCTCGCCTGAAGGGAATTACCCATCTCACTTTAACTGTTCAAGCCCCCGTTACCTCCCCACCTCACATACTGAGCAGAGGTGCAACGTTGGTCAGACCCCACCAATACTGGCACAACCTGTAGGTCTCCCGCGTGGTATTTCTGAGGCCTGAGAGGGTGGAGGCTGGTCTTTCTCTTAGCCTCTCCTCCTCCTTTTTCCTGCATAATCTGAGACCCCCGGAGCCAGTTGGTGCTGCAGCTCTTAGGCACATATAAAAGAAAGCAGCCTTGATGCCCCCAACCGCTTACTGTGGCAGGGTGCTGGCCAGAAGATCGCACCCCTGTCTTCTGTACATACAAGCTTGGCCGCTCTGAGGAGTCCCGGGAGTCTTCACCGCTTCGGAACTGGGCCACAGTTTGAGCCTCTAGGCTCGAAAGCCCCTCGGGTTTAACCACGTCACCTCGGCTTTTCAGTTGACCTTCCTCGCCCTCGTGCAGTGACAGAAATGACCAGCAGGAGGTGGAACCCCGCCGAGCTTTCCGTATTCACCGTGGTGCTCGGTGGCTTCTGGGTCACACAGATCTCCCAGCTTGCGTGGAGGAGCAGGAAGGGTGGCGACAAAGCGCACCTCCCACCCGCCCCTCGCTGAATCGACTCGGAACGCAGCACTTGGCCGCTGCTGCTGAAGATCCCCATCATGCCTGCTGCTGATGGAAGTGCAGGAGCTGGGAGGCGAAGACACCCGCTTGCCAAGTGGCTCCTCTTGCCGAGCGTTCCTGAGGACTACCTCCCCAGCTGCTGATCCACAGGGAGCTCAGCACTCATGGGAAAAGCAGAAGCTCACCAGAAATTTCCAGAGAAGAGACTGTATGGGAATAAAGGGTCGCATTCATTTACCTTCAAATTCAGCAACAGTTGAAGTTTAAAAAAAAAAAAAAAAAAGATTGTTACGGCATTTTCCAGTGCCAAAGGTTATTAATACAAAGAAATGCAAATAGGAAGTCATTTATATATTTATATATACAGTATATATTATATATATATAGAGAAAGAGAGAGCGCGAGCGAGGTGAACATGCTAACATTGTCAATTGGTGTTATGTTTGTTTTTTTTCTATTTTATATTGCTGATTCATCGATGATGTCCCAAGTTCTTCCCCCACTTATTTTTGTGTTGTTGTAGTTAATGTCTCGCACAATTTACATCCCAGAATTCCCTCCCAATCTTGAAGTCCAGGTCTTGTTTGCACTGTAAAAGAACCGAAGACGGTCCCCCGTGAACCCTCCTCCCTTTTCCTCCCGTCTTCTCCGTTTCACAGCCACAGGAATTACGGCGGTAACTTCCAAGCGACCAGTGGGGAAGTGGACAATTCTAAGCTGCACCTTCATTGGTGTGTTTGTTTGTGTTCTCAGTCGCAGCCTCACAGCCTTCATCATTCATCTCCCTCTGGCAGATCTTTTTCTATCTGTACCGTGGTTTTTGTGAGTCAGCGCCATACAGTTGACAGCACTTAAAGAGACGGACGAGCGAATGAGGACACTGAAGTCCAACCATGGACAGGAAGACCAATAAGCAGAAGCTGGGCAGAGCTTGAGGAAGACACCCCCCCTTCCTCCCCAGGTTCGAGGCAGATTCCCACTCCAGTGAGAAGCCAGGAAACTTCCAGAACAAAACAAGGACAACATGCTGCAGCCCTCCCAATTTTGTTTTCTTTTGTTTTATTTCTATATATTTCTAGTATTTTACACTTAGCCAAGACAAAGGTTGCGTGAACATTGACACTTGCCTTGTTCTGGTGTTTCTCCCGGTGCATGAGGGCTGGAGGGAAGCAGGAGGGAGGCCGGGTGCGAGCTTGGTCCTCTGGGTTGGGCTCAGTAGCGGTCCTGGGAAGGTGACTCTGATGGCAGGACTGGCTGCCAGGCCCACATGTGGACCTGATCCTGGGTTTCTGGGTTCCTCTCCAGTCTGGACTGCAAGCCCAAGGAGCTGGAAAAGACAAAAACTCCCAACATGCACTAAAAAATTCAGCAAAGCATTGGCAGGAAGGAGCGCTGGCTGGTGATGTGAGGTGGGGCTCACAGCGCCTCCTATCGGCAGGGAGGAGCTTGAGTTACAGCAGGCGGTCCAGAAGCGCCGGCCACTAGACGGCTTACCGCAGAAAAGGGTGGAAAACGGGATTTTCAAACCGCCCGTATTGATACGTGAAGAGAAAAAGCACATTTCTATGGGGAGACAAACAAAATCTCTCCTGTCTCCTCATTCAAAGCGACCGAACTGCTGTGAGCTGTGGACAAACTAATGGACTCTTCTGTACCTTCACTGTAGGCCAGGATATTTCCTGCTGTTGTTACGCCCTGGGAGAGGATTACAGCAGTTTAACAACTCAAGAGGAGCAGCATAGTGTGAAGAAAAGGCTGTTTGTATATTAGCTTATGGGGCTTAACTAGCCTGAAGCCTGAAGACAGAGAGAGGATTTTGGTAAGAGGATTTCCGCCCAGACCCCATGAGCAGACTGGGTGACCCCCCCCAAAGAAACACCACCCTCTGTGGACAGCAAAGTCAGCGTCGACTGGACCCTCACGCATGGCAGTGTCAGCGAGGCCTCTGTCCTGCTCCGGCGCTGGCCCATAAGAGCTTGGTGCTAAGCTCCAGAAGGCAAGCATTTGTGTTTGGTGTCATCAGAAAATGTTGGGACCCTGCAATGGGACAGGTGAGCAGCGCTCCGCAGTTATGCAATAAAACCCAAACGGAAGCTAAACAGACGTCAGCAACTGCATCGGAGGAACTCGCCCGTCTGCTGATGGTTTTTGGGAAAAAGCACAATGCGCGTTTCAGGTGCCGGGTTGCTAGTAGCAGCAAGAAAAACTGAAATTACAAAAAGGTCAAACTGTGGACCTCCACTGTGACTCAAGTTGAGATGAATAAATACACAGGTCACTGTGTAGAACTCACACCTGCTCTGCTCAGGACATCCAGCAGGTCTCACTTCCCAGTTGCCCTCCTCATTGGGGGTGTTCAGAGACAACAGGCAGTCACCCCCCCTCCCCCCCGGTGCTCCTCAGCTGAACTTCCTGCTGTTTTTCTACATTCTGTTTATCCTCAAGTGCCTGTCTCTCGTTCCGGTACCTGGGCTGCAGGCCTGGTGTTGTTGTGTCGACTCTCCCTTTTGGGAACCACTTTGGTTAAAGTTCTGGTCGAATGAGGTGCAACTGATGAGTGTTTCTTCCCTGAGGGGTTTCAAGTCACGGTGCCCCAGGAGATGTCTGAAGATGTAAAGACATTTTCATATGGGTCGTCTGTGCCACCCCTGTCCCCATGTATGAATGTGTTATTAGATGTAGAAATGCTCGTAATGTTTGTATGAACTGAACGCCTTTTGAGGAAACCTCCTAGAAGTGCCAAAATTCACTAGTGGTCCAACAGCAGGATTCGCCCCGAAGGTACTCAACAATTTGCTGGGGCCGTAGATCTGCACATGGTTAAAATAATTGAGAAACTGCCCTGGCCATGTACGTTCCAAATTAGCTTGTGGATATTTTACTGTCCATACATTTTAGCAGTTCGTGGTCACTTACAACTTGTAATATAATTTAGCAGTATTGTAGTAATATGACAGTGAGGACTGTGCAAAAGAGAGGAAATGTCAGCTGTTTATTTTTGTATTTAAATACCAACGGGTATCTGAGGTTTCCAAATTAACAGTATTATTGTCATAACAACGCTACATGCAGACTTTGGTTTACCAAGTCGATTGGCCAAACTTAAAAGATTGCTGACCCCCCCCCCCCCATGGACGTCGGCACAGATTTATTCTGCTTCGGATTCGTGGGAAAAAGCGGCGAAGGGTCCGTCCAGCCGGCAGCGGTTTCAGAGCGGAAAGCAAGCGGGGTGGTGGGAAGACCTGGGAAACGCGGGCGCACGCATGCGTGTGTGTGAGAGAGAGAGGCCCAGTGTGAGTTTGGTCACTGCCCACTTTGTGGAACTGCTACTTCCCATCACACTGCACGTATGAATGCCAGTTGCACCCAACTGAAACCGAGTTGTACAGAAAGCTCCTGTTTGTAAGGGTTTGAGTTTAAAAAATAACTCGTGAAATATTTTGTACTCCGTTTTAGTTGTTGAGAAAGGGTAAAAAGGAAAAAGTTAAGGAATGTTCAGTTGTCCTGTAAATTGTACCTCTATTTATTTGCCTTATTTAGTTTGCTATATTTTGTATGCATACACAACATACAATAAAATGTTCTATAAAAATATGACGATTATAAATAATTATACTGTCCGTATTTGCTGGTCAGTTTCTGACTTGTATGAGAATGAGCGGTTCAGAATCCTTTTTTTTTGTTTAATTTGTTCTATTATGTTAGTTTTTTGCTCACATTGTGTCATTTTTTAGGGTTACAATAAAACAAAACTTTGTCCCTTTACTCCAAGTGTTTTCTTATGCATTAAAGCACAAATTACATCTTTAAACTAAAAACACAAGGAAATTAAAAATAAAAAGCCTCTGTGGGGAAGCGTTATCTTTGTTCACCACAGAGCAACACTGCCCTCAGGTGGCCACCGCCCGCCATGGTCCCCGCTTTACAGTACTGCACCCTTACTCTACTGTTTTACTCTCTATTCATTCATGTCTCCACAGCAATGGGATCTGTTTTCTGTCGGACTTGACAGAAAATCATGGAGTTTCATCGACATCCGGATAAAACCAGACAACAAAAACTGCCTTCGTAGTGACTTTATTGTGTGAGCAGGTGACCAAACACAGAAGAGCGCATACACACATCTCTGCTTGCGTGCGTGTGGACTGCGAGGACAGAACAGGGATTCAACAGCAGTGGCCTGTCAAGCAGATGGGCAAAGGGGCTGCACTGCACTGTGGGAAGCCTTTGGAAGCCCGCGCATCTGAAAGTGAGCCCAAGCAGAGCCGTACCACGGTACCCGCTGCAGGGTGCAGTACTTGCACTGACCATGACAACAGGAAAATGTTCACAGGACAGACATTACTTTCCTCCCGTTGATAACGGATGTTCTGTCTTCTCAGTCCACACTCACTGATCTCTGAGGACAGGAAAACTGCCCGCTTCTCAAATACAACCGAGTGACCCCGGTCAGCATGCATAGCAAAATATCATTTGGCTTCTTTTCTGGGTCACACTTTAGTGCTGTGTCATTTTACAATCACCAGTGAATAAGAATAATATTTTGTTACCAATAAAAATTAAGACTAAAATATTATCAAAATACACTTTAATACTGAATTTAAAAATATTTTGAGGCTTTTCAGCCCATATGTACTGTTCTCTTATAGCACGACTGCACTTACTTTGCTGTATAAAAGGTCAGTTTTGATCAGTTTAACCTTAAGCTGAAACGCCTCCCAACAGCCGCTATTGGACAAAATGTGGTTCAGGGTGTTCTTGACCAGTTCCCAATTGAATTTCCGCCTTCCAGCGAACAGCAGCTCCAGCACCTCATCTTATAAACTAAGTTATGGACTTTCACAGAAATCTCATTTTCCCCAAAACATGTTTTTTAAAAATTGTTCTCTTCACTTACTGAGATGCTAAAGCAAAAGTGACCTGGGTTTCCCCTCCAAGCCAGCAGGTGGCAGTAAAGTGCTACAAAAGAAGCCTGAGGGACCGTCACAATTCAACTCGCTTCCATAGTGTTTAGGTCACATGGTGCATCCCTTAAGAAGTCTTAAAAAACTACTTTTACTGTAGTTATATCAGATTTCTTCAGGACCTTACCAGTAAATAAATTAAGGGGGTTGGTATTATTTACCTAAAACTAACGAAAGGGGCAAATTTGACTCGAGTTACCGTCCGACTCGTGGTGCCAGTTGTGTTTGTAAGTTGAGGAGCCGGAGTTCTGCCGGCCCATCTGTAACTGGGACGGATGACAGTGGGTCTCCCAGACAACCAGGCAGAATCAAAACAAGACCCTGAGAGTCCGGTGGCCCCCAGCAGAGCACCTCCCCCAGGATACAGTTTGAAAATGCACATTAACGTGAGGAAAACTGAGCTCTCACTCCTGCTTGCTGCACAGCCCCAAACAGGAGTTTTCCTGCTTTTTAGAGCATCACACTGACATAAAACATTGTAATGCAGAGCGGTCAATCGCTGTTTTACACCCATTTAAACAGAAAGCCGTAGTGCTTTAATCACAAAAGCCCTTGATCGGGTAAATTCGTTGTGCTTACAAAAGTAGGAGATCAACTTACTTCCAAATCTTAGGCTGATGCAGCTTTTTTGGGGCAGACAATCAGCCCCCGGTTCAAGAAATCGGTCAAACATGGCAGCAGGTGGTGCAGCAATTAGAACTGCTATCTTGCACTTAAAGAGCCCAGGATCGAAGCCCACTTCCTGCTGCGGCATCCATAATCGCAATAAAAAATAACCCAGCTGTATAAATGGGTAAAGCACTAAGTAGCTCAGGTCGCTCTGGAGAAAAGTGTCCGGCAGATTAACAAACGTAAACGCGAACAAATAAGTTGTTTCTGATACACTTGTGCTGTGGTTTGAGGCGGGTGCAGTACCGACTTTGGCTACTACGCCACTCACATTCTAACTGGCTACATCATCACACTGTGGGCCGTAACCTCACGAACATCTGGATCAATCCCGCTGGGGTTGCTGGAGGGTCGAGCCCTAAGCAGCTGCCACCGTGGTGCACGCTGGGATAGCTGCCCGGGGGCTGGAGGCTCAGGGTTCGCGATGGTAGTCCCCCCTCTGGCCACCGGTCTTGCTGAGCAGCTTGACGTCCGAGATGGTTGTGTGGCGACTGACCGCCTTGCACATGTCGTAGAGCGCAAGCGCGGCAACAGCGGCAGCTGTCAGCGCCTCCATCTCAACGCCTGTGTGGGCGGTGGTGCGGCAGGTTGCCGTGATGACGGCCGAGTAGTCCGAGTCCACCAGCTCCAGGGCAACGTCCACGGAGTCGAGAGGCAGCGGGTGGCACAGCGGGATAAGGGCGCTTGTCTGCTTGGCGGCCATGATGCCTGCTATCTGAGCCACAGCCAGGGCATCGCCCTTTGCCAACTGGTTCTCCCTCACCAGGCGAAACGCTGTGGGCGAGAGCTGCACTGTAGCACAAGCCACCGCTGTCCGCCGTGTCATCGGCTTCCCCCCCACGTCCACCATGCAGGCACGGCCCTGAGGATCTGTGTGGCTCAACCGCTCGCCCGGGGTGTCCACCCCAGGCTGGCTATCTGAGGTGTGCTCACGTGCCGTCTTTGCACCACGGCGGAGCGGGATGCCATCTTTGGCATTCGTGCAGAACGGTGCCCCCACTTTGAGGCCGGGGACAGCGCTGCACCTGAGGAGCTTAGGAGGCCATTTTGTGCGTGATTCTAACTTCATGTGTGAAGCCTGTACATTGACTGTCAACGGGTCACAGTCCCAGAATGCTCCAGGATTCATGGGTGTGGGGAGCTCTCCGGGGGGAGGGCTTGGGTTGCAGAGGGAGTGCGAGACAGTGCTGGGAGGCAATCCAGTCAAGGCCCCGCCACTTGTAAGGCACTGGAGGGGGTTTGAGGAGACAGGGGACCGGAGGAACACTGGGAACCCCTGCAGTGCGCCACCTGCTGGAGAAAGGAGCAGTGTGTCTTCCATATCCTTACTGGGGAGGGGGGGTTCCACTTACACTTCAGTCAAAACCCCCCTTAATAATTCCCCCCGGGTATCCACAATCAGAGCTTTGAAGGCTCGGTCCCTTCCCCACAGCCTGGACACAAAAGTGCGGGTTTGACCTTCACTTTGTTGTGTTTGGTGGTCCACCTTTCACGTTTTACTTGTCCCAATAGGTCTGGAGGGAGGGGCCAGTGTGTGGAGGTGTCTCCGCACTTCCAACCACCCCTGAATCTAAAGAATGATTTACTTTAAAGACAATTTTAGTATTTTCCCACAAGGCAGTGCTCTAAAGGGCCCCAAGTTACTTCTATTTGATTGACTGAGGATACTCTCTTACAAAGCAATGCTACACCCTCCTATGCCTGGGGGGTCTAGTGTGCTTTTACTACCGCTTCCCCTCCCCCCAGCTGTCCTCGGACGTGGTGAGGGAGGTACGTACTGCAGTGTCACCCACCGATCAGGATCATGGGCCGGTTCCTCATCTGAGAGATGCTGAACATCCCTGAGAAAAAGGACCAAACAGTCACTTACCCCCAGTTACACGTCCAGCACATAATTACTCATGGGAGCAGGCTGCTCTGCCGAGGGAGCAAGGGGTTCGAACGAGGACCTGGAGCCTTGCTGCTAGCGAGCTACAGCTTCGAGACCCTGGATCCTTCTCTTACCAGCAACCGCGTTGTGAATTTTCACATTTTCCACTTTTCCTGCTCGTATTTGCATTGTCTTCACTCGGACGTTTTATAAAATTTCAGTCTGTAACGGTGAACCTGAACCACGTGTACCTTCCTAGTCAACAGACAGCAGTAAAGAGCCACCTTATTTCACCTCATCCTCCACAGTGTTAAGAGGGCACATTTGGGGTCCCTGACTGCAGATGATCAATAACCAAAAGAAACGCTGCTCATAGGTCAAGTCATCTACAATCTGCACTGAATGCCACTTTCACTTCCAGGCAAAATAAAATTGTGCTTTTTGACTGTGACTTATTGGTAAAAGTGGCTGGATTTAAAAAAACAAACTCAATTTTACAATTTATGAATGAAAAGGTCTAACAGTGAGCCTGGTGGTCAGGGCAGTGCTGCAGACTCCACGGTGTCCACATCCACCTTTGCTGTACCTGCATGCTGTTTCTTCTTCCTGCCCACTGCGGCTCCAATGATCTCCAGCAGCTCCTCATCCGTGGCCCCGGAGCGCAGGTAGTCTCTGAGGGACACCTCCGCGTTGCCGAAGAGACACACCTGAGGATGTGGAAAACAGCATGTGAAAGTGATGACCCACCGGTGCTTGCATTCCTGACCACGGCATTCAGCTCACCTTGAGATTCCCGTCCGCAGTGATACGTAGCCGGTTGCAGGAGCCACAGAAGTGATGAGACATGGAGGTGATGAAGCCCACCTGACCCTGGAAGCCAGGAACCTTGAAAGTCTGTATCAGATGAGAAAGATATCCTTAATCGCTGGTCCCTTCTGTTTCTCGAAGCCAAGCGCTTGACCCAAGTTCCACCCACCTCTGACTACCAACACAGGCCTAGTTGAAGGAGAAGGCTACTCACCTTGGCTGTGTCCGCCTCTTCTCCGGGGACAGATTCCAGGCCAGGCCACTGCTGCCGGATCTGGTCCAGCATCTCCTGGTAGCTCACCATCTTCTTAAAGTTCCACTTGTTCCCTGTGGATCAGACACACATACAAATACAACAAGGTCACGAGGACAAAGTCCAACACACAAGGATGTGGAAAATCTGTCTTCTCAGAGCTTCCGTTGTTAGGTAAAGTAATTCCAGAACAAAGTCTCTGGCAAGCTGGTCAAGTTCAAGAATTATTAGAATCTATGAGATAACCAAAGGAGCCAAACAAGTACAGTGGTTTTTCTATATCTGGTCCAAACCCACAATGAACCCTGAAGCTCAGCTCCCAGTTCCTGTGATTAATCCCATCTTGTTCACTCAGGTCCCACAGGGTAGAGGCCAACGGGACCCCTGACCCGGCCTGCTCACCGTCGAAAGGCATGTACTCGATGAAGCGCACCTCCAGGGGCTTCTTCTCCGTCAGCGCCACAAAATCGAGCAGCTCATCCTCATTGAGGCCCCGCATCACCACACAGTTCACCTGCAGGGGCAGCACCGAGCAGAGGGGCATCGTTCAAATAAGGAATGGAATAATAACAAAAACTTCATTTCATATAGGGGCTTTAAAAGCAAAATGGTACAGTAACAAAACAGACAACAAATTTCAAAATAAGAGCCATCAAAGCTAAACAAACTAAAACAGAGAGATTATAACATAATTATACTTAACTGCACCTCTGTCTGGTCCAATCTGCATCATGTTTAAGAAAACTGTGCCTTTCTGAGATTTTGCTTTATTTCTGAGCACCAATATTTCATGACAAAGACGGTCCAGATATTTTTAGAGTCCTCATTTCCACTTTTAAACTTTTCTGCCTGAAACTGAAGTGAAGCCACAGGAGAACAAACAACTTCAGCCTCCTCCTTCCCTCAGATAACAATCAAACAGAAATATTTTTATCTCCTGATCTTCTGACTCATCTGTGTTTTAGGCTCCAAGTAGTGCAGAATTGAAGCAAACTTGTGTCGGGGGGGGGGGGGGGTTCTTACCTTTACAGGGCGGTAACCCATCTCGACAGCCTTGTCAATGCCCTCCATCACCTTATGGAACCCTGAGAGACACAATTCTCCATTAGAATGTGTTTAAAACCCGGAAAAAAATCTTGAATCTTGAAATGCAGCAGCAGCCAGGGGCTGCTTCCCTGCTGTTACCGTGGTAAAGAGACATCAGGAATGCATCAAGCACCGTTTCATACGTTCAGACATGGTGCACATCTAACTGTGACCTGATGCTGTAATCTTCTCCACCTGGATGATTTTCTGTCAACACCACCCACCATCACGTGTGCGACACTGAATCACCACACACAGGGAATGCTGGGAGCTGACAGTAGGGTTTCCAGCAACACTCTGCCCATCCAGCTGGAGCTGTGACTTACATATTCAGTGGGAACCAGCTGAACACCTTCTGTTTGCAGTACAAAGTGAGGCTTTCGCAAGATGGCCGGGTTACTTTCTGGCCCTCAGACACCCCTGGTACCGGCTGTCTCACCGGCTTCTAACAGTTCTAACCCCCCCAGCGGCTGCTGTACATCCTGCATCAGCGGCGTTCTACGTACAGTGGGGGAGTGCTGTGCTTACCTTTCCGCCTGACGATGAACTCAAATCTGGCGGGCACCAGCGAGTCCAGACTAACGTTGAGCAGGTCCAAACCTGCCTGCTTCAAGCCTGGAAGCATCCGAGCCAGATTCATGCCATTAGTTGTCACGGCGATGGTCTTTAGACCCTCCAGTTTCCGCAGCTCAGCTGGGTACAGGCAGAGAGACGGGGGGTGGAGGGTAGGAGACATAAGCAATTTTAAAAGTATCACAACGACGTGGTGTAAAGCAGTGCTGTAAAATGTAGGCATTAACGCACAGTCCTGCCCCCCCACATGAGACAGTAGAGCGGTGCTGTGTCTTTCCGTGTCACAGGCCTGTGCGTGATCAGCGGGTTGCCAACCAAAATTTGGCCCTTCCACAAGCTGGGACTAATTTTCCCCACGACCGCCCTTCAAATTGCCGAAGGGACCTCCTGCGGGTCTCGGATCTCTTGATTTCTCTCCTACATAACCTGAGTTTCCATGAAAAATGCATGAACCGTTAAAGTTCTCCTGCTTTGCAGGACCTGTGTCTCCCACAATGAACATCTCCGCTGCGTAAAAGACAAAGATGTCGGGATGATGTCGACCGTCATTTACGTTGATTTATCCGACCCTTTCTGCATAGCCACCGATTTACTCATTTATGCAGCAAATCATTTTTACTGTGTCAGTTCAGGGTAAGTATACTGACCAAGAGCATTACAGCATGAGATGGGATTCAAACCAGGAACTTTTGCCCTGGAAGGGGATGTCCACAGTCGTCGTTTGTTTTATCAGCCGGATATCAGGAGGGCTGGGCCTGGTGTGTGCACGCGCAGCTTATGAAAACGCAGTTCACTGAAACACTGGAGAACTTCCAAAACCATCTCGGGGGACAGTTCAGGGGCGGACTTACACCACGTGAACAGATTCATGTGGTGGGGCCCGGAACCCGCTGGGACAGACAAGCGGCATCATCAGCAGACCTCATACTGCAGTAAACAACAGACTCTATGCCGCTTGTACAATTAATGTTTCATTTGTTTCTCTAGTCTGCATGTTACCATTTCTTTCAATATATCTATTTAGTCAATCCTGCATTTTTTTGAGTTGAATTTGTTAGATCCCATTTAGCCCACTTATGCCAGTAATTCAAACTAAAATGAGAGAGAGAGAGAGAGAGAGAGAGAGATCAGGAGAACAAGTGTCCCCACGTCCATGTCGATGCACCTTCCTCACCGATAATGTCCAGGATGTCTGGCCGAATGAGCGGCTCTCCCCCCGTGAGACGGATCTTCTGCACCCCCTCGCTGACAAAGAGCCGCGCAAGAGTGAGAACTTCCTCAGTGGTCAGCAGCTGGCCGCGAGGGGTCAACTTCACGCCCTCCTCCGGCATGCAGTACTGGCCTGCAGGCGGGTCCCACACATTAGAACCCATTGTGCACCACGTGGAGGAAGTACACTGCTCAGTCAAACACTCACATCTCAGATTACACTTTTCAGTGAGCGATATGCGCAGGTAGCTGTGTCTCCGGCCAAAGTTGTCCGTCAGAAATGCCGAGAAGGGAAGGGCCTCATCCCGAAGTGTCCTCTGCGCTGCCACCTGCTGGAAGCAAGAGTGGAAACCACACAGATCGACCTAAGCAAAAATGGGGTTGAGGTCAAGCAAAATATGGTTTGAATAGCTGTAGGTGACAGCAGGTGGCGTAGTAGTTAGAGCCACCACCTCTGGTTTGAATTCTTTAATACCCTTGAGCAAAGTACTGAGTAACAATACGGTAAAAATTACCCTGCTGTGTAAATGAGTAAGTGAACGTTTTAAAAAGTGTCAGATTAACGAATAAATTCAAACAAACATAGTTCACCTGAATAAACACAGAATCGATGATAAGAAATGGACACAAGCAGGACGGGGGAACACGAGCCACCGATTGCTGTGGCTTACGTTCTCTCGACCATCTTTAAGGTGCGAGGGCCTCGGAGCAGGTGAAGTACAAACGCTGAGGTCATCTGATCTGCGAGCGAAGCGGTCCTAATGTGAGCTTTGGCGTCTCTCGGGGAGCGGGGGGGAACAAACTGCTCTTCACAGACAAAGCACGCATGTGTTGTGGCTGCAGATTTTATACTAAAGTGATTAGCGGCGGAAAAAAAAAAAAAACAGAGCATTGTTCCCAGCGCTGCCACCGGGCCCACCTCCTGTCGGCCGCACGGTGCCGGGGGTCAGAGAACAACCTGTAGGAATGAATGGCTTATTGAAGCCGTTCGGACGGCTGCGCTGCGGCAAAAAGGCACAGAGATAAGACTGGGAGGGCCGGTAAGTACAACTCACCACGGTAAAACAGGGTGGAGCAGCAAGGCTCCTTTGAAATAACTGCAGCTCTTGCGGGTGGCGTTTCTGTCCATCGGTTATTTTTGTTACTGATGCATTTATCCCACACTTTTCCCTAAAGCGAGTCGCAATGTAAATCATTCACACCGACTTACCCTTTTGTACATCTGTGTAAAACAACCGTGTGCCAACAGGGGGCGTAATGGTTAGAGTCGTGCTGTACTTTCGTGTCACCGGCATTTACCCTGAATTGACACCGCAAGAACCACCCAGCAGAAAGCCGTTTATCTGCCACTGCGAGTCAAAAGAGTTGAAGAGCCGAGGGCCCCGCTTTCTCTCTCTCACACCGCAGGCAGGCAGGCAGGCAGGCAGGCAGGGTGAGAGCCACCTGTTGCGTCTCTCCTGCACATTTTAGCCTCAGATTTCATCGCTGGCAAACGCAGCTCCGGACCCCCCCCGCCTCGGGTCGCACTTAAGCCCCCGGGAGTGAGGAGCGCAGTTTATTTTTTTATTTTTTGGGCGTTTTTCTTGCCTCCTTTACCTGGGCTCGCGCTCGCTCACCTGCGCTGACGGGGCACGCGCCTCCGCTCGGTCCTCCTGTCGCGTGGCGCTCGAGAAGAAGCGGCCGAGTCCCGCCGACGGCGGCAGGCAGAGTCGGCGCCACCGGGCCGCGGGCACAGCCATGTCCCCTCCGAGTCCCGTCCGAGTCCCGTCGCGTCGGTCGCGGGTCCGAGAGGCGACGCCGGGCGGCTGCGCAGGAACTGCAGAAAGCGGTGACCCCGCGCTCGACAGCAGCGGCGCCCCGGTCCGGCCCGGTCACAAGAGCCAATCAGAGAGGAGGACTTAACGGGCGTTCCTTGCCCCTCGGCCAATCAGGCGAGTAGGATGCCTCGCCTTTCCTGGGAAGTGTAGTTCTTGTGACTCCGCTTGCTTTCAAGCGACGGAACATTTCTGTGCCAAATACTTTTCAGAAAATACATTTGTCTTGGAGTGGCGCACGATTAGTTGCCCGTGGCAAAAAGTCAGTATATCCTCTCCAGGAGCAGCCACAAAAACGCAAAGTTCATCTTTACACCGTAAATGATTGTAGTATTTTATTGCGATAACATATAATGCGTGTGCTCCCGGTGTCCTGCTCCCCACGTAAAAGTGCGCGAAGAAGGGAATGAGAAGTTTGAACACAAAAGACCCCCTGTGAAGAAGACGCTTTCATGCACCGCGACTGCTTTGATCTCGCTGTCATTATATAACAAGGGAGCTCGTGACTGGGGCGCCGCGTGACACGTGACTGTCATGGAGCTCATGGTGACGCTGAACATTTAACGCTGCGCCCACGATTTGTGTGTATGGGGGGCAGCCATGTACAAACATCTATCCGTCATGAATCCATCAGTCCATGCATGACCATTAACTGCTGTATCCCAGCAGGGGAAGGACGAGGTAGGCCACTGTACCTGGGGTGGGACTCGTCCACAGAAGACCTGTCAGTAATGTGGGAAAATGACAGTAAAAGTGGCCTGAGCTCCACTGCACTCCTTCACTGGGCTGTGGAGCACCTGACTTGGGCGCAGATCTGCTGGTGCTCAGGGTTCACTTCAGCCACAGCCTTGCACGCACGCATTGGTTGGACAGTGCGTGTGAAGCGTGCACTCTTAATGCCAGCCGCTGTGTCACCGGTGTGTCTCGGTGTGCAGGCACTCCTCTTGTAACACAAGTCTTTATCCCACATCGCACAACTTCATTACTATGATTCTTTATCTGTTTCCTAACAGTGTCAGGTTTGTGCACTAAGCAACTTGTACTGATTTGACCACTTATACATCATACAGTGCCCGGCCAAAAAAAAAGTCACCACCTGGATTTAAGTTAGTGCTATGGTGTGGGGTTGCTTTAGTTGGTCGGGTCAAGGTTCAGCAACGTTATGTGGCCAAAAAATGAGCTCAGCTGACTACCTGAATACACTGAATGTTTTACCAGGTCTTTCCATCAGTGGATTTTCCCTTCATATTCCAAGATGACAATGGCAGGATTCACGGGGCTCAAATTGCGAAAGATTGCTTCAGGGAGCATGAAAGAGACATCATTTTCACACATGGAGTGGCCACCACAGAGTCCAGACCTTAACCCCGCTGAGAATCTTTGGGATCTTGTGCCGCAGAAGACTTTACGCAGTGCTCGGACTCTCCAATCAATACAAGATCTTGGCGAAAGATGGCTGGAAATAAATGTTGTGACATTGCATAAGCTTATCGAAACGATGCCACGGCAAATCCGTGCCGCAATGGAAGCTAAAGGTGCGCCAACCAAATATTAGAGTGTGTCACTTTTTTTTGGCCGGGCAGTGTATTTTACTGTTTCAGTTCCGGGCAAGAACTATGATCAAGGGCAATGCAGCAGGAGATGAGCCACTTGCTGCCCGTAATTTTGCTCTGCTGTCTCGCTGTACCCTGTTTGTTCTCTGTTAGTCGTATTAGCAACATTGTTTACTGATATTTTTTCGGCTTCGGTTGCAGAGCACAAAAATCCGATTTAAAGATTTTAATTGGGTAACAGTTCCTGTGCAACACCAGTAAATCAGAGCTTTTTCGTAATTGTCAACCAGTTCTTGAGAAGCCGCGATGGATCAGCGGGAGAAGCGGCAATGATTTACCGCGTTTCGGTCCGTGTTCAACGGTACATCAGCTCTTTTACCCCAACAGCTATTCATTCCTCTCACCTTTTTTACTCACTAAACAGGCATCTTGCAGCCTTGTCTACTTTCCTTTCGACAAAATACTCATTACACCAGTGTCCATCCTGTCGTTCTCCTGGCCTGTGTCCCTGTCCCTGTCACTGTCCCTGTCCCTGGGCCTCTTATGTAACCAGTGGGAGCACCACTAGATGGCAGCACCAGAACTGCACTGTCAGCCCTGCAAAGTGTCACGTGTGCCACTGTGTGTGGGTGGCATGTGCGCCAGTTCTGAATCACACGGACTTAAGTGGTCTGCTGCATTCGTCACGTGCCTGATACTCAGATTTAACTGCAAAGGTTAAGGCTGTCAGGATTATCTAAAACTACACAATAGTTTACATTTAAACTTAAGAGAACAAGGCCACAGCGAATCATACTGTCACCTCTCGGTGAAATTCTGCAAATGCATCTGGTCAAATATTTTGTGGGACTTTCTTAACTAGGAACGGTATTATTAATATTAAGAATCCGTGTATTGTTCCAACCTTTATGTAAGGCAGTTTACAATGTTTGTCATAAGGAACACTTTAATCTTGAGACTATACGCAGAAGTCCACAGACAACATGCAAGCTTCTCACAGAACGAAGGGGATTCGAACCCACGTCCGGCACCACAGCTCAGCCGGCACGTAACACCGGTTGTGCCCACTGCGGTACCCTGCCATCCCATAGGCAAGTGGCTTTCCTCCGTGTATTTATGTTTCACGCACTGGGTTGTGCACCATACACTACTGTCTGCTGTCCTACTGTATGTTTGTGCACTGCTGTGCTGTACATCGATTTATATATAGCCTTGAAATACTGAACAGTTTTTACAGAACCACCTGGATCAGCGTTTTGCTCAAGGACAAACCCAGAGTTTCCATTCAAAGTTTAATCAGCACAAAACAAGATTTTGCTTTTGATAATTTATTTAAAAAAGCAAAATATTATATTTGCTTTATAACAGACAAAAAAGATCATTTCCAGAAATGTGGAACATAGGAACAACGCAGCGGATCACACAGTTCCAACAGCACACAACACTTTGAGAAGTTCATAGAAGTTCATTACTGGTGGTGCTGGTCAGCGCTGTGCTGGTCACCAGTGATCACCGACACTGTAAACATGCTGAACGCACCAGTGTCCTGTACCCCAAGGCAGCCCCCGCTGAGCGAGGAGGGGCCCAAAAAAGCCTGCCAGGGGAACCAGGTCCCATTATGCTGTGGGCCAAAGAAGGGCTGGGAAGGAGGTCAGTTGACAATGGAGGTGGGGCTCATGGCAAAGACAGCGGTCCAAATTGGCCTTCTCCTCCGAGAATGTGATGGAAAAATGGGTAAAAATTTCGTCCATGTTACTGCGAATTTTTTTATTATGCTTTTAGACCTATTTAATTTAGGATCATTTTAAAATAATACATCGGTATTTAAATTGCCTTGAAGAACATCAATCACGTACAATGTCGCCAATGTGCCACCAGCTGGAGCGTGGAACCATGGCAACCAAGGCTCAGGGCACACCTCCTCAGGAGGGATGCATTTTTTTAGGACTGTGTTCGTGAGGAGTGGGGGACTGGGGGGTTTGTTTTACCAAAGGACACTGTGCATTCAGCCCAAAACACACACGGAGAACAGAAGGTCCACTAAGACCACGGTGAGACTGCAATGTCCAACGACACTTCATCACGTCACTGTGAACAAGCAGAATACACTGATCCAAACAATACCAAGAAAGTTTCTTTTCCAAAAACTCATTTTATTGACTTAAATTACTAAATGAACAAACACTGCCATACATATTGCTATTTTTTGTTTGTTTTTTGTGGTTTTCATCTTTTTCTGAATAGTTAAAGCGCTCGGGAAAAAAGGGAACAGAACTGACAAGCTGCAGACGTGTACGAGCTAGAGTCGCCATGGCTTTCCTACGTGTTTCTACAGGAACAAAAAAGGAAAATGAACAGAGGTTCTACACAGCCTCCAACAGTTTCTTTTTGGTTTTAAGTATTTGTTTGAGACTCTGGGCTGCAGACGTCGGCGTAAACATGTAAACCTCTCAGAGATACAGCTAATGCGTCATCTGTGGTTTGGCGGTGGCCGTCGAGGCTGACCGCTCGAGTCCCCATTCTTTGTGATGAGTCGGCGGCGGCAGCAGCAGGCGCTTGGTCCTCTGCTGGCATTTGGCGCAGCAGGAGAAGCCGGGCCATCTTCTGTTGCGAGGAATGTTTTCGTAAGTAAACAGTTTAAATATTGCAGTTGTATCCTGTTTTTTCAGTGCTTGGAATCCGTCGACCTCACTTGGTGCCCGACCCCCCCCGCACACCCATCCCCTGCCCGGCAAACACAGTCAGAACAGACAGTGACCAGTGTAAAAAAAAAAATAAAAAAAAAACACCAAAGTCACCCCCTTCAAAACAGCATCCCAAAGTTCTATAATACAGTTTGAACCCCATGAGCGGTTGAGATCACTAGTGCATCTCTTCAGTGCCAGAGCCCTGCCCCCTTCCTTAGGCTCCACTTTTTACTTTCTCCCAAATTCATTTTTTAAAAACTCAAAGTGCATCTGAACTACTTTGTAGACACAGGCCTTGACTGGAGGGGCTTTTTTTTTTTTTTTTTTAAACAAAATCAACCTTATACAAACATTATCTTAACATATATGACCCTTTGGCCCCCTCCTGCTGAAAAGGAGTGTTGAGTCTTGTACCATGAAGGGCCCTGAACAACTCCGCACACCACGTTTAAACCTACCAACACCCATAATTCCTGTGCTCTCCCAGTGCCAGGGCACCAAAATTCCTCACTGCTCCCTTTGAGTCACTGCATTGCTTCATCACCTTCCTGCCCAGTCACCTACAATAATGCTCACACAACCCTGGGGGGGATCCTATTAAAAAAAACACGCACATTTAAGCGGTAAAGTCCCTGACGATAAAGTCGCAGAAACAAGCTGTCGAGATGGTGCCGCGGCCGGGCTTGTGCCGCACCCCCTCGGTTGGCGGACAGCAAAGTCTGCAGGTTCGCCCAGCGAAACCTATGGCTTATTAAGTGCAGCCAAGACAAAAGAGAACAAGTCGAGAAAAACAACACGACAGCAGAACACTAAACAGTCGGCCACAAAAACTGACTCGGAGTATAAATACAACAGGATAATCCGGAGGAGGATGACGACAGTGAAGTTAGAGGTTCCAGAGGCCCGCTGTGTAGTGTATGGTCTATGCAGGGCCGAGGATGAGGAGTCAGTCATCTCCTGTGAAGATGAGAGACGTTGGGAAAGTCTTTCTCCTCACATATTTCTTGCTAAGAAATCCCAGGGTGGCGCTGGTGCTCAGAGCAGCTTTTCTCCTTGTGGAGAGCTGTGGTCTCCCCTGCGCCCTCAACTTTTACCCCAAACAGGCCGTCATGGAGTTAATATGTTGTACAGCAGTCCTGGGCGCCATAGAACTGACAGAGCATGGCATAGATATACACAAAATCACTCTGAAGTATTGGAGAGAAACACCATTAGCCCTTGAGGGTTCCGTGCACGTCTGTGTGTGTGTGTGTGTGTGTGTGTGTGTGTGTGTGTGTGTGTGTGTGTGTGTGTGTGTGTGTGTGAGTGGACGGCAGGGCTGCGCATGGACCACCCCGTATCATGGGACACACTGTCTGTAGAGTGCTGCTCTTTGGCCATCAGATGGCTCTAGACCCGGCCTCTGGCCCCAGTGGGCAGAGCTGCTCAGAGCGCCAGCAGCGTGGGGGAGTTGAGCGAGTCTGAGGACTGGTCCCCACTGCTGCTACTACGCCTGTGGGCTTTGGAGCATGATTCAGAGGAGGGCGATGGGCTTTCGGGCTCCAGCATGCTAGGGTAGGTGAAGATGAGGTTGGGGGCATTGGGCGTGGCGGCAGGGGTGGACGCAGCCACCACAGGAGTGTTGAGGCTGTCACCGTCGGGGCAGCACATGCCGCCGGCACCCCCCAGGCAGATGGGTTTGATGACCGTGCGCTGTGTCTTGTCCTCCTGCTCCTCTGCCGGCTCCTGCTTCACCACCACAGGGTTCAGGAGGTGCAGCGGGTTGCGGGCTGCCGATGCTGAGAGCGCCGAGCACTGCTGGTGGCCCCCCTGATGACGCTCCTCGGGTGGCAGCTTGCAGATGGGATTGTGGGCCACCAGCATGAACTCCAGTTTGTCCTTCTCCTTCTGCAGGGTCTCGATCTCCTTCTGCAGGCCGGCTTTTTCCTCCTCCAGCTTCTCGGTCTCCTGCCGACGTGCGACACATATGAGATTACTCTGCGGTTTACAGACAGCGAACATGTTCAGCTTTGGCTCACGCTTGGCTTTTGTAAATAGGTTTCATTCTATCCGGTCAACCCAAAATTCATATAAATTTAATCTGCGTGGCCATGTGCAGTTGAATCATGAGCACAGACCAGTGAAATTCGGAAGGAAATACACCAGTTCCACTTCATTCAATAACCAGTTGTTTCTGAGACCAGGTGGGATCACACACACCTCCCGCCAACATCCCATACAGCACCACCAGATACAAGTACCGCATTGCTGCGATCGACATTTTTCATCCATCAGTCAGCAGAGCAAATCTGTCTGATATTTTTTAATTTATTAGTTATGGATGGGCTGTTCGAAAATTACATCAAGAATCACTGAATAGGGCTCTGGTCTTTGTGGCTGCACTTCCAGCTGCGCCACCAGAGGGCATCCTGTTTGAAAGCCCATCACGGGACGGACTATGACCCTTTTTGCACAGCAGTACCTGAAAGAACTTAATGCCTTTGAGTGTAATAGCAGGGAGTGAGCGGGCAGGCTAAAATGGCATGTGGAGCAAATCTTATCTAAGTTACTCGGAGGTAATGTTGAATCAAGGTCCAACGGTTTCAGCGACACACCCCACCGCAAACATAGCTCGCGCTGACAGCAAAGGTGGGGAACAGCCATGTTTTTGGCTGGAAATCTGTGAGGCGACAAAGGAAAGAGCAGCACCTCTATTGCCATGAACCACTGTCCTACTCAGGGTCATGGCGGTCCTGAGCCTATCGTAGAATCGCGAGGCACTAGGCAATGGAACTACACTTTGTAGACACACACACACACACACACACACTGTGGAGAGCAGAGAGACCAATTACTCTGAAACTCGTGAGCTGGATTCAAGTCCACACCCAAGCAGGCCAGGTGCTGAGAGATGACAGCTTTGCTTGCTGTGCCACTGCGCTGCCCATCTTCCCTTCGTATTCGCTTATTATCTAAAAATAAAGTGCTTGTTTTCGTAGCTGCGTCGGGCACTAAGGGGAAGTTGGCTGCCAGCAAAGAGCTGGGATTTGCTCGGGGCGTAAACGTGGCGATAAGACGCCGACCGCCTGTGGAAAGTGTACTGACCCACGGATCCGGAGACGAAGAATGAGGAAGAAGACGCCACGACAGACCACAGCGAGACGGATGGGGAAAAAAGTGCGTTGGAAAGAGGAGGAGAACAAAGCAAAGCGGCTTTATTGGACCGCGACGCGCCCTTACATGGTCGGGCTGGATGGCAGCAGTGAATAGGTGTGGGGGGAGCGTGTGGGTGGCAGAGCCCTGCATTTCCCCGTCACATAATATGATCCATTCATGCCGACACCCCCCCAACCCGACGGGGGTGCATTCCTGCCCGGGTTTGACTGACAGCCTGATTGTTACAGTAAGAGAGCCAATTAGTTCAATTTGAGGCCTGCAGTCTGCCTGGCTGGGGGGTAATGGAGGGCTGCCACTGGACCCGACTGCAGCCGCATCTTTGTGAGCCCATAAACGGTCCCGTCCCCCTTCCCCCAGCTCGTCTGCAGACGCCACGAGCGCCCCCCGGGGGTTGGACTGGCATGAAATGTTCCCATTCGACTCATTTGTGGCGCAATTAAAACCTGGCGGGATAGAAAGGGTGCCCGGCGTGCGCCCCGGGGGGGCATCGGCAGCAGTGCGGCGAAACCCAGAGCCACAGGTGTGCCGGCAGAGGAGCAGCAGGGGGCGCAATGGCCCGAGACACTCACCCCCTGGAGCATTTCGGTGAGCTCCCTCCTGCGATTGCGGCACTTGGCAGCGGCCAGTTTGTTCCGCTCGCGTCGCACCCTCCTCTTCTCCTCTTCCTCTGGAGTGAGCTGGGGCACAGAATGGAGCAGTGAGCAGGGAGGTCTTCCCCATACAAACACACACGACTGCTAACACGCACTGTCTCTGTCTGCGTGGCCTCCAATGACAGCGTGTGGAAACAGTAGATTATATAAATAAAAGGGACACTGTGCTTGGACAGGCTGAGCCTCGTACGCCTATAAATCAAGCCGAGACAGAAGGTCTGAACGCGGCCGTTTGACGTACGCGCTCCCAGCCGAACGCGGACAGCCTTCGGTCTGAGGGTCCTGGACCTTGCGGGGAGGTAACGTCAGCAGGGCATGACGAAACCACTCGGCGATTTCTAACAAGGAACCAAATGCTCAAGTTCTCTTGAAGTTCTGATTTTATGGAACAAGCTCTACATTCACACAACAGGTCTTACGTCTATGAGCTACAAAGGCTAATAAGAAAAATCTGTTTTTTCCTATCCTGGTGGTTACCAAACTATCTGTCTCTCCGCCTCTATATCTCTATCTATCTGTGTAATCAAACGTGTGAGCATGGGGTCAAAAGCTCACCTGCTCATCCTTCTTGCGCCGCCCCCGTGTGTCCCCAATAGACCGGATGACACCGGGTCGGGCCAGTGCCGTGTGGCCCAGCAGCCCAGGGCCCCCAGAAACAGGGAGGCCATAGGGGTGCGAGCGGGAGTAGGGGTTGGACATGGAGGTGATGACTGTGGGTTGCACCATCCACTGCAGGTCCTGGCTGGTGGTGATGGCGTTGATGGTGGGGATGAAGGCACTGCTGGAGCCAGGCATGTCGACGCGGTACTTCTGCGGGAGGACGAGAGAAGCGCCGTTAGGGTTAGGGTTAGCTGTGGATCTGACACTGACCAAAATGCACACATTTTGCAGCCTCGGTCCATGGCAGGACGGCAAAGCAACATCACGTTCCGTGTTAAACCCGCAGCCGACGACCATCCCCGATGAGCCGCCCTCGCCGCGGCAACCCCCCTGAACCATTGTGCAAAGTGCAGTCGAGCGACGGTCCCCCGCTGCGGCTATGACACACTTGCTGAATCACGGTAACGCCTCTCCATCTCCACATGCCCCTATGACCCAAAGCTCCGAAAGACCACGTGGCAACGCACAGCGGCAGCATGGCTCTGACCTTGTGACATTTGGCTCCTGTGCCACTCCTGGTGCTCAAGGTCAGCCAGATTCCCAGAACACGGTTTCATCGCACACATTAAATTGGCTACTAGTGATTAGTTCTCTCGTCGAAGTCATCATCAAGAACAGATTTTAATACAAGTCACAATAAATCTGAAAGCCTCCTTAAATACTAACAAAGCTGCCTCGTGTAGATCATAGTACAAGAATTAAATAGGATTAATATGAAAACAAAAGCGAATAACTTGAGATCTGCATAACTTCTTCCAGTTTTGTTTAGCAAATTTATTTTTCACTAAATAGTCTACATGTGCGGCCTGGGGGGGGCATACTGGTACAGACAATTTGGTGCAAAAAAGTGGAAAAAGATTTAACCTAACACATCACCATAAAGATTATTTCTGAAATGATGTCGGGAGGAAGTGGGCGGCTGATAATGTTTTAAAGATTACTGTGAGATGATGTTTATAAAATGATTAGAAAATATTTTGGACTCATTTCTACAGCTGAAGAAAATGCAAAATATTGCTCTTTTTTATAACAGATGTATTAAGCTGGGCGGTAGTTCGAGTCACCGCACCCCCAGGACCTGGTTTCAGACTCACGTCTGCGCACGCTGCTTACCGCATAATAAAATAATAATAATAATAATAATAATGTTTCGATAGATTGTCGGCGACGGAATTCCAGTGCAACGGCGAAGGCCGAGCTTCTCCCCGTTTATTTACGCAGCGCGAAAGCGGGACTTGAGCCCCCGGAACGGCGCTGAGTCACGTCGGCGAATTCGCCACTTCCAGTAACGCGGGGGGGGTCTCTGGCCAGCGCGTTCTCGAGAAGCTGGGAACGGGAAGGTGATCTAATGGCGCTTACGGCAAGTGGCGGGACGACAGCCAAAAGGGCCAAAATTCCCGGCCCCCTGGAGACCAGCTGTGTGTGTATGTGGTGGGGGGGGGGAGCTGGACGTTTTAACACAGCGCGGGTTTGTTCGCTTCCAACACTGCGTAGAAAAAGTGCGTGCGCGACGCGGGTTGAATCGAAAAGACGGACGGACGGCGGCCTTATTTCCGCTAAAATAAAGCGCAGATTCCCGGGGGACGACGAGAAGTTTCGAAACGCGGCTCCGCTCGGCTCGGCTTGCGCAACGTCGCCTCCCCGCCCTTTTAGGAGCAGGAACGAAACGCACAAAAATGGCAGAAAACGCAGGTGGGCGAAGCAAAGTATAGAAACGCGAAAACAAGCGCTGGGACATACGGACGCAAACGGACGCAAACGTAGGAAGTCCACTACCCGGACGCAGGGACTCACAGAACCGCAGAAAGGAGCGCACTTGCACAACAACTCACAGAAATACAGAAAAAAGTACATAAAACCGCACGCAGGGAAGCGGGACACTGACGTCCCTCCGTCTGCTCAGAAAACGAACGCAGGATCAGCATTTCCAGGAACAAAACCCATCTCCACCTCCAAGGACAAGAACGTCTAACACACAAACACACAGGGAATCCACGGTCTATTTCCGACATAAAATGAGCCTTTCGTTTTGTTTATTTTTAGGGCAGAACCAAGTACAGGTATTATGGTTATTTTTTAATGCCACCACTCAACTTCTCAGAATTTATCTTAAGTTGTATTGCAATTTCTGCGCTACAGACTCCCAAGTAGTTTTTTCTCCTGCTTTAAGGTGGTAGAAAGAGCTGAAGGAATTTAAATTCTTATACGATTTATTACTCTGGGAATCACCGTCGGGCACGGCCAGTCTATCTAACCATACTTTAAGGACTCCGGAGAAGACAGTTATCCGTTACGCGGATCGGCATCTTCGGCCTGCCCGAGTGACAGCGAAGTGAGAACTTGGAAGAGTTCCTGCATGAAGATGCCAGTATGGAAGCGCTAAAGCTAGTGGGAGAGCACGAATGGTGCCAGAGAAAAACTGCCAAGTGACAGTCTCCTCCCTGCTGCTACCGGTTCCAACAGAAGGAACCCCGAGACCCCTTCTGGGTGCTTCCGTCATACTTTTCTGAAGTGGCCAGCGGTGCCAATGTTCCAAGTTTTTGCATCTCTTGACTTTGTGGAAACCAGGAGCTCACTCATTGACCCTGGTCTTGGCCTTTATCAAGGCAGCTGGGTTCTGTTTTGTGGGTTCTTGACTTTTTGCAGGAGATGAGGAATCCTGCACGAGAAGCTGCTGCTAACAACATCCGTTTACTGGCAGCCAAGGAACACCGTTGAGCCTAGATATGAGATTAAAATGGCAGCGTCCAGAAGGACAACCTTCTGATTGTACAGCAGCGGACAGAAGCCCTTTCACTGCCATCGAGTCATGGGCCGGACACTTAAGAAGCAGATGAGTGGGATGCGAACAAACATGGAAACATATTTTACGTTCACATTTACCCTATTTTGTAATGCCCCCATCGTTCTTTACTTCTCTCGTCGCTAATACGTTCAGAGAAAAATTCAGTTCTGCAAAGTTACAACGGTTCAGAATCTCAAGGCAATGTGGAGCAATCTGTGAATCTCATGTGGAACCTGGAAAAATTCCCAGAGGGAGGGAGACGGAGCCACAGGTCTTGCTGGATAAATAAGGGGAACGTCCTGAGGAAATTCCAAACCGCAGCATTCAGATGCCCACAGATGGCATTCTGACTGATGTTTGGCCACTTCAGTCCAGGGTCAAGCTAGGACCTCATGGTGTTAGGCAGCTGGCCTCTGGTTTTGCTACGTGAGTGGAGATACCATTGTGGTGCACATTAACCTTGGGAAAGACATGCACCACCACCATCACCCTGACACCGTAGCTGCATTGCCCTCACCACATCGAACCCGTTTCTTGAAAGACTGGTGGCAGAAGCAGAGTTGCTGTGAAGGCGTCAGTACAACAGGAGTCAAAAAACAGCTCCGTGTGCAGATCATTTCCCCATTTAGGTAGTAAATCAACAGTAAATCCTCTGCAGAAGCGTGTGATAGACGATGCCGATGGGCAGATGAGCAGCTTCGACGCCACGGGAGCAAAGCTCTGAAGGTCTCTAGGTCCACAGAAGCTAAAGCTGCTCAACAACGTCACGAGGCCTTTCGGGAACAAACGGCCGTGCGTGCCGATGCCCCTGCCACTAGATGTCTCTTTCAGACTTCTGGATACTGTGGCGCTCTGGACCAGCTGACACCAGTATGGCAGACAAACTGTGGCTCTGTGTCAGTCGTGAAAAACCCACATAGGTAGTCAAACAAGACTTGGGCAAGGATTTTATTTTAATAAGGCACCTGGGTACATTTCGAGAAGGAACCCCCCCCCAACACAAAACAAGTCTCTTTTTTTGCTCAACACCTTTGAATGGTTCATTGTTTCAAGTTAAAAAAAAGGAGGAACAGAAGGATGTTGTCTCCCAGCAGTTTTACGCTCACCACGCACTACAGAGCTTCCCTTGAGCTGCGGAAAATCTGGGTGTCTGACTTCCAAGCGGCGGCCTGGAAGGGAAGCCCCTTTGTCACCCGCGGCATAACAGTGCTCGGTGCTCGTCGGAGTTCTCGTCAAGAAGAGAACCAAGTAAAAACGCGCGACCACGGATCCCCCCCCCCCGGACTGACCCACTGACCGCTACTGACCGAGAGTTCTTCGCTTTGCCTGTCAGTTTGCGCATTAAGAACGTACAACTAAGAACTTAAGAAAGTGGGCAGGGCGCGACGACGAGACTGGGGGGCTCGGCAGCTCCGTGGTTCGAGTCCGTTTCGACTAAGCGCGAACACGGCGCTTCTCCACGACGGAGCGCAGGCAAAGCGCAACACGAGTCGCTGGAATCGTTTACGAGACGTGGGCTGTTCATTCCCTCGATCGTTTCCCGTTAAGACTCTCCGACGACACCGACATCCGTTTAACGGCTTCCTCGCCTCATTCGTACGTGACGTTTCCTGAGGTGCTTCTTCCACGCAAGGGTGCCACTCGCGTTAAAGAGCGTCAAGTTTCTCGGGGGTTTTGCCTGTCCGAGCAGCCAGTTTTACTGTTTCGGATCCCGGTAAAGCGCGGTCGCTCGGGTAAAATAATAACGCGAAAACCCGACTTGCGTCAACGGCACGTAAACTGACACGAAGACATATTTTGCGCGTTGGAAACTCGTGGCTTCTCTCCGTCGTGGACGCCACAAAGCAGGGAAAAGACTGTGATTTAGGGACGCGCTCTTTTTCAGAGACTCGGGTTCAGACACCCGGAGGGAGGCAGGGAGCCTGTTTCGGACTACCTGGTAGGTGGAAGCTGACAGGGGGCTGCCGATGGTGCTGCTGCCGCTCGTGAAGGATTCTGGCTGGGCCGGGGACGCGCTGCTGCCGCGGGACGACGTGTCGTAGTTCCCGGAGTAGTCCTGGTACATGATCCAAGGGAAGGGCGGCGTTCAGGTGAGCAGGTGAGCCGCGATGCTCTCGGGTGCACTCCCACAGACAGCCTGGCGGCGGGGATTCCGTTTCAGAGTTGCAGAGCGACGAAACGCCCGGGTCAGGAGTGGAAAAGTAAAAGAGGGCGAAAACGGCGCATGTGCGTTCGAGTCCCTTTTTCTTGCAGTGCAAAAAACAAAGTGTCAGCCTTATTATGATCTACGGTGACGTTCAAGATTATTAGAGCATCATAGCGACTGCTTCGTTCTTAGCGTCCGCCAAAAAATCTCAGCTCGCTCAGATACTGCGAAAAAAGCCAAAACATCTGCGTGGATTCGTCTTTTGGCACGAACGTGAGGGGGAAAAAAAAAGCGCTCCGCCGGTGCGGGAGTCGCGGGTTTTGCGGACTCCGGTGACTCACCGAGCCCGGTGCGTTCGCGTTCGCTGTCGCCTCCGTGTGACTCTCAGCTCGCGTCGAGCGACCTTCTCATGACTCACTGGAATGGCACGGCTCGGCACGGCTCCCCGTTTATGAATGTGCGCCGCCCCCCGAACGTCAGACCCCGCGGCCCGGGGGGGGGGGGCGCTCCGTCCCGTCACCGCACCGCCGCTTCCGTTCAATGTGCTCTTCAGCTCGTTTCCAGCATCGCGGCCCTGACTACTGCGCGCACGGTAAAAACACGGTAAGAAGTGGCGCGCTGCGATTTGTGTCGCGTGGCGCGCGCTCGCAGGGGCGCCCTGGACCCCCCCGGGCTCGAGGTGAAACTTGGTACGACGCTATGACGCACTTTCCAAAAATGGGCAGTTGCGTCAGAGGACGCGCATGTGGGTTTCCTTGGTAAGGGGACGTCAAACACTGGAGGGATTCCCTCCCTCGCTCCCCTCCGTGGCGTTCAGCACCGGACCGGGGGCTCCGGCAGCTCCGCGCCGCGGGGACCGAAGCCTGCGATGATAATAGTGCAGGTCAAACGTAGCAGCGATGATAACGACAATTTTGTGCGCGGGGAAGGCGAAGCAGAAGCGGAATTATTCGTCTCCACTGAAGTTAGCGAGAGTCGCGGTTCGTGTGCGCATCTCTCGTTTAGGTGTGCGTGCGCAGTCGGACGCCGTCATTTGCACGAAGCCGCTCAAGTCGCGCAGAGGCACAGAACACAGATTATGTCGCTTTGAAGTTTTACGGGGTTTTCAAATTCCGAATTTAATTCCTCCCCGCGTCTCTGTAGCCCGACGGGCAGATAGATGTCGCCAGCAGTACGGAGAGGCGCGGCGGGAGAGATCCGTCGGCCGCCTGGCGGCGCAGTGGGGCGCAAAGCCACCGTCTTGAGGGTCGTGCTAGAGAAGCTCCTGGCGGTCGCCGCCGTTACCGAGCTGTTTTCCTGCTGTCAGCGCCGCTGCATGCCTGCTCCCGGTAGCCCACATTTTCACCGATCGGCCACCAGCGGTCATCAGCATTGCAGCACAGTTCCTGATGGTCACTGCAGACCAGTGGGCCGCGGTCACCAGCGTTACATTTCAGTTCCTGATGGTCACTACCGTTTACGACCAACGCACTACGGTCATCAGACCAAGACACTAAAGTGGCCACTGGAAAGCCAGGCGCCACTTTGAACCTCAGGCAATAAAGTGCATGATGTAGAAGGACAATTTTGCGCGCACACGAGAAATACGTTGGAGACCGTGTTTGTTCAAAGTTGTCAGTGCGGTCCGCAAAGCTCAGGAATGTGTCGACTGCTGTCCGCTGCTGCCCGTCGGCTCGGCTCACACGACTGCAAACGCCAACAAAAGGACTCGCAAGGCAACTGCGGGGTGCACGCAGTACGTAAGCATGAGAGGCGATGCAGACCGCCGTACAACAGCAGGTGCTGCCGGGGTTCGAAGGCACCGTCCGTCGTTGCGGGACGATTGTTGCGAGCGGCGCCATGTGAAATGTAGGTTAATTCTCGCGCCGCTCCATGTTTGCTGGCGTGTGTGGGCACGCAGCCCGGATTGTGACATCTTCTAGATAATGGACGTCGCATTAAGCGCAATCCCATCTTGTACGCTTCCTATTTTAGGCTTAAACACCACAACTGGCAGATGACGCGCGCTAAGGCTGTTGGTCTCGGGCGCCTCCGCCAAATCGGCGCCTTCGTCGAACCCCGATTTGGGTGCGGGACCCATGCGCCTTTGGGGGTCTCGGGAAAGCACGAGTATCAATAAGAGGAACGCGGGCACGGGAGGTGCGGGGTCCGGCAACCGTGAACGCGCGTCCTCTTCTGTGACCCCCCCCCCCCTCGCCCGTGTGTGTCAGTGCTTGTGATCGTACGTCAATCATCGATCACATTTTCCTTTATAAGAAGAAGATGCGCTCATTGTGCCCCACAATTTCCTTGAAACACAGTGCGCAGGCGGACCTTAACGGAAACAGTTTGCGCTGCCGGAGTGGGAACGTGGTGGGGGGTGCGTTTTGAAGGGACGTCGTGGGGAGAGGATGGGGGGGGGGCACACACGCGGAAAACACCTGCCGCCACCGACGGACCGCAGCCCGGCTCGGTGTGTTACGCGTGACAACTGCGTCCGGTGTGTTAAAAGTGTGTAAGGGTGACGCAAGGATGTAGCAACGGTGTCGTGACGGCTGGAGGGTCGACGTCGTCCCGCGCACCCGCCGCTCGAACCCTTGCGTTAATCCGTCCGTCAGTAACTGCTAAGCCACGGGCCCAACCCTGTCGCTCGACTCACAGGCGGAGGGTTCGCAGTTATGCCGCACGTTTGCCGGAATGATGCTTTTCCGCCGAGCATTAGCCTCCCGGAACCTTCATCAACACATTTCATGTACAGTTCATTTCAATGTTTGCCCCCAATAGCGACTGAAAGCCCCGGACACCAGGGTGCGCAGTGGTTAGAACCGCCGAATATCCAGGCTCCAATCCTGCTCGGTGCTGTCTATCTGTCGAACAAGCTACCTCGCCCTGAAGCAACACGGTAAAATTTACCCTGCTGTGTACATGTGGAATAATCGCTTTGGGGAAAGACTGTAACTGCAAAATTGCACCAACCTGTCTAGAGCAGCTTCATTTTTAACTTTTAAATCTTAGCGTCACTGTGATGGCAAAATGCAAAGCTAAAACGACAGAATAATTCCTACAAATAAATGTCTTGTGGATTTCGACTACTTGCAGCAGGGAGCAAGCGGGATTAAATGTAAACTCTTGTCTTTAAAACTCATTTTAAAATGAAACAGGGCAACTTCCGGGCCACGAACTGCACCGGACGCACCGGTGTGTGTGTGTGTGTGTGTGTGTGTGTGTGTTTTTGGCGGGGGGGTCCTCCCATTATTCCCAGCAATGTGAAGAATCCGGGGCATGTGGACTATGGCGGGAATGTGGCTCCAGCACAGATAATGGAGGAGGCCTTTTCTTAAAAATATAAGTGGAGTTAAGAAGCAGCACGACTGAGGGTCTCTCTCTCTCTCTCTCTCACACACACACACACACACACACACTGTCTTACGGTTGCTGAAATGGTGGTTGAAGATGAGTAACCAGCGGTGCTGCTTAACACACAGATTTTACTGTACCAGTGGCAGCGCAAATCCTGCTCTCTCTCTCTATCACACACACGCACACCAGTAACCAATCACACATCAAGCCATATTTGAGCAGCGCGCAGGAGTCGGCCGGCCTGCTCCTTGTGCCCGAGCCGGCCGTAGCTGCGTCACGCGGCCGGTATGGCGGCATCTCAGGTGCCTGCAAACGAGAAAAGCGAATGAGCGGCCGGATGGCGGGCCACTTAAAGCCAGAATGGACACTGCCCTCCGAAATTGACCCGTGAAGGAGCGCGGCGGAAAAAGAGATGCCGGCGATAATAAGCGGGATCCGGAGGGCTTTATCGATGCCACCCGAAGGGGTGCGCAGCAGCTAAGGTGATTGGGACATGGAACACCATTTTAGAGTGACCTTGTATTTCCACTGATCGGCTAGGTGGTAACAGAAGATGGTGGTAACCACCTGAGGGGCACTTGCTTCACCCCCACAAAATTTTCCCTTAATTTTAAACTCGCAACTGTAGATTGACTGAGCGCTGATAGCAATTGTCTTGCTTTTTGTCTAACATGGAGACGCTGTAGTTCAGAAAGTGGGTTTTCAGATTCAAGCCCCATTCTTGTTTTGTTCCAGAAACTTTCAGAAGATGACAGCAACCCATGCCAAACAGGCACCAGAGGAACTTTTGGAGAGAAGGAGGAGATTCTTCCCCCCTCCCGATACGCGAAGCAACGCAAGCTCGCGCTCCCACCCAGTAACAAGACGGCCGTACAGAGCGAGGCGGAATCCGCTGTAGTTCAGTTGTCCTGACACAGGTGAGAAGTCATGCAAACAGCTGCATGAGCTGGTTGAGGATTTAACATGAACTCCAATTGGCCCGCTGGTGTTGCGCGTTACTAGACAGGTATTAGGGTCAAGCCGTTTAGGATCCCACGCAGACCCGCTGAATGGTGTACAGCTGAAGGATCGCTAGCAGAGACATTGAAATGACACGATATCCTGCTTATGTGGGAATCGAGGTTGCCGGACTCATGCGGTGACGCCAGGGGCCAGGATGAGGGTAGCATCTCGCTGACGTGCCAAAGCGCCACTGCAGCAACTGTAAAAACAGGCGTGCCGTCTTTTATGGCGGTCCTGCGACATCGGGACGCCATCAGCTCTGCCTTGTCCCGCACTCCAATAAAACCACTATCAGCATTTGTGGGGGGGGGGGGGGGGATCGATAAAAGGCCGAACGCATATTCACGCCAGCAGGAACTCCCTGTGTTAGAGAAACTAAAACCCAGCGTGTGAAGGTGGATGAACAATGTTGTTAAAATCTTCCCGAGAACCATATGGGTGTAGAGGTCACCGCTTTTCATAACTGCAGGGCTTCATGTGCGCTGTATTCTGATTTATTGTGTAATACAAACAAGGCATTTGTACAGCAGGTAAAAGCCTAGGAAGAAAGGAAGATTCATCTATCAGTAGGTTACCTTCTTAAAATTTTAAACCTGCAACTTTGGTTGCAAGTATCAAATATCAACGGTAACGTTTCTTGCTTTACGAATGATTAACCCACACAAACGTGCGTATGAGCGACGAGGAGTGCCAGATTTGTTTTAGATGCTAAAGGACTTCTGAGGCTGTACTTGAGAAGTCGTCGCTGGCACTAAGTTCCAGCTTTTCAAAGGGGAGTTACGCAGTAGTGCCCTCTGCAAGTGGCTGAACACTAAATGAAATGCTAACGTCACCTGAGCCATGTGCAGAAGAGGCTTCTGCAGTCGCACAAGTTAATGTTGGTTATTGGTTTAGCTCCCTGGCCCAGATTATTATTATGCTACCAATCTGATTGCTGCAGTCACGTGAGCGGTTTTATCATCATACCTATTCCTGGGATGTCAATCTGATTGCGGCGCTACGTTACCCGTTCTATCTGCGGGCTGACGTACGGTTAGATGAGCCTTTTGAGTCCGTTCCTTGGCAGCCGTCACCGGAGCTGAACCGTGATCCGCTCCCGCCGTCCGTAAAACTGCTCAAGGAAGGTTGGGAGTAGGAAACTTGCGCAAAGTTCCCAGTTGTCACTGGGTTTTTGGAGTTGAAGGCCATCTGGTGTTTTCTTGCTACCACCTATGCCATTACGGATGGTATGCTGGGTGGCTCTTCGAACGCACTCTGAGGGAAAACAGACACTGGCTGACAAGGCTGGGTCAGGTCTGTGGTTTCTGAACTGTGCTGCTGCAGGATTAATAGTGGTAAATTCGGTTGAGTACAATGGAGACAATTTCTTCCAGTCACACCAAAATAAAAACAGAACCTTGTATTTATCCGGTGAGGTCTTCTTGGTACTTCAGACTGTCTAGTACAAAACAGTCTTGATATGACTGACAGGGGACATTCTGTTTTATTATAGCTATGTTAGTCTGTCACCCGCAATGGAAGAACTTGGGAATCACTATGGTTCACCACAGTAGCAGAGACTTGTATCCTTGTGTAAAACCCCAAGTGTGTGACAGATTCTTCCATTTGATGGGGAACATCATGCCTCGAGTCTTGGAGTGCAAGCAGAGGGATGCGGAGCAGCTGACAAGGTCACCTGCTGGAGATGGCTGCAAAAAACAGCGGAAAACAAGCCGTGGACTCCGTGGCAACCACAGGGTTTTGTTTGTTCCTTCGTTTGTTTATTCATTCGTGGTTTTGGTCACTGGGGGGGGTCACATACCGCTGAGCTGTTAATGGTGCCATGATGTAACGGAACACTACGGTACAACCTTGGAGCACCGTGCCACCACACTGGCTGTCATTACAAGACACCGTGGTTCTCTTCCTCTGCTTAGTTCCATTTGTTTGTTCACCAAATGACTGGGTCGGCATTAAGCCCCTGGACTTAAGCAACACGGGTTCGTTCTCAACTGGTTCAGCACGTGGTAGTAGTACATTGACTCCCCCCCAAGCCACCCACAAGGTGACTGTGGTTTTGACTGTAAGCCACTGGTTGCAGGGCCACGTATCTGTTCCTGTTACAATGGAAGGAAGTGCGTCACATGTGCTGCTCTTAGAGGCACGGCATGCTGGAGAGAAGCGGAACCTGGCTGCAGCACGGTGCAAACAAAGCGGAGGAAATACTAGAGGAAAAAAGTAGAGTGCAGTGGAAGGAGTGTCAAAGAAATGAGAGGTACAGCAAAGGGGAGAAGGAGAGGAAGGGAGAGCTGGGAAGAATGTGCGCTAGAGCCTCCACACAAACAGCGCTCTTCCCGTAAACATAACCCGCTATCGCCGAGCCTCCTCCGGTTTTGTCTGGGGATGGAGACTTGGGCAAAACAAAGCTCTCGTTATTATAAACCCCCGAGGAAAGTGTTTGTTGGCCCAAACAAGTGTGCGTTCGGTTTTTTGTGCACGTCTGTGATATGTGGGGCAGGGTCACTGAAAGAACCCGTGTTCCTGGGGAACTTCTCAGCAACTGTGAATAAACAATGGCAAAGTTTACCACTGTCCATAGAGCCACCTTGTGCAGATGAGAAAAATGCAGGTCATGCAGTTACATTCTGCAGCGCTCACGTAGACCAGCAACGAGCAAGTGCGACGCTGTTCTCCAGCAGAAAGGAGATGCCATTTTGACTGCTGCATGCAAGCTATTTTGCAAGAGGAAGAAGGGAAATCAGTTCTGTCTCTTAAGAATGTTGTTTAAAAGCATCAAAAATCCTTGTTCAGTGATCAGAAATAAGGAGCTTTTGTCATCTCTCACGGTTGAGGCAAAGATTTTATAAGAAGGGTCAGATGACAAGAAAAACTTGGTTTGAGACGAAGGGAGCGAGTGAGAAAATAGTGGAAATACAGTGGAAATACAAGATGGAATATGTCAGGAAAGCGAGATTCAGAAGAGCGAACGTGACCGACAGTGTTACAGCAGCCCCACAGCGGGGATATTAAGCCACCGCCAACCATGAGATGTTGTACGAGATGTCAGGGTGACCTCCTGACTGGTCCTCCACGGTGAAACCCAAGACGTGAACCAAGGGCAAAGTTCACATTTGTTACCGCTGGTGACCGACACTGCAGATGTGCTGCAGGTTTGACCGTGTGATCAGCAAGGGCCACAAACTCTCGGTTGAAAGCCCTTGCTGTGATCACAGTCTACGAAGACAATCCCATCGCTTTCATCCAACAGAAGCCGGACATCCCCAAACGTCCCAGGCCTGACATGGACATGAACCCTGCGTGGCTGCGTTTGTTCCGACCTTCGCGGACTGTGATGGATTGGAGATGAGCAAAAGATGCTGGGGGGTGGGTGGCGAGGGGGGGACACTGCTGCCCTTTCTCGAGGTCTTCTCCTCCGGTGTGTCCATTCCTTCCGGCTGGATGGAGACTTAATGTGAGTGTGGAAAAGTGGAAAATTTAATTAGGCTGCTAAAGGGGCTTTGTGCTGCTCGGCACGAGCGACACAGTTGCACCCCCACCCCCCGCAATTCTGCAGCCTCTGCCGAGTGAGCGACTCTCCTTCCTCAGAGGCGTGACCCCACAGGGCACGGCAGCAGACAGGGGTCGACAGTTTACTGCAGCAAACAAATCACGTTTTAGGCTGCTGGGAGTTTTCTTGCCATGATTGTTTGGCGTATTTGCTGGCTTCAAGGGGTTGCATCATCATCATCATCTTGAACTCTACAAAACAACCTAAAACTTTTCTTTCCAGCCTTTTGTGGTTTGAGTAAATGGTGGGGGTGGAGTAAGGTGAACTTACTGAAGATATTTTCTGGGGAGATGCTGCTACTTACACCCTTTTGTCAAGAGCTCCTCCAGCAGCTGAATGGAGAAGAAGCCATCAGGTGCAAAACCACATGCATGTGAGAGCTCCCTGGTCCGGGAAGTCTCCTAAACAAACAATAATAAACAAGATGCTTTAATTCACCTATGTGGTTCCTGAATGAGATCCAGGTTCTTCGTGGATCGGAGAACTTTCATCCCAGGCTCTCCCCCACCCCTCGTTGTTGGTGGGTTGTCCATGTTCTCAAAGGCTCAGAAGTTTGAACCCTGCACCCCCCCAGCTGGAGCCCCGTGCAACACAGCCTGGAGGCGCCGTCTTGGTGCCCCTGTCAGGTCCCGTCCACCTGTGCACAAGCACCTCGGCTGTCACTCCACCTGACAGGCATGTCAGCGCTCTGAGCGGCGGAGGCGCTTCCCTTGACCTGACAGCAGAGGGGACCTCGGCGAGAACAATGTGCAGTGACAGGTCCTTTGGGGGAAAACGCTGGTTTAGGGTGCAGGGGTGCGGAAACAACCTGTGGACCCACAACCAACCCGTCAGGTTGCTCACTCTGCTGGGTCTGCAGCTAATGGTGGATTCCATTAACCGTTTAGTTCATCAAGTTGCAGAAAATAAGCTCAGTCGTGATAATCGCTCATCATCTCAGCTCCATGGGCTGCAAATTCTGACTGCATCCTGTTGGACAAGCAGTTCACTCTCCAGGAAGTGAACATCTCTTCAGGGGATGTCCAGCTTAAACTGATTTCTCCAGAGCCCTGGGATGACTTCTGATATTTGCTCATTGTTTGTTCCTAATTGTTCTGCTGGAGTGATGCGGAGGGTGAGCAGATCCACCCCCGCCGCCATCCGGGGTTGAACCAGCCGCTGTTCACAAGCTTGACTGGCTGGTGATCTGCACCCACTCCCTCGGCCTCTTTTTCAGGCTTTTATTAATCGCAATGTTTAACTTTGTTCTTAATGCCACAGCACGTGATTGTGTAAGGCTGCTATTCCAATGGGATATTTAAATATTTAGGGTTACTGTCCAGAAACTGAGATACAAATTAGTGTTTTGATTTACATGCACTCGCACAACGCATTTTTGCTAGAGGACATTTTCATTTTTAAAACCATTTCTCGATGTGCACACCAATCTGCTTTATGCAACATGATTCAGTCAAAAAACAGAAAATAATTATTCCACGCTCATCTTGGTGTATGTGGTGATGTTGACTCAGTGCCCTGCTATGTGGGTGAATACGGTAATATTTGGTGGTCTGCAGTAATATCTAATGTTATTCTACAAGGGCAAATAAGACTGGTAAATGTGGTAACATTGAGTGCTGTCAGCCTGCCTGGTTAGCGCTGAACTTTTGATTAAACTTTGTCATAGTGGTGAATCCTTTCAAATGGAACCGTGTTTCTTTCGTATTTTTGGTGTTCTGGTGAAATTGTTTGGGGTTTTTTTTCCCCATAAGATATAATAGAACTTGCCTCTGGACTTCCGCAACTTCAAACAACGTGGCCTTTTCAGGATCCAATCAGACGCATAAACTGAGGGATGACTGCACGTTGACTTTTCTGGATGAAACTCTCGGTTCATGAGATGCTCCTAGACCCGATTTATTGGCTTATGATAATGCATTTACTTGATTACGAAGAAAAATAGTCTTGTGCTTGGCATCAGTGTTCAAGTCCATGTGTGGTACCAAAATGCCAGGCCAACACGGGCAGCATGTTACTTCCTTGGTGTGGAAAAAAATATTGGGAAAAATTCACATTTCGCAACTAAAGTAAAACTTTGAAATGTGCAGAATCGAGGTTCTCGAAGTCTGAGGACACACCTTCTGTAAGGGAACAATCTCCACAGACAGAAGATGTGCCAGTCCAGCCACCCCAGTGCTGCCTTGGTAGCCCAATGGGCCACAGCCAGGCCAAGCAAAGTGTCCCATGATCCCCTGGTTTCAGCAATAGCAAAAGTTAACACTAAGCCATTCTGCATGTTGGAGATGTTTGCTCTTCTGAAGTTGACATGGTTGTTGCACTGGGGGGGCAGGGGTGGGAGGATAACAACAGGTTTAATCGGCTAGAACTACACTGGGAGGAATGAGGTAAAAAGGCAACCTTGGCTTTGCTGCCGAGCGCAGACTAACCTGAGCCTCGGACCCCCTGCTGAGGTGCGAGTGAACGTCCCACACCAAACCCAGCACCTCAGGGATATTTCTGCAAATCCCTTGGCAGGTTTAAATAGACTGTGGCTGCCTTTCTGTGCTCTTCCATCAAAGCAACACGGGGGGGTGTGTGTAAAACTGCCTTTTGTATCGATCATCAAAGCGCTGCTCCTCTTTCGCTCGGGTGGCGTGGGGAGGAGGGGGGGTCGCCTGGTACTGCAAAACTGTGCATTGTTCGCATGGAAACTCGTCAGAAATAACCTCCCCAGAAAGCAAACAATGAGAGCAAAACAAAACCAGAAACGTGTGAGTGAAAGCAGAGCCGAGGACAGCTTTGATGGGATTAGCGCTGCGTCCGTGTACGGCCAGGAAGGAATAATTGGCAATTAACAATTAGGCTTTAACAAGTAGCAGCTGAGAAATGAGGGCCTTGGTCGTACTATAGTAAAACTACACCACGGCCGTGTTGTACAGCCTTATTTTGCACTTTCCTTCACTTCCACACAACCCCCACCACCCCAGATGAAAGAAGCTGCTGGAAGGAGGAATTCTGTACCTCTGCCTCTTGCCAAAATTAGCTAAGCTTCTCAGTCCAGAGCGGCGCTGAGTAACAGCGAAGCCGAGTTCCATAGACGCTGCCTAAACTCAGTGAACCTGAAGCAGGAGCCCTGATCCCCCACTGACTGCAGCAGCCCTAAGCCCAGGTTCGCCTTCGCCGGACGCAGTCGGTCATGATCGGTCGTTTGCCACTGGGCCTGACAGCTAAGGGCCACGGTAAACAAGTGCCTGGGCGCCATGGCACCGCTCCCCGGTGACACATCCTCGCCTGTGAGCTGGAGCGCTCGCCACTGCCCTGTCTGCTCAGCGTCTCAGGCGCTGATTCCCCGTGGCAGCGCAGTTCTCACTCGCAGCTCGGCTCTCGTCGTCTCCTTGACGCGAACGTGCCCAACGAGGCCGGCGCCAACACAAGATGTGCGAACTTTTGTTTCTTCCTCCTTTTCTTCTCTTCCCTGTGAACGCTGCTACCTCAAGGGAGAAAACTCCGGGGGAAAGTAAGTCAGAAAGCTGTCCCTGGTGAATTAAGGTATCTGGATGAAACGAGAGGAGCAGCTCAGCGACAGCCTGGAGACACGCCATTCATATGCATGTCACTTCAAACGTTGCCAACACCTTGTGTCTTCTGCTCATATCCAGTCCTGTAGCACCTGCGTTCCACCTGCTTCCCCAACTGCGGCTCTACGGTAAAAAAATGCGGCCAAGTGGATCTTTGACCGCTATTGGCTCATTCCAGAGGCGGCAACCGGTGTTTCTCCTGCCTGTGTCTGTGGCTAGCAAGCTGCAGAAATGGCCAGAATAACGTGTAAAAATTTTGCTCATTAGAATTTATTTCTTAATTCTAATGACATTTAAATATATACACAGCACAAGAACGTAACACTTTGAGCAGTACTTGTTACAAACTTATCCATGTGTGAAAAGGATAAAAGTTCACGTATCAGTTTTGCCCGCTCATTATTACGTCAATATGAGTAATAACTAAACTTAAAAGGCATTTTATCTCGTCAAAAACTGCAGCTCTGCCGTTTACCTTGCGCTTCACGTGTACATTTTAATGCGTCACCTCATGATGCTGTGGCATAAATGGCATTCCTGTTAGAAAGCAGAAGCTGTAATAACTGAGTGAGAAGCTTGTGGTTGGAGTGTCTGAACTGCAGGCTCAGGGATGATGTGCTGATAAGCAACCTTACACCTCCTGCAGTCCTGGAACAAAGCAGTCACGTTTGCCTGAATGGAATCAGCGCCGCGTTTTTACCAAACGGCTGCTTGAGGCCGATCGACGGCAAGTAGCTCGCTGCCGAGGCAGCGGAGACTCGCGCCTCTGGGGTTAAACGCGCTGCTTAGAGCAGCGGTGACCTTGCAAAGCACCATTAGGTCACCTTGGCTCACAGTTAATTCCTGTGCAGCCACAGAATCCAAACGCTCCTCTAATTACTGCTCTCAAATGATCCTTAATTGGTGCTGTGAGCCACTGCGCAGATTAGCCAAATAAGGACGGATTAGTAGTGGATTTGCCAGATTAGCTGAGATGTGAAGGCCAAAGGTGGGTTCAGCTACCTGTGAGGTTGTGAAGATGACAACAGAGCGGGGAGAGGAGTTGACATGGCGCCAGGCTCACAGGCTCTCTATGCCTCGCTCCACAGGCAGGAATGGAGCGCCGCTCTGCATGGCAACAGGTGTGCGAGTGACGGTCCCGGGCAGAACCGTGTGAAAGTGAAACACACAGGTAAGCAAAAGCGTGCACCATTTACATTTACACCACTTCGCACGTTCCATCGCGTTTTCCACAGCTCCAGATGAACACACACGATGCTGCATTAAATGCCAGAATGCACACTCCTGCTGGAGGGGGCGGAGTCCAGCGGGTGCTCAGAGACCTGCAGTTGGCCACACACAGCGGTCAGTGCTGGCCTGAGAGTGGTAACCTCAGGAAGGACAGAGCAGAGCATAAGGGGGAAAAGACAAAAAGAATGTTGATTTTAATTATTTTATTAAAAGACTCTATGCTATTAAATGCCCCAGATACATTCAGCCTATAGTTCCCAATTAAACATGACAGTTCCTGCTTTACGAACAATAAATATAGCAGAGGGCCGCCCCGCGGGCCAGCAAAGACCCCTAACAATGACCCTCATGTTTAATGAAGAAAACAAGCGCGTGCGTGTGTACACACATACACACACACACTCCCCCTCCTCATGGAGTCCCTGCAAACACATAGCTCTCTCAGACAAGAAGAGACATGCAGTATTTCTCCATCTCCCGCCGAACCACACACACGACAAACAGCAACCGCAACTCCATCTCATCCCACTTTGCCAGGCAGAGTCACAATCTGGGACTGCGGTACGTTTGTCCTTTTGATGGTCATATGCCCTGATTGGGGGGGACTATGGCCTGGTCTCGAGAGTGGCACCTAGAGGGGGACACGGCAAGCGTGCCGCACAATCCCTGGTAGCCACTTCCTAACACGGATTGGGTGTGGCCAACAACTGGGGAGTTCCTGGTGTAGAGAAGCACTGGCACACAAATACAAATCACTGTGGCTCAACCTGACTTGTTGAGTCACCTGCTACACCTAATGTGACTGCAGAGGAGTTGCCTAAACACACTAACAAATTTACCACAGTAAAAATGCCCAACTGCCTGGCAACAAATTAGTTTCCGTTCATTTAAAGACACAGGAACCGTTTTCTTAGGTGACACACTGGACTCCTGCAGCTTGCAGACTCCACTGCAGATCCTCCCCAAAGCTGCTGGTGACACAGCAGGGTGCAGGTTCGCCTCCAGGTGCCACTCTGCTCTCCTGAGGAGGCCTGTGCAGCATCCTGGACACCACATGTCCCCATCCCTTGAAGGCAGTAGCTGTTTATTGATACTTTAAGCTGCAGGGTAGGTCTACACACCTCCAGTGACTGACACGTATGACCCATGTCCTCAGGCTGCTCATTGTGACTGTTCAGCACTCAAACACTGCGGACACGGTGACCTCACAAAGCAACTCAACCACCCGTCACATTCATCCTTACATACGAAACACACACATACACACAAAGGCAAGACACACAACCGGAAGCCTGCTTGTCAGTGATGAAGCCCTCTGCAGCTGTCCTGCCCCCCATCATCTACAGCTTCCCATTGGCAAAGGCTCCTTCCTGGAACTGAGGAATAAAGCTCTTGAAGTAGGCCCTGTGGGGGGTGGGGAGAGAGACGTTATCAGCCTTTCACGTAAACAAAAAAGCACGCGTGTGTGTGTGTGAGAGAGAAAGAGTGTGTATATAAAACCAAGACAACATGAGGGGAACAAGGCATTTGAACTCAGGTCGGGCCCCATGGACAGCCACTGCGGGATTCTGGGAACAGAAAGTCCACTACAGAGAAGAGCTGAGAAGTTAAAGTCATTTTGCTGCCAGCCTGCAGCTGACGTGTCCATGGACCCAAGCGGGACAGGACAAACATGTCAAAGGTCTCTTGGAGAGTTTCAACTATCAAGGCTGATATTTCAAGCAGGGTCACAGACCACAGTGTGAGATATGGGGCAGTGGTTGTGAGGTGGGTGTGGCCTGCTGGCCTCAGGGAGGGGCTTACTTGGCCCTCTTGGCCATCTCGTTGCCATCCCAGCGCGGACTGTAAGGGTAGGACTTCTGCACCTGTGAGTAGAGCTGCCCGCTGCTGCTGAAATGGTACACTGACTGGAAGGTGAGCGTGGGCTGGTCACGCGGGAAGTACAGGGGCAGGTCCACTGTAGGGGCGAGAGAAGGGTGAGAGGTCAAACCGTAATATCACCACGCTCATAGAATCGCTGCACAGGTGACAGGACTGGCTGTCCATGCCGGTGCCTCGCGGCAGGAGAGTGGAGAGCATTATTATTGCGGCCCTCACAGGTCGCCATGGCAACCAGCAGGTCCCCAGTGAGTGCCGTGTGATTAGCCGCCAGCTGAAGGACGTAAAATGTGGTGAAGGTACGGGCTGGGTGGTGTTTATGGCCGTGTTGGTGCGCGTCTCCCGGGTAGCATGTGGGGGTGGGGCCAGTGGGGGATTGCTCTGGAATGTGGGGGTGGGACAGTGTGCTGTTTGGCCAATCAGTGCCCGTGTGTGTGTTGGGGGTCAGCATAAGCACAACTGTAAATAATGTATGTGCATGCGAGTGGGCGTCAGCAGAGCAGTATGCAGGCATGCAATTAAATTAGTCTGTGTGGGTGTGTATTTGTGTGTGTTTACTGGAGGGGCCCCACTTACCATGCACCAGGAAGCAGAAGTCCTTCCACATGAGGAGAAGTGTGAGCTTGGTGAAGCCCTCGGCATCGTACTCCACAACTCCCCTGAAAAACACACACACACACACACACACACACACACACACACACACACACACACACACACAGAGTCACGGTCACCCGAACAACGTCTGCACAGAAGCACGTGTCTGTACATGTGGGCCAAGGACACACACCCAGACCCACACACATTATTGAAACACACTATTATATTCATGTCATCTTGCACACACCCACATAAGTACACACACACACACACACAAGTGCGTATTCAGTCAGCAAACACTGTGGCTACAGGACACTTACATGCCGAAGTGGCTGAGAAAGGCTGCGATGTACTCCCTCCGCTTGTGGTAGCCCTGGATAACATACTGCACCTGGATGGGGAACAGCATTAGTGCAGCTAATTTCCTTTCGCTCTCTTGCTCTCTCTCTCTCACACACACACACACACACACACACAAAAAGAGAGAGTACACACCAAACAGCAGGTATGTGAACCCCCAGCCCAATGTGCAGTGGCTCCATCTGCAACAGCACTGAGCACCACCCCTCTCCCTGGCTCTTTCCCCAACTTAAGTGGTTCACCTGACTGACGGTTAGCCTTCTGTAACCTTGGAGACTCACAAATGCATCACCATTTCAGAGTGCAGAGCAGAGCTCCCATGAGTCTCTCCTCCTGCTCCAAACTAATTTTGATTGTTGGAGGAGCAGGAGTGGCCTCTGTCCCTGCGGCATCTTGTGGCAGCTAAAAGATGAGGAGGCAGCAGTGATGCTGAGCATGGAGGGTCGTGGGTGGCTTGGGCATCTGCAGGTGTGCCCTGCGGTAGACGCTGTTGCCCCACAGCCCTAGGACTCAGGCACAGTGGGAAAGCACAAATATGGCAGATTCTTCACCTCTAAGGCAGGTTTAAATCACAGCAGCACAATGACACCCAGAGCCTTAAGGTCAAGGTGCAGCAGTAGGTATAGCCTTTGAACTACGTAGCTTAACAGGTAGAATGAGCTCCCCTGTCACTCAGCTGCTGAATCCCTCTCTACATTCAAGAAAGGTGACATTTCTTTCCTGATCTCCTGTCGGCTCCATAAACTTCCACTACATAATCGGCTTAAACCAACGTCCTCGCCGTCGAATGGAGACGCAGCTACAGGTGTGTTGCACTCTGGAATAAGTAGCTGCACCTCAACCATCACCTGTACCTGTATCTCTGTCTGCTGGTGAAATGCACCTAAACAGAAATGTAAGTGGCTTTTGGGAAAAGTGACAAATAAGTACAGGCCTGTCTTGCTCTCCCAATCTCTTCTGTTGCTGAAAATGTGTAGGATAGCAAATTTCATTTTTCTTATTTTAAATGAGAAAAATAATAATGGGTTCCTAGTGCATCATCACACCTCCAACCAATTTTCACAAACATCACTACAACACAACACTCTACAGTCAAAACTAAAGAACAGACCACCACCGGCTATGTCTTAATAAGCTGTTCCTCTCTCTTTTCACTGAATAATGGGGGGAAGGTGACAAGATTAATGCTTGTTTATTTAAACAAGGCTGAGCGGCAGATGCCATCCTATGGGGAGAACAGCTGAGATGCAACTGCAGCGCAGTCTTGTTTTCTTTCAAAACAACAGGGGTCCACCGGGCACGCTTGTGTTTATGGTCGACAACTTTACGACCACACGCTTCCTGTCTTGATATGGATATGGCGTGCAGTGTATCATAAGAAGCGTCTGCATAACTTCTACTCCTAATCGCTCCACCGCCTCCCATCTATTCAACTAAGTAACACACCCAGAATGGCTGAGGGCCACTTCTCTGGAGCTGCATTCACCCCCCATAATGCCCCACTCTCTTAAAGCAATTCTTTCACCTTCCTACCATTATTTCAAAATTGCCCTCTTCCTGCTTAAACTTGTGCAGACTTTAAAGGTTTTTACTGGCGTTCACGTTGGCATTTTTTGAATGCAGATTCAGAACTGGATTTTTGAAGTCAGACTGTGAATTTTGGGTACAAATTTTCTGATAGACACGGACACTGAAGCTTAGTTGTAGATGCAAGTGAGTGGAGGGGAGAAGTTATTAGTCCTACTTCACCACACCTCCTTCTTTGTAAAGGTCTAAGCTGACTGGAAGGAAAGCGGTAAAGCACACTACCCTGACGCTGAATCACACCTGAGCTGCATAGCTTTGGAAATGGCCCTCCAGGGACAGGGAACCATCTGGGTTCGTGATAGGACAGGTAGCAGACCTGGCCCCCCCCCTTTGTTCAGCAATCGGGGTGGCCTGACCGTGAACTTCGCTACACACCCCTGCCCTGCTAGGCTGGAACCGGCCACCCCCAAACACAGCCCTTGGAGGGGTGCGGTCAGGAAAAAGCGGGTCTCATTCCCAGAGCAAAGAGCCGCTGTTTTACAGTCACTTTTCAGCATATTTTCCCACAGTAAAAAACAACACAAACAGCTCGGCTGGGACCATAAAGAGAAACAGGGCAGCTACACTAAAACACACTGGGCTGGAGGTTCTGTGTGAGACACACACAAACACACACACACACACACACACACACACACACACACACACACACTTCAGTCTATATTTTCTACAAGATCTCAGGAACGGACAGTGCAGTGGACCTCAGTGGACCCTTCTTACCTTGCTTGTCAGCAGCTGACACACCTGAGGGACGTAGTCAATGAGGCAGCCGCCACTGGGGAATGCTGGGATGTGTAGTGCAGATGAGCCTCCCAGGGCACTGCAATAAGGACATGAGGAGCTGGATGTTATTAATATGTGATGAAACACCAAGATTTCAACACACAGCAGCTGAAGGGGGAAACAAAGTGTCCCACAATAACAAAAACAATGTTTCTATGCCTGGTTCCTGTCTGACCCTCCAGCACTTGCATTTTACTGCCTCAAAGGTGGTGCCAGCTGCAGGTCTGCTTTGGGCTCTGCTGGGTTGCAGCCCAAGGGAGTCGGTAGTATTTGCATGCGGTGGGTGTTTGCACTGCCTGGGACAGCGAGGGAGGACGGTACATGGCTGCAGACACCCTGTCCCCGAGCAGCCTGGTGTCACTTAACGGTGTTGTGTACAGTGTGTGTTGTGTGCTGTATCCCCCCAGAGACCCTTTCCTACTTTGCTTTAGAAACAGTGGGAGAGCCTTGGCAGGGAGTGGGAGCTGACATCAGGTACAGCACCATGGTAACCCCCCCCCCACGAGGCGAGTTCTCTTACTGTAGGGTGTGGTCTTACTAGGTGGGGAGACTTTGAACCCAGAGGAGTTCACACACCTAGTAAAGAAGTAGCAGTGGCTTTGACGCTTATATACACAGATACACACATACAAGGTGAGAAGCAGATGAGCAAGATGAGGCAAACAAACAAGGACATTAAGGGGATGAGGAGTGCAGCTGGAAGATGTTAGAAGGTTTGATCATCAATTGGAGCCATTAGAGCTCTGTCTGTGTGGACACTATCTCAGTGGCTTTAGTTACATGCTAACAGCAGCCTGGCATCCAGTTCCAGCCCACTTGCAGTAACAGGAAAGCCACATTGTTGTGCAAATTCGTGTTGCCTTGAGCAAAGGGACTGAATCACTGCACTTTCACGCTGTTTACCCCTTTCGGCTCCTTTGTTTCGTCCCGATACCCCACACGCTGCCTCTGTGTGATTAGGTCACGTTGTTTAATCGGAAACAGCCATTTGCCACAATGACTAACGGACTAACGGAGTTTTAACTGGGGTCACTGTGACGCTTGAACTCTGACTGTCCAGAGGAAAAAAGAAATGCCCACCGGCCTGCGTGTGGCTTGAACATTTCTGCGGGCCACAGTCAGTTCCTTCTCCACTAAGGCCCTTACAAACAGCTCGCCTTGTACAGCCCATGCCACAGTCAGATGTGAACTGAGGTCCAAGAAAATATTATTATTATTATTTCCTGAACAAGCCAACTCTTCAGCCCAAAGTGACAATTTCACCCGTTTGTACAGCTGCAGCCATCCAGGTTACTGGAACAGTTTGAGAGTCTGGCTGAAGGGCTCTGGAGGGATAAGCAGACCCCCATCAGCTGCCAGCTGCGTGCTGCCTGTCCACAGTCCAGCCGGGATGTTCAGCCTGAGGTGGACGGGTTGTCCATCTGAGGAACACTGAGCTCTGAGCTGAGGCAAGGAGGCTGGCAGCAGGAGAGCATGTGCTGAGCCAAGGCCTGCGGCGCAGGGTGGGCAACAGGGCGGTCCAACAGCAGCCGCCTGTACAGGTGTGCCGGAAGGGGAGAATGATGCAACCAGGCCAGCGTGGATCAGGAAGCTGAATTTGGTGAATGTTCTGCAGGAGCTTTGCTTTTACACACTTTCACTTTTCCACTGACAGTAACCTGCCAAGTTAAACAAAGGACAAAGCGATCGCCCTTCTTTTTGGGCCCACGTCTGCACCTTTAGCGTTGGTCAAGAAGAGAACGGAGGGTGGGATCTACCCGCAGCACTTGGTTTTATCAAACTTCTCCAAGTGTTCTTGGGCCCTCAAAGTCCCTGTTTTGAGCTGCAGGAGAAGCCCTGGTGCTTTACCCTAGAGCGTGGTACTGAATTTGGAGCTAAAAGACAAAATATACACAAGACAACTGTGCAAGTGTCTCAAGAAAAGTGGTGTCGTAAGAAGCAAAATAACCACGACACCCAAGTGGGCCTCCGTGCGAGTGCTGAGCTTGCAGTGTATGCACTGTGTAACACAGGTGTGTCCTGGGTGTGTACTCGGCTCCGTTTCCCATGAAGGCGAATCCGGTCTTGCCTTGTTCGCCTGCGGTTCTCTCTCTGCTCTGCTGTGGTCCGGTCCAAATTCAAGTCACCCCGAGGCTGTAGGGCCACATTGGCAACCTGTTTTCTGAGGTAACTTTATAGGCAAATACACCTGAGGCTCTGGGTGTGAGCATTGCCTTGGGAAGGAATAAAATCTCTCAGAATGCACGACACACCCTGGCACACCTCCACACACTATTCGGGCACATTCAACACATACCTTTTTCATTAGCAGTATTGCATCAAAATTGTCTAATAGAAGGTCGTTCGTTTCCATCAATCTAACAGGGAAATTCAAAAAATGAGGGTGGAGCTATGATTTTTTTTTTACCACTTTACCACTTCACAGGAAATGAACTTTTATCTTTACAGGGGAAACACGGAGCAATTCTTTTCCTTATACCAAACAAGGTTCAGATACACACTGAATTCTCGCTGATATGCACTCCCATCTCTTTCCAGACACCAAGGATTCGTGGAAAACAGGATGAACAAAACCGAAAAGGGTGTCAGGACTTCTGGTTTCCACCTAGAGTTTCCTCACACCCCTGCACATAACTTTGGTCTTGTGATGGAATCAGTGGTGGGTTTGAGTAGTGGGAACCTTCCACTACTCATGATCATTCAGCTACTTCCAGCAAAGTTTAATTAACAGAGGAGGTTCACAGCGTGCTGCTAACATGTTTGTTACTGAATAAGAAGGTGGTCACTCCACTGACTGCAGTGCCAAAGGCTTGGAGAACTTTACCGGGCTTCCCACATCCACTTTTTATTGTGTATCATTTGTCCTTGAGCTCCCCTCAAAGCACCTCCTTGTGTTCAGGTCCTCCTTCCCGTCAGGCTCCTGTCCAGCACACGAGGTGTGGTCACACATTCGCTGCGTTGCCTCATTGCGATGCCGAAACACCAAAGGGTGGGAGCTGGCCCTCATATTCAAGCCTGCTGGTGAACCACAGTGCTTCCAGGGTGCCACGTGTCTCCTCTTCAAACGGCCCCGGACGTTAGAGAACATGGATGAAACAGATCAACAAAGAGCCCTGCTCAGTGCCTGAGTGGTTTACAACTGCTAGTATCATAATTTAAACCATGTGATCATTCTCACAAGTGCTGCCTAAAAAAGATGAATAAAAACAAGCATGACAAACAGAAGCTGAGAAGTTAAATCAGACTGCAGGGTTCTGTGCTCCTCTGTGATGTTTAATTGCCACGTAACAGCATGCATCCCTAGGGTACAACTTTCCCAGAAACTTTCCTCCTGTCCCGCGGCTATTTGGCGGGTCTTCTCCCAGCTGCCTGCGCCACCCTTCTGGGAAGGACAGAGCCCTGATGCTGGACCATGGGCCTGTGTGACCAGGGGGTGTCCCTGGAACAAACAGCTTTGCATGGATCTCTACCTCTTCCAAGTCCCTAGAGCCAGCGCCCCCCAGGAGCTCACGCTACACACCTCTCACAGCATATGCAGCCTGTGTGTGGATGCTGGCTAGGAGGTGGCACAATTCCAGATGTACTACAATATAAAATGGAACAAAATAGTATAAAAACAAAGTAACTCGAAACTGACCCCTCATTGTGAGAACTGAAGGAAAAGGAGGACAAGCAGCAACTGTGGATGGACTTAATCACTCTGACAATGGCGACAAAAGATAGAAAATTCTGGATGGAATGTAAATGTAGTCCACAGGAGCCAACTTGATCAAAACAACAACAGGATACAAACATATGCGTGCGCACAAATGCACGAATGAACACGTGCAGAGCTCAGGAGAAGATGAAAAGCCAAGGGCTGGTTGAGGGTCCTAAGCAGGAACAGCATTTGCCAAAAGTGATAAACAAATGCACTACAAACACGACGCTGCGAACACAGGGGGCTGACAGAGCATGATGGAATGCTGGCGTAATGTGGCTGTGTTTTTCTGTCACCAATTTTATTGTGTGTAGATTACAGGTGAAGAAGGGTCCAATCCTGGTCAACGGTGTCACAATTCCCAGGTGCCTTTGGTTGTGGTCCTTGCACCATGCAATGCCCCAAGTGTGTGTCCCTACAGACCGATTAATATGAAAAATGTTGAAAATCCAACATTCAAATGAGTATGACCTGCGTGACCTGGGTGGGGGTGACACATCAGTGACAGTACCAGCACTGAGCGGTAACTGGTGTGTGTGAATCAGGCAGAGCAGCACGGTGAAACCAGAGAGGAGCTGAGCACTTAGAATGAGCATCAGCAACAGACCTCGGTCTCATGGAAAAAGGCAGCAGGGACCTGTGAGCTCCACCACACAGAGGCTGTGTTGAACCCAGAACCACAGGGAAATGAACCAGGTGCGGTTGAAGCAGAAGGCCTACTGAAATGAGGCAACAAAGAACACTCCGCTTCCCCAGAAAGAGTGATGGACCCTAAACCCTACTGAGCAGCAAGTGAACCACAACCCCCAGCAAAACAAAGCAGCAGGGAACCACAAACCTTTCCAAAACGAGGCAGTGACAAATCCTGAACCTGACCAGGAAGCAGTGCAGTTGCACCTTAGCGACCCCCCTCCCCCACTTCAGATGGACTAAAGTGAAAACAGAAGGAGGTGATTCTAGATCCCTTTGCCCCGATTGCCTCTATGCTCCTGGCAGGGAGGTGACGGGCGGCGCTCCGCAGCTAAACGGCAGTGCCAGTCCCTGTCGGCAGGCCGCCTCCTGGGAGAGCTTGCGCAAGCCTTTGCGCGGCAGCAGCATAAAAGGATCAAGCAGTGCAAACGCAAAGGCGGTGCTACACAGGATCCTCAGTGTGAAATAGGCCTTTTCCACCACGGCCCGCCTCGGGCCACAGCTGCGCCTACGCACTTTTATATAACCCTGGATTTGTTCCCCCGTTCTCGAGAGCGAGGGAGCCGGGAGCCGATCCGGGTGCCACCTGCGACGTCGACGGGCACCGGCAGTGGATCCACCGAGAACCAGGAGAGGAGAGTGGGAAAGATCTGAAGATAAGATACCTGGGGAGTTTAAGAAAGGGGTGGGAGGCAGAATAAAGCTGCAGAGCACACTGAGAATGCAAAGCAGCGCTCACAGTTCAGCCCCGGTCAAACTGCAGCGTGCAATGTGAAAGAGACGAATGTGCAAAAGGTGTGGAAATCACATCTTCCCATCTCACGGGGCTCTCAGCTGCACTCCAAGCACAGGACACCACTCCAAGCTGCTCTAGCAGGGTGGCAGCTGGAAAGAACTGCTTCCCGGACAGAAGTGCGTAGCTCGTGCTGAAGCCAAAGTGGGGCAGGTGCACAGCTGAAGGACCCCTCGGGATGTTTAGTTACGTTAGCACGGTGACAGGAAGGCAGGCACTCTCTCCTGCTTTCTCAGTGAAGGAGCTCTCGTTTTTCAAGTCCTACTCGCACCTCAGTGCAGCTAACCTAGAGCGAGGGGAAGTGTGCAACATGGGGGAGATTGAGAGAAATCACATACAATAATAAAAAGCATAATAAAAGCAATAAGAATAATAATAGCAGACACTTCTAGACTGCTGGCATTGAGTCCTGTGGAATAATGATGAGAACCACAAAGGAAACTTAAAGGAGACAATAGTGTTTCCTTGAGATGTTCCTGGACTCATCACACTGTCCTCAGTCTGGTTCTGTCCCCTCTGCTCACTGCAGCAGCAAATGGCCAAGGTCAGCCCCACATGAACCAACAGCTCCGGTGCAACGTCCCCTCCCCACAGCACCCCCAAGTGTGACAGATAGAATCTGAAGTGGCTGGAGAGAGCAAGTAGGCATGCTTCCCCTCTTGGTCGGGCAAGTGGATCGAGGCTGGCAGAGATTTGAAAAAAAAAAAAAAAAAGAGGCGCCAGCGGCAGACACTGCCAGGCCAAGCTGTCTCAGAGCCAAGCAAAGCTTGACAACTCATCTTAAGTTCCCCACTTCCCCAGGAGATAACCTTGAGATTGCGCTGTGGCTGCACCCGCATCAGCAGCTCAGGCCACGTCCACAGCGTAGCCCTGACCCAGCAGGACGCCACGTGTCCTATAGCTCTTCTGCACGCTGCTGAATGAGTTACTAGACAAAGTTCAGCTCATCCTGGAGCGTCTTCTGTGCAAAGGAATGAAAACTCCTCTCTGAAATAAGTGTCGAAGGAGGAGACGGAGTTTAGAAAAGTTTTGTTCCTGTTGCCTTTCACACAAACTCGGTACACAGCAGGTAGGACTTTATATTAGATAATAATAAAAATAATAATAATAATAAGTTATTATTTTGTTAATCTCAAATTGTTCTCCAAAGTTAAGCTACTTGCACTTTTATAGAGGTCTACTGATATTTTTTATTATATCAGCTTAGGCTCTGTACATTAATCCATGGTACTACTGTATTAGCTGAGATGTGGGCCTGGGCAGCATCTCCAGGTGTAGCTCAGTGACCACATTGCCTACTGTTCTCTCTTTGGTGACAAAAAAAAGTGCCACACAGCAGGGGTCTGATAATGGCCGTACTGCTTATTATTTCATTAAATGCTCACTTTAAATTCACCTGCATTATTTTTTTTAAAAAAAGAAGAAAACAACTCTACTGTCAAATGGTCAAGAAATTGGCAAAGTGAAAAAACAACAAAGCAATCAGAGTGATTAAAGTCTCTTTTGTGCCACCTCTGCGTTTAACAGATTATTCAATAAATCCAGCGGCGGTAAACTGCGTTAAACAGGCTCTGGCATATTGAGAGCCACACAAGATGTCCCACTATGTGCCAGCAGGTCAAGTGGACCGAGTGCATGTGAAAGAGTGTCTGGTGCACTGCAGGGAATCCTGGGACCGCCCAGCAAGCAGTCCACCTCCTACCGGTGCCAATAACGATATTTTTAGTCGTTGTGCTTGGGGTGGGAGGGGGTGGGGGGGGCAGCCCCATAATAACCTGTCAGTGTGAATCTTCCCACATCTGTGCACAGGGAGGGAAACAAGAGAGCGAAGGAGGGGCTTTGCCCCCGAAACCTGGCATGACGGCCCATGCTATTGTAAATAAACATAGCATAGACTGTTCTGGAATGGGCCGGCAGGATTCTGGTCCGCCGACTCGGCCAGGTGTTGCCCTCCGAGGCACGTGGCCATGCTTACCCACACACACACAAACACACAATGCCCACACACACTCACTGTGGTTCCATGGTGTGCCTTCAGAGCTACTCCTGCGCATGGCACAGCGGCCCGGGGTCCTTCAACCATTTGCTTTCCTAGCAACAAACAACCTGGTGATGCTGCTCCATTGTTATGGCTACACAACAATGCCATCCATTACCAACCATTTCCAGCATCGTGGAAACGACAAATGAGTGGGGTCAGATGGTGTCCTCGAGCTCTGCTATTGGCTGTCAGATGCCCCTCTGCTTGGATCAAATTCACGTACTGCTTATTGATAATGCACAAATAATACTGAGCAAAAACATCCGTCCGCTTTAATGCTCTGGTGCACAGAGATCTTATATATTTCTAACTGGAAAATGATGGCGGTCCCTGCTGTTTGTGATTAAGCAGTGAGTAACTGCTGCTAATCTATTTTTATTTGTTGCTGTTTTTTCATTTTAACACATGAAAATATGACAAACAGCAGGCCCCACACAGACCCACGTTTTGCTGAACAAAGCTAGTTCTCAATTTCATAGTCATTTTAGAGAAGTACACAGGAGAAGTGGAAGAGGAGGCTTTCCAAGTTAATAAAAACAACCGTTGGCTGGATGTGTCAGCCTTTTCAAAATAACAAATCATCTGCTGAACGTTAAGATTACAACAGGTAGTGCAGCAGACATGGAACTGGACTTGTGACCGGGTTCGACAGCTGCGGCGTCAATATTTCAATGTGGGTAGAGATCTCACAAAGTTGCGCTGATATTGCTGCTTCTTCATCACCAACAAGACAACAAAGGTGAACTGTGTTCAGATATACAGCGAGACTAAAAGAAATGACTTGAACTAAGAGCAACAGCAGTCTGGGCTGAGAGGAACAACAGCTGGACTGCGAGAGCAAGGTGTGAACTGGAAGATCCTACTTACTGCTCGATGCTCGGGGACAGGTAGAGTTTGGGGAAGACCTGAGTGGCCTCAGCGTCTTCGAAGCTGACAGACAAGAGGGCCACATCCTCTCCGGGGTCCAGGGCTGTGTCCTGGCAGTGATGAGATGAGACAGACATGTTCATCAGTGAGAAACAGCAGGGGAAAATTAAATACCATTAAATGCTTGTAAGAGGAGGTTGTCATGGTTTCTGAGTTTTCTTTGAGCTCAAAGTCCTCTGGAGATCCTTTATCAAACAGATCCAACTGGCCAGTTGATTCAATGCCGTTGGTATCAGGACGATATTCCCCCTTACAAGCAGCCATTAAATGGACACCACCAAAACAGCAGTGCATGTTTGGAATGGAGTGCAGTGTAAAAAGCCCAACTCGCCCACCTGTGAGTGCTCCCTGCAGCGCACGAACTACAACCTCTGAGGGTCTCTGAGATACTTCAAACAGCCTGTATAGCTTTACTTGCGTTGCTCCCCAAGAAAAGGTCCACGATTGCTCCGAGACACTGTGGAGATCAACGACACGGAGCTTGCCAATTAATCGGATGTCTTTCAGTTGGTTTGAAACCATCCATTTGTGGTAATTGTTGCCCACCACCCCTGTGCCGCATGAGCGTGTTTGCCAAGCAGTGCTACCCGCTCACAGCAACTCTGGTGAAGATGATTACGCGGAAGCCAGACGGGACAAAATGAGGGCTCCCTAGCAAAGCACTTCTCCCTCAGCTGACAACCAGATATAACTGTGATGCTCATACTGGCCAGCAGGACATGCAAGCTCTTTCTATGCAGTCCTTAGAAACATGTAAAGCTGCATCAAACCTAACAAATGACCCGCTCATCTGGCCACAAGCCCAGTCAGCAACCTTCTGCTCCATTCTCTTGTAACAAATTCCTCAAAGATGGCTTAAAACCAAATGGAAAAACATCCCATTTGGAAGCAGACTCAGTACAACAAAAACCCAGCAGAATGAACAGAACTGGGGCTTTTGTCAGTTCAGTGTTACTCAATGGCATACATGTTGTATCGCCAAGGAACGGCATAAACAAGTGCATTTCCAGGGACAGATTCTGCCTGTTTACAGAAGGTAAAATGGGGAAATTGCAAAGAAGACAGCGGAAAATATTTATTACATTTGGTGTTAGCTCATACTTCAGTACAGTGCAGATGTTTACAGGCTTATGATTTTTAGGGCCTGAGTGGCCAGAGAGAATTTCTGACTTTTGAACGGTGAGTTAAAAACCCATGAGGACATCTTGCTTCATCATGTGGAACACTGTGCCCAAAGTCTGATAAAGCAACAACAGAAGAACATCTCGCCTTTGCATGATGCCATGGCAGGATGAATCCAGGGTCCCGCTTGACGGAGTTGGTTCACACTGATGCGACGGTGCTGAGGTCCTGGGGGCGAGCGCTCCAGTGCCTGCTGTCGCCTTGGGCTCGGCCAGGCAGCTTCTCGGGCCTGATCTAATGGACACGCGCATAGGGTCCCCACGGCCAGGCTGCACGGAAAGCAGCTTGGCAGGAAGCATGCCGATGTAGGCCGTCTTTGGCTGTCTCCTTTGGACTACTTCAAATCACTTCATGCCTTGTTCACTCAAAGGACTCCGCAAACAAGGCTGTGCTCACTCGCAGCAAAGTATGGACTTAACTGCAAGTCAAAAACATCTAATGACTCTTATTCATGTTCCTGCTCTACACCTTCCATAGAGCTATTCACATCTGCACAGATAATGGTCATTGCTGCAGCATTCCTTGCCAAGCAACAGACTCCTGTCTTACCCTCTTAGGATTTTAATGAGGGACCAAAACCCCAGGCTGCACAAAAAGGACTTATGTGTCTGTTTTGGACCTCTATGGAGCTGTGTACCCTCAGACTCCAAGTGCTGGGGGATGCAGGCCTACCAGAGTGACTCAAACAACATTGCCCCCCGTGTAGTACACACTGCGCCTTGGCCCCCTCGGGGTTCGGGGGGCTTGGGTGCAGGGTGCTCTCTCCCGTGAAGGTCAGGGCCTGCAGGGATCCCATTAGAGAGGGATACGGAAGCTGTCCTTTCTCATGAGATGCTGGAGCTCTGATCCATGCTACAGTTCCTCTACATCCCAGAGCAGTGGAGGAGAGGTCTGATGGAAATGATGGCAGCTCAGCGGTGGGGGCTGAAAGCCTGGGTCAAAAATTTAAAGTCTTGTGACTGTGTGGATGACTGATGGAATGTCTCCTTTTTAAGTCTAGAAGTCCATAGCAACAGCTCCATGGCACAAGCTTTCCTCCACAGTGAATCACATTATTAATACCTGAGTGCCTTCCGTAGGATTTCACCAAATGACCTCCCTCATACGTTTTGTTAAAGGCTTTGGGCACATGCAACCAATAAGGAAATGGGGCAGCAGTTGGCATAATGGCCAGAGCTGGTGCCTTTCAGCTTAAGCTTTGTATTCAGGTTTGAACCCCACATCCTGCTGTACTACCCTTGAAAGACCAGAATGTGAAACACTGAAGAAATGCATGTTTATATTAAATGTTAATATACAGACATTCAACTCTGGTACCTTCAGGCTGCTAACCATGGTAAAGCAAGAGTACCTCAATTACAACGTGCCTGTCCACAATAGATGAGATTAATGAAAGAGCTCTCTGGATTGCATAATGAGGAGCCGAAGCAACTGGCGATCCAGCGGAGACTGTCCAGGACTCGACGGCGATGGCGACTGCAGGAGCCTGTGATTCACTCCCATGCTGGCACAGAGGAGGAGGGAGAAACAAAATGCCTGGGGGAGGGGTGTCCTTAGAAAGTCGATGTCCTCCATGCCCCGGTGGTGACACGTGGCCAAATTTGGCGATGTGACAGCAGTCCCTTGGGTGAGGCCCGTGGAATACGGAGCATCGAGTGCTGCAGTAGTGGCTTCAAACAAGGCCACAGAAGGCAGGGGGCGACTGTGACTATCTTACCTGCAAATATCACTAAAGTGACTCCACTGACTATAAACAGGGTGCTGCATAATGATGAACTCCTGGGCTCACCCAGGCAATGCAGTTGTCCTCCAGTACTGCCATAGGGTTTGTGACCCACAGCAAAATAAGGAACTATGTCTTTAGTTTTGGTAGAAAAACACCAAAACTAAAAATGTTGCAACAGTCTGACTTACTGGGTATTAGCCTGTCTGCTCTGGACACACTGTATGGTGTTCTGGTAATCCTCCTCGTTTTTGGTTCAGTAACGGTTCAACAAGAGCTCAGAGCTCCTGGGAAACTCAGAACCAGGAAAAGGAAGATTTCAGTGATTATTCTAGATAATATTTCCCCGATGTTACACACCCTCTCTGGACAACACCACACAGTCCAGGGGTCTTGGAGAAGAAGCAGGCAAAATAAATGGATCTCTACTAACACAAGTGAACACAGCCAGCACTCAGCCCACAGGGTGACCTTATCCCTGTCTCAGGCCCTAGTCTCATGGTCCTGATCGAAGTCAGCATGTTCAGATAGTTGGACAGTTGGAGTATCACGCCTTGTCTTCTTAACAAGCTCAGACCTGTGATATGGATTAGGATCCCAACTCCCTGCTCAAGAGCTCAGTAGAAGAGGCAGGCATTTCCAAGCACATGGGAAGAAAGGGGGCTCAGGAAAGAAAGGAGAACAGCAGAATGTGCAAATTTTGTGTCTCCCGGTTGCCAAGGCACTGAGGGCTGCCTCATGTGCATCTACAGCTCGCTGAGAAAGCTCAACAGCCAGGCAACTGGGGCAAAATTGGAATGGACTTCAAGGAAGGGTTGTGTCCTTTCCTCAGGGCTGAGAAGCCTCCCTACGGAGGGAGTAAAAGGAGGCCTTGTTTCTCTGGGCCAGGCTGATCTGTCAGTGCCCATCCCACACACAGAGTAGCTGGTGATGCAATGCCATTCTTAAGAACAATGAGTCATCACTGCACTACACCTGTCCAGCATTCCTATACAGGACTGCAGACAATGTTCCAGGTTAGAGTTAGCCATGGAGGCCAGATTCCCCTAGCAGGTCCATAGCTATTTTCATACATATAGGGGAGAACTTAGCCAGGCCAGCAGCAGAAGCAGCAGGCTTGGGCAAGTAAGACTAAGACCTACACTATGTGGCCAAAAGGTTGTGACTGCTTCAACATCACCCCCACGTGTGCTTGTTGAACATCCCATTTCAATGACCTGGCCATTAATATGGAGTTGTTCCCCCTGTTGCTGCTGTAACAACCCCCACTCTTCTGGGAAGGTTTTCCACAAGATTTTGGAGAATTTGTGCCCATTCGGCTACAACAGCCATTAGTAAGCTCAGGCGAGAAGGCCCGGCTCGCATTCTAGTTCATCCCAAAGACGTTCGTTGGGGTCGAGGTCAGGACTCTGTGCAGCCACTCAAGTTCTTCCACACCAACCTGGGCAATCCATGTGTTTATGGAGCTGGCTTTGTGCATGGGAGGGGGGCCACAGTCATGCTGATGCAGGAAAGGAGTCCCTCAAACTGTGTCCAAAAAGCTGGAAGTACAATTGTCCAGAATGTGCTTGTATGATGTGAATCAGGGCTGAAACAGCTGAGTTCAAGTCATTAGATGGGGGTCCACACACTTTTGGCCATACAGTGTACACTGAGAAATCAGATGTGGAACACGGAGGCTGAACTGCTTTGACATTGGGACAGACTACAATGCAAATAATCTTGTTCTGAGAGGACACATTTTTTTCTGGCTTCTTTTCCTTATTTCACAAACACAGTGGGATGGTTCCTCTGTGCCTTGCAGGATGACCAAGACAATTTTCAAAATATTTTAGCTTTCTTCAGGATGACTACACAGTAATTTGCAAATTTAAGAGCACTACATTCTTGAAACAAAAGAATGCTGTGGTAGCGAGAATATAAATAGATGCTTATAAACATTAAACTGTTATTCATTTTCATGTCTATTAAACGCCTTTACACTTGAACTTATAACGCTGTAGAGAACTTTACTAATCTAAATGTCCTCTCACATACATGTTCCCTGATCCCACGATGCCACCTACACACAGCACACATCATTTCAGCCATGGGTCTTGTTAGTCTGTCTCATGAGTTACATTAATTCTATCTGTAACACAATGCAACTCACAAAGCATTACAACACTAAAGGGTACAGAGTGCGAAGGCATGCGACCGACTGACCGCCCTTTCTCTACGTGAGCATCTTGCAGATTGTGGAACAGCTGGGCTATGTGGTGATCCTCCCCCACAGAGCATCTCTGCTTCACCAAGCATACCCCACATCTCCAAATGAACACCCTTGAGTGTTGAAGTGGTCATTCTTCTGGGCGAGGCGGCTTATTCCTGGAAGCTGCAGCATTGACGTGTGAGTCAGCACAAACGATTAGACATCATATGTATTTTTCTGATTGTGTATGTTTTTGTGCGACTGAGTTAACAGGAACGATGACACCTCCTGGATGCCCCTATCTGTGTCCTGTTTCCTCTGGCTGCTTGCTGCCAGTCCTTTACTAAGAGAGGCTTGTGGGGGGGGCTTGGCATGCAAAGGAGCAGTTGACCCAGAGCTTCTAAGCATCTGGCTCCATAGCCACTGTTGTGATGGTCACAACCTTTGCAGGGACTGAGTATATGCAAGGGGTCGCTGCAATGAGGCAGCGTTTTGTGACCTTTGACCAAGACGCTCAGTCTGAACTGTGCTATCCGAATTTCCTAGGTACTGTACAGCTGAAAGAAGAGAGCGAGCGTGGCACGATTAAAACAACTCCAATAAGACCATCAGCCAACTGAGGAATGTCAGTACTAATAAAGGTCACCCAGTTACATAATATTATGATACACGTAAAACTTATCGACCTGCTACATCCAGTCATACAGCAAGTGCTTTGGTAAAAAAGGTTGTCATCTGTAGCACAGCAGGGCCTCCCACCGTGTTAAACCCCAAAGAATTTGCATTTCTTGTTATTTCTGTGCTTCTCTGTGGCTGAAAATGAGACACTGGCAGACGTCATCAACGCTCACCACCGACCGGCTGCTGGCTTTGATGGCGAAGAGTGGTGATCCCAACAGTGGCATCGCAGCTCTTGACGGACAGCAGAATGTCAGAGGAATTTTGTTGGGGACGATGACTCACGGACAGGAAGTGGATTGCCAAACAACGCTCAAGTAGACCATTGTTTTGAGAAACTAAATGAATGGCTTGAATGATGAATGAATGAAACAACCAGCTCACACATCATAAAAAAAACACAAAGGTACACAACTCCTCCGTCACTAACTGGAAAAAATAATAATAAAAAAAGCCTATGTGAGTGACTCATGATCGCGGGCGATCTGTCTCCTGAGAGTGAATAGAAGACAACACTTAGCAATTACAGTAAATCTAAACAACAGGACTAATGACTGAACTCAGGTGATCACGTGCGAGGCAGGATCAGAGAACCATTACCCATCCAGCATGCAAAGGTCGTGGCTGAGAACAAAAATGAGGGACATCTGAACCGGAAGCCATTTGGAAGACCGTGGGACTGTTGCTGGGGACTCTTCAGGGAGCATGCGAGCACCGCAATTTGGCACTTCCCCATGGAAGAGAACACGAGAATCTTAGGGATGTCCATGAGAGAACGGATGGACGCATTAGAAGTCGAAGCGGTGGGCAGAGACAGGATGGGGGAGGGGCTTACAACCCTTCCAACTCTGGCCAAGGAATGAGTTTACATCAGACACACAAGACAACTCTATTCATGTTCTTTTGTCCTGATGCCACAAACAGAAAGAAACTGAAAAGCGTGTCTACCTTCTGGATGCTGATTCTTTCACATTTTCCTCGTCTTCAAAAGCCGAGCTAAGTGTGTATGTGGAATCTGAGACTGACATAGATGCTCTGAACCCCCTACTTCTCAGCAGAGGTACAAAGAAGTGGCTAACTAGCCTCAGTGAAGCCACGTAAAAAAGTCTGAATGAGTAATGAGTAAAAAGAGTAATAAATGATAACTCATCCACCGGGGAACTCTTTGGCTGCAGTGCTTGCATCATTTGCCAATAAGCCAGAACCAGATTGCTGAAAAGCTGCGTGGTTTTGCCCAAAGGGCTGGAAAGTCTCATCTCCGGTCCCCCAGCTTGCCCTCTGCATCTCACCTACCTATGGCCCTTCCACGTGGGGTCCGACTTGCTGTTTACATGTAAAAAATCCAGTGAGTCACCTTCTTGCCAGTGATTCAATCGATTGCCTGCAACAGCCACCTGGGCTCCACCTCCAGCTGTAAACACAGCAACCCAGGGAGATCTTTATTGCTGGTCTATGCTACTACATGTCTTTCACATTTCCTGTGTGACGTCATGTTGCAGAGTGGCCTTGGGTCAACCCTGGTGCTGACTAGGCTAACCATTGAGCAGGGTAAACAGGGTAAGTGGGTCGCTAAAGGGAAAGCAAGAACTTGTCTGCTGACACACACACACACTTCAAAGTCAATGAAACACAATTTTTTTGTCTATCAAACCTATTGTTATCAAATAAGATTATAAAAAATAAAAAAAGAAATTAATGATGACAGTATTTTGTTGAGATTTGCCCCAAACATCTTGATATGTGATTTAAGAAACAGCATGCAGAAACGCTAAGACGGACTGATGGTTGAACATCTGTGTCCTGCAATTTGAGCACAGGCACACCGACAAACGGCATGGGTTCACTAGTCCCAAGTGATTAACCCCCTAGGTGAAAACACCATGCTTCAGACTCCACATGCTGGTCTCTGTAAACTGCAGCAGCTACAGTCCTCACCCAGTCAGGACCTTTATTGTATTACTGTTGCTTGAGTGGGGACATTGCTGCAGAGCATGCTGGGTTGTGGGGGAGGAGAGGGGAACGATGGCCGTGTGCTTCGCTGCTCTTTTCGGGGATCCATCTCAAGCCTGAGTGAGCTAGCCAGCCGGGCGTTGGTCGCGCTACTGGGCCATTAGTCAAATTAGCCTTAGCGGCCCTGCGTTATTGCATAGAGGATCATTTCTAATCAAGCGGAATGCATTAGCGAGCAGCAAGCGCACCCACGCGCACACGTCGACAGAAACACGCATACACACACGCTCTTGTTCACTCTGACTATCTACACTTGTAGGACACTCAAGCACGCCAACAGGGCCAGCTGAATGGACGCCTTTTCCTAAGCGGAGCTACATCCCTAGAATAAACGGTTCCCGTCCTTCTGTCTTTTAGCAGCACACAATTTATCCCATTTAGAAACCTACCACAGTATGTTTACGCCAGTGTTTAACTGAACAGCACACAGACACACACTTGTGAAGGCAGCGGAGCCAGAAGCCTGCAAAAGCAAACACAAAGCAGACATGGATGTGGTGCCATCCCCATCCTGCCCGCTTTTAAATAACACGTCCGGCTGATTAAGTGTCTCTGGCAACCAAAGGAGTCTCCAGCTATGATATAATCGCATCGACTCTCCAGTGAAAGCAGCTCTGAGGGTGACAAGCTAACCAACAACGTGATATAACATCATGGAGGCCACGGGTAAGGCACTTCCCCGACAGCATGACTGACAACAGATATAATGGAAAAATAATAATAAAAAAAAAGAATAAAGAAAAGAAAAATACAGAGACGGGGATTCTCTGAGCAACTGATGGGCCGAGGTGCAGTGGCACCGTGGCAACCAACAGAGAACGATAGCAGCGGATCTGGAGGCAAACATATAGATCGCATCAAGTTTATCAGGAGCAAGTGGAAACTAGGCCAGATGGAAGTAATTCTGCAGCGGATCTGCAATGGCTGGTATCTGATGGCGGCAGTAGTGGCGGCAGGCAAAGGGGGAGGGGCTCTGCTTATGGAAGCAGGCCAAGGCCCAGGGAAGCTGCGAGCCCTTGGATCCAGAGGGGTGTGTCAATGCGCTGAAGACACACACACACACACACACACACACACATACTCTGATCATCTTGGTCATGAGAATGTACTCTAGGTTAACTCTCACGATGAGGTGGTTTACAGACTAGCAAGCTGAGCTCCAGGAAAAAAAAAAAAAAGATGATGAAAAATGTGTTGAACAAATGGAACAGGTGTTTAAAATACTGAAGAAGCAAAGTACATCAGCCTACTTAGAAAGATATGTGGAACTCAACTGTGGGCTAATGTAATCTTCCATCTGTGTTGAATACTAAAATAGAGCAGAAATGAATGGGCTCTCGCCAGTAATCTGTGAACTATTATTCAGCGTTAATTCATTAGCATGAAACGATGGGAAACATCCAGAATGGACGCTGGGAAGTGTGGTATCCAGTGGAAACAGAAGACGGCGCTGACATCGTCAGGACCCACCCATCGCTGACAATCTCCATGGAGCCTTCGTCACTTCAACAGAAATGCACGGTGGACGCTACCGTGAACACCTTCGCCGCCTGAGCACAGAAAAACTGTGACATTCCCTTGTATACGGTATCAGCAGCAGTTGTCACTTGAACGACCCAGGTTTGAAATCCACTCCTGCTGTAGTACCCCTGATCACACTTACTCTGATCTGACACAGTAAAACTTACCCATCTGGTTTAAATGAGTAATTGTTACAAGTGAATTAACACAGTAAATCATTCTGAAGAAGTGTCAACTAAATTAATCAAAACGTAAAGGAAAAAGAAACAAATCGAAAGTACAGGCACAAAAAGCACAAAAATGTACACAGCTTGAGGAAATTTTACAGAACTTGAGGAAATTCTGGAGATCAACACTTGTGACTTTGCTTTGACTCTGGTTTTGGAAACAAAGTGCCATCACAAATGAAAAAGTCACACCAGGCAACACCGTTTTCTAATCTGCTATTTTATCTCTGAAAGGTTCTCCTACCAACCATTTCCTTTCTCAGCCTGAGTACTGCCACACGCCCTTGCTTGCTGTTGCAGAGGTTGTGCACCGCCCTGGGTTCGAGCGAGGGAATGTGAGAAAGGTGAGCAGCTCCCTTGGGGAGTTGCCAGTCGTGTGACACAGCACCGAGGGGTCATGGAGAGGTTGTAGGCACACGGCACCCCCACCCCCCCCCCATGCTCTGTAGCACACAGCAGTGACCTTGACGTACCACATCCGCGGTGACTTTCACACCTACAAACGGACAGCCATGTGAGAGCAACCCCCGGGACAGATTTGGCTATGAACCAGACCACAGCTGGGAGAAAAAGACAGAAAGACAGACGGGACTAATGGAGATGATGGGAAAAGAAAACAAAGTGGGCGAGAGAGCAGCGTGTGGAGCGCAGCCAAGACAGAGCCTTGACTTTGTAAACTTGAATGTAATCCTTAGTGACACAGGGAGACCTCACAGAAGGTAAACGCCCCCCTGGGGCCACCAGCATCTCGGTGACGTCTCTGCCAGGGGAGTAATGAGTGCTCTGGCAGGCCTGTGCCTCGCTCGGTGGCCTCGAGCTGTCCCTCCTGTTGCTGCGGGTGAGGTCCAGCATGCCCGGCCCTTATTAATGCTGCCTTTGTGTCGCTCTGCTGGAACACAGTCACTTGACACCACTCCAAAGGTAAAAGCCCCAGCTTATGACAGCTCCCCTTTTCGCTTTTAACCATCACTATGCTGCTATTCTACACCATCACTGTCTACTTTGATATCAGGGCCTCTTTCACATACTTCTGGGATGTTTCACCTCAGCTCTGCAATATATTCTCCCCCAAAAGAACAAAAAAACAAAAGGAAGCAATAATGGGATTTACTGTGTTGCCCTCTGCAATACTGAGCTCGTGTAGTCATCACAGTAACAGCTATTATTAAATTGCTTCCATGTTTGGGCAGCTGTGCAGTCTGATTTTGGAAGGTAAACCTGCATATCTTGATTATTTCAGCATATTTACATCAAAGATTTTTTTACTATTGCAAGCTGGGCAGTTAAAGACTGCCTCAAAAGGACCAGTTTATGAACATAATCCATCACACACCCAGTACAAGAGGAACTGAAACTTTGTTAAACTGTAGCAGGAAAATACTGTTTACTTTCTCCTTCTCTTCTGGATCCAATAAGCCAAGGAGCTGTGGAAGACCATTCCGGCGCAGCACCTACGGACAGGTGCCGAGAAAAGCCAAACTGCTCACGGAGAGCACGGCGGTCACTAGGTCTGAGCCCAATTCTCCTGGAGCTGAGATTTTCGGGGCATACAGAAGTACTGACTTGACACCCATCGGCATCCTGGGTAAACCCACAGGCAAATTTGTTATCACCGTGCATATATTTGTATTTCCACAGCAGCTGTGTTTCTTCGAAAAGCCTGCTGTATTGTCTTGCGCAGCAATCGAGAAATGAGAGTGAAGTTTCTCATTCTTATTTTAGCCAAGAGTTTAAGGTAGCTACCTACGCCTTTCCTACATGCTACGCTCGCTTTACTCAGATGGAAAGTTGTGGGACTTAAGAAGGTGACTGCTGTTCGGCACAGGTGCAACACAGAGGGGGCGGAGTGATTTATTCCTCTTCATTTTTAATTCGCGGGAGCGGAGACCGCAGCAGAGGCAGAGTTAGCAGGACGGGCCGTGGCTCATGTGCCTCCACAGCAGGGCAAACGAACAACAAACCAGAAACAGCAACAGGAGACAGCGCGCACTTTCCGAGCCAAACAATGAGCCTCCCGTTATCCTCCTCTGTCTCACGCTTCTAACCGGCTCCCATCCTTGTCCGGCAGCTCCTCTGGAGGAAAGCATCCTCGCTGGCACCGCTCGGGTGTCCACAGGACGTAATGCTCAGCCAGACGCGCTCACGAAGACTAATTAACCTTGATAAATTAATCTAATTCGTTAACACGTTACCCAAATGAAACCGGAGAGCGTGATCGTGAGCCCTAATGGCAACAGCAGAAAGTGTTCCGCATTCGGGGGGTGGCAGCCCTGGCGGTGGATGGGGGCGCCGTAATTGCCTTTCATAATGACAGTTTTGAAGGTCAGTCTCTTTCTGCTGCATAAATGTCAGAAAGGCGGGGCAACCCCTGGCGGGCAGCAAAGCGAGGATTCCTCGGCAAGCAGCTCGCCACGGGTGCTCGGATAAACCGTCCACGCACAGCACCAGCTACCTCTCTCGAGAAGAGGTGTCAGGGCCTTTCTGTGGCATGATGGGAAAAATGTTCACGAGCTCTGGTACTTTAGCAGTTGTCGGCTGGCTGGTTAACATCAGATCTGTTTCGCGCTCCCCTCCAGATGTTCGGCAGGCCCAGCTGGTCAGATGCAGACCGCATCAGGTCACGGGAAGAAGAAGCCGAGTTTCGTGCCGACCCGACCTGGGAGCGTGAGCTGAACAGGTGAGCGGTTTTATTGCTCCTGCGGTGAACTCCCTCGCAACCAGCGGGAGACAGTAGCTCTGCTTCCTGCCAACTGTGGTACCAGCGCTAATGCCTGCCCCCCCCCCGGTTCCTCCAACCTACGTGCCGCCTTCATTGTCTCCCCCCGGGCGCAGGCTGCTCTGACAAGACTTATGGAGCAGATGTGCAGACAAACAGCTGGCAAGGCTCAAAGCCCACAAGTGAGAAAACAGGCCCGCATTCGTACCTACATTTGCTAACTAGCAGAAACTCTTGCACAAGCGCACACGTACAATAACCAGAGGAAAGCTACTGACATAATGCAAGCTTCTGTGGATGCCATTTGAGAGTAATGCAATTCCATTCTGAAAAAACTAAACAATACAGTGCCGCAAACTGGATTATCCCTTAATTAATTTCATAAACATTTGCACTTATTGGCACTTGACTGTTTGTGGCAGGTGTTGCCCTATGTTCTAATTTAAAGTGGGGTGGGCTCAGTTTTTTGTATGACGATTACTGTACTTTATGTGCCCCAAGCCCCATTCTTCCCAACTGAAATTATTTTCATTAAGCATATTCACCTTATCGCAATGTTTTCACAGCAACACAACTACTGCGTTAGACAAGAACGCACTGTATTTAGCTACACGCACAAACAGAAGCAGTTTAGTTCACCACAACAGGGTCTCTCCTGTGACCAAATCATGACCTTTTGGTTAAACTTCCACTTCACTGACAAGAACCACCAACCTGCAGCTCTGCTCTGATTAGCAACCATTTTAGCCTAAGTTGTACAAATACAGACGTACAGGCACTCGGATCAGTGACTACTAACTACTCATAACTACTGACGTCTTTGGCAGAGGTGACTGGAAATGCAGTGGCACTGTTGCACTGGAAATGAAACTGCACCTAAGGCAACTGTACTGTAAAACTTTCACAACGTGTTCAAATGGTTGGCAAATGGTATGAATGAGTATGACACCAGTCTTCACAGAACTACGATGGTCACCTACAAGGGCCCTTTCTGTGTACCAAGGAAGTGCTGGCACAGGAGAGGCTAGCACGCCCGATGCCTCCCGTCGTTTCACAACCGCGTGGGTCTTCTCTCGCAATGTCTTCTGTGGAAGCACCACCATTGGCTGTGTCAGCACAACACACACACACACCTCCCCCTGACTTCCTGTTGGAGAGCGGCCTGGGTGCCTTCGGCGTCGCTCTGAATGTGGGTGTGCCACACACCCACGCCCACTGCGTGCACCAGGGAAGGTTGTGAAACACACATCTGCGTACCTCACCGCTGTGGTTGCGGCACGCGTGACCAGAAGAAGCCGCCGCTATTGTCCCTCTGAGAAACAGATTTCCTGGAAGGTAGCATTGTTGAATGCTGCAAGTCCACATTGACCACATAGAGTGACCCTTCTCTACTCAAATCCTTAATGTTGAAAGGGTTGTGTCCATTATCACTGTGATTGAGTCCATCCACCTAGTTGCTGCCTATCCTCCTCTTCGGCTTCCTCCAACTTTTCTAATCATCACTGTCTTTTTTGACAGAATCCTATCTTCTCATAGTAGGTCCAAAGTAAGACAACTACAGTCTCATCATTTGTAATTCCACTGGTTTTTCTGATAAAACATGTATTTGTCAGCTTTCCTGGCCATCGATTTTGTCCTTAAAAGTATCCCCCTGTATCATGGGTCAGACAAGTTTCAAACATGTTTCTTCCATATATTTACACATTAAAGATGTCATAATCTGTACAGCACAACTAGTTTAGGCAGACCAAATTAATGCTGAAATTCTCAGTGCCTCACAGTCCCTCTTATTATGAAGTGTTTCTCAACATCCAATCTTCAATGCCAATCGATTTTTCAGCTCTCCATTCTGTGTTGGCACAGCACTAGAACCTCACCTGGAGTTTACAAAGATTATTTTTCCAAAGCCCACCCCAACAATCTCTCCCTCCCACCCAGGCCATTTTCACTGTCACTTGTTAGCTTTTGTTTCTGAACTTTTATTTTGACATTTATCCCTGACTTTCGTGTCCCATCCAACCTATAATTTAGCCCTCTTAAACGGCAACTTAATTGTTTATCTGTGAGACAGGCATGGTTGCTCTTTTCAGGTCTTCATTTGCTCTGCATTAGGGAGCCTCTACCCAGCAATTATCAGGCATTTTCCTGGGTTTGGCTTTAATAAACACAGCGCTAAACCTGTAGATGTCTGTGTCTGACGCGAGGAAGTCACTTCAGAGACAGGCAGAGCCTTTTAAGAACATTAAGTGTGGACTGGCTGCTCTCCTCTTTGTTGCCCCATTGCAACAGTTTCTTGAAGTCGTCCAAAGCTTGGGACATGTTCTACAGGACAAATGTCTGTGTGGAAGGAGATTCGGTCTGTTGAATCGCCTGCCAGTAATTATTGCAGTGGGAGGCCTTATGATATCAACAAGAAGGACTGAGCATTTCATACAAGAACAAACTCAATGAGGGCGGTAAGACAGGATACAACACAGACAGTACCTGCACTGGGGGGGGGGGAATCGACACATTAGAGCAGTTAAGAAGACAGACGGAGAAACGTGGAACTGCCTTGAACAAGAGGGTTCACATATATGTGGCACTGAAACACAGGGGCAGGTAGCTCTGGTTTCTCCAATCGGCCTCAGCGTGAAATCTGCCTATTGTACCTCCAGGTGCTTCAAGTACCACCCAGAGTCCAAAGTTTCAGAACTGCCACTAGCGTGTGCATGAGAGACACTGGCCACCAAAGAGAGTGTACCTGCCTTCTGCTCTATGCCTCTGTGACAGAGTCTGGATCGCTGTCATCTTGCACTGGACAAGTAGTTATTAATAATTGATGCAGTCACACCGGTAAATGATAACAGCTGGGGGAAACAGGGGAGAGAACCAAGCTGGGTGAGAGCATCCTTCGATGTGAGTGCACTCTCAGGAGTTGTGTGATCAGAGGAACCTCTCAATATGTGGAGCTTCTGACTTGCAGCATTGAAAACGGCTAAAACCAGGAAGCCACCCAAAACAAAAACTCAAATTCCCAGCATACCCTGCTCTAACATTCTCTCATCATTTACCAACCATCCAGAGCCCTTCCACACCCTGCCTGTTTGAAAATTTCCCAAATGTCTGTCCTTGAAACACAACCAGAAGTAGTGGGAGGGAGCTGGGACCTCATCCAGATCCTCTCTCTGACGAAAGTCTTTCGAACGCAGCAGCTGCTGAGGGTACAGGAGATCAGCACCAGATCCAATGTTCGACATCAGACATGTTCCTTGAAGACAGACCAAAAGCTGCCTGCCATCACTCTGGTCAGGAGGTGTGGAAAAAGGAAAAGCTGTGTGAACTGGACACTGTCCTTTTCACCATGAAACTGAAATAAAGCACCACAGAAGCACAACCAGGGGTAGATTACTTTGAATAGACCCTTCACCTCCACTGACTGTAATTTATTTCTATGAGTTTCTGCGAACAGAAGAGCAAACAGAGAGACCTGGTTGGGGGGGACATGGGGGGCCACGGTAGAAAAGCAACACTGGCAGAGCAGGAGTAACCTACAATTACTCCATGGCTCTTAAGATTCCTGAGCGGTTGCTCAATGTTTACAGTTCAAGGGCACAGTGAGGCCGCAAATTAGAACCACTCACTGGGTAGGGAGACGTTTCGGTGTCACGCACAGCCTCAGGTGGACCCTTGCTGGACAAGAGGGAACAAGGGCAGTAAGCACATTCTGTTCCCAGTCTACCCCTCCCCAAGTGTAATCTCCAGTATTATGAGGTTTACGAAGAGAAGGACACATCGCTGCTCAGATTCATCACTTAAGACAGAGCAGTTAAAGAGGAAGCTGTGGTGCACTGGGAAATGCAACAGCAGAACGCCATAAAGCCAGAGTAAACAGCAGCATTTTACCCCCTTTGAAAAAGTAACATTCATCCATCAACTTGTTGGTTACAAGTCTGGAGCCATACCATTACAGTGACATCTATTTATTTAGCTTTTTCCAAAGCATTGTACAACAAAGTAAACAGAAGTGTGTTTCATAACAGATGCAGAGCTTCAGACAGGCTCAAGACTACTGAAGAACTGATACCACCATGTTGCTGGTTCACATCCCTCAAGTAGCTGCCTATAAAATACGTTGATAATCACAGCAGATGGTTCTGAACACATTTATACACATAACATTTCTAAAAGAGATGTTTTAAAATGTTGACGGTTGTGCATCAGCTCTGAAGAACAATGGAAGTTCATTCCACCATATTGGAGCCAAAATCAACAATTTATGGATTTTGAACCCCTTGTGAGGGGGACTACTGGTATGCACTGCCTGCAACCTCTGACCTTTGAGAAGCTGTACAAGCTGCCATGAGGATGAAAAAAATTCACATGCAGTTGATCACAATCTGAACAAGAGGATAGGAGTGTGACACAAAACAAGGCGGCATTTCGAAATATAGCAGGGCAAAGCCACAACCCTTGAATTTCAAACCCCTTTCAAATGGACGGAAGGACAATAATCCAGTGTTTTGAGCTTCTAAGTCACTGCTTCTTCTCTTGCCAGGGTGGTGTGAAGGGGGAGACATGCCAGCTGTACCAGCAGACTTTGGGGTAGCTAATTATAACCCTAATGGAACCTTAATGAAGGGTAGTGGAGCTGAGCGCATGATGTCATGACCACAGCAACCTTATCGACACCCTTCTGAGACCTGCATGTCAGAGTGTGGAGCTGCCAAGGGTGTGGGCTTGTGTGCGGGGTGAAAGAGCCGCCAAGAGGAGGTTTGTTTTCAGGGGTACCACAGCATGGCCGCATGTAACCACCGCGTGACTCAGTACACTATCTATAGAGACTTCTCCAAAATCCGGGCCGTTATCTTGACGATGGGCGGGATCCTTGGCGACAAACGAACCCTTCTGCGTGCGACAGCGGCGACTGGTATGGTGAGGTGGGGGTGCAGCATGGTGTCCACAGAAACGTAAGAAGCCCCTGCGCACAGCTCTCGTGTCATCTTTATTTGTGCCACCACTTGTCTTGACAGTCAAAGCTCTGAGCGGGAGCAGCTTTCAGAGACTTCTCATGCTGCAACACACCTGCACCTCACCTTGCGTGACAGGTGAACACCTCGTACACAGGTACAGCAGTTCTCTTAAGGCAAGAAGACAAGCAGACATGCAAAACATGCGGACAGACAGACAGACAGGCAGCATCATGTGGAGAAACAAACAAACTGTATTCCCCTGGTGCTGTTTTAGCACAGCGTGATTTACTGACGTAGGCTGAGGAGTAAGTGGCTTTGTGTCACTCTCCTCTTAATCTGGGCTTTGTGCAAGCGATTCGTGCATTTGGGAGAATTTGGAGTCGTCAGGTGCAGAGATGGATAAGGCCCCGTCGAGGGTGTAAGCACGCATTCATCGCTTCTTGACTGAGAGGGTGGAGTCTGATTGTGCTGCCTGGGCGCTCTCCTGTTATCGTGCAGAAATATGAGTATTTAAAAGGAGGTGTGCTGCTGTAGAATGGCACGTTTCTAATGGTGCCTCCAAACAACTGCACTCCGATGCCCTCTTCACACCCATGCACTAGCGCAAAGCAACTCCCCTTTATTCAACTTGGCACAAAAAACCATTTCGTAGCAGCGGATACTTTCGATCAGGGACAAGGTACATACTCCTTCTTTGGTGATCTGGGGTCCGCTGAACGTTGCAGAATCCCTCTGCAGCCACAGTGGGAGACTCCGTTACGTTGGGTCCTCCCAAACATAGTAGCCAACAAAAAATTCAAAACGGATCCAGTTTACGTCTAATGAATCCAGTTTTGAGTGGGACAGTTGAAAAATCTCAAGCAAAATGTGGTTAAAAGCAGTTCAAAGTGAACAACAGCATTTGAGGCATGTGGCAGCACCAACAGCAGGAATACAGTGCAGTAAGAGTATGGTAAGGTATGTGGTGCCCAAACATACTGTACACACTATCAGCAGTGCTCCACAGGAAACTGGACACATCACGTGTGGTAGCTGGCCTGATTGTCAAATGAAGTAGATTTACTCTACAGCGCAGAGTTGGAACAATTGAATTTGAACAATAGGTCTAAGTTTTCAGACATTTTCCTTGTAGCAAAACCGTTCATATCAGATTTATGCCTTGAAACCTCTGACACTGAACTGGACCCAGTCTGGCCAGGAAGGAAATGTGAGTCTCATACGGTCTTGTTCATAGTGTCTGGACTCTGCAGAGTGTGGAGAAAATCAGGCGAAATGCACACCCACATCACACTGACAACAAACATTACAGTGGCTTCCATTCCAAACATCACAAACTTCATTGAAAAAGTAACGTGTCTGCTCATTACTCAATTGTAAAAAGGGACAATTACGCTGATGCTTCAAAGTGTTGCACAGAGAGAGCAAATGTGGATGACTAACAAACTGCAGCAGCAGTCCCATGTTTCAGTACTGTTGCTGATAAACTAGGTTTTTTTTAATCATTGGAAACATTTTATGTACCGGTTATTACTTTAAGTTGTTCATCCCTTTTTTATTTCTCCAGTTTCTGCAAAATTCTGAACTACTAGATGGGTATCTTGCTGAAAAATAGCAAAGAACTGCCCAATTAGTCATAACCCTGATGAAATGGGGTGCTACTAAAGTTTGTCATGATAGCCATGCTGGCTGAGACTGTCATGGACTTGGTGAACCAACTGTGATGCAAGCAAAGCTGCCCCACATCATTAAGCTGTTGACACCATGTTGGACAGTGGTAACCACATGAGCAGAACTGCACTGACCTTGTCTGATTAATGCAATAGTTGGCAGTGTGACCTAAGCAGTTCACATTTTGACTTATTTGTTTATACAACCGACTTGCATTCCTCACGCAGTAGTTTCAGTTTCTGTATTTTTGGCCCAGGCATGTCCAGTTTCAAGGTGGTATATAACTGGGATTTATTGGTTAGGTCTTTCCAGCCTGCTGTTCCTTAGTCCTCCTCAGCCAAATACAGATGGCCTTTGCCCAGAATGCCACATTGTTAAAGACAACAAGGGTCACATGCTTAGTGACAGCTCATTACAGACTGAAGGCAGGTGCATGGAGGTCTCCTCTTCTGCCTGTGTCTGCAATGAGATTGTCAACACCGCTTAACTCAGCCAAGAATATTTCTTGATTTTAAGCTTCACTCTACAAATGCTTATGCTGTGGGGCTTTTTTCTGTCATTTTTTCAAGCATTTTTTTTGTTTTGGTACAACACATTCACCTCCATCCCTAGCATGGATGCAGCCTGTGGCACAGCAAGCCTGGCCTTGGTAAACACCGCATTTCGGCTGCCCTCTGGGGTCCATAGAGATCTCCAACTTGCCAGCGTCGTCCTGTCCGCTGCTCTACAGCTCCACTTTCCTTCAACAACCGCTCAAGTACTCACGTGCCGTTTGCTTGCAGCAATCACCTCTCTGGAGGAGGAGGTCATGCTTGAAACAAAATTTAGATGCGATTCTGTCTCACGGCCAGAGAAGAGCAGCAAGAGAAGTAGACTTAAACAGAGGAGCAAAAGGGAAGGAAGGAGAAAGGCAGTGCAAATAAAGAGCGAGCACTGGGCCTGGGGGGTTCCATCACCCTTGTACAGCTCAGCACCACAACCATGAAGAAAATAATTAGAGTAAAAATAATTATTCTCTGGAGGGGAAGCCTCTGGCTGACAACAGCACCTCAGGGTTTGGGGGTTCTAATCATTTTTTAAGAGACCTGAAGACTTCCCTGCTGCTTTGCACAAAGTTATCAACTCTCTGACCCTAAACCCACATATGAGCAGCTGGACACACTGCATGTGGACCTTTCTATCTGGGGAGACATCACCAAGGTCCACATTGGTCATATTCACAAGCGTACGCTGTGCTATTGCTGCCCAAAGACGGCATAATATCCCCACATTTAAATCTACCCACAACTCTGGATTTTTCAGCACCAAAACCTTGGGAAAGACATCAGCTCATCTCCATTCAACATCAATTAACCACTTGTATTGCAGTGGTGCAGACCATGGCAACATAGGGTGCGAGGAAGAATACACGCTGGACAGGTTCACCAATCTATTGAAAAGCAATCGCGCACACACACTCATTCACACACAAAAGGCCACTCAGAGCAATAAATTTGCCTGAAACACATATCTTTGGACAGACGGCATAACCCCACAAGCAGGGAGCTGTGAAGCAGTGTTCCTCCCCACTGCACCACTGTGTAAACTGATAATAAAAATTACAAATGGAGAAAATCTCATCCATTATCCCTCCACAAGTCTCTGTGTTTCTGTGCTCTGGTGAGATTAATACCCAGCAATGTGGGAATATTTAATTTTTACATTAAAAACCACCACTTGTGAAAAAATGTCCTTTTGATGTAACAGTTTTATGGTGTCGAGTGCTCGAAATTTTGAGACGGGAATTTGCAGGGGGTGCACGGCCTGCTCCTGGTCAAAGCCGTGCTGCCAGTAAAGGTCACCTGGTGCTTTAGCCAAAGCTGGGGAGTCAGGGAAAGTGACATTAGACAGTGAAGTGGGCTGGGTCAGTGGGTGTGAAAGAAGCCACTGGTCTGTCACCACGGTGACAGCACCAGAATAGAAAGGAGAGAGGAGGCAGGAAAGATATGACAATGCTCCTGTTTCCATGCCCGCCATTTGCCTCACCAAGTTGTGCCATACACGCAGGTGAGGAAACAAACATCTTGCAGATCTCTATGGTGCCCCTAAGGAGTAAACAACCCTCACTGTTTCTTTTTCAGGCCTATGTGTCCTGATTCCACAGACTGTGGGACCTATGATGACCTTGCCCTTAAATTGAACCTTATCCTATGTCAGACAGCAGCATGTGGCAAAGACACTGACAAGCATGTAGCTTCATTACTGAAAATATCGCTTTCCTTCTTTCCAAAAGCTGAAAGGTAATGATATAATTCTGTGCACATACTGCCCTGTGGTATTTTGTTCTCATGTCAGCCCGTCAGGTAAGATCTACCAGACTGTCATGCAGGAAGGCGAAACTGGCTCAAAGCAAAAATCACGGCGGAGTCCAGAGCACTGGAATGACAGGAAGGCACTGGCACACTGTGGCCCAACAGGTTTCACATCTGATCTGTAATCCAAACAATGGAGACAAAAGGCCTTCCTCTTAATCAGGTCCACCTGAAAACTAAAAAGCTAAGTGAACGGCAGTTTGGAGGATGGTGAAAGCACTCAAATCACAGCTGGAAGACCCAAGTTTGCATTCGTAATACCCTTAAAGCCTCTCTGAAACAAACTAACCACTTGTAAAAACAAATTTCTTGCCTTATCTGGTTCTAATTGCTCTGGTCCATACAAAACAAACTTCTGGACAACACTGACACAGAGGGACATCCTCGTGCTCACTTGTCCTGCCCTTGACTTCTGTCCCCATTACCCCAATGTATGCCACAGTCTTCACCAAAGGGGCATTATCTTGACAATCAAGAGAAGAGAGAGCTAGATAAGAGTTCGCATGACGTCTGGGCTTATCGCATTACTTGCCCCACTACTACATCTTTTTACAATGGCAAAAAAAAAACCACAACAATGCAACAAGGAAACAAGGTTTAGGAGGGGAATTTTGAAGTTTCGGTGAGCAGACATCAAACGCACCTAAAATCTCAATCAGGCCCCTTCAGTTTGAGTTGTGCCTCTGAAAACCCTGGTGTCACGTCGTCGAAGAAGACGTCAAACCACCCAGTGCTGCCTTTGAAGTGGAACCGCAAGAAAGGAAGTGCAAGGCCTGTGTGCCGTATCGCACAGTGCACACGCGCATGGCTGACGGAGGACACCTGTAAGGATTCCACCAGAGAAACCGTGTGGACGCTTTTAGGTGGCCTTTTTTCTGGCAAGCACAGCTCTTTGTGCCTTGCTGTTCCTTTGAGCTGCTCACCGCAGATCTTCCTTCTCAGAGGTGTGGGAAGGATTGTCATCGTTGTTTAACACCCTGCCCTGCGCGGTGACTCAGTGCCTTTCCAGTGGGCTTTCCTGTTGACCGATGACGTCAGGTCTCAATTCTGGTGGCTTGCCCCCACCCGCTCATCAGCCGACCTGAGCAACAGTGTGGACCCCTGAGGTGGGGGGGGGGGGGTTTGCTGCTAATGGACCGCATCACAGACAGAGGACAGTGGGTTGGCAGTTCATTGGCTAACTCAACTTGCGGAAAGAAAGTTTCAAGCTCAATTTACTGGATAGCCTGAGGCACTGCCTGCATGACTATGGTAACCAACCAACCACCAAAGAGGGAAATCCACTAACTATTCAAATAAAGGATGGTAATAATGTTCCAGAAACACAACTGACATGAAATCAGGTAGAAACCAGGTCTAATCCCAAGAGAGGGCTCTCCAGCTCTATGTATAACTTAATTCAGGTTTAAGACCAAGATGTCAAATCTGTCTTCAGATAACGCACTCAAGTACAACAGTTTTCCTTTTCATCATTACTTTACTACTGACTACACTTGTTTTGCTGATGTTTTATGGTTACAAAATTTTATTAGGCTCATTGGATCTTACATCTTCCTGCTTTTTAATGAAACAGCTTTGTGAAGTAACCTTCAAAGGCACTAAATATAATTATATTATTCCATACAATAATTACATTTTCATTTAATGCCTTGTGGAGATTGCTGGGGGTCCCTGTGGGGGTGCCGGGGCCCATAGACTCATGTTTAGTGCCATCGTCTGTTATACACGCAGACAGGATCCTTACAAGAAGCTGATGCTTGATGAAACCGTACTAAGTGGTCACTTATAGAGTGTAAGGTCAGACACAGTGAGCTGCACAGGAGAGACCAAGAGGAGGTTGCAGGTTTGAAGAGCGTCGCTCTCTTCACTGCTACTTGGGGGAGAGAGAGAGAGAGAGAGAGAGAGAGAGAGAGGGAGAGAGGGAGGGAGGGAGGGAGGGTGTGTAAGCAAGTGACAGAGCATGCAGGCAAGTGTTCCGGGGTTCATGTGGATGGCCCAGCCCGGAGACACTACACAACTCAGAGCTGATGCAGAGTGACGGGCTGCTGATTAGTCAACTCGCAGCCCCAGCAACCAGTGCGGGCATAGTTATGACACGTACGCACACAACAAATACAAATATGCACATAGGAAATGCACCCCTACACAAAAAAACACTCTCACACAAAGACATGAAGCACACACATACACAGAGAAAGACCCATGCATGTGGAGTAAGGGAGCCAAACAGCAGCTCCTGCAGAGGCCGTTTACCAACGATATACTACGAATCACAAGTGAACAAACAATGACATCTACGCCAAAATGTAGCACAGAGATGCTAATGGGAACATTCGTGCACACTGACACGTCTCCCCACACATACATCCACATGCAGCTGTCAGGGTGTGCTTTGTGGGCTGTTCTTGGGACCTACCTTAAGGAGGTAGACAGGGATATTGCTGAAGTCCACTGGGAGTTTGAGCAGGAAGCGGGCTGAAAACTCCCCTGTCTGTGAGGCACAGGACACGCAGATATATATACTGATACACTCAGTAAGAAGTTGTGCACAACACATGGATCCTCTCTGTTATGAGTTCACCTTTTTGGACACTAAACATTTATCGTATTGAATGTCTCTATTAGTCTGAGATCTTTGAGGAGCCTGTATAACGTCTCCTCCAGTGTCCACAGACACAGTCTCTCCTTGGCTCTGTGACAGTGCCACACTTTATGTACACAGGCTCCCACACAGCCATGTCCAGCAACTTGAGTGTTGATTTCACAATGTGAAGCTTCACTCAGTCACCGCTGTCTGTAAAACACGTGTGTGCTCTACGTACCCAGGTGTTCTTGCGGCCAGCATAGACTTCCATGCTGTGGCCGTAGCTCGGGTCCTCCAGCAGACTGTCGTACTCAAACAGCAGCCGCGAGCTCTCACGTAGCCGCTGGCACTGGTACCGGTGGTACTGCTGAATGAGTTCTTTGACCAGCAGCAGCAGGCTCTCGGGGTCTCCGGCATCCCAGCGTACTAGGTGCTGTGGTGGACGCATAGAGACAGAAGGGGTCAGAGGTCATGACCAAGCAGTGGAAAGCACAGCAGTGAATGAGTTGGATGCCAGATGTGTGAAGAGAGGAATGCAGGACAGTACCAACAGATGTGACTTGAACTATCATAAAACATATTTACATCCATTTAAATGTATTCATTTTGCTGACACTTTTCTCCAAAAGAATGCACATACAGATGAGTAATTTTTACTATATCAGTTGGGCAATTATCGTGCTCAGGGGCAGTGCAGCAGGAGGTGGGATGGAAGCCCATTATACAGACCAGGATGACATCCCTAACCACTGTGCCACCTCCAGATCACACTCACACATCTGAGTATTGTCACATTGTGCTAGCTAGCATCATCCTGGTGTCTTGTGTGGAACCAGGTCTTAATCCCAGTCAGCTGCTAGTGCCATGAGGAGCTGCAGTGAAAGAGCAGGTCATCTCCAACCCCCCCACTGCAGGGAAATAGCAGCAACCCAGGATTTCCTGACCTAATCTGGATTGCTGCAGGCTGAACCTGGCATCTGCCTTCCCACATGCCTTCCCACATTTCCACGTTTCCTGAAAACTGTGCCCTAGAGCAACAAGCCCAACCTTTTGGCTAGTGGCACCTAAGGAAGGATTTGGGGCCTCACTGCTTGAAGCGTTCCAGCATGACCGCAATCCTCAGAATGGCAGCCATGAAAAGTGAATTTTTCCAACTGTGTCTCACTATTCTCGGGCATTTGTGCTAGCCTTGGTTCGGTGGAGGGTCTGTTCACTGAAGAGCAGCCTCTCCTCGTGCATAAATCACATCCTCCCACCAAGCAGCACATTTGTGCAACCTGCTACTGCAGTCCCCTACCCCCTGTACACAAATTCAGCCTCTCCAATGGCAAAAAGTGAAGAAAAAAAGAGCTTAAAATATCCATCAATCCTTTACTATAAATCACTTGTCCAATGGTGAGTCTTGGTGGTCCAGAGCCTATGCCAGAAGCATAGGCACCCTGGATGGGATACACACTTACACACACTAAGTGTAATTAAAAGTGAGCAATGTACCTGATACACAAATCTTTGGATTGCGCAAGGAAACAGAGCACCTGAAGAAAACCCATGCGATAATGGGGGAACATGAAAACTGCTTGGATATCAACCCATAGTGCAGAAGACCCAGCATTACCCATAACACCACCATGCTGCCTAAGTACAAGCACATTTCATATAACCGAATAGGACATGACTGTTCCTGAAAGTCATCTTCAGAACTTGGAAAAGTCCACACTTCTGGACATCCAGCAGACACACACATACATGCATGCCTGCATCTGCATGCGTGCGCCTGCATACAGAGGCCAGACACAACTAAACAAACACACCCAGGATTCCAATGAGTTTGTTACACAGCCGGGAGTTTAAAATGATTATGTTTTGATTTCTGCTGCATTTTTATCACTTCAGTGACTCACTGCGTCTACACACTCCTGTGACACTTATAACCCTGCAAGAGCGACACACCAAAGTAGAGCAAATCTATGGCTGTTACATAAAATATGCTCAGCACAAAGAAGTGCTACAGATGTGCACGGCCCCTTATTTACATCAGTGAAGTCCGGTGGTGGGGAGTGTGCGTGCGCGTGTGTCTGTTTTAGGGTTACTCTAAAGGTGGTGGTGAACATTTCGTGCTGCTCACATTATTTCTACTCAAAAGTGTTGGTGCCAAAAGGACAGAGGGAGGCTGGTACAGCTGGGAAGGTGTCTCTGTACAGTTAGATACTCAGAGATGGGGCCTGCAGGGACGCTGTTCCCATAATCCTCTGTGGCAGCACCACACCACCCATTCCGAGTTAAACTGTCCCTTCCTCCAGAATGACACAGAGTGTGTCCTGAGGGTGTAGGCCACCCCCACCCTCATATCACCGTGGCAATACAGATGCCCCGCCAAACACACTTGTGCACGTGTGTGTTAACACCCAGAGGTACATGTGTTTACACATCGTTGTAGAAAATACATACTGACCTTGGTCCGAATACAATTTGGTAACTGCTAACAGATAAAAGGAGATGGAAAAAATGTGGTCAAAATGTTATTATTTAAAAGGATTTTATACTGGTTAGTATTTCCACAAATTTTACATGATTTGCTCCCTTTTTTGTGACAAAATGTTTAGGAACACACACACACACACACACACACACACACACACACACACACACACACACACACCACTTCTGTGGGTCTGGCAGCCAGCAAAGGCGCAGGTGGAAGGACCTCATCAACTGCCTGAAGTGAGTCACTTCCTGCTGGACACCCACACCTCTGCTGCGTTGGCTGGCGACACCCACCTGGCTGCACGCGGCTCTGTCAGGTGCCAGTGGAGCTAAACAGCTCATTCCTGGTACCTTTGCATTCTTGCATGGAATGACATCACCAGTCGTTCTTTTTCCAGAGCGCCCCCTCTCTCTGATACTCCATAGTCAGATGACTGATTCAGGTGACGTATGTCACGACGTGGTGTCCGTGGTTATCACACCTGTTCCCCCCCCAGTTGCCTTGAGGTGGCTACCTCACACTCAGCCCCCACCAGCAAACCAGGACACAGAGCCCAGAATGAAGTGGTGTCCCTGCCCCACCCCCACTCCACAGGAAGTAACACTGCAGCCAGCTGTCTCATCCCAGTGACCTCATCAGGCAGAGCCAGCCATCATTACCGGCAACAGCGGGATTCACAAAACAAGTAGGAAATAGAAACAAGGAGGCTCATTGTCTGAGATGTCAGCAAGGGCCTTTGGACAAGTAGCACACAGCCCGCACTGGGTCTGGTCATGGCAGTGACATAATTCTCAACATGGCTGAGCAACTCAGACAGTGAGGTGCACACACACACACACACACACACACACACACACACACACACACACACACACACACACACACACACACACACACACACACACACACACACACACACACACACACACACAAACTTTAGGTGGAGGTTCACAGGTGTCTGCAACTTTATGATTTATGAATACGAAAGTGATGCTGAACAAAAGGAAAGCTCTTTACCACACGCCAACGCAGTGTTTACCCTGCAAGGACACTTATCTCAAGCACTTTCACAGCTACTTTTCCACCAAAAGGTTCCATAAGACAATGATAAGCAACTCAACAGCTACCATTTCTGACTTGAAAGCTTTTGTCAGAAGACCCGATAATTTCTCCCCTCCCTTATCCGACTGCCCCGCCTCCAGCCACAGGAGATAAGCAAGGCAAGTGTGTGGGCAATAAAAGGGGGTCACATGATGCTGGGGTTGCGCTAACACCTAACACAGCAAAGGTGGAAGTGGTGAGAGGTTTCCAAACATCCTTCCTGTGTTTAGTGGGGCTGCCATGGGCACATGTCCCTCAAACCAGTGGAGGTTCTTTCTTCTTCTTCTTTCGGCTGCTCCCGATAGGGGTCGCCACAGTAGATCAATTGTTTAGACTTCTTCCTGTCCTCTGCATCTTTCTCCATCACACCCACCACCTGCATGTCCTCCTTCACCATATCCATAAATCTCCTCTTGGGCCTTCCTCTTGCCCGGCAGCTCCATCCCTAGCATCCTTCTCCCGATATATCCAGAATCTCTCCTCTGCACATGTCCAAACCAACACAATCTCGCCTCTATGACTTTGTCTCCAAACCGTCTAACCTGGGCTGACCCTCTAATATACTCATTCCTAATCCTGTCCATCCTCGTCACACCCAATGCAAACCTTAACATCTTTAACTCTGCCACCTCCAGCTCTACCTCCTGTCTTTTGGTCAGTGCCACCGTTTCCAACCCATAAAGCATAGCTGGTCTCACTACCATCTTGAAGACCTCCCTTTCACTCTTGCTGGTACCCTTCTGTCACAAATCACTCCTGACACTGTTCTCCACCTACTCCACTCTGCCTGCACTCTCTTCCTCACCTCTTTTCCATACTCCCCGTTACTCTGAACTGTTGATCCCAAGTATTTAAATTCATTCACCTTCGCTAACTCTATTCCCTGCATCCTCACCATTCCTCTGTCCTCCCTCTCATTTATGCACATGTATTCTGTCTTAGTCTTACTGACCTTCATTCCTCTTCTCTCTAGAGCATATCTCCATCTCTCCAGGGTCTCCTCAACCTGCTCCCTACTCTCACTACAGATCACAATGTCATCTGCAAACATCATAGTCCACGGTGACTCCTGTCTGAAGGTCAGGTCTGAAGGAGGTTCCTGAACTTTGAAAACTGACTGACATAGATAAACAGGGCCCTTTACAGAGCTGAGAATACACAAAGACAGACACACTAATAAAGCAAACACAAACTTTAAAAGCTCCATCAGTAACATACAGGGGCCATTCGTCACAAATCTTAATCTGACACAGTAAGTAATACACTACTCCCCATGTTCGCTGCTCTTGTTTCCTCCCAGTATGTGAAAATGTGTTTCAGATCAGTTATTCGAAATTACCTCTACGTGTGTGTGTGTGTGTGTGTGTGTGTGTGTGTGTGTGTGTGTGTGTGTCCGCGCGCATGTGTGGAACTTGTTTTGTACCCTATGCTTCCAGGATAGATTCCACAACAAAACAACCACCTTCAGCACGGTAAAATCGTGGCGCGAAACACAGGTTGGCTTTTTGCCGTGTATACACTGTGGGTGGAGAGGTGGGGTACAAGAGGTAAGCTGCTCATCTCCCAAGGCACCTGGTGTCAGCAAGGCTTCCACACACCAATCTCTGCGCGTAGCCTGAGGAGTTCCGAATCTCAACTGCTAAATCCTGCTCTCCATGCAGACAGCCTATCAATATAGCAAGGATGGTTGCGAAAAGAGAAATAAAAACAAGACAACACATTCCCAACCAGTAATTGCTCAGCCAAGAGAGCAAGTCCATGCCAAAGGACGGCCTTGCTGTCAACGCCCAATGCCGGTCCGTCGCCCAGTTCTTTACACTTGCAACTTGAGTCTAATACTTGTTTACGGTTGCCCTGGGATGTGCTCGGATCTGGCATTTGGAGATAATTATATAGGCCAACCAAAATATTTGTGGTGCGTTTCAAATGATTTTTATAGATGCTGGCAACCTGATCCAATAAATCGCATCTGAGTTGAGAGTACCGTATTAAACTTGAGTATTAAATTAAAGTGAACAGGACATGTACTGGAGTGAAGCCTCATGCTGCACTACCCCCGAAGGGAGCCAAGCAAGGGATCACACTAAACTGTCACTGTCACGTGTTCTACATTCTTGGCATTTTCTTTTCTCTTCCCTGGTGTACAAAGTTACCGGAAATTTCTCACTCCTTGCTACCAGAGTAAACCACTAGTTTCATATTATATGTGCATGCGTGTGTGGACTGCTGTGGACCAATCACTATTCCTGCAGTGAATATGGCTTCCCTCCAGTTCTGCAGCATTTCTCCTGTTGGGAAAAACAACGCCCATTTCCCTCCTTTGCACTTGTCTGTAGTTAGTACTGCGGCCTTTCCCAGATCCATCGTCACGTGAACAATGGTTACCATAGCGGCAGACTGCAACCATAACTTTTCCCATGTCCCTCCTTAAGCTCTGCTCCTAACAATATAAATAATTCTAGGGAGTCTTTATTCCACAGATCAGGAAGGACAAAAAAGACATGAAAACATTTCGTTGGCCCAGGTAACCTCTTTTCAGTGCCGCTACATTTAACTGTTTCAGCACTCCATGTTGAATGTGGACACTACCAAAGTTTTCATTCTCAGCTTAACCTCCATCATCATTCAGTAAATTTTCAGTTATGTATCAGAAATAAATATTAAAATCCTTAATAAATTCAACACACTAAAATCCCAAAGTCAGGACAGGCTCTAAAACACAAATTGTGCCCTACAAATTGCACCAACATGATCCACCCAATGTGACCTCCACAATCTTTGAAAACCTTTAACCCGAACTCACTGGACTGATCCAAGGTCAGCGTATGGTTTGGTCCACTGAAAAGCTCAGCTGCATAAAGGAGAATGAGGTGATGACACGAATACCACCGAGTAGATCTGGTGTTCCTCTAGGCAGGAGAGCTGCAGGAAGCTGAAGCTGGGCTGTGACCCAAAATTGTGGTGCATCTCCCTCCTTCCTCAGAATCCAAATCTACAGGCCACACTGTGAAGCACGCCACTGTTGCATGCTGTGGCTTCCCTGGAAGGGTGTAACAGATCCAGGAAAATTCTCACTTTTCTGTACAAACACTCTGCTTCATTTTGAGATCTGGCTTCTCAGAGTGAAACTTTACATCACAGTTTCCTTGTACAAATACAATGGATTTAGAAATAATGGAAATCCCTGAAATCTTAAAATATGGGGAAAACTCCCACCACTGGTTAGTTATGGGCAACACACTCATTGCCTACAGTCACAGCACAGTCCCTCTGGAATGGGCTGGAGGCAGTCAGGGAGACAAAAAGGTCTGTCATCAGGCCTACATCATGTCTCCATCCACCCATCTGTTGTCAGTGCGGGCCCCATGGGATACAGGATGGTACTAGCGACACAACGAACAATAGAGGAAAAACCAGAGATTGGCAATTAGCTCAAACCTGTCCCCACCGAACAAACTGCACATTGTTAGGAGACCTGGCCAGCAGCACACTTCTGTAACACAGCCGGGTAGGATGAGGATGAGGCCCAGTGACAGAAACGGGAAGAGATAAGGGTACTGCAAGGCCTGTACAGATACACTCATTCAACAGGATTAAACATCAGATAACAATTAATCATACAAAAAACATATAAAAGTTGTTTTTTGACTAGTGCTAGATTTGATGCATTATGAATTTGGTGGTGGACTTGATGATTCAAGAAAAGTATCTGCAAATGCAGAGCAGGCATGATGAAGTGGCAAGGATGGCATTGGCCACTTCCCACGACCATACCTATCAGACCCACAGCTTGGGGCACATCACACGGCGCAACCCACGCCAACACCACCTATGTGGGAAAGCACGGTCCATTTCGACCAGGTGAAATCAAGGGTAACACCGAGTAAATGGAAGACTCTTCCATTTAATTACAGCTAGTATTCTGAGGAACTTTATAAGCCCACCAATGCAAACAAACAATGGCACAAAAAACAAACAATTTCCTGTATTACAATCATCTCTGCAGCAAAGAACCCAGGATAATTTCACCTGAGGGTAAATGCTAAGAGCAACTGTACCCTTTTTGGCCTGTTAAATAAGAGCTCCAGAGGAAATATTCTTAAATAATAAAAACTGCTTTAAATATAGTAATGTGAGCAAGTTCCCCAGCCTCTCATTTCTCATCATTTCTCCATTTGTAGCTTATGTTCCCAAGAGCCCCTGCCCTGCCATACCCATCAACCTCCCTCCAACCACACCCCAGGCCATTGTGAAAATCTTCCTCTTACTACAAAAGGTCCCAGGCAACACAATGCAGGACCCAGCATGGTTACCCTGCTGTTTTCTCCTCCCAGTGGCGGAGGCTAAAGGTCTCCTGTTAATTACGGGAAAGCAGGAACTGCCACTCCAACATGCTGTAGCCAACAGGAATAACCAAAGCGCTGTTACGGGATTTGAAACGCACACGTTTCAATAAGGGAAGGCAATAAAAAGAAAAAAAAATGTGTGAAACAGACCAAAACAATCTGTGCACACTTGTTACAAAACCTATTTTATTGCAAAAGAAAATATGGGGCAAACCATTTCTGAAATGCCATAAAAACACCCTGGTTTTTTAGAGTAATTCTTGTTCTTGTCAACTAGAGCCTGACTTTCCGCACAAAGGATGGGACCGGTTCCATACTTCCTGTTCTCCACTCAGTGCTCTGACACTGGGTCTCAGTAAGAGGAAGGGAAGCGGAAAGCAGGCAGCTGGGACACTGAAGCCGAATCATCCGATTTCCCAGGTCTCCCCTCCACTCCGCACCATTGCTCAGCCTTGTGTAAAAGGTGCCAATGGTTGGACTGGAGTGTCATCACACCAACAGGGAGCCTAACAATCTCCATCCCTCATAGCACAAATATAACTCCTCTTAAGAGACTCCTACATTGCCACTTAATGACAGGTGACCAGATTCACTTTCAAGTCCCCTCAAAATCTGAGGGACTGAGCAAATGCCAATTAAGTTGTTCCCAACCTTGTGGCCCAGAACTGTATTGCCTCTGGGAGGCTGGTATCAGGCAGAATTTAGGTTCGAGCTGCTGTGTTTTATTTACATGGCTTCAACCGCTTCCTACAGTTCAGCTCTGTTTGTTTGAGAAATGCAGGGAGACCAGGACTCAGCCAGTTGCCCCCACCATGGCCGGCCTGCTGGGCTCCTGGTGTGGGGCAAGCCGCTGGAAAAACATGTCTAGACTTTGCACCACCCCCCCAGACTAAAAACATGCACAAGCCCTTAGTCACAGCCATATTTTCCTCATTCTATATTTACTTTAATGTACCTCAACTTCATATGCTGTTGCGTCACATGTTCCAGAAGTGATTCCCCACCACGGTCCCGATATACCCCTGTTGTAACCCCCACCCCGCCCAACAGACATCATCTCCAAGGCAATTTGCTGGTTTTTGTTTAGCTGGAGAAAAACCATCAATTAAAAGAACATAATTATACTGTTAGGTTTAAACTGTGCCAAGAAGTTGGCCTGTGAATTAAGTATTAAATGGCCTGACATCAGCCATACTACGTTTTCTTATTCCTGCATAGGACGTCCCGCCCCTTTCCCTGTGCCGTTCCCCTCAGGCGTGGTGGTGGAGCATGTCCAAACAGTCTTTTTTCTGATTTACAGTGGGTGTGAAAGCCAGGACTAAAACTACCCATGGGGTGACGTGTTGTTAATTAATAGTTGGTCATGACCGCTGGTAAAGGCCCAGTGCACTTACTTGGGAAAGGCCCAGTGCTACAGCACTGGGAACACCAGGCAGGTGTCCAGCCTTCTCTCTCTCTCTCTCACACACACGCACGCACGCACGCACGCACGCACGCACGCACACACAGAGGACCAGGGCCTGCGCAGGTCAGGCCATGCTCTTGGTCCAGACTGCGGTCAGCAAACAAAAGGATCCTTTGAAGGATCGTCAGGACTAAACTACACCCACACACAGAAGATCAACATACACTTCAAGCTGGTTTGAAATATGGACTGGAGGACAAATACTCCAACCCTATCTCAGAATGCTGTTATTCAGGATATCCTAAATACTCTCAAGACTAAACAGACCTGTGGTGATAAAAGCAAGATCTAAAGCAAGATGATCATATTAAGGTAAATTACCTAACATTTTCCTTAAAAGTTACATAAAATGTGAGGCTTGTACACTAAGCTACTTATACTATGTAAAAGCTGGGTAATTTTTACTGTGTCAGTGCAGGGTATGTACCTTGATTAAGGGTTTGACAGCAGGAATGGAGATCCAAAACTGTGTAAAGCTACCTGCTGTTTATACTTGTACAACTGTTAAGTACTGATTTGCTGTTATAAGACCACCGAATATGAAATGAAAAACTGATAAGGAATCAGAACCATTATTTTACTAATGTAGGAAATTACCTGTTTATAGCACGTGAGATGCACAGTGTCATTTCTGAACCAAGCAATTCCCCCCTTCCTCCTTCTCTACCTCCCCTTGGGGGGAAAGTGACCTGCAGCTAAGATGGAACATTGGGCTGACCACCTGATCACTGTGCTTGGCCCCCACTTCTTGTTCTGCTGTGGTAATACGAACATCACGGTCAAGTGTGACTGCTCTGTGGAAGGTGATCCTCATGCCAGAAAGCTAAGCTCTGTCTACCACCATCATGGGACAGACACAAAGAAAACACGTTTTCACAGCATCACAAAAGCACCTGTTTATACTCAAAAGCAACTATGCTGATTTTTAGTATTACGTTCATCAAGCATTTCATCTCCAACAGCAAAGTGCGCTTGGAGCTGTGAAGCAGAGACAGTGGTGTCCTGACTCATTACCCAGTGACTCGTATGGATTTCAAATGCTAATTGACTAAGTGTTTGCGACATGACATTTCAGAATTTCTGTTCATTTGAAGATAAAGGTTAGAAACAACTCGACCAGATGGACCCTTTTCTTCTCCACGCTTTTAAGGGGGAGCTGAGGTATTTAAAACGGCTTTTATCCTCCATCACTCTCGACGAATGCTGTCCTCAGCCGCTCGCTCAGAAAACAAAGTAGGACAAAAGAGTCGGTTGTCAGAGCAGAAAGAGGCTTTGTTGAAGTCCCACTGTTTCAAAGAGTGTGAGCCTCACATCGTGTGTCAAAAAGGATGACGCCGTCTTTGGTGAGGCTTTTTTTGGCAGCACCAGTGAACGTGGGGGGCTGCTCTTTCCCCCGTACCCTACGGACATTACCCATGTTTTGTCCGCAGTGCCGAGCCTGACCCTACATGCCGGTGGTTTTGCTGCCGAGAGACTAATAGCTTTACTGCTGTCTGTGGTGGCCTGCAGAGCTAGAACTTCTGGTTCTGGAAGTGGACTTAGAAAGGTCACCTAGCCCTTACATGACGTTACTCAACCTAAAGAAGTGTATGGTGACATTTACCGCAGTGTGTTTGTGGTAAGTCTGTATGCAGCTTCTCTTTCCTCCAATGCTGCTTTCACTCATTGTACTCTCACTTATCTTGTGCGTTTAACCAATATATTGAATTTATAGAATACAATATACAGAATTTGGCTGTGGGTTCAAATGTAGGTTTTTGCCCACTCACTGTGTTCACGTGGGGGTTTCCTCTGAGTCCAAAGACACCTTCCAGGGGAGCTGCCTTTAATGTGTGTATGTGTGACTACTCTTTGGTGGACTGGCATTCTGTCCGTGGCACTTCAGACAGGCTCTGGACCAAGGTGAACATTGTTCGAAAATTGGTAGGATTTGCTTCAATAAATACCTACACATATGCAGACGCCCCTAAGAAAATCACTGGTTTGGAAAATAGATGAAATGAAAAGATGAAATTATAAGTGTGCCAGAATACACTCAAAACAATCCACCATGTTTCCAATATCTACACGATACGTTCTTCCAAATTAACAGATCTTCACTTTCTCCCTCACAAACATCTGATGAGTCATAAAGCTTCAGAGGTCAGAATTAAACTCATGTTGTTGATCTCAGGCCTGTATTCAACCACCCCTGATGGTTTAAAACTTCGTTCAAGTCATTTACTTGCATGACAGCTAGCGGAGGTAATAATGAGGTGGTTGTCTGGGTAGCCCCTATTACGAGGAGCAGAACACGATGGCTATCAGGAAAATAAGAAGGCGCAGCACCAGTCCAAAAGTGGTGTGCCCATTGGGGGCGCCAAGCAGACTATAAACAAGATGAACATTCTGCTGAGAATTCAGGAATCTGGTGTGGCACCAGGAGAACAGCCTGATGTTTATTCCCTAAGGGGACAAAAATTATTGCTGCTATTTTCAATCGCACTAGAGGAGCAGCAAGTGCGCTTTGTCAGTGTTTTCTGCAGATCCAGCACTGGAGCTCCACAAATACGCTGGGATGTCCATTTGTCCAACTGCTCTGGCTCCTCTGCAATAACCCCAACTGATTTTATGTGGTCGGAACCGGGAATTCATTTTAAGAGTGGGTGGTTGCGGGTGCTCATCTACGTATGTGCTCTCTCCCTAGCTTTCGAAGTTTGCTATGAAGGATGGCTTGTGTTGTATACCCCCCCCCCCTTCACAACTGCACAGCAACAAGAGACGTTTGCTGCAAATCTGAGTCTGAAGTCTCTGGGTAGAATCCTGTTCCAGACTTGGGCTGCTTTCCTTGAGATGAAAGCACCACGGTGCTCTCTGGGCTCTCATCAATTACTGGTCCCTGGAGACCAGAATGTGGTGGATCTCCCCTCCCATCGTAGGCCTCACGACATGCTGCCCCCTTATTCCCTCTCCAAGGAAGAACAACTTCCCCCTTTCATTAAAAAGCACTTAAGACAGGCTGATTCTGCTGCGATTTGAGTCTTTATGTTCCTTTAGCCATCCAAATGATATCAAATCAGAATGATACCAGCCAGGATATGAAATGAATCAGTGATGGACTGTGGGGAATCCCGTTCAAAACATTGTGGCATCCCGGTCTGTCGGACAGAGGGCAGGCGAAAGAAACACAGGCCTGTGAACACAATGCAGGGATTACGAAAGCAGGCCTGTGAAAAGCCACAGAACAAACACGCGTGCCTGCCAAGTGCAGCCCGCAATAAGAGGTGCTTCCCCCTTTTCAACGCTTTTTTTTTTTATGAGACTCAACGAGTGGTAGTCACTGACTTCTAGACTCTGACACAACTAGGGAATTTTTCAGTACTTGGGCCTTAAAAATAGCCCCAAAGATGGCTTTTGGCACAAGCAATTATGACTTGCAGCCTGAATTTCTAGGCACAGGCCTGGTAAACGTAACTTCACAGTGAGCTCCCTAGTGCACATCACACAGTCCAGAAGGAACCCTTCCACCAAGCCTGTGTATTATTTTTGCATACTTTAACCCCCTTTCCTCTGCATGCCAGGAGCCACCCACTCCTTCTCGCTGTACAGCCTGCAGACTTTGCAGGGTGACTAAAACACACTTGCAAGATAGTGATATTCACCCAATTGTGCTCACAGGCCTGTAAGCCCCCTGCAAGCAGTACGTCACCCACCCAACAAAACATGGTCCAATTTGTTTTTCCTGGACACAGAGGGCCAGTGTGGTATATGCTTGGGACGCAAACCCAGATCGCCATGGTAACACAAATATTCACCACTGGGTAGTTAAATTGCGAGGGCGTGTTTTAAAATGCATTTCATAAAGTTCTTTTAACTCTCAAAAGTTGGTGTAAAAACACTGCAATGCTGGGGAGTGTTGTGGTAACATTTTGCGCTAGCTGGATCTCATAAGCATGTGCATGTCACCGCGTCCATGTGTGAATTATGGCAGAACTCATCAGTTGAACATCCTGTCCAAATTGGCAGTGCTTGAGTCCCAAATCTGGGTTTATATGGATATGCAAAAGGCCCAAAGGGTTTCAAGGATTTTTTTCTTCAGCGACCTGTTCTAGCAGCCAGTTATCCCCCCCCGTAACGTCGTCCTCCTCCCACGCATAACGGCTGACAGGAGCTCTGCGCGGAGGGAGAGAAAAACATGCGGGTTCGTGTGCAAGGAGCAAAAAATATCAGAATCCCTTCCACGATCACTGCATCAGTGATCTCATCTTTTTCTTCTTACTACCATTGTTACTTATTCAATTATATGGCACTTTTCTCCAAAGTGACCTAAGAGTGGCAGAAGAAGGGCACTACTGCAGAAGAAGGGATTCAAACCTGGGTCTTCTGACTGCAAGGCAACAGCTCTAACCACCTACTGCCGTAACTGTATTTTGCTAGGTTTATCATCTGCAAACCTACCACAGCATTTTATACACCCAAGGACAACCAATGCCCTTTCAGTCTGGACACATTTGGCCAAGACCAGCATGATGTGGGAGCTGGCTTGAGAAGCAGCCTGAATGCTGGTTGAATAGCGCCCCCCCGAATGCCAACCCAACTAAACCTCTTGCTCCCAGGAAGCTGGCCAGCTCCACGAAAGCACTGGCAGCCTGATGACCCCACCCTTTACCAGCTGCTCAGATACCAGTTTGTCTTATCACAGCCCATCTGAGCTCAGAATAGCAAAGTACTTCCTGCTGTTCAAGGGGCTCCTCTTTTTCTTTTCTGCTAAACATTCTTGGAAGCCAGCTGCACTCGTGGGGACCCATTACAGCTCAAATGCATCCGTTCTGCCGAGACCACGCAGAGCAGGAATAAAAACACTTTGCTTATGCAATTCACCGACGCTCGTTCGTCAGCAACACGGAGTGCCCCTTGGTCAGATATAGTGGCTGACTCACGCCTGCATATCAATACCAGTCATCTCGCAAGGCCATTAGGTCTACAGCGAGTCAAAACAGTGCAAAGGTCTGCTGATTTTGGGTGCAATGGGAGGCAGAGGGTAGGCTGGTGAAAACTCTTCCTTCTTTACTAAGGAATCTACAGGACTATTACACAGCTTAATGCTAGAAATAGGGACCTAAACAACTTTAATTCCAGCTGTAACCTCTCAGTTCTCCTCTTCTAGCCCGAAACCCAGAACCACCGGCCCAGAATCTCAAGCCCTATGCTTCCATGCTATGTTCAGGACCAAAGTGACCATTCACTGGCTACTGGCAATAAATGAAAAACAGTATTTTACACTATATTCCTTCAATAGAGCTGAAGGTGTCTATATGTACTATACTATATATGCTATAGAGCACACTTTGTACATCATAAAAACTCACTACACCACCATCTCAAACACTGCAGCCACCACCACCTGACTCATAGCTGCAACAGACACTCTAATTTATCTAACAAAGAAAATTCCCCTATGTGAGATAATGAGAGGACACATGAGAGTTTTGGATGAAATCCTTCTGATCTTGAGTTTTCATATCCATGACCAACTCCATCAGCTTCCATCAAGAGCCAGCCGCAGAAGTCACCCTAAAACTAGCATGTGGTTTCGTGATGGGCCAGACCCGGAAAATGATATGCTGGCACCTGCACGGCACAGCCAGGGAATACCCTATATCAGAGCAGCGTGCAAACCATTGTCCACCCGGATGTGGATCTTGCCTGTGTTACCCACCTACATTTGATTAGACTGCAGGATTCGGTAACCTTTGTCCTGGTCGGTCTAACAGAACCACTATAAGAGACAACACGCCTGGCTGCCAGAAAGAAAGGAGAAAATACAGACATAATACTCACTGGAAGCTCTGAGGGCTCAGGCAGAAATTCAGCATCTTCCCCAAATATGAAGTCCGGAGGCAGCTCTGGGTCCCGGGCGTTAAAGATGATGTCCCCTGGTGGAAGCAGGGAACAAAGGACTTAAACAAACAGCAAAGTTAAATACATGGTTATAACAGGATGCACACAGACTTGTGTTTAAGTACAGTACAGAAGAAAAAAACAAAAAAGCATTAGACACAGAAAACTTGCTGCACTAAAGAATACACCAAAGGTGAAAAACACAACCTGATGATGAGTGCTAGAACAAAGCAGGAATTAAATGACACTGAACTATGAATTAACATTGTGAATTACATTCAAAATGTATTGAAAACACCTTTAAAGGAATCAGTTTTGTGCTCTCACATAAACACTGCAAGATGGTAATGCAGGAAATCCAAATTAATATCTTAATTTGGTGGATAAACACACATGCTCCTTTATGTATAAAAAACACGTGACTTTCATCAAGCACCAGGCTTTAATGTAGCCATTTTAGAGCTTTTATTTTCTCTGACTGCTCTGCTTTCATTTAAGGAGCGGGACTTCCATCTGAGATATCCCGTTTTGATTTGGCAACAGGTATTGTAAATTAAAGTATGGCTGCAAAGCAACGGGAGGGAGAGCACGTTTAAACGAAAGGAACACCGCGGGAATCATCCATTTAAACCGCATTTACAACATTGGGTATTCAATTTGATGTGTTTGTGCTCATTTGAATTTCGCACATTTCGTTCAGGCAGCATTTCCAGGAAAGCTTAATTTAAGCTGCACTGATAGGATTTAGAACGTAACGTATTTCTTTAACGTTGAATTTTTCCTGCCTCCACCCCTCAAACCGGAGGCTGTAGCTTTTTCAGATCACATTCATATTTGTTGAGTGGCCCTAAATGCAGGTGAGCTGCACCGCTGGTGCAGTTACAGCCATGTTAACATCCTGTCTTAATACATGTCCTCACGCAAGCCTACCAGTTGTCTTCACACTACAAGACCCCATAACAACAGAGCATCTCCCATGTAGCTCTACAATCTCAAGTCATTTAACAGGTATAAACCATGGGGCTCATTTAGCTGAGGCATACACTGATTTAACCATTTATACACCTGGGTAATTTTTACTGGAGGAGTTCTGGGTAAGTAACTTGCTTAGGGGTACTACAAAAGGTGATGGGACTCGAGCGTTAACCACTGCACTACCTGCTGGCACCGGTTTTTCCAAAAAGGGGAAGGAAAAAAAAAAATGCTGCATCGCTCCAGTGTTGACGCAGCTTCTGCCCTTGTGTTCTGCTCCTGCAGCATCTGGCCTGGGGTGTGAGCAGTTGGCAAACAGCCCCTCCAACCTTCTTGTACTCATTACATAGGGCTCCTTTTAGAGGAGCCCATTCAACGGTTTACAAGGGTGCATGGAAAAGGATGGACACTTCCCCCTTCTTTCCGCAAAAGAGGCGCCCTGCATCTTCTCTGCTACTCCCGGCCTACGCTGAAAAGGCAGAGTGCAGTGATGTCAGTAGCTGCTTGAACGCTCCGTGACAGGGTCCATGTCGAGGGAAGGATATTAATTCAAGAGCCCTCCACTGTTCAGATGTTACACAATGCTATTTTTATCATTTCACCCTGTTTTGTTCTTGTTCAGCAATGAGAGAGAGGGAGGAAAAGAAACGAAACAACTCAGTACTTTTCCACAGAGGAAGATGGAAAGTCCAGGCGATCACAGCAGCCTCTTGAGAAGTGTCCTCACCACCTAAACATTCGTCTTCTGCATGCATGCATGCATGCAAGTGTGATAAAGTGACAGGGGGACTCGCAGCAAAGTAATGTAAAAACTGTCCCTAATTCAATCATTTTCTCCTGCCAATGTGCCCAAGTAACCGGAATACGTTCTTTATGTCTAGCACACACATGCCAAATCCAAGTCATGTCAGGGTGACAATGTCACACCAGACCAATAAACAGATCCCGGTACATTACCCAAGATTCCTGGTTTCACAAAAAAAAAAAAAAAACTACAGAATGATGCTAAAAACAGTATTGCAACAAAATTTTACATAAATTAGGAGCTATGCCTGAGTGAGGGGGTGTCAGATGCCTTAACAGGAAATAATCTATAATCCTAACAGTAATTTCTGAGATTCCTTACACTGAAGTCGATGACCGCCATGTTTCTTTATGTGTCCCTCCTGTGACTCACAGCCATTACAGGAACAGCCAATTAAAACCATCCCAGTCCAAGCTCTCAACTACTTAAAAACATATTTGTGCTCACAAACTTTCCTACTTTGTGGCCCACAGACATATTTCCAGAAAACCCTTCTGAAGAGTTGCATCACAGCTCGGATTTAAATCAAGTGGAAATGAAATGTGAGAGGTCTGTTTGTTGTCGGGCCATCGTGAGCTCCCTTTCCACAGGCGAGGAACACAGGAAGACCTAAACGCTCCCAAACGGCTTTGGCAGGATTTAAAAAATGTACAAGTTAAGAATAAGGAAATTCCTTCAACCATTATAGTTAAAACAGCATGCAGCCCAGTTTTCAGGCTGATGCAACTACAGGGAATCGAGGCAACAGCTTCAAACACCGTTCCAAACACCGTGAGAACGGGACGCGGTGAATCGTGTCGTCTTTTGCAGCGGCCAGACTGATCTTCTCCTAATGAACGGTGCAGCTACAAGCCCCCTCCTCATCTCTGTGAACTTAAATAACCTACTTACTGGGCTCAGTCATAAAACCATGGCAAAAATAGCTTAAAGGCACATATCCAAATAAATCCAGAAAAACCAGAATTCCCTCCTGTGACACTTAAAACTGCAATGCACAGAAGAGAAAAAAGCACAACATGTCTTGAAGAGACAAAGTGACAACAGAGGTTTTCAAAGCATGATAGCCTGTAAAGCCACACGGTCATTCAGGCAGAGACACGCACCCATAGGAGCTTAAACACCTGAGTTCAAAGAACTACACAGAGATCATATGACATCCTTCCAAATGAAGAAAAAAGAAATCAGGACTTACTGTTCTACAGACACAAAAGAAATAAAATATTTTGATAAACTACATTTCTGAACATGAATTTTTAGGAAGGCAGTGTTGAACTTCCTGCTGGAAAGGAGCAGAAGGGATGTGGTGCTTACATTTGAGGGTTTCTCCAGCGTAGGGGATGTGCAGTTTAAAGCGGTCGCAACAGGGTCCAGGTGTCAAAGTAGTACATCTGCAATGGCAAATAGGTGACAGATGACAAAGGTTGCACATATCTCAGTTAAGCTCCAAAGACACAAAGGAACAGCAGCTTAGTTCCTCCTAAGCCACAACATATTTTATATGTTACATCATGTGGACAAGAGCACTAGGGCTTATTTAACACCTGGTGAGAACAAAACTGTGCTGTCCTGTAACTACCCCCACCCCAGGCTGAACACTAAACCACAGTGCCGTCATTGTTATTTATTAACCAGTGTAGTATCCAGCTGACACCTTTGTTTAAGGTCACTTACATTGATAGATGTTCAGTACTAAACTCTCCACAATATTTCATTTATACAGTAGGGTTGACAATTCACCTGCAACATACATCTTTGGACTGTGGAAGGAAACCAGAGCACGTGGTGGACATTTATGCTAATACCACACAGAGTTGGATTTGAAGCCACATACAAATCCACAACCCAGGGGGGTGTGTGTGTGTGTGTGTGTGTGTGTGTGTGTGTGTGTGTGTGTGTGTGTGTGTGTGTGTGTGTGTGTGTGTGTGTGTGTGTGTGTGTGTGTGTGTGTGTGGGGGGGGGGTTCTGTGCATGCAGTCTGCAAACGCAACATACAGCATCTGGGCTGGTCAAGGCACACGTGTTCACTCCCTTTCAAATGGACCGGACCTCTCCTGTGAGAGCAGCAGCTTACAGTGTCTGCTTCCTAACATTTATTGTCTGATTAGTCAGCTTAAATACATACCCACCGTTTGCAAGAGTCATAAAACAACTAATGGCTAGACAGCTAGCTGTCAACGGGCAGATATGCTAACAGCAGCTACCAGAAAAAGACACCCACTCCTTTCTTCACCGGTATCTTTGTTAACCCCAGCAGTGAGTCACACTATGTCATTATTTCATCTTGCCTCAATAGCTCTTTTCAAATTAAGTCATATTCTCTATGCCAACCATAAGCGATTACATCTTTTCAATGTGGGTAAATTAAGTTTGACTTATCAGTTTTGAGTAGATGATCAAGTAAATTTAATTGAAGAGGTTTTTTTCTTCTTGTATTAAAGTAAAAAAAAAAAACATTAAAATCATTTCATTTCTTCCACTGTTAACACACCAAAACTCTCCACATTAACAGAACATCACTGAAGATCTTAAACCCAATACCAGAGTATGTACACGGTAGGTGGTAAATTTTACCAAGGCCCTACATTCCTCCAACTCTGGCTGCAGGTTGAAAATTTTCACAAGCGGGCCACGATCACAAGTTTGTAGGTTCTCGGTTTTGTCCCCAATGTGATGCAATGATCTCCCTCAGAGCTGCTGAGTTAATCCCAAACCTATCACTCTCAGAGCCATTTTTCTCCTGACAGTTACATAAATGATTCCAACATTATCTGCTTTGGCTATCTGCATCTTTGCTGTCTGAATGTCGCTCCTATAGGCAGCTGATTGAGGGATGTGAACCAGCAACATGATGGTGTCAGACACACCAGCTGTGCTGATCATCCTGGGTCTGTATTTAAAGCTCTTCATCTGCTGTTGATGCACTTTGTTTACTCTGAGTTGCATGTGTGTGATAAAGTAATAAAGGTAAATTTGAAAAATATTTCATAAAAATATTTGTGTAGATGGTGCACAGTTTAAGCCCTGCGCCACAGAAACCAAGCCCCCTGAGGACAAGAGAAATGACTGACAGCAAAGAAAGGCTTATTGTTAGGAGATATAACAGCCTGTTGATGGGCAACTTGACAGGGACTGTGTAGCTCCTTATAGTGCTACTGGCAAAATGCAAAGTTGTGGAGAAGAAAACCACAGCAGTCAGACAAAAGATATAATGGGTCACAGCGAACACTAAATAATACTTATTTTCGTGTTGTATCTGATGCTTTTATCCAACGTGACATACATTTCTGCAAATTACACATCCTTATTTGACTCTCTTCCACAACCACTCACCATGTTAAGCTACTTACACCAATTTATACTGCAGAAAAATTTTTTACTGCTCACTCAATTCAGGGAATGTACTTTGATAACAGGTTACTATAAGAGGAGGTGGGATTTGAACCCAGGTCCCTTAAGTGCAAAGTGATGCCTGTAACTACTATTTCGTTTGACCCATTAATACAGCTGGGTATTTCTCTACACCGATTCAGGGTAAGTGCGTTAACCAAGGGAACGACAGCGGGAGGTGTACGCTATTCAGGGACCTTCAAACTGTAAAGTGACAGCCCTGACCGGTATGCCATCTTCTGACCAAACGTATGCTGAATGTACAGCTGTTTGTCGAAACTGGGGCAAGGAGTTGCGGGGCTGCAGTTGGATCACAGTGGGTCTCCACGGGTGGGCTGTGGGCAGCCGGCCACGAACACCGGTCTGTGACTCACCCGGTCTTGAGGTCAGTGATGCGGAGGCAGCTGGTGGAGTCCAGGCCCACACGGCCATTACGCACCACGCTAGAAAGGAGAGGCCTCAACTCCGGGGAGATGCGGTTCAGGGCCACTTCAGGGGACAGGCTGTTCATCTTCCTCTTCTAGCTCACCAGCCGCAGCAGACGCATCAAACTAGGGCCAGCGGACACCCAGAAAAACCGTCCGAGCCCAGGATCCTGGACAGCTTCTGCAAAAAAATCCGTTTCCTCCCTTAAAACTTCACTCTTGCAGTTGAGGGACCAAATTATTGCGAGCAGAAACTAATGCGTGAATACAGGAAAAATAAAATAAAAGCTAAAGAAAGGTGTAAGATGGTGTCATTTACACCGTGTGTGGCACTGGGGATATGTAGGTAAATATGAATGCACTGACTGAAGACTACAGACTCAGGCATAGTCATAGGGCATCACATTTGCAGGACTTACAGGTCTGCATCAAGCTGGAAAATGTCCGAATGTATCACAGGAACTCTATGTTCCTGAATATGTTTTTATTTTCTATTTAAGCCTACTTAATTTCTTTCACTTTCTGTGCCTGTGCAAAGTGTAAAAGTCTACAGGTCACCAAGAACGGTTATTACCGGAGTGAGAACACTGAAAATAGTGACAGGGGAAAAAATGACAACAGTTTCACTTGACTAATCGTGTTCAAACTATTTAAATACAAATAAACACCAGGAAGTTCGCTGTTTAGCTACCCGGCAACCAACACTCGCACACGTTTTCGAAAAGGGAGATTTTAAAAAAAAAAACGATTCTAGTTAGTGTGCAGCGAACTGACGCAGATTTTAATTCTCTTATATTGTACGAAACGAAACAGTTGCCCTCAGTACCTGTTAGTCAGTCAGTTAGTTTGTTTGTTTTCTTTTTCAACGGAAATCCGTGTAATGTTTACAAGCGTTTGAAACACTTTCGGCGGCGGTCTCTTCACGCCAGTCTGACGAGCGCTTCTGAGGTCCTCGCGCCTCGCGGGAAAACGGACTGCCCGAATCGCGCCTCCCTAAAGTAGGCTTAACGTGTTACAAAGATTAGAAAAGCAAAACAAAAAAAGAAGATAAGAAAACAATCCAATTTTAGTGCAAAATAAGTTAATTTCCATCTGTTGGTCTAGATAAATCTGAAGCTATTTCTTATCTCCATTCCGTTCAGGCAATTTTATGAGCTCCTCAGAGGTCCTGTGTCGCTCACATGGTTCTATGTAGGAAGAGCAGACGTTTGAAAGCACTTTGGACAGTGGGCACTTTTGCACACTGTAACACAGCAGTCAACGAGCCAGTTGGAAATTCGGTAAAACATTTAAATATTTCACTCGATTAGTGTTCCAGGTTCCGAGGATGTGATTACTGAGAAAAGAGAATGCAAATCCAGTCTTAATTATTTAATACATGAGTGCATAGACATTAGATAATAAGGGGGTTCATAGTTTACACATGCACTTCAGGGAGTGTAAGACACTGGAGGAACAACCTCTGATCTCTGTCCACAGATGAGTCTCCAAATGACTGTACTGGGTGAACACAAACAACCTAGCATGCATCAAAAAAACTCCTACTTTTTCCATATTTGTATCATTGTATTTTTTTGTACTTTAGTAGTTCTTAACTGTGGGAAGGTGTGTTTAAGCGGTATGTCAAGGTCATATTTTTATGTGGCTTAGCTTCACACCCATTCTAGTATACAGTTAACTATGGTTTAACATGTGGGGTGATTTAAAAACAGGCCCCTGAATTTGGAAAGCAGAAAAGAACGCATGAGATATTTCTGCATAGTTCATATGTTGTGAAGTGGTACCGCGGTGTACAGTCCAGCATTCGAAAACAGCTGTTGATAGTCGGTTGAAATGATACAATGGCTTGCAGTGAGACCACCAGAGCTGAGGCTTTTGTTTCCCATTATAAACCAGCTGTCTGAGATGCACGTGTCTCCTAACCCTGCGCAAAATATGCTGTTTCCTCCAAACTCGTATTTCTCTTTAGATTTGGTTCCCCACTTCAGAGCTTTGAAAAAGAGGAATTTCCTCTCCCAGCTGCATCATAAAGGAAAAGACTTGTGAATGGATCTATTCGTCATGCAGAACTATGCTTAACCAAAGCCAACGATCCACATAGCGTGAAGCGTCCCATCTCGGTCATCTTCATGTCATCCAGTGGTCGTGTGTCATGCAAATACAGTCCATGTCAAGTTTAAAGCTGCTGCATGAATCTGTAGCTAAACATTGGTTACGTGCTTTTCTCCCAAGCAGCATTCAACTTAAACAAAAAGTGTATTCAGAAACAAAGAGTTTTAGGCACAAACACAGGATGAGCACAACATAGCTTGTGTGATACCACTATGTTGCCGGTTCACATCCCTCAAGCAGCTGCCTAAAGGAGGGACAATCTGACAGCAAAGACGTAGATAATCACATCAGATGGTGTTGGACTCGGGACCGAAATGGATCTCAGAGAGGTGGGTGTAGGAGGGACTCAGCAGCTCTGAGGAACACAGGGAGATAATTACGCTCCACTGAGGACAGACTGAAGATATGGACTTCCCATTTTGGACCCATCCTGAATGAGACCACTAAGTGGCTAGATATGGAGAAGCACGGCGCTCTTCCGGGGTGGACAGAAGCAATTAGGTCCTGTAGTTTTTGGTGTTCGGATCTTTTGACCATCTTGTAGACCATAACCAGAATTCTTCATTCGAATCAAAAGGTAATGTAATGCCTGTGTGTCTGTATGGGGGCTGAGCTACAGCTGGAGCCACACCGAAGGCTACATCAGAAACAACACCAGTGACTGTGTCTAGAGCTACACCCAGAGCTGAACCAGGAGCTATGGCTAGAACTGAACCAAGAGCTAGACATAGCGCTAAACCAGGAGCTATGCCTGAAGCTACACCTAGAGCTAAACTGAGAACTACGCCTAGGGCTACACCAAAAGGACCCAATTGTGCCCAGGTCACCCACCATGCCGGCAATCAACTGGCCCACTGGTCCCAGCGTGGCTAAATTTGGTAAAACTCTTCATGCGGTGAAATGGCGGTGAAACGCGAGCAGAAGATCTAACAACCGCATTTGGAGCTGTCGCCTGCGGAATTGGTTAAATCGTCGAAACGGAGGTGTCCTATAGCCAGCGGCCAGGCTTTTCGAGCACACGCTCCTAGGTGGAACATTTGAAGAGATTAGTAGCCTGGCATTGAGAGAGGATCACACCAAGGATTGAATTAATTAACGTCTCCCGGTGTTGCTGCGGGTCACGTGTTACACGGCTCAACTAATCAGCCGTCTGCAATTGGCAGCCACCCAGCTCCCCGTACAATGAGGAGCTCTATTTTTGCTGCTGGATCACTTTAGTGCGGATCAATTTGGTACGGGGATTTCGGCAGTCCGCCGTCCCCGGGGAGCTCTGCCTGCTGTGTGGGAATTCTTCAAATGGCCGTCGCCGGCGATGTCACACACATTGCATGACACTCTTGTCTGAGGGGTACGACCAGCTAGGAGAAGCTGTAGCACAGGGAGGGGGTCTTCCTAGATGCCTGTATAACCTGAACACTGAAAACTTTTCATTTTCTCTGTCCCCCCCCCCACACACACAGGTGATGGCGGATGGGGGCTACGATGTCCTGGTGGTTGGCTCCTGCATGACTGACCTGGTGAGGTGAGTTGAGCCCCCCTTTCGCTGTCTGGTGTTGGAAACACAAACCCATTGTGTTGGTGCATTTACACTGCGGAGATTTCCATTTCCTGGTGAATACTGAACCCGTACCCCTCCGGCAGCCCACTACCCCGAGCCCAGAGCTGCTTACAGGCAGCTGCTGCACCTGGGTCATAGTGGTCAAAGCATGACAACCTGAGACATGACTAATGGTATGAAGCAAACAGAGAAGATTCTGAGGATGGTTCCAGGACAACTTCCTGTTGTGAAAGTTCACCCCACATCAGGACATGGCTGTGCTTCTCAGTTATCACGATGCTGCTTAAATTGATTTAGGCCACAGTAGCACAGCAGGTAGTGCTGGTGCCTCTCAACTCCTGCACTACAGGTTTGCAAGTTCTTCCTGTGCTCTTATGGGGTTCCTCCCTCCCACAGTCCAGATGTGTTTCAGATGGATGGTTCATGCTAAATTGGGTGTGTTTTGTGTGTGTGTGTGTGTGTGTGTGTGTGTGAGATAGAAATAGAGAGGTAGATAGACTAGAATCCTGCACCCCCTTTCACACCCTGTACTTCCAGAATGAGGTCTGGACCACCAGTACTGCACTGCACAACTGCTTACTGACACAGGGTGGATATGCTGATTTTCTCCAAAGTGACTTGCAGTGTTTATTTATACACCTGGGTAATTTCTACTGTATAAGTTCAAGGTCAAGTACCAAGATCAAGGTCAGTACAAGGTTCAAGTATCATGATCAGGTGTAGTACAGCAGGAGGTGGGATTTAAACCCAGGTCCTTCAGATTGTAAAGCAGCAGCTCCAACCACTGTGCCCCCTGCTGCTCCCAGATGGACATGCATGAGCTGTAAGAAGTTTAGCTCTAGGTGTGTGGAAATTAATGTATGTGGTGTCTCTCTGACATCTGTACATGGCATTGTGGGCACAGTGTGCATGTCACTCATCTGCCTTGCTCTTTTTATAGAGCTGACCAAGGAACCTGTGTGCGTGTGTGTGCTGTTCTACAGACCGTTGCAGTCATTATGGTTGAAAGTAAATGTGAATCTAGGGTCTTTCCAGGCGGCTTCAAACGGTGCTGAGTGGAGATAAAGGAGACTGTCCTGCGTGTGTCCTGGTGATGGCATTTGTGCTCAGCTCGGCTCGGCTCGGCTCAGTTCGCTTCCGGTCCGGTCTGATCTGGCCAAGAGCCACAGCTCTGCCAGGTGTGACAGTCGGCTCTACACGGAGGGTCTGGGAGAAATCACAAAAGAGTGCAAACTGAGCGTCATTCCCCCACACTGACAGACTCAACTCCAGGAATTGGTAGGGCAGGAGGTCGTGGACACCAGTGTCTCAAGGCAAAGGAAAGTCCAAGCCCCTTCTATAGAAACACTTACCTGGCAGGTCACACACTCCTTCAGTGGAAAACCGATTTCCTTAAACATTTTACATTTACATTCCTTCATGTATCGCATGTATTTTGTCCAGCGTACACCTGAGAGTAAATAAAGTGCATCAGCAACAGATGAAGAGCTTTAGACACAGGGTGACTGACAGAGAAATAGATGGGAAAGAAGAGAGACCACCGAGCTCTGCCTCCACCTGCACCACCTGTGTATCGAGGCCGTGTGCCTGGGTGGGGCAGCTGGCGGCAGCGACATGTCAGGCACTGCCTTCCCGTAATGGCCTTTATTTAGCCACACGGCAGGGACATCAGACTGCATGTCCCCATTTGCCGGACACAGATGGACACGTTCGCGCTCCGCACACATTTTACCACCAAGTTGTGCAATTTGAAAGCTGCCAACTGTATCAATCACAGTGAGCGTGAGAGAAAGATGATTGTTTTTCCTGCCTTGTTCGTGTGTGTGTGTGTGTGTGTGTGTGTGTGTGTGTGGAAAGAGAGCAAGCGGGAGAGAGAGAAATTAAAGCGTTTCTAATCCATCAGAGTGATATGCTTGACTTTGATGTCTCAAATCCAGTTGTCTCACAGGCGGATGTTTCTGCAGTTCTGACAGATGGACTGACAAGTGCCCCCCCCCCACGCGCGCGCACACACACACACACACACACACACACACACACACACCCAACCCACCCCTGCCAAAGTGACACAGCGCCGCCTGGTGTCGCCACCAAGGCAGAGCCACTGCTGGCATTGGGTTCGAGTCCCGCTGGATTCACGCAGCACTTAATGCGTCTGGTCTCCTTTGGCCCCGCCCTCTCTTGCTCATAGTAAGTTGGGACAACGCAGTGCTGCATTAATTATTATTGATGCTCAAACTGCACGAATCCGTGCGACTGAGCTGCATGATCATCTTTTCAGGGATGCGGTGGTTGCAGCTGCCACAACCTGAGAGTCTTGGGTTCCAATTCCATCCAATGCTGCAGTGCCCTTGACCAAGGTACTTACCCTGTACTGATACAGTAAAAATGACCCTGCTGCTTGAACAAGTAAACCGCTGCGAGTACAGTAAGACTGTAAGACACTTTGGAGAACAGTCTCAGATAAATGTCTGTATTAAGCGACGTACTGCTGTGTACGTGAACCTTTTCAGCAAGCTCTGCATGACACACAAACACCTGCCATACACCAGTCAGTTCAAGTTGTGTGGTCTGACTGGGGTTCCTGCCGGTCACTGCAGACAGGAAATAGTGGGCCCAGGAAGTCAGCAGGACCCCTGTGGACATGTGACAATAGCACCTTATAAGGAAGTCCATACAGCAGATCAAAAAATGCCCCCCCACCACCACCACCAGGCATCCAGCAAAGTGTGTGTGTATGTGGGGGACGAGCGAATCAGTCTGTGTGTGTGTGCCAGAGGAAACGGCTTCACGCTGCCAGTGCACTTCCTCTTTCCACACACCAGTCCACTCTGCTTGTTCACGACACCCCTGAGGACTGACCATGACCTGTCTGTCCATGCGTGTGTATGTGCCATTGTGCACATCTGCGTCCTTGAGATTGTGTCTGTGTGCACATCTGTACATGGAGTGGATGGGAAGGTGGGCATTTGTGTAGAAAGTTTGCACTCCACTTCTTGAGCTTACAGACACATCTGGGACTGACAGTCTGTTTGTTGCTGAACTTGCCCATATCTCTAAAGTCAATTGTTTCACCAACTCCCATCCAGTAACCTTGCAGATGTGACTTGATTTTTCAGTCAGGTGAGAGCTACAAATATCTCAGCTACAGCTATAATAACTAAAAAAAGTAAGAATTGTTCTATTTATATTAACTTTGAAGTAATCTAAAACGACCAAACATAAGAATGGATTGCTTCCACAAACTCCGTTGTTGATCTATTGTTCCCCATTGGGTCATTGATCAGCGACATGGGCGTAGTAGCAGCACACAAGCTGTAAGCACCGTGGAAGCGAGTTGAACTACGGTGGTTCCACACTGTTAACCACCCCCTGCTTGGATCAGTGGAGAAACGGAGGTTGCTTTTGCTCGGCTGCGGTCAGAAATGTTAGAAAATAAACAAGTGAAGAAAATGCTCTTAAGTTAGAAAATGTTTGTGTCAAAAAAATTCATAACTTAACTATTGGTAACACAAAGTGCCAGTGTATTGTTTTGATTGCCAGCTGGAAACGGTGCTAAAAACCGTGGGGATTGATTCTGAAATTGGGGGGTGGGGAGGGGTCGTGTGCACTGCAAGCCACTTCCTTAGAGTCCAGGACAACAGCAGATTGCCGGTTCGAAATGTCTTACGGTAAAGCCCCTCCCCTTTGCCACATAGCTGCAGAGAGGTGGATGGTGAGGGGGGGAAAACAAGTTTATCACGACTGTTTGCTGAAGAAACCCGTTGACCTGGCAGGCCTGGACTGCAGCCAAACCACAACTTGTGTTTTCAACTCTGCTTTCCTCTTCTTTCTCCACGGTGAGTAACAGAGACGATCCATTCGATGGGAGGAAGGCAGATGGACGAATTGTCTGTTTAGTCACACGCTGCGGAGTAGCGTAGTGGAGCATCGTGCCGGAGCTGACTGACATTCTAGAAGGTTCCTGTGCATTAAGGCAGGACCGGGCGGCGAGGGTCGTCGTGTTGCTGTCTCGCTGGAGCTCCACTCGTCTTGTGGCCTTTCGCTTCCAAATATCACACCACATTACAGGGTTTTATGCTCTTGGTTGCCCGACACACAGGCACGAATACGGCACAGCTTTGGCCCGCAGTGGGTCTCACTGGATGCTCGAAATGATACGATTGATTAGAATATTGGCCATCATTGCAATCCAATAAATGATTATGAGGCAAAGTACTGAAATGAAGCTGTTTACTTATCTAAAGTTTTGTCAATGCCCACATCTGTATCCACTTCAGTAAACACTCGGTCTAGTGTCATTTCTTTGAGTAAGACGGACATAGAACAGCAACTGGAGAAGACTTGAGGTCAAAGGGCATGTGACTGGGGGTTTACTGGGGTAAAAATCAATTTGGAAGTTATTATATGAACACAGGAGAGCGATGCTGTGGGTCCCACTGAACCGCGTTTGTCTCCGGCAGCCAGACCCCTCGCCTGCCCAAGGCTGGAGAGACTATCCATGGACACAGGTTCTTCATTGGTTTCGGTGGGAAGGGGGCCAACCAGTGTGTCCAGGCAGCTAGACTGGGAGCCCAGACCGCCATGGTGTGTAAGGTACTGTACCTCGAATCACGCCCAGGTCTTACCCCTCCCAAGCATGTGTAAGTCTGTCTGTAATACCAGGCCTTTTTCTTCAAAGATCTCTTTCTGTCCTCCACAAAAATATCTTACCCCTTCCTTCCTAGGTGGTAATCTCAGTGCTCATTGTCTGTCCTCCGTGGGAAGGCTGTATCTCTTCTGGTGTCCATCTGTCTTCTGTCTGTCCTCCATGCCAAGTCTTACCCCTCCCAGCATCCCCTGCGTGTCCTCCATGATGAGGTCTAACCCCTCAGAGCCTTTCATCTGTCCTCCATGGGAATGTTGTTTCTACTCCCAGTCCTATCCATTCTTCATGCCAGGTCTACCCACTTTTCTGTTCATCATGGGAAGGTCCTACCCCTCTTAGCGTCCATCTGCCCTCTGTCTGTCCTCCATGCCAAATCTTATACCTCCCAGCATCCTCTGTCTGTCCCCCATGACATGGTTTAACCCCTCCTGGCTTGTCATCTGTAATTCATGGGTAGGTTTTACCCTCCTACCCCTTTTTGTGTCCTACATGCCAAATCCTACCCTTCTAAACCCTTGATCTGTCCTCTATGCCAGGTCTAACTTCTTGTGTCCTTCTGTCTGCCCTCCAAGCCCTCCCCTTGTTGTCCATGGGAAGGTAGTACAATCAAAGCTCACCGTCTGTCCTCCATGGGAAGGTCTTACCCCTCCTAGTGTCCATCTGTCCTCTGTCTGTCCTCCATGCCAAGTCTTACTCCTTCCTGCAACTTCTGCCTGTCCGCCATGATGACATCTAACCCATCTTATCCCTTTATCCATCCTTCATTAGAAAATCTTAGCCCTTCTAACATCGATCTTTTTACCATCCTCCTAGCAACCACTGTGTCTTCTCCATGACGATGCCAAATCCCTCCTTGTCCTTCTTCTCCATTGGAATGTTGTTTCTTTCTCCAAGGGCTGTTGGTTATTCACGCCAGGTCTTACCCCCTCCTATCCCTCTGTCGGTCTGTCATGGAAGGTTTTATCTATCAGAGCCCACTGTCTGTCCTCTGTCATGATCCCCGCACCACCGATAAGCGCAGCATAGCTGTGGACAGACCTGGGCGAGACACGAGTCACATGACCAAGCAGCGCTGGTCCACACTCCACACCACATGTGTGGAGCCCTGTCATGTGTCCAGCATTTCCACCCTGTCTCATAAGCACTGCAAGCTGTTGCCAGCGGGGCTTCTGCATGTGTGCGGTGGGGGGCCGTCCCCCAGTCACGAAGCGAGATTGGGAGAACGCCGGCGCACAAACACAGCGCAGGTTTGTCAGGGCGCAGAGTCTGATCAATACATGGGAGATGGAACAAAGCAGAGCCGGATTCCTGTGGATCGCAGGCGTTGCGGGCCAGTGCTTCAAAGGCGGCGGGCTGGGCGGCAGAGCGTCCTCGCCACTGCCGCCGGAGAAGCCTTTCCTTGGCATGCCGAACGGATCCTTTGATCGCACAATCCAGGTTTGTGTCGGCCGGCGCTTGATAAAAGCAGACCCCGGGGCCAGAGGGACCCACACCCCCACCCTCGCCGCCCCCAGAGGAAGGGGGGCAGCGGTGGGATCAGTGGTCACGAGGAGGTAGGTGGGCGGGGTCATCACCTCCCGGAGGCTTCGCTCGATATGGAAACGCGGCGGCCACGCCACGCCGGCGCAGGAGGGAACTCTCGAGCGCTGTCTCACGCATGGGGCCCCACTGTCTGGCGCCCAGCGCCGTGAAGTTGGCGTTTCATAAGAATAGCATCTCCCGTGTGCGGAGCCGGTGCTTCTGCCCTCCTGTCACCTTTCCTGCCCTTCCAGCGCTCATCTCTGTTTTCTGTCTCCCAGGTGGGGACTGACTTCTTTGGAGACAACTACATCCAGAACTTGAAGAACAACTCTGTATCCACAGGTAGAGAGCCTGCAGCCGACACAGCGCCCCCTGCACTCGGTTGTTACTTTCGGAAGTGAGCATCTCTGTATTTTAGTTTAGGTCACAGGGTGACACTCCGTTCAGACGACTCCTCCTGCTGCGACTTCAGCAAAGTTTTTTTAAACCCAGACTAAAACAGGCCCACGGAATCTTTGCTGTACGGATGGTGGTGGGGACGGCCTGCACATCCATCCTTACAGCGAAAATCTGGATCATCAAAATATTACATGACATTACATGAGAAAATGTCCTAACCCTAACCCAAAGCCATTCTTCCTTCAACTAGAAATCACTCTACAACTGTAATACCATGAAGAACAATGTTGTGGGGGAGAACAACAGAGAATAAATAACAATTAACTTTATATACTGTAATACAAAATGAAGATGAGAATGGAGGCGATGGTGCTGCTAGATGGAAGCTGCCTGCTTTCCATTTTTCCTGCGAGTTCTTCTCTATTTTGGGACCCATTTTCACAATAATTTGCACAAAGTGTAAATAAATAGGAAAGCGGAGTGAACAAACCATATAAGCAAAAACGTTGGCATAGCTAACAAAACATGGCATTAATATTCATGGTACAAATAAGTGAAATTCCGGACAGCGAACTTACCCCAGCAGTTTGGGGCTGAGCGTATTTTTTTTTCCTGGCTGTCTGCGCTCCAGAAGCTTATCAAGCCCCCACTGAGTCTTTGAAATCTAGATTTATTATCAATATTTTTTGCACATATGAACATTTCCAAATACATGAGGCAAATTCTGGCTGAATTCTTCCATCAGCGTCCCATTTGGAAGTGGTGCTCAGCATTTACGTCTCTGCTGCTGAGCACTGTGGGTAGGAGCACCATACTAGTTCCCTAAAGGTGGCAAATAGTTCACTATGCTGGTCAGCTTTCCTCCTATATTCTTTAATTATCTGACTGATTAATATGAAATAGAAATAATCTTTTATACAGTATACTGTATGTAATATACTGTATATGTTGTATTACTTCCATTTCCTACACCATACATGTGTGCAGTACAATATTCGCAATTTCTTTTTGCAAATGTTGGCAATTTTGATCATTTTGTTGAATTACATTTCTTGATGTATGTGTGGTTTTGCTGATTTATGGGTGTACTTGGGTGCCGCCTGGAATGAGTTTGGATTTTTCTCGTAAGAAATGACGATAGAATGTCATGTGGATGTATGCATTTTTTGCCCGATGAATGAATTTCAGGAACAAATTACACTGGTGAACGGAGTCAGGGACGTGCATCCCGCTTCACGCACAATCCTTTTACCACAAAACGAACATTTCACGTTGCTGTTATCATGCGCGTAACACCTGTAAGACTAGAGACGTGGTACAGCGTCCGCCTGTGGTCCTGATGTTTGCCTCTCATTTCAGAATTTGTGAGCCAGACGGACCAAGCGGCGACGGGCGCTGCCTCCATCATTGTCAACGATGCAGGTAAAGACGCGGTGGGCCTGGAACCAACCTATAGCTGGCAAACTGTAGGATGTGTGGGGGCAGCTCAAGTGTTTCCACTGTGGAGAAATGGGGGGATCACTATTTGAGCTCCACCACACAAGGTGATCAGGGTTTCCGCAATTCCTTTCCGGCACCTACTGAGGGGAAAGGTCAGCTGGTTGGAGGGAAACTGGGGGATGATGGAAAGCAGAGTCCTTGTGAACAGCCTGTGCGTGTGTGCGCGCGCGCATGCATACGTGCGTGTGCGGCTGCTGTTCCCTCGCAGGCGAGAATGCCATCGTGATCGTGTCTGGCGCCAACTTGCTGCTGGGCGCTGAGGAGCTGCGGGGGGTGGAGCCAGTGCTGTCCCAGGCCAAGGTCCTCGTCTGCCAGCTGGAGATCTGCCCGGACGCCTCCCTGCAGGCACTCCGCATGGCTCGCAAGTGGCACGGTGAGTCCCGATGCTCTGGCCGATCTGGGGGAGGCAGGGGTCGAAGCCTTCGCCTCTGATTGGCTGAGAGTCTGTCAGTCAGCAACAGCTGCATCACGTTGCATCGCGGCACAACCGTTTAACTCTCAGTTGGAGCGTTTTACAGAAGCCTAAGCCAAGCGTCACCATCCCCTGGGTTTTTTAATAAAAACTATGTTGCCGAATAAATTAGTGATGCCCTTAGTGAAGTGAGAACGTTTTGGTGGGAAGGGCGCTGCTGGGCGTTACTTAACGGCAACGTGCCGGGCCAGTTAGTCAGTTGTTATTTTCACCCTGGATCCGGCAGAAGTGTGATTCCCTTCCCCACGCGTCACCCCTGGTGCCGCTCGCCAGCGGGCCCATGACGTCTCCGAGTCTGTCCGCAGATGGCCGCTGCAGATGGAGCTCCCCTCCCCCGGGGTCTCGGCGAGCACGACAGCGGCCCCCGGCGGTGCACACAGGTAACTCTGCACAACGAGGTTAAGGGAAGACGCCACAAAGGTGACAGCATTTCTGATGACCCCATCGCACTGCCAAGCTGCCCTAGCATAGAACCTTCCCAGTGGCTCCAAGTTCAACCTGCTTTCCAGCATAGCGCCCCCTAGTCAGACAGGCTCTATTTGTCAGAACCGCGAGGAGGCCGTGCCCAGAGGGCCTGTGCGTCGACCTTGGGGTGAAAAGGGCCGCTTTCCTTATGTCTACACTTCACTGGGCCACTAACACCCTTCAGTAAACAAGCTGGCATGACTCACTGGAGTGCGTGCCCGTGTGTACGCGCAGTGAATGTGGAAGCCTGGTAGCCCTCATTCCACAAGTGCTACCAGCCCCAGCCTGCAGGGCACAGATCAAAGCCCGCTGAGTCCTGAGACGCGATGTCACACGCCGTGGCCCCTCCAAACGTGACTCAGGCTGGCGTGAGCTGAGAAAACACACCACCTGGGCACATTGTTCACACAGCTGTGTGCTACCGCATTCAAACGCGGCGCCGCGACTTCCCGCTACAACAGCAGCGTCCAGCAAGTCAGGCTCACGGCGGCTCCTCCACTTACAAACACAACTGGAGCCAGAAATCTGTTTGTAACTCAATTTGTCAGTAAATTCAGTAAATTCAGAAGTCGCTTTTACCTCTCAGTTGCAATCAATCAAAGCCAAGCAAATGAGACATCCCTTCAGCTACTTACAGGTTAGGTTCTGTAAAAGTTTTGGATAAAATGATTATACATAAAAAAAAAGAAGCTTCAAACCAAAAAAATCTTCTTTCACTTTTTTATTCTATAGATGCAAAACATTCTTTCTCTGTTTAATAATCACTGATCTCCTGAGCTGTAAACACAGTGACAGGGCGTTGAACTAAGGTGGTTCCACACTCCTATTCTGTTTGAGTGTTGTACTTCCAACTGTTAAACAGCAGAAACACCGTTTTCACATTTCAGCAGAGTGCAATTTTGGAAAAGAGACAGGAAAATGAAAGGAAAAATTTTAAAAAAACTGGGAAAACGTTTGCATCTCTACAAACTGTAACTCGGCAGCACTGGCAGACAGTAGCTGACACCCCTCCGTGTGAAGTTCATGGATGTGTTTGGACCCCACCGAGGTCCTTGTATTTCCAACCTCAACTCAAAGAGTTGGTGCGTTTGAATGTTGGGGTTATCGGACATGCCAGGTCTCAGTACCTTGGAGGCTGAGGAAGGAAACAGAGAAAGAGCTCTGAGGTGACACTAAGGCATTGAGGGGGTGGTCAGTGGTGAGGCTTCAAGTGGCACGTGACGTCTTTGAGGGACGTCGCTTGTGTGTGCACCGCCGCAGTTCCTCCTCGAACCCAGAGCTCCAGTGACACGCTCTCAGCAACTTCGGCCTGACGGAGTGGCAGAGCCACCTGGTCGCTGCGGGACACCAGGCCACAACGCTTTCCGACACGCGGCGGCGGGAGGGCGCACAGACGCTTGGCCGCCCACACGCGCAGAAAATACACACCCGCTGTCAGGAACATACTGTGCGGAACGCATGTCCTCGCACACTCTCGCACACACAACCTGGGGGATGGAAAGTTTCAACGTGGTGACGGTTGGTGCGCTGGAGGGCGACGCTTGGTTTGTAGTGGGTCATTTCCTGCTGCGTCCTGCATCTCCTGCAGCTGGCAGCTCTTTGAGGGCTCAGTAAAACACCCAGCGCCTCTTGTTTTTCAGCCACAGTGAAAGCAATGGATGAACGCATCGCACATATCGCACACTCGGGATGAGGCGTGACAACAACATTCGCACTTCTCTGTCCCGTTCCTTTTTTGTTATGTAAAAGAGGCAGATTCTTTAAAATTAATTTTAAAAAGATGTTTCACGAAGATGATCTAACCTGGGAAATGCAGCGAATGCAGTTGCATGAGGTGCCGTAGTTTTTTTTGTTCGTTCAGCTGTGTGAATCAGCGCTACGCTGTACTGTCGTGTCATCGATAAGTGTGCGAGAGGTCATCCGAGCTGCCGCACGGCATCGGAGGTGCAAATACTACTGTTTGTGCGTGCAGCAGTGCCACCAGGTGACTGTCCCCTGCTCTCGTGTCTCCAGTGAAGACCATCTTCAACCCGGCGCCGGCTGTCGCAGACTTGCACCCAGACTTCTACCGAGCCTCTGACATCTTCTGCTGCAACGAGTCCGAGGTAGGAGGACCCCGCTCGGGTGCAGGAGGACGGTCACAGGTGGGCTGCGTGTTTCACTCTATCCAGCGTGTGACACACACACACAAACGCGCGCGCGCGGGTGCTGCTGGCGGTGATGGATGGTCGAAGCCCATTGATGGGAAAGCGTTCCTACCGCAGGTGTGTGAGTGTGGTGACTCAGCACTCCTGCGGGGGGCGACACGGCAGCCCGATGAGGGATCAGAGCTCCCTGGGGCGGATCAAGTGGGGGAGGGCAGGAGGGCATGAAAGCAAGATTTGAAAGCTTAGGGCGCTTTCTCCCTGCTCTGTGCCCCACCCACCAGACATCAGTCAGCCTGTCCGTCTCTCGCACCCGGAACAAACACTCCGACGTCTTGCCTACAAACCGGTTTCTTTTGGCAGCGCATCAGAAAAGATGGTGCAGGTTCGTAAGCTGATGTGCGCTGACAAATACTTGGGCCTTGCTTTTATGGTGCCTTGGTAATATTAGACCCCCTGTGAGCTGGGCGGGAAGGATGGTCAACAGCGATACGGTGGTCCTGTAGGGGGTGCAGGTGCCCCTGGGGGAGGGGGGTGACTGGCTGTCAGTCTTTTAACAGCAAGTTTCAGTCTCTGGTAAGGAACCTCTGCTGTCACTCTCCAAAATGAAAACCCATCTTGTGCATTTATCTTATTTTGCTCATCTTCGCTAGCGATGCGGTCGCAGTCGGCTTTGAACCAGCAACCGTGCGGTTGCAAAATTCATAAGTGTGTGGAGGCAGCGGGGTGGCATAAGGAGCAGAGCTGCTGCCTTGCCCAGTTCTGGGTTCGAATCCCACCTCTTGCTGTAGTTCTTTCAGTTGGGGTACTTGAGGTAAAAATGACTGTGTTGTAAAAGTGAACAAAATGTTACTTAACTTTATTTGTCACTTTGGAGAAAATTGTCATGTAAATAAATAACAAATAGACATCTCTTTGGCACTGCTGGGCCGTCATTGCGTGGCTTCTTTTGCTCTCATAGGCGGAGATTCTGACAGGCATGGCTGTGACTGGCCCACGGGATGCTGGAGAGGCGGGGGTGGAGCTCCTGCAGCGGGGGTGCAGTGCTGTGGTCGTGACTCTCGGACCCCAGGGCTGCGTGGTTCTGTCCGTGGACGACCCCCTTCCACGACACATCCCCACGGCCACCGTCGCGGCGCTGGATACCACGGTATGAGCCGACAGGCCTCGATCGCCAGCACGGCCCTCCCCATCTGTCACAGCGTGCCGCGACAATCCCGGTCATGTGTCTTGTCACGAGTGAAACAACCTCACTGCAGGCTGGAGGTCCTGAGACACCAGAGTTCCTCTCCCGTCATGCCTGAACCAACCACATAATGGAACATCAGTTCATAAAAGTTCCAGATGAATGAATTACTATTTTTCATTGAATTCTTTGATTATTCGGTGGCCATACAGCTATTTACACATTCATACATTTGTGCAAAGTTGTTTAGCAGAACATAAAGTCCCACACTGAGCTTGAGTAAACACACTGGGGGATTTCATGCCATCCACCCTTTGTTGTTTGGCACCGAGTTCGAGGCGTGAGGATTGGTGGACGGCAGGACCCGCACGGCAGCCCGTCTCCGCGGGCTGTGATCCTCGGGATTTCGCTAATGGCCGGTGGGGGTTGTTTGTCGCACGTTGTGCTGCGGCTCAGCCAAGACGTGCCGCTTTGGTTTCCTTTCTTGATCTAATCTCCGAAGGGCTGACTCATCACGGCCGCTGCGAGTGACTTTGTCGTCATTGGAGACCAAACGTGTGCATTTCCTGTTTGCGGTCCCCAAGGTCTGGGTTGAACACACTTGTAAGGACACTTAGCGAATGGAGAACAACAAATTCCTCTTAGTCAAATCGCCCCCACCGCTCTCGTTCATTTACTTTCAGTTTTTTCCAACACTGCATTATTAATCAAGTATTGGATATGTTTTTGCAGCATTGCGCTGAATAATTTCACACTCACAAAATTGTGATTGCTGACTTTTTTATTATTTAAATTGAATTGAGAATTCTTAAAAGCACAAATATTGAGACACTTTGTTTTGTGGAGTGGGTTCTAAAGTGCATCTAGCATCTGAGTTTCCGGGAGGGATGAGGGGAGACGGCCCAGAACTCACAGCTAATTCACTTTCAGCACACGTACGCTAATGTTAAAAATACAGGGCTAACAGTCAGTCATGTTGGTTTTAAAGGAGTTTTACTGTGGCTTGAGTGCAAGACCTGTTGAAATTGGTCATCACATTTCCATTATTTCCTTTGTCATTCTACACTAATTCAGATGTACGAGAGAATGAAATGTAGTCTCCCCTGGATCGCAGACTGCTATATAGAAATATGACACAGAACTGAGGTAGTCAGTGGTAGATATATAAATAAATAGATGAGCGTTAGATAAATAAGTAGATAAATAAACACACAAGTATTTGCATTAAGTGCAGTGCGGCAGTGCAAAGTCTACTTTACGTGGTCCTATCTGCATTCCTCGATTCAGCCAGATGTTTTGCTAACATTTATGGCATCATCGGCGGTCATTCGGCCCGTAGAACCTGTGTGTGTGTCTGTTTACGCACACTGAACACGCACACCGATGAAGTGCTCCCTGCTTCTCGGTGTTTCAGAGTGCTGCCCCATTCTCCTTCCTAACAGCCTGCACACAGCAAGGACTCCAGCACCCAACCTTGTTCTTTAATGCTGTCATTAAGCCACTGCCATTGGCCAGTGCTGCCATCCCAGCTCACTGTCCCGGCTTTGCGTCCACGGCGGACCTTGTTTACAAGCAAGACCTGTCTGCGGTTGGGCATACAGCTGCCGCTACGCAGAAATGAGCTCCCAGCGGTTATCAATTGGCATCACACCACTGCTCTCTGAGGCTTTTGGCACTACGCTAACAATGAACAACGTGCAGGGCTGAAGTGCAGACGGACTCTGCGACGACATGCAGATGCATATCCAGAACACGCGGCCCCCCGCAAACAGCACGGGGCCTACAGCCGGTCAGCTCTGCAGGGGGCTGTGGCCCATGGCTCTGCCTCTCAGTGTCTTGTTCCAAACGTGCTTTGTGAGCGCGACCCCTGGAGATCTCACGGGGTCTCCCTGGCGTGCGGTGGGGGGGGGGGCAGTAATGGTCACCCCCCTGCCCCGCAGCTGGTGCGTGTGAAGCCACGACGCGGCTCTGGGGAGATGTGCCCGTACGGCCCCCTCTGTGTGTGAGTCACCCTCGAGCGGCGCAGCAGTCAGCAGAAAGCAGTCTGCCTGTGGTTAGCACTGCTATTGTCGGTGCGCTTCCATGCTTTGATGGGAGATGCTGAGGCCGTAAATTCAGGCTTGTTTAACTTTTCTTTGGATGCCCTGATCCCTCTTCCAGTAAGTCGTATTTTTTTTCTTCTTTTTTTTTAACTCTTCAAAGGCACACTTGCCAGATTGTATCTTGGTTGTCTGGACTTCTTTTTTCCTCCTTTCCTGACTTTTCTCCCACTTTGAAAGTACAGGCTGCAGTTTGTTTGCGGGCAAGATGGTACGCAGTTCTATGTCGATTTGGCGGTCGGGTGGGTAGAAGTGCAGCAGGAGATGCCCAGAGCCTCATCGCCTTCCTCGGCAGTGAGAGGCGGCGCGCGAATCCTGAGTGCGAACAGGGTTTTTCTCGTGTCGCCGGGCATTGTGGGAGTGGACCGGAGGAGGAGGTCGAGCTAGCAGCCGTGATCTGAATTTGTGCAGTGAGTCACCCAAAAATGGCGGTGGCTGAGCAGGGGGCAGTCGTTCGGGTGCCTTCCGCAGGCTCTCTGTGTCAGTCTGTGGCCTGTTGGCAGAGGGGAACGGCCCCGTACTGGCACCGGCCGAGAGCGGACAGTTGGTTCCTGCAGCACAGGTGTCGGGCCTGCACAGGAGCCGAATCCTTGCATCAATCCTGCAAAATCCGAATTCGGCACGTTCCAAAAACGTTAGCCCGCTTTCGCTGCCATCCTACCAATGAGTCTTCATTCAGCAGCTTTAGTCACATTTTACCCATGGTTTTGCACTTTTTTGGCACATTGCAGGCGCCGGAGACGAGCGCCGGCTTCCGCTCTAGGCCCCCATCAGCTGAGCCCATTTCATCACCCGCGAGCGTCAGCGCTGGCGGAACAACAGGCTTGCATGGCAGCGGGTCATTAGCCTGCGCAGGAAGCGCCACAGCTTTTGGACGAATTAGAAAGCAATCTGGACACATCATACGCGGCCCCCACAGCGAGCATAATTGAGGCCAGCTCCGCTTTCGTTTCACACGCGAGGCCGCACTGCTCGCGACGAGGCTGGAGGACTTGGGGGGGAGAGGGTACACCGTTTACTTCAGCCAGCCTGTGGGTGGTCGCTGTCCCACCCGGGCTGGTGGCTGGCCAGGAGCTGGACGTGTCTCGGCCGGATGCACCAACAGCAGGAGAGGCCGTCTCATCCAAGGCGAGCGACTGCAGGAGGGGTGGCTGGGTGAGATGTGACGGGGGCCTAGAAATAGAAACGCATTGACGACAAGAGGCGGTGCCACCCCGATAGATGAAGAGCACTGCAGGGTCCTTCCTGGAAGTGATGCTCTGTGCAGACTGGTTCCGTCGCTGGGGAGCCACCGTGATTCTCCGGTGTTGCCACTGATAGGGGGGGCTACGATGCCACTTGCAGCTGAAAATGGAATTGCCTGCACATTCTGCAATGATCCGAGAGGCCCTACCTCTTTAAGCACGGGGTAGCGAAGATGCACCGGTATGGAGTCGTGCGCATCGCCTCCAACCTGGGTTCTCGGCCAACTGCCAGGCTCGCCTCCAGGGTACAAGTGCAGACAGGCAGCAAACATGTATCACCAGGAGCCTTTTGATCCTCTGGTTCCCAGCATGCTGCAGGAGACCCACAAGCTAGGTGGTCGGGCTCCTGTTCCTGGGAGGCTCTAAATCACACAGGGGCTTTGCGCTCCAGAACGAGCCACCAGCAGGACACCTTTGTGTTGGTAGTCATTCCTCTCCAGTGCCACCTTCTGCGATGCCCATCAAGGTGACAGGCCTGAGGGAAGGGGTCGGTGGGGTTACACAGTGAGGGACAACTTTGCTTTTTAATCAGGCTGGGAGTGACCTGCAACTTGAACCCTGACTTGGGGGGGCAAAGGGGCCCGCTGAGACACTTTGTCGGTGAGGATGCTACAAAGCCCACCCACCTGCGAGCTTCTCGTAAACGGTTCTCCTGATGAGCACCAGGCTGCCTAGGGGATTGGTTTCATCACATGCTGTCAAACTGCATCAGCGTGTCTTCTCGAGATCAGAAAGCTTTGCAGTCAAAGAGCGGGAGGCCGCGCTGCGCTCCCAGATAAGCCTTTCTTCCAACAAAAAAGTGACAGCTGGAGTACAAGGCGGGTTACCTTATGCACATTCTCCAAGGTGATTGCTGAACACTCAGACAGACATGCGTACACACCTGGCGGGAAGGATGTCTGTCAGATGTGCTCACCCAAGAACCTAACAGCTGATCGTGGTTTTGTTGTCTGACTGACAGTTGACCTGACCAGATCTTGTGTAAATGGTATCCATGCCTGCCAAGGTGGCACAGAAAAGACGACGGTCGCCACCATGTTTGGAAACGGCATCACCAGCAGCCAGGTGGAGACGAACACAGTGCTATCAGTAAGCGAATTGCGGAAACCGCGGTGCAGCCGAGCCACCTGAAGGATGCAGACAGATCAGTGAGAATTCCTGGCAGCTACAGAGTTTCCCTTTTAGAGGCGTTTTTCCTAGCCTGGCACCGCAGTGCAGACCAAACCTTGACCCCTGCTCTTGGTTTTGCCCCCAGGCTTGCAGATGGGGCTGTGGGGGGGGGTGTTGTAGGTGTTGGAAACAGTGCAGATGAGCTGTAAAAACAGAGTGGTGAGTAATGAGCCAGGCTTGTGAGAACCAGCATTCTGGCCATCTGCGGTTGAATGTGAGAGCATCGCCACATTCCTCTGTGCTTTCCCATCAGTGATCCACCCCACCCCCTCCCCATCGCAGACAGCCACCCTCTATCTAACCTCAGTGGCCCAGAATATTCTTGATATTCAGTAATGGGGACACCCAGAGCCAGTGAATTCCACAGCTTTGTGAAGAAGCAGAAACCCCTGACATCCAGATTTGGTCAGCAACACTTGGGTTTAACACAACCCGGACATTAAGGCTGACACCAGGGGTAAGCAGAGGAAGACTAGCATGAGGATCTTCCACCTCTTTTCCAGTGTGAAGAACCGACCGTACAAATGAGCACATTCTTGTGTGTTCTCCTTGAGAAAGTGTTAGAGAGGGATGCAACACAACACAGAGCTACACATTTAGTTGGAATGGGGGAACAAAAATTTGAAAGAAAAACAAGACCCAGACGGGTTTAAGGATCAGAGACCAGACGCATGGGTCAGTCCTGCTGAGGCCCTCGGCGCAGCTGTTGGATTCGAAGGAAATTAACTTCTCCGTTGTGGGTCTGCAGAGCCAACTGTAATTTAATTTCCCCCACTGACTGCTGTGCAAAACGGTCAGAGCCTCCCTCTCCCTGGCACAGCACTGGCTATCGACCTGGTCCAGTTCCTGGTACCTCCTCGTGGCACCACCCACTTAGACACGTGTAATCCAGCCTGGAAAGGGTGAGGCAGTTTATTCCATGCCAAAACTCTCCTTGGTCTGGTATTCAGCCATTGTTGACTTTGCTGCAGTCAATTTCTTGACGTTCTGCCAGGTGACGGTCCCTTTTCTCCAATATGACACATAATATCAAACAGTCGGAGTAGTGCGATTTGGCTTCTTTCCCCTCTCTGGAACAATGAAGTTGAGGCGCACTGTCTTTCATAAGCTGGTTTGCAGACATGGAGTAAGTGTAATTGTAGATTAAAAGGGATTTTGAGCGGACAGCCCCATCTTAGACAGTGTAATTCAGTCCATTAACTGGTTTCATTTCTGCCTGGAAAACCAGCCATGTGCGCACTAATTGTACTTTTGAGTCCAAAGAGTCCAAAGACTTTGTGTGGATTCATAGCTCTTCATTGCCCTTAAGCCATCCTCATGCTGTTTGTTCCCAGGATAGACTCTGAACCAGCACAACGCTACAATGAAATAAGAAATTATCAATAACGGATGAGTGCTAGAAAAGGTTTTTACAGCTCGATATCCAAAAGATGAGATGACAGCCATCTGGATTGGGACACGTCGGACGGTATGGATAGGAAAAACCCAGGTTGCGAGGCTGGAGAAAGGAAGCTGTCCTCTTTCCTCCTCAGTATAGGGAAATTGTGTCTTAAGTGAGAGCTTGACAGGAGTCACAGTGCCCCCTGCTGCTGCTTCTCAGGTAGTTCAGGATGTTAAGCCTCTCAGTTCTTGACTGAAAACCACGGGGTTAAATCTAGCGATGCCATCCTATTCTCTCCAGGAAAGATCTTTATATGCGCAGGCTTTTTGCACCTCATGGAAACGACCCTTTTCCTGCACAGCATCACTATTTCTTTCTCCTACACAGGGGGCTGGAGACAGCTTCATCGGTGCCCTGGCTTTCTACATGGCACGCTATCCCAGCATGCCCCTGGGGGAGATGGCCAGGAGAGCCAATCAAGTGGCAGCAATGAGCGTACAAGCTGTGGGAACCCAGGCATCGTACCCGTCGAAAAAGGACCTGCCACCAGAACTTTTTTAACCAGTGTGGTCAAATGACCTCGTCTGAGTACCACGCTCACATCCACGCACCTCTGGCTGCATATCAAGTACTGCAGAGGTAATAAATACAGGTGTGTAAAACCTCAGCGGAACCTGTCTTTCAACGTCACGATTATCTTGTTAGTTCCCAAAAACCCAACAGAAGAATTTAAACCAATACTAAAATTGATTTGATTCATTCTTACTGTTGGATTTTCCTAATCTGAAGCCGTTCATATCAAACAGCTGCACGTACCAACACACAAACATTCTGAAAGTGTAATGTTTTTACTACCTTGCTATCTTGCCGCCTTTCGCGTGTCATTTCCATTTGCACTGCCACTGAAAGCTTGCTTTCTGTAGCCCATCACTTCTCAGATGACCTCAACACTGACCTGAATAACACATTTTGGTAAAACTCGATTTAAAATAAGTTGCGTGAATAAAGGAACAGACAGTAAATGTTCTAAACTGTCTCTGCTAATTCTGAGCTGTCTTTAAGCTGATTTCAAGACCCTTACATCATCCATCCCCACAGACACTTTCGCTGGCTTTGAGAGCGGCGAGACAAAGCAAGGTATCACCATTTTATTCTCAGCGATGGCACCTGAAAGAAGTGCATTAAAAGTTCTCAGGTTCAGACAAAACATGAGGAAACAGTCACCTTAAATAATTATATTACAATACTTTATTTTAACATAACAGAAAAAGATTATAGAAGAACATGAAGACCGAACTTAAAAATGTTTCAACAATTTGAACAGCTGGGCTCTTGTGCTGGGAAACCGGATGAGAGCCTTTTTCAGCAGAATATTTCCCAACACAATTTATGGTATGTCTTAAGCTCAGGAAATGACTGGTTTTCCAGACTACTAGCAAAATGTATGGGGTTCAGGACATACGATCATTACAAATATTATCTGTTATGTTTGTGCTGCTGAGATTCTGCAGAGGGTTATTATTGTCCCACAAGTGTGGGTGTTTTTTTTTTGAGGAACTTGGTCCATCACCACTCCCAAAACAGGGTAGATGTCACCAACAAACTCAACATTTCCACCACACTAGTGTATCAAGTGTTCTTGCATTCCCACACCTCTGCAATGTTCAAAATGGCAATGGCCGAGTCTCTCTTTAGAGGGATCGAATCTTTCTTTTTTCAAAGAAGAGGACGTGTTGTTTCACTGCAAGATGGGAAGAAAACACAGGCATCACTGAGGGCAAAACCACTGATCCACCCATTTAAAAACAGACCATGATTGCTCAGAAAACTTATCTTATCCACAAAGACAGTCACAGCGCTGCCAAATCTGTCTCAGAACATGTCACAAATTCCCAAAGATTAATCCACAATAGTAACTTTTCACAACACAAAAAACACTAATCAATGTGTTCAGTTAAGTCTCACCCAAAGGTTTGTAAAAACATTTTACAGTCAAAAACAAGCCATATCCAAGTATGTCTACAGTACAGGTTTCCCCTACTTAGGAGTGTAATGCATTAAGGTGAAAAGTCTCAAATTGGTGACATAATTGCCATCGCAAGGAAAATGGCTCATTACTTGTAAATGTGAAAAATCAGCCCCGTATTTGGTTGTGACTCAGTAAAGGGTTTTAATAATTTCAGGTGTATGCCTGAAAACTTGTAACTCAAAAACTTCTCTTTTATTCTCAGGGATACCTGTTCTTCTATATCATTCAAACCATTTGATTTCTGCTTTGTTTTCATAGGTAACGTGGGACATTAATCAAACCCAAACCCAGCCCTCAATTTCTGCCATATTTGAAGTCAATACATAGTCCTGAGATAACACAAGCATGAAATATTTAAAAAATATTTTTATTCTGTTTTTGTGTGGTTAATGTACTTTTTCACTGAATTTGACTGATTTCACCATTAATCTAGAAAACAGTGGCTACACGCATGCGGGTGGCGTTTCCCTCATCTTTGTTACTATTTTACCTGGGTACACCCTCCAACAGGCATTGCTGATGGACTGCCTACAACCTCCATACAGTGGAAAAACAAAGATGGGAGACATGCATTTGCCGTGTTTCACCTTATATGATGCTGCTAATCGCTTGCACTTGGCCTCCACACAACAGTGACGGGACAGGTGGCAAGACGGAGAGATGGAAGCAGGAGTCTCACCTAAAGGGTCCAGCTTGCGCATTACCAGCTTCTCCTTCAGGCGGTTCCTCTTGGCGGTGAAGGTGTAACCCGTTCCTGCTGCACTCACCATCTCCACCAGTAGCCTCCTGAGAAGTACAGGGACATAGAGCTGGGTGTAGAAGGACCAGTAGGCACAGGCATGTCCTCTGCAAGAGGAGATGCCTTCACCCAGATCAAGTCACATGCAGCTGAACCTTTTACTGAAGCATCAGAGAGCAGAAACCCCATTAAAGCAAGTAAACACATTGGGATGTGATGCTAAGTTCTTTTACGCACAAGTAAGTTTCTGTCAGCTAAACTGCAAACTCAATTCTGTTCATTTATTTATGTTTTCAGTTAACCTCAACTCAAGTATTACGATTAGGTTACAAAACAACTTAACCTGAACACATGAGATGAGGTAAAAACAATTATACTCACTTGGATTTCGCCCTGGCAACTGTTTGTATGAAAGAGAAAAACGTTGCGTTATACACGTTGGGGGAAAAAAAAAACCCTCCTTTGAAATTAGTGTCGCAAGTAAAATATCTGTACATAAATGAAACAAGTAAACCTACTTGTTGCTGGCTTATTTTTGCACTATGAACTATATTCGAAGCGTGAAAAACAGTGCAAAAGTTTGACTGAAATGTCGGACATCATTAGCCGGCAGCCACTGCTAGCATCATACGCTAATACAGCTAAACTGTATGGAAATTCATCACCAACTGGCTCGTATATTTCTTCCGTTTAGTCCGACCACATATAAAACATGTTGCTATTTATGAAACAACGAATTTATATTTAATAAAATTATATTTAATATCTATGGATGACCTTGTTTAACCGACTCCGCTATACATAGGTTTCGTGGTACGGCTAGCAGGACAGCTGGACAACACATATCGTTTTTCCGAGTAACTTCTTTAAAATCGTTGATTAACGACACATTTTTTACTCATTTAAATACTCACAGTTTACAGCTGTAAGAAACATTATCAAAGAAAGGTTTTTGCAATAAGAGTCACATTAGCAAAATAACGCGAGCCGTCACTGGAGCGCAATACTACTTCCGGGTCAAATCACGCAAGAACTTCCGGTACCATTAAAGGGCCTGCAACTTATTCTTAACAACGAACCCTATTATTATTATTATTATTATTATTATTAATTTTTTAAAGGGAAAGAAAAAGAAATTATAAGAAAACAAGCATGCAATAAAGGCTGAAAGGGAAAAAAATGAATGAAATCTGAATTAAATGTTAATATGCAACTCTAAAGTAAGAAAAATACAAACATGAATGGAGCTACAAAAAGGAGATTATTTATTAGAAAGTTATGTGTTTAATGCAAAATAAACTTGCACACACAATGGCCTCAAAGAAAGTTTTAATGTAGCCACACTGAAGGATGTCAAATTCAATTTCAGCATTAAACTTGGATAAACATGATCATTTTAAATTTTAAAGTCTCACATGATGACATGTTATGCATCATTCAGAGGACTATTCTGTAAACGTGACAGACAACCATTTTGTCATCTGTTTAGTTTTCAGACTGAAAGCTGTGTTTCTGAGTCGAATGATGCAGCACATCAGTATATCTGGTCCTTTGGGACTGAATTCAGAGGTTTTGAGTTAAAAACTTTGACTTAAAAAAGGAAGTGAAAATAACCACAAAATGTGCCAATGCACAGATTTTATACGAGTTTCTGTAGCCTGCAAGGTGAAGCATCCACCTTCTCCCACATGAAGGAACCTGCGTCAGCGTGATGGCGAGAAGGGGGAAGCGAAAGACAGCCGAATACGTCTAACTGAGCAGATGAGGACTGCGAGCCGCACAGAAAGGGGAAGAGGACAGAGGGACAGGAGGCCAGATGAGGGTGAGAAGTGATACTCGGCGGAGGAAGACGTTCTTTGTCCACGGAGGAAACGAGAGCCGTTTGCCACAAGCAGCCAGCTGTCCGGAAGTTTGTGGAAAATCCTGCGTCATACAGGATCGCCTGGGACCACAACCCCGTTGCCTCGCTGCCAAACTTGCCTTTTATTAGCACAAAAAGGTGGTGGGGGAGGGAGGGGTAATGGTTCTGTATGCCAGACAGGATGGCACATTATTGTGTGATCATTTTTAAACTTCCCCGAAGGGACTAAAGATACAGGATACTGAACCACGTTATATTCACTTTGCACGACAAGGAGCTTTGGTTAAATACAGGAGTGGATCCAGGTCTCTGTGCAGTTTCTCCAGCGGCCTAAAATATACACCTTGAAGCACCAGTGGGGATGCAAAATACTGTAGCTCATATTTTCATAAAATAATAGCAACTCAATCATCCTCTTATTTTTATTTTTAAACACTGTCCACAGCAGCCCACAACATGAGATTTGTACACAACGCTACTTACAGCGATTTACCCATTTATACTGTATTGGTTAAGGAAGAGTACCTTGATTAAGGGCACTCCAGCAGTAGGGATTCGAAACCATGGTTACAGAGCAAGCAGTAAGGTGGTACGCAGTCTAGTAACCTGGACCCAGCTCCACAAGGCAGACCGCAGTCAGACAGTTTGCAGGGTGCTGATAAAGTCTGAACTGCGATACACATGGGGGCCAGAGGTCCACAGCCCCCTCCTGTTGCACAGCTGTGATAGTGTAAGGAACTGGGAGGAGGCTGAAGTGACTCACAGAGTGACAGCATATCACCTACTGTAGTCACCAGCACGCTGCTGCCTCAGCATTTCTTACCACCTCTCACCACTTTCAGATCTCCAGCTGACCAGCCGATGCAATAAAGAAATAAAATGAAGCGTACAGTAAACCTATACTGCGTGTGTGTGTGTGTGTGTGTGTGTTTGTTTCATATTGATTCTGAGCAGCATTTATACCATAGGAGTTGCTACCATGTACACAAAAGTTTCTTATGCAGTGGGCTTGTAAACTTCTGGTAAATGCGGGCATGGCCACACTTTATTGGCGACTGTCTGTCACACAGCTGTGGCCATGTCCTGATCGCTGCCCAGTGGCACACAGACAGCTTGTCCAAGAACGTCCAGGCAACAGTGGGTGGCAGAGTAGGTCGGGACAAAGGCTTTTGGTTTGAATCCCACTTGTGGTTTCCTTGATCGAGTTACTCTCGTGTAAATTAATAAAAAATTAAACGCTGCTTTGGGTAAAAATATCAGCTTGGCCCTGCAAGGGGCAGGTGGAATCATAGTTAGAGAGCAGCTACTCCTGCACTCCCAGAAACTGGGTTCCAGTTGCCCTGCGTGAGGTTGCATGTGGTTAAGTTCCACTGAGGAGCATTAGAGGCCAGACGGCAGCGTGTCCAACCCAGTGCCACTCCAGCATGGGCAGGGTGGCTCTCACTGCGTCGATGTTCTCAGTCCACACAAAGGGAGAGGGGAGAAGAAGTGTGAGGCGCTGGGACGTGATCTGAGCTGACAGATCATCTGGTTGTCTGTTGCCTCTACGACTCCCCAGAGCTCATAGCCATATTTACAGCACCAGCCTCACTGCACAGCATGATGGGTAATGAGACGAGTCGTGTCTGGTGTTGGGCTTCCAGGGAAATAGGTGGCGTGAGTTTCGTATATTCAGCCTCTGGTTAGTTTCAGCCGACGTGCATTTAGTGCTTAAATGCTTTTAGCCCGATTTGCAAAAGACCCCCAGCGAGGACCGAGGACATTCAAGGCTCGGTAGGTGGTGAGAAAGAAGAGACGAGACAACATTAAAGCAAAGGCATTTACAATCAATACAAGCACTGCACAATAGATGTTTTCCTTTGTGATGCCGTATATTAAAAAATTATAAGTAGATGTTTTTTTTTTGATAACATTTTTCTCCAATGCTACAAACCGTGATTTACTCATTTGCACAGCACGGTATTTTTCCTGCATCTTCATCAAAGGTACAGCAGGAGGAACTGGGGATTTGAATCTGAGTTCTTTGTTTGTTAAGTGGCATTTCTAACCACAACACCACCTGCTGCCCCAGGATATGAAATGTCTGAGCTTCATAAGCCAAAAATATGACAACGACAATCACAGCAATGTACAGACTGCCCTGCTGAACCTGAATTATGAGATACTGATAAATGATAAAAGGATTGATCGTTTGAGCCTTAAACATTATGTGCAATAAATCTTTTCTGTCTGTACTGTGAATGAAGTGGATGAGGGCTGAGATCAGAGGTTCGGCTGAACCAACCAGGCGGTTGGAACAGAGGCTGTCACCGCATGCATACGCATTTCCATCTTCATCAGTAAAAAAAGGCCCACTCTTTCTCACACACGCACACACACATGCAGGTCAGTCCATCTGTGGCCAGTTCTGGTGACGCCGCACCGGGTTCCGTGACGCAGGGAGTGGGCGTCAACCTGCCTGCTGTCTTGCGGCTGCAGATCGGTCCTGGTGCGTAGACCCAATGTGCATCTGATGCTCGTGACAGTTATAACCACATGGGGTGCTGTTGTTCATCTGAGCAGAGGGTGGGGGAGAAGTCCCATCCTTTACATAAGAAATGATGTGCGTACGCGAACGCACAAATGCGGAGGTGGGTTTTGAACACAGCACCACTTCCAACACCGCCAGCCCCCGCCCGCCTGCTTCTTCTCCTTCCGCCACTATATTTGGCCCCCCAGAGACATTTCGCAACACACTGATGGCTATTTTACTCTTTGCTAAATCTAGCTCTGAGGTAACAAGCGACACCTTCTGTTTCCATGCCGGTTGTCGCCTAGCAACCCTATGATGATGCCAGCGCCGGGGTTACGCAGGAAGTGTTGCCCTGAAGGCCGCTGCCTCCGCCGATCCTGGCCGGCATTAATCAGTCTGCGGCATCTGCTGCTCCACCAACACACACATCCAGCAACACTGAGTTCTTTTATGGAAGTCACCACAAGCATCACCGAAGAAAGGAAAATAATCTGCACCACTTTCAAACAGTGCGGTGAAAAAAAGGCAAAGTGGCCTTTTCACTAAACACAGAACACTGTAAACAGAAATGAAGGAACATTCCCATGGAAAAGAATGCGAGACATCCTGTCTGGATGAGATACATCAGATCTGTGCAGAGATCAGGGTGTCACGAAGGTGCTCGTTGCAGTGCAATAATTTGTTATCGTTGTTTATCTGTAAGCGCTTTCAAAGCAACTTACACGATCATGTTTGTGCCTGTTTATACAGCTTGGTCATTTTTACAGTCCAGAGTAAGAACCTTATTCAGGGGGATTAGGGCAGCGTGTGGGATTTGAACCTGGTTTCGGAGTTTAAGGCAGCAGCTCCAACTGCTGTGCCTCCTGCGGCTCTTATTCAGCACAGCTCACTCATTTGATGGAGCCCCGGCCTGGACAACCACACAGCCCCATTACAACACAGTGAAGAGGAAACGTCGCTATTTCGGGGCAGCCAGAAGGTTGTGGGTTTCAAACCTGACTCCCACTGCAGTGCCTTTGATCAAGGTACTCACCCTGCACTAATACAGTGAAAGCTACCCTGCTATGTACATGGTAAATCAGTGTAAGCAGCTCACTGTACCAACTTCATGCTGAAAACTGCTTTAGATAATACATACAATACATAATAGTTAACAATTAATTTGAGGACCCACAGGCGAAACCACTACTGTACACAGAACAGCGTACAATCATGTAGGAATTTCATTTTTTTCCGAGGTTGCGTGTGCAGAGGAAAAGGATCAGAAAACGACTCCCTGGCTGCTCGTAGGGAAAATGTTGCGTAAACTCAGTGCTGCAACTCAATCCGAGAGGAGCATGAAGCTGCCAGCTGGTTAAAGATCTGCATGCGGCTCACAGCCGGGAACTTCCCAAAAAAGTTGCTTCGAGCCAAGTCATCATGTGGATCTTTTTATGTGCTGGATAAGTGTGGGACCCAGAGCTTTCAGGGACAGACTGGAGCGCCTTTCTCAGTGGCTCTGTACTGCCCCCTCCTGGCCACTTCCCCAACTTGCTGCTCCTCCTCCACTGGAACCCTCTGCCTCCCTCACTGTTAAACTTTGGTCCTTTGGTACTGAAGCTGCTGCTGAAGTATTGTGGTCCAACAAGTTTTCTGGAGTCCAAATTTCCCACGATCCTCAGTGAGATGATTTACTGCCACTGATTTCCATGAGCTCACCTCCTCCACCCTGAGACACCCTGTTTCTAATGGATGCAGATAAAGTAATGCTTTCAGCATGGTGGAGTGGAAGCCATGTTTGATGGGCAGTGTCCACATCCTTCTGTGGAAGAAGATCTGAGGGCTGCCAGCCCGTTACCAGCCCCCTGTGGACGCCTCCGCCATGGAGTTGATGTTCCAGCACCTCTGTTTCTCACAGGCAGAAGCACGTTGAGAACAAAGCTGTTATCGAGGGTGCTACATGTATGTTTACAGCTGTTCCCAAAGCAGAAGCTGTTCTCCAAAATGACATACAGCTCAGAGCAAATCAAAGCTAAGAGCTCTAGACAGACCCATGCGATTCAATAGCGACAGGAAATGTGGAGGTGATGGGACAGGTGGTGAGATGCAATTTTGAGGAGCAGTTGGAAGATCAGAGAAGTGGCTCTGAAAGAGATGGATTTTAGACCCTTCTTGTTGAAAGGGACTCAGGAGCTCTGAGGGACAGAGGGAACATTGTGCCACATCTAGCACAAAACAAAGAGCATACAGATGTTTTGGTTTTGGAGCCCCTGTCTGTGGGAGTTTGTCTGCAACTCTTTTTCACCACTGGATCAGTGCATAGGCAGAGCAGATGGTTTTGGCTCTTTGTTTTCTAACATTTTATGTTCCATCAGGCTGTTAGAAATAAATGCTCATCCACTGCAGGGTCATGGTGGTCCAGAACCTATACAGGAAACCAGAGCACCCTCTGTGGTATCCATGGTGATGGGATGAGCCGTGTTTGCTGTATCCTCTTTCTGCTCCAGGTGTTGCTGAGGCTTCTGAGAAGCCCACTTGAAGGACCACCACAGAGGACATGAGAGCTCATCTCAGCCCCCACAGAGATCACAACACACCAGTGGTGAACCAATGTGGTCACTACTCTACAGTCAGCTGTTGCCTCCATAACTTCTGTAATGCGCAATATTCCCCACTGGGGAGGTCAAGAGGAGGAGGTGTAGAGATGGTCAGCTTCTTCCTTTGGGTGTGGAGGATCCTAGGAGGCAGAATGAATAACGCAACATTCATGGAAGCAGGGCGGCAGGTCGTCACGGTTGCAGTGAGCATGACCTTCATCATTGCAGATTGTCTGGAAACCAGATAGGTTTGCGATCCCCTCTCAGCAGATGTAGCCCAGGAAATCATGACTCAGGACTCAGGAAATCATGTGTGGCCAAAATGACCGAGGTGCTGAGTCAGCAAGTGGGGGATGCAACAGTCCTCCCTGCTGCCGCTGCTGCTGCTGTTATTGCAATCGAGCATGTGGTGGGTCCTCGCTGTTCACGCTTTCTGGTCTAGGCTCTCGATTACCTGTTCACGTGTTCCCAAAGCCACGTGGCGAGGTGGAGTAGCTCTGCTGATGACCAGGAGGAATCTTTCTGCAGGGTGGGAGGTCAGGACCCAAATTCTAGAGCAGATGCTAATGGAAAAATGCTACTGCATTGGGTCAGTATGTGAGGACATGGAGCACACAGCATGGCTGCGAGTTTTAAGTCCCAGTCCCACTACCTCGCTGCAGCACAGATGAGCAAAACTACTAAGCTGGTTTTGTCAAAATCAGTGAAAAAAACAATATTGATTATAATAATTATTTAGCCATTTTATCAGCATGAGGTTTGTGCGCAAAGCTACTTACACTTCTTTACACATTCGTACAGCAAGGGAATTTTTACTATACTAACTCATGGTAAGTACCGCGATCGCAGGCCCAACAACCGGAAGTGGGATTTAAAGTGATCCTTCGGCTGTGAGGTACTTAAAGCGAAGTGCAGTGTTTAATGCGGCAAGTCGCCTTGAACAAAGGTGTCTGCTAGTTAAATAATAATAATGATGGACAATCGTACCGAATGATATAAATATTTACTAACAAGTAGCTCAAATGACATTTCTTCCCATTTTTCATTCACAGTCCAACTGATAATGATAATGACAGTGACCAAATGGACAGTGGAGTGAGGATGCAATAGGAACCACAGTCTGACCGTGTGACTGTATCTCAGGTCAGATGATAACAGCATGAAATAAACTTACATTAGTTTCCATTCCTATGACATCACTGACCTCCCAGTGAAGAATGTTACTGCAGTCGTTTATTTTTACACGAATGTATATTTTAGTGGTGGTCAACTGCAGTCCCTGTGTGGCAATGCTCTCTGCGTCTCATTTCCTCCAAACTTTGACTCGCCTTGCTGTGTCAACAATCCAAATTTTTCCACTTTTACTCCTGTTCTGTGATGTTTTGTGGTCACACGTTGTTTGTTTTTTGAAGACCTTATCAAGGCAACATTTTTTTCCATTTGTACAGCAGATAATTTCATTCCATGACACCCACATTGTTGAACGTTCCTCCCGATCCACAGCTACGTGCAGCATTTACAGTTATACTGTAGTTGTGCTGTATTTTAATCACTATGCCACCTGCCATCTGCAAGGTCCTGTGCTTCTGACCCATACGAACAGAAGAAAAATGCAAACTCTGTGCACTATCCTGTTGGGTAGCAGGGGGCGTGGTGGTTACATCTCTTGCCTTCTAGTTAAAGCACCCAGGTTTCAATCCCACCTCCTGCTGTTGTCCCCTTGATGAAAGCATCGATGCAGTAAAAATTACCCTACTGTGTAAAAGGGTAAATCAGTTTAAGCACTAAAATACACAAACAGTTGCGGTGGAGAAGCAACTGAGGGGAAAAAAATGGCTGCGTTTTAAAGCTGGCCCTTCAGCTGGAGCTCCAAGGGAAATCGGCAGCTGAGACGTGAAAACTGATCTTTAACGTCCACATTTAGATGCCCCACAGCAGGTGAATCCTCCTTGTATTCAGAACTCTATGTGAGCTTGGCAGAGAGGTGAAGGGATGCGGCAGCCAGCTGGATGGTGTGTGTGTGTGTGTGTGTGTGTGTGTGTTAGTGGGGGAGTGTATTAACACTCGAAACCCTCCAGAGGTCTCAAACGCAACGCAGTTGCGTAAGCTGGGCAAAAATAGCGCTGCTCTTTGCTAAAAGCAGAATCCCAGCGAAGCGCAGGCCGCCCACGCCTTCCGCCAGTGGGTCAGTGGGCGAGTGGCGAACGTGGAGTGGAGGGGGAATCGGCCCCCAGAGCAGGGAGCGGGGGAGGCAGTGTCACCTGCAAGTGAGCTGAGGAGCATGTGAGGATCACGCCTGGATTACTGTCCTGAGGTCATTCATACTGTAACATCCTCAGAGAGCTCACAATAAAAACACTTATTAACAGAATAGCGGACACTAAGATGACTGATAATAACAAATATCTTTAATGGGGCAGCAGGGGGTGTGGTGCTTAAAGCTGCCCTCATTGGCCTGGGGTTTGAATCCTGTAGTTCCCCTCATTAAGATACTCATCCTGAATCGATACAGTGAAAATTACCATGCTGTACAAAAGGGTACATTTCTGAAAAGCTGCTTAACAATGCATGAAGTTTGGACAAAAGTCCTTGCTAGTGATGACTGTTTGCAGGATGGGGTGGTAGGGGATTCACTCACTGTCTCTCTCTCGCTCTCTCTCTCTCTCACACACGCACACACACACACACGCGCGCAAAATACAAGTTACAGTGTTCAATCCACCTGAAACACACATCTTTGGACTGTGGAAGGAAACATAGCAAGAGCAAGAAAACTGGGTCCTCTGCCCACAAGGCTGTGCGACAAGGCACCAATTTTATTTCCAACTCTAGAAACTGATTAGTCATTCAGTCTTTTGGAAAAAGCAAAAAAATAATGAGTTTAAAGTCATTCTAGTGACTCAACAAAATGCTGCCATATTTCTCTGTTATTACAATATTGTTGGTGTGAGAACTTTAATGCAACTTAAAATGGACTTTGGAGCACCTGTGAGTAACTTAAAAGATTAAATATAGAAATATGACTGCTCCGTTGCCACTGACGACTAGGGGAGGCGAACCCTTGTCCTCCAGAGCTGCCCCCCCCCCAGGGTTAAGGGAAAATGTTTAAGACCCTCTGGTCTGATGGATGGCCTGCTGTTCTTGTCCTTCCTGCAGTTCACAACATGAGCAGCAGGAGGCAAAGGGAGTAACATTCACTCATCGATCATGAGCCTGGGGGGGGTACTTAAAAACCAAAAATACATCTACATCGAGTCTACATCGACAGTAAAATTGCATTGACAAAACTATTCTGCTTATTGCATAGATAAACAGTGCCTTGAAGCTGTGGCTCTTTTTGCGTTTGGCTAAAGAGGTTTGCATAGACCCTTGGTGCAATGACTGCTGGGAAGAAAAACAATGGAATGAGCTGGGATGAAGTTTTGTCACTGTTGTGCTGCCAGTTTCTGCATCACTATGAACTCTCACACTGGGCAACTGGATAACTGGACAACTTGTTTGCAGTAGGAGCCACGTGGGGGAGAAAAAAATGCAGATGTTCCAAAATCCGGTCACATTTTCCCTGGCATCTTGTGGAAAAGCTATACATTAACAGGGAGAATCCGCCCAACGGGTCGCGTATCAGGCAGTCACCTGCACACACGGCCTTGATTTCAGTGAGTTTTATCCCGGCATGATTCTGGGGAGTGGGGGGGCTTCCCAGTAAAACCTGCCCGCCTACTTCTGGAACAAACTCAAGAGTAGAACAGTCTGCACAGAGAGTCATGAGTAAAGCTAAGGTGAAGGCAGGATGGCAAACAGCAGGTCAACGACACCGGTGGAGTCAATTGAGAACCTGGCCCCAAGGGGGTGTAGCGGCTTGCAACTGATTCTGGCCTGAGGTAGTGTGACAAGCTGGCAGATATAACTGCATCTGAAAAATAAGAATCAGTTTTTACTGTAATGCTGTATATTTGTAAGGAATACATTGTCCTTGTGAAGGAAAGTGTCCACAGTTCACCACGGTCCACTCCTGCCCCCTAGTGGCCGGTCTCCAGAGCTTCTGTCAAACTTCCAGAGGCCACTAAGCAAAGGTTGGGTCACCTGACAACACACGGTGGGTGAACTATTAAAAGAAATAAATATGATTTTGTGATGTCAAAATGAGCCAGCGGTGAGCTGTGAGAGCAGAGCGCTCCCCGCAGTTCAGCAGGTCACCGATCCGGCTGGTCTGGGCCAGCATGAGGGGTTTGTCACCGAGTGTCCCCTGCACTACTGCACACCTCCTACTGAGGTGACAGCAGCTGACACCACAGCTTTTCTCTAAACTGGTTACTGACAAGGTCAGTGTTAAGCATTCTTGGAAAAGGGGAGCTGTTTTTTATTTATTTAGGAGCAAATCTGTAATTGGAAAATGTTGACCAGCAAAAGGGTGATCAGCGTGACATGCAGTGCTTTCACCATTGGGCATATAAAAGTCCACCTTTCTGGGGACTGGATGGTTGATCCATGCAGATATTATCAGAACATCCTGGTCATCACCAGGGCGCTTCCCGCCATGAACTGCCGCTCTATGGTCATGAAACCATGGAAAGAGAGAGAGAATTTGCCTCCATTGCAGTATTAGATTTGATCCCATCTCCTTGCCAGGTATGATAGTATACAAAGGCAACATGAGACAGAATAAATGGCACGAGTGCTGCTATACATCGTTTCCTTGGTGTGAAGCAATAACTGCCCCCTTGTAATCACTAACTGCTTCTGTGACCTTCAGCTGCCATGACTGCAACTAAACGTTTTCTGTAGCTGTTGACCGAGGTGTCACATCGATGAGGAAGAATGTTGCTCCATGCACAACAGCTTTTGGCTAAACAGAAAAGGTAATATTTACTCTATCGGTCCAGGGTAAGTACCTTGATCGAGGGCACTAATGCAAAGCTGGGATTCAAGCTGATCCAGTACTGCTCATTCCTTTATTCCTAAAGGGAAAGATCACAATCCCAGTTCAAAGCAAAGAATGTTCTCTCAAAAATGACTCAGCATTTTTTTATTACTCCAATATTGCTGTTGCACTGTATTACAAAAAAGGGGCCCTTATGAATCCAGCTGTAAGTGCACTGTAATGGGGCGTAATTCTGCCACAATGATGTTCGCTGTCACAGGGCGACGGGTTCAACACGCGGGTAATGCTGGAATGAGGAATGCAGCGTAACTTCAACAGGCCGAGTGTGTGGGCTGCATCCAGGCTCATTACTGCGATGTCACGTGAGAGACCAGAAGCAGAAAAATGGGGGAGATTGTAGTCTCTCCACTGGAACTGATTGACCTGTGTAACAGGGGAGGAATGAACTCTACACAGGGGTAAAATGTACTAATGTGCCCCTGCAGTATTCACCCACAGGGCAGCTGAGTAGTGCTGCCACTTTCGTGCCCCAAAACATGACAAACCGTTACACCCGTGGAGCTTAATCTCTCTCTGTTATTCATGCACGAATTTGTTTTGTTTTGCATTTAATTCAGTAGTGGAGTTACCTGGCATTGCCTGGTCAGAAAGTGGAAAGGTGGGCTGTAGTAAATTATATGTCACCAAACTTTATTATCCTTAAAATCGTTGCATTTAGTACACACGCAATTGTTAATGCCGTACACTGCTGACGCTCAGTGGCCAACCTGCCCTGTTCGTCCTCATCCAGACAAATTAGCTGGGAACTGCCTGCTGCATCTCACGAATGTTGTGTGTGCACGTGTGCGCGAGGTCCCCTGAAGATGGCGTCACTCTATTTGTTGTGCCAACGATGAAAGGTCGAAAACCCCAGTTAGGGTCAAAAGTGCCACTGTGCCAAATTTCAAGTCTGGCTTGAATAACAAACCTGTGCATAAAGAGCAGAGTTCAACCTTTACAGACAGAGATAAATTGTACATACAAAATGTGCAAATGGACTAAAGTTGCTTTTAAACATGCGCTATGCACGATAACTGAAACGGCTGGGTTTAAAACTCGTAGTACATAGAAACACATTAGAAATATTTCCGAATAAAGCACATCGAGAGAAATGCACCTTTAAGGTGTGAACGGGCCGATGACGTCAACTCCGATCGCGGCCAATGGGAGAGCAGCGCTCCGGAGCGTGAGAAAACGGTGCGCGTGCCTCCGAGTGTCCGGCGCCGCTGCGAGCGCGTGCATGCGAGGCGCGCGCGCGCGCGCCTGCCCGCCCGCCCCTCTGCGCGTGCCACGGCGTGTATTTGCGTGCGTGCGAGCGCGCGCGGGTGCGTGTTTGGCGCCGGTCGGGACCGCCTTCCCGCTAAGAACTTTTTTTATTTGTCTGTTATTTTTTACGGGTCTCCGTTCGCTAGAGCCGCCCGTCGCTCCTGACCGGGATCCGGGGACTTCCTGAAGAGGCTCCGGCGGACTGCGTGCGTGCGTGAGAAAGAGAGAGAAAGAGACAGAAAGCCAAGTTCTGAAGTAAAATCCCACCTTTGCTGCAAAGTAACTACAGAGACGTGCGAGTGTTTAATGACTGACAGACATTGTAGCGCGGTGGAGGCGCACGCTCCGGTCTGAGTGTGTGTGCGTGTGTGTGATGTAGTGCGAAGAGAGACGTCGTGATGCTGAAGACTCTGACCAAGAAGCTGCGCAGACAGTCGCTCAGTGAGATACACCCGTTCCAGCTCAAGGTAAGGAAATGTGTGTGTGTGTGTGTGTGTGTGTGTGTGTGTGTGTTTTTAGGGTTAGGTATCTCTCAATGACCCTAAGGTCAGCCCCGCCCCCTTTCCATTCGGGGGGGGGCTCTCAACAGTCGCCTGTTGCCTGGGGTTTGTTTTCCTGTGTGTTTGGTAATGTCACCGTTGGGTCTTGGAGCGTTTACGCTCACGCTCTCTCTTTCTCACACACACACACACACACACACTCTGGTTTCCAGCAGGATCTAGGAATGGGGGTGATGGAATGCCCGCGGGGTCCCTGGACTGTGGCCTGCGGTAACGCCCCGGCAGATTGTGATTATTTTTCGTTTTTCCTTCGACCGTCAGCCTCTCTGTGACAAACGCACACGTACGCAGGGGGAATGATGCGAACCAGGCCACCAGGGTGTGTGACGTTTGCTGCTGGCCCCCAGTTGGGCGATGGGTCACACGCTTCACACGTGTCACGTGCTTAGCTTCATGGGCAGGGCATGAGAAGCGGTGCCCCCTAGCACACGCGGCGCCACCTGCACATGGCCTTGCTGCGGGGGGAACGATGCTCGCACCAGATGTTCGGTGGGTTCGCAGTAAAGCGGGAATGAGGCCGGGTTTGAAACGAGAGACTGCAGGGACGTCGCTGCTCCTCTCATCCCCCATGTAATGATGCGAGTCGGCAGATCGTGCCAGTGGCCTAGTGCTACCAGATGGTTGTTTGCTCGAGTCCCCGAGAGGGTGAAGGTCATAAAGGTTCCTCCTAAACAGCTGTTCCTGGACTGCAGGGCATGCAGCTTCTGTTTGCCTCACCCGGTGGGCCTAAATTTGACTTAGTCACCCAGAGAGCTACTGATTGAGTAGTGAGAGCCAGCAGAGGGCGTACTGGTTAGAGTTGTCAACTTGCATGGGAAAGTTTGAATCCCGCCTTTTGCTATAGTACCGTTGAACAACATTCTTACCCTGAACCAACAGAGTAAAAATTACCCTGCTGTATAATGACCAACTGGGTGTGATCCACTGTAAGCACGTTTCACCACATCCACACACATTCCAGATGTCGCTGAAGTCAGACTTGGACCGGTTGTGTGCGTGTTTGAGGTAAATGGTGGGGTCGACATGGTGGACACACAATGATGCCGCTAAGCTTTCCGCAGGGGGAGTGCGGGAATGACCTCACAGAGGGGTACGAATGCAGAGCGCAACAGTGAGCCACCATTATATATATCCTGTATGTTTATTTACCACTACTGAGACACAGTCACCTTGTCAACTCCTCCTGGGGTGGACTGTGTCTCATATTGTGTGCTCAGGGGAAACTGCAGGCTCCTTAGCTTTTATTTAGGGATTTAAGGTGATGTTTACTGTAAGTAATTCCTCACAACGAGAGCTTTCCCGACAATAATTTTGTACAACAAATTCATGCCTTTATATGAGGATTTGGGGTCTCCTGTAAGGCGGCCATGTTTTTTACAGCGTAAAGTAAAGTTGTGGTGTCGGTTGTAGTTCACAGCTGGATCTTGGCCCTGCACGACCGCCACGTTCCGTGTGTGATGCCCTTCTGCCTCGCCCGGGTGCCAAGGCCAAACCTAGCTCACCATGCCTCTGCAGATTACCCAGCATGCCCCATTAGCTCCTAATCCCTGGCCCTAATCCCCCTGAAAGGGGAGCAGGAGTTCACGAGGCACTGTTGCAGAGCCGTGGGGCCTCTGCTGTCTCTCTTCCCGACGTCTGGGCGCTATTTGCCGTGGCCGGGTGCGCCGCTGAGTAGTGAACGTTCAGCAGAATCCCAAGTACCTGCGGGATGCATCGAGAAAGGTGTGAAACGCAGAGCTTGTGGTGTAGGTTGTGGACTTCATGCGTCCTTGATGAGCTCTCAAAGCCTCTTAACATCGATTACTGACACTGATGAGACTTCAGAATGAAATCCGGTTCATTCATTTCTCCTGCTGGTATTGATATTCACAACCGAGCTGGCAAGACGTGCACGTTTCACGTGAAGGTGGAAATGGAGTCTTTTCCGTGTAAATGTGGAAATGGCATCCTCCCCTTTAGCACTAAATTCTCTACCACACTTTACCGAATAAAGGATAGAACAGCGTCTATTATGAAGGGGCTCCTCTGTTGTGTCGATGAACCCCTAGCGTCAGGACAGTGACCTCCTCATTTACTGTGCTGTAGGCAGAGTCCCTGCTTGCGGGGCGGGGAAGCCCCTTTGCCTTCGCACAGACATAAATTATCTTGGCATAGAAGCCCTTTTCATGCACAGAAAGATGTCGACTGTGGGGGAGCAGTTTGCTTGTTGTGGTTTTGAACGCTTTGTTTACGAGCTTCTGCACGGAGCAGTGGGTTGCTGGGGGCAGAACTCTTTGTGTGTGTGTGTGTGTGTGTGTGTGTGTGTGTGTGTGTGTGTGTGTGTGTGTGTGTGTGTGTTGATGCATAGGTCAGGTCCTTTCCTCACTTATTCATTATGCTTTAATATGCAGTCCCATTTTTGGCCAGCAGGAAACTTATTATTTACTAAAGAGGAATTGTGTGTGTTGCAAGGTTCGGATCCAAGAAGGAAGTGGCAGGAAGGCAGCAGGTAATTTGCCCTTGTTTATTATGCGGCGTAGGTAAACTCGCACCGTGTCTGCTCTCACAGTCCAGATTTTTCTGTGGCTTTCCCAGGATCCTCTCCCCCTTGCTGTGTGCACAACATGTGCACATTCACTGTGCATTTATGCTCGAGTTTGCATATGTGTCTTGGAGTGCAGCTGTGGTTTTGCATTGCTGCCAGTGTGAAGCAGTGACAACCACCACGCGGGGACAAAATCACATCGGTGTGAAAAAGTGTTCCCCACTGGCGGAGCGAAACAAGTCAACATTTCCCCCTTTTGTCTGAGATGCACATCATGGAAACGGCTGCCGAGACGTGACTTTGAAATTTGCTGTTTGCACTCAAAAACCTGCAAATGTTGCTGAGCTGCAGCAGTTCTGCATAGGGGAGTGCGACACCCCAAGAGTTGAGTTGCAGTCATTACAGCTAAAGGTGACATCACCGAAAACTGACAGCTAAGGCAGTTATTGTTTCACACCTGTGATGCACATTTCATTGCATTCCACACCAAGGAAATGACCTATAAACAACACTTCCGTCACTTTCTGCTCTCTGCTCCATTTGTGTGCTGCTGTAGCTGACAAAAAAGGTGAGATGCACAAACTCAGGATGTTGGAAAGGGGGCAAATGCTTTGTCCCAGCTGTTTCTGACTGGAAAACATGCCAAATTTCGGGTAGAACCTCAGTTTTGAGTGTTATAAAGCATTATTTGCAGACCCGATGCCAGACCCTTCCGCTGATTCGCCTGCCAAAATGAGGAGAAGGCCGGAACCTTGCCAGTGGAACACGCACCGGCACCAGATTAGATTCCATCTCCCTCGACTTTGAAGTGGATCCACACGGCAGTTGCAGCACGAGGAATGCAACCCGAGCCTCTAGCGTGAGCAACTCCCCGGTTGAGATGGTATCTCTTTCAAAGGAGGGCAGAGCTGTGTGCTCGGTTGCAACTTTGCTGCAGCACCTTAATCACGGCATTTGAACCCAGGCCCTTTGCAAGGCAGTAGCTCTAATGACTACGCCACCTGCTGTTCCTGTATGTAAGATCTAGCTTGATTTGCATTGTTTGCATCCAGTCAGCAAGACCACATTTTGAGGAATGGACCTCTGCCTTGCTACATTGTCACACTTTTGGACTTGTTTTACATATGTGGATATACTGGCAATTTTTTGTGTTCTGTTTCTTGTTTTATATTGCCGGTGGGTCACTGCCTTTGTCAGTCAATATGATGTTTGGTTTGTAGAGTTTTGAAGATATTTTCTTCTACTGGTGATGTAAAATGACTACCAGTTAATAGATCATTACTGCTGTGAAAAACAGGGTTTGTCTTCAGTCAAGGCTACAAAGCAGAACATTTTGGTTGCAATTCTGATTTGGCCCAGACAGTTTTTCCTGTTCAGTTCGAGTGTGTAAACTACGCTGTGCCACAAAAACAGAACACTAGGGGTTCACGTTTTTCTTTTCACGGGGGGTGAATATGAAGCAGCTGTCTGTTGAGTATTGAGCCCCCGTTTTACTTGCAACAGTGGCAGTGAGATAATGCCAGTGGTTTCTCAAATTGCTGTGGAGATGAAGCCGCAGGGTGATAACCATCTGTACGGCGGTGCTCATCCTGCAAAGCCATAGAATTTGGTGCCTGGCGCCAGGGGTACTCCAGGGTACAGGTACTCTTCTGGAAGGGTATGTGTGAGAGGTGCATGCTGGGGCCTCCTTCAGGACCCCACAGCGCAGCCTCTGCTCCTTGGACAGGAGTGAGCTGTGGAAATGCTCTCTTGCAGATACCATCTGCCTGGTGCGGGCTGCTGCACTACGCTAATTATGGCACATTACGTAGCCCTTGCGACAGCTGTCAGTTACAGCCAGCGTCACTCTGGAGCTGCTGTTTATATGGCCTTCGCAGGGGTGGACGTTGTGCGGGGCAGTTTTGCGTATCCTCTAAATGGGTGCCTTCAGGAATCCAGAATGGAGTATTATTATTTATTACATAGCTAGGCAACTCTCACTCTGTCGTGTCAGGTACCCCGAGTACCTTGGGGTGGGCTTTGAATCCAGGTTCTTCTCGTGTATACCGTAAATATTTGCGAGCCAAACATTGAAAGTGTCTCCATGCAGCCTGATCTCTTTGTGTGCTGCCTTCAGATGGAAGTGGCGGTCTTACAGTCCCCCACAGGGATGTCTGGTGTATCTCATGGTATTTTAGTCCTGATGCACAAGTATGACTAAGCCTCAGTTTACTTCCTGTTGGAGAAATGTGTGACTATGGCAGCGGGATTTTCACGTGGAGCTGTGTTGTTCTTTGACAGATTTCCTACCACGGAGGTGAGGATGGAGGCGAAAGTGAGGACTCGGAAGGGGAGAACCAGGAGCTGGCTCAGATTGACAGGGGTGCGGCCGCCCTCTCGCAGGATTGCGATGTAGTTTGTGGTATTCATTAAGGTAAACGTTTAATGAGTGAAATGACTTGAGAGTTGATTTGACCGTCGTGTTTTCCCTCTCAGAACGGCGGCGAAACTGTGCGCTGACCCCGCTGGCCACCAGCCAGCAGCACAACCAGGGGACGCTGTCTCCAGCCCCGCTCCGCCGCCTGCGGGTGCTCCTAGACCCTGTGCTGGACCGCCATAGTTCTGAGGAGGAGCTTGAACGCATCAGCTGCGACTTCTTGCAGTCGGCAGGAGAGGCCAGGAAGTGGACGCTGCACCACTGCCCGGCGGACCACAGCAGTGCCTCCAGCGATGAGGAAGTGAAGGACCTGTGTGGGCCACCAGAAGCAGGGTCATGCATAGGTGCCTCTTCCAGCCCTGTGCTCTTCAGTGCCTCTCCGCCACGTGGCCTTTGGCCCCCAGCACGGGGCACAGCCCGCCCCATCATCCTGAGCCACTTTGATCAGCCGGCAGCACCCTACAGGAGGCACAGGACAGGGTACAGCGGCGAGCAAGGGAGGCCTAGCCTGGACCTGGAGAAAATGCAACAGGTCTGGCTGCTGCATATGCTACATACACAAACCCTCACACTCACTCACTCAACAGTCCAGCCTGGTAGCTGCAGTGAAAGTGGTGATGTGCGAGGCCAGGAATGTATGTGTCAGAGCAGGCAGCGTGTTGAGCTGTGGTGTGCTTGAAGCTCGGAGTGTGGAGGGATGAGGCTTTGTGTGCCGCCTTTCTCAGCACACCTGCAGACCCTCACAGATCTCCATAATTGCATGTCGTGTGACCCACCTGTTTGGCATGTGTGTGATGAAGTAATGGGGAGGTCTTCTTCTGCTTAGGATAGACAGGCAGGCTCTGGAGACCCTAGTATATGTGGGGCAGAAGCTCAGGAAAGAGCCAGCGATGAATGGCAAGGAAGCTGGACTAATGAACGTTAAAGCCAACAGCCGCCAGGGCTCAGGCTGTGAGAGCAGGGGGGTAACGGGGGGCTTCCATATGTCTCCAGAAGCTTGTAGGAAGGAAGAGCAGATGATGAGAGATGGGGGGTGCCTTGTGTGCTTGGTCAAGTGGAAGGGGAGTGTTCCTCAGCGGGGGTGTGGGGTATGTACAGGGGAGAAGTGAACAAAAGGGGGCTGCCGGAGGAGCCGAAAGTCTCTGGTTTCACTTTAATGGTTCCTCTGGGTCCTTTGGGTTAGCTGTGCATCCAGCATCGTTCTCCATCTGACTGCTTGTGTGAATACAGCCCCCCAATCCGGTGTGGAAGAAACAAGTCCAGAAGGCGACTGACGCTCGCCCGACCCCCACAGCAGCTGCTGCCCTGGGGTCCTTGCTGGACATTAGAGAGACAAACAGTCTGCAGCAAGTCAATAGTGACAGCAGTGTGTGAGCCTCTGCACCCTCCCTGCACGCTGCACTACAAACGCTGGTTTTTACACGGCGTAGAGCTGTGGAGCCCATTCACAGTGCCTTTAATTATTCACACTGTTTGCCTGGCAGATGTCCTTGTCCACCGAGTGCAGAGAGTGAGTCACATGGACGTGACAATCGGCTCCTTGTCGAGAGCGGGGACTCAGCAGGTCGGGCCACAATAGAGGGGTCTTGGATTTCTATGTCCATCCCTGGCATCTTGAAGCACTTGCGCCTGAATTATTTGTGGACAATTCCCTGATTGTGAAAGGAACGTCTCCTTGAGGAACTGGGCTGCCGTCCTACCCGTAGCACAGGGAGCAGAATGAAGAGGTTCTCTTCTTTGTACTAAATATTTGGAGGATAAAATTTGCTTATTGCGCTTTAGGATCCAATGTACATTAATGTGTGTTCTCCTGACATCTGGCTTTTTATCTTTCTAGAAAATGCTCCTCAAAAAGAACTGCGGTGGAAAAACGAGGACCATAAAAATTAGGGTAAGTTCTCGCTGATCTAGGGGCAGCTGGTCTTCCAAATCTCACTTTTAATCCCATAAGCTGCCCCAGTGCCTTCTGGGATTGCACCTGGAACAGCTACCTTGTCACAGTTGTGTGTGGCATTGCTCCAGCAGGAAACCTTTCTTCTTTACGTGGTTAAGGAACTGCCCAGGTGGACTAAGATGCTGGAGGAGTTCATATAAATACAGTTGGAGACCATCAGTGCTCAGCATGCTGTGAAGCTGCTGGAGTATAGACCCAGGTACAGGTAGAGGTCCATCTGTGTAGAGGGCCTGCGTGGCCCTGGGAGCTGCATGCAGTGATGACCTGCAGTCTTGGCAGCACCACCACCAGTCCATACGGATTAACAGACCGAGGGGAGCAGGCCAGCAAAATCTTACGTCACCTTGTGTGTGGATCACTCTCTTTCGCTAGTGCTACACTCATCCATGCTAGTGTTTTCTGGTGCCTCACCGCTGAAGTCTCATCAGTGATTCACACACTTGCAGTGAAAACACACGATATCAGTGCACATTCACACTGTCTGCGCCACCACACACTCATACCTGTAGGAGAAAACCAAGTGAATGGAGCAGCAGGTAAAATAGATGTTAGAGGTGTCGCCTTGCACTGAAAATTTGTATCCCCTCTACTGCTGAAGTGCCCTTGATCAGGGTACATACCTTAAACTGTAAAAATTACCCAGCTGTATAAATGGGTAACTCAGTGTAAGTTGCATTGAAGCAAAGCATCCACTAAATAAATTTAAATCTAAACTCCCCATGCAGCTGGGACTTGGGCCGGCTATTAAACACCTCTAGTGTGGGTCAGTGAGTCTCCCACAATGCCCCTCTCTAAGGAACACGCATGTCACATGCGAGGATTGCTGGACTATGCCAGTTAACGCTGCAGGTTGAGAAGGAATGTGGAGAGCAAAGGAGCGCTTGCTCAAGCATCAAGTCACATTCTTGTTTGGGCTGCCACCTCATATTTGCCATTTTTAGCCATGGCTGCTGTAGACTCCTGGTCTAGAGGCTCCTTTCCAGCATGCTGGAGATGATGGAGATGGGAGTGAAGGCGCCTCTTGTTTTTTCCTGGCTGAGTTCCAGTCGGCACAGGGCATGGGAGTAGGTTTGCTGCTGCGGAAGTTCAGCGGGTGCTGGTCGATGGCAGGACGCGACAGGGGCGTGAGCACAGGGACGTGGCTTCCTGGAAGCAGCCCAGAGTCCAGCAGTTGGGATTCGGGAGGTCAAGGTAGTGAGCCGATTAGCCTAAAAAAAGGGCTCCCAGATCAAGCGAGCAGCAGCACTGTCACTGTAGGTTTTACAGCAAAGAGGGCAGAACCATGGTCCTGGCACAAACCAAGTTGGCAAGATGTCAGAGTAGTTGACATGCAGACATCAAGACTGAAAAGCAGCTATGAGTAGACTTTGACCTGCTTTGGCCCAATAGTGTTGCTCAGATGGTACTTTGAGATGACAGGTTCATGTCTGCATGCTCACTTTTACTCAGTAAAGGCACCTGCTTTAACACATCATGGATAGCTGTCCACATGGACACCTGATATCGGTGCATGTCCACCTTGACACATCACGCAGCATCCATGGAGACCGGAGTCCACTGTGGATGTTACCAGGTGCTCAACAAAGTAGCCAGACAATCTGGCAAAGGATATTTTACACTATTGGCAGCTAACATGAAGACATGGCTGGATCACCAGCTGCTATGCACCTCCACTTGCTTGGTGTTCTGTTGCTGCTCAAGTGGCGTGGCGCCCATGGCCATGCAACATACTGTAACAAACTGTGCTATACAGTGGGGAGTGTGGAATGCAGAGCTGCTCTTCTGGAAGCAGTGGGAGTGACAGCGGAAGGGTAGGTGTAGAAGAGCAGAGAGAGGCTGGGCCAGTTTGCTGTTGGGGCTGAAGCAAGAGAGATGGACACGAGGACCACCTGCCTGCTGCAGGAGACCCGACAGCTGTGCACACATCTCCCCGCATCCCAGCCCTCGCTGTCCCAGAAGGTGCGTTAATCTGCGAGCCTCTGTGAAACTGGAGTGGCGAGCCATCGCGAGCCCCGGAGGCCGGAGAAAGTAGTGGCGCTTGCCAAGCCACACAAAGCCACTTCCTGCTGTTTCCTGTTGGGGAAAATGACTTGGGCCAGCTAATTTTAGAAACCCTTTATGATGTGCTCCAGTATGAGCAAAGCTTCTCCACCCTCTCCTGTTTCACGGAGCGGCCTCAACAGTCTTAACACGTTTTGTTGAGAAATGAAATCTTTGGCTGCCATAATAAGCCCATCAAATTTGAGCAGATTTAAATGTTTCCTTAATAAGCGTAATGACAGTTGAAATGTGCAAGGTTTCAGGTTGGTGGACTGGAGCTGCAGTCCTCGTGCAGCCTGCCAGCAAAAGGATTAGTCCATGCATCTAACCGGGCTTTAGAGCTGTAGAACATCCCGGGCCAGTGCCTTATGTTTAGGTTAACACATGCCCCGCAGGTCCATGGAACCCGCAGCTCAAGTAGGCTGCAAGGCAGGGAGGGACAACACTGCCGTGTTTCTGCTTGCTAAACCCATAATCTGGGACAGTCGAGGTGTGCACACCTGTTGCTTTTGCTGCTGTGTACAGGTGCCCTCCCTCTGCTCTGGGCCGTCTTCTCATCCTGCCAGACTCTAAGCCTCCTTCTTCAAGCCTTTACACCCCATGCAAGCTTTCCACTGGAAAACACAATGATTGTGAAGTCTGTATCCCGGCTGCAGAGCTGGTGATGCTGAAGCCCTGAGTAGAAAAGAGTGATCACCCTAGTTCACTGTCTTCTTAAGATCATTCTGCTGCCTTGTTTGATGGGTGATGCTTCACTTAGCCCCATGTATCTGGTCAACTCTTTTAAGAGAACTGCAGGTGGAAAGTCAAGTAGATGTAGCCAGCTTGACAGCTTTTTAGGTGAGGATTAACCCTATCCTCGGCTTACCAGGTAGTTCATGCAACAGACAGGTTAAGACACTCCGGTGTAAAAGAGAGGAGTGCAGTTAAGCATCCCATTTTGGTCATCTTCAATACAGCAGTAAACCCAGAAGGTCCCAGTTTGCCTCCACCATTTTGGTGTGTGACATGCTGCCCTTTCCATGCTTTTGGTGAACATCTCATGTTCGTACAGGACCCAGAGGATTGAAGAGACCGTGGTGATGGTGGGGCTGGCAGCCTACATGTCCATGAACACTGTGACAGTCTAACCACGCGTTTTTTCTACATTGCCAGTATCGTATTCATCGGAGTTAAGAGGTCTTTGTGGGAAGCAGGGGGCCAGGGCAGGCTGATGTAACAACTGACCTGCGAATGACCACTGGGAGCTGATTTTAGTGCTCAGGCTGCACCGTAAGCCTCAGGGCTCAGGCTGGATAAAGACGAGATTATCTGAAAAAGACGTTTGTGCTCATTCTGCCTCTTCCTGTCTCTGTAGAACCTGAGCGGTAACCGTCCACCTCCCAGGTACGCCTACGACCCCTCTATCTTTGCCTTCCGCTCCCTGAGCAGCGTGTCCCCCCGCAGCTCGCTCACCCCACCGGAAGAGCCCCCAGGTACCTGAAGATCTCCCAGCTTTGCCTTTTAAACTTGACAGCGGACTCCTCGAGAAAGTAGGGAAATGAACATCTATATACAAGTACATATATGTGTGTCTTTTAGGAACTGAAACCTTAAGGTTCATCTCATGGCAATAGTAGGACTACGTAATGCCATTACGGTAATGATTATCGTAGCAGCCGTGAGTAAAATGTGGAATATCTGGCAGATCCCTGTCTCACGCATTCTCAGGAATCCTGCTGGAAACACACGAATGTTGGCCTTCTCGCTGCAGAGTACCAAGGAAGCACTGCACCATGAGGTGCGAGACTCATTCCTCTGTGGGCAAAGGGAGGAAGCTACAGAAATTATGGGAGGGGGTGATGGGGGTCTTGGGAACAGCCTAAATATATCCACCAACAGCTCCTAGGATATTTCAGGTATTTCTTTAAAACAGCTTTATTTGGGCCTTTTCACACTGGTTTCAATTGAAAGCCCAAAGCTCTAATGGCGGAAGAAACAAAAAGCATAAGGTGGAAACTGAGTTTCAAATACGGCCAAAACCAACAAACATCCACTTGACATCTCAAACTAGTTAGAGAGTCTTCTTTCGGCTGCTCCCGTTAGGGGTCGCCACAGTAGATCAATTGTTTAGACTTCTTCCTGTCCTCTGCATCTTTCTCCATCACACCCACCACCTGCATGTCCTCCTTCACCATATCCATAAATCTCCTCTTGGGCCTTCCTCTTGCCCGGCAGCTCCATCCCTAGCATCCTTCTCCCGATACATCCAGAATCTCTCCTCTGCACATGTCCAAACCAACGCAATCTCGCCTCTCTGACTTTGTCTCCAAACCGTCTAACCTGGGCTGACCCTCTAATATACTCATTCCTAATCCTGTCCATCCTCGTCACACCCAATGCAAACCTTAACATCTTTAACTCTGCCACCTCCAGCTCTACCTCCTGTCTTTTGGTCAGTGCCACCGTCTCCAACCCATAAAGCATAGCTGGTCTCACTACCATCTTGAAGACCTCCCTTTCACTCTTGCTGGTACCCTTCTGTCACAAATCACTCCTGACACTCTTCTCCACCCACTCCACCCTGCCTGCACTCTCTTCTTCACCTCTCTTCCACACTCCCCGTTACTCTGAACTGTTGATCCCAAGTATTTAAATTCATTCACCTTCGCTAACTCTATTCCCTGCATCCTCACCATTCCTCTGTCCTCCCTCTCATTAATACACATGTATTCTGTCTTAGTCTTACTAACCTTCATTCCTATTCTCTCTAGAGCATATCTCCACCTCTCCAGGGTCTCCTCAACCTGCTCCTTACTTTCACTACAGATCACAATGTCATCCGCAAACATCATAGTCCACGGTGACTCCTGTTTGATCTCATCTGTCAACCTGTCCATTACCATTGCAAACAAGAAACGACTCAAAGCTGATCCTTGATGTAATCCTACCCCCACCTTGAAAGCATCCGTCACTCCTACCGCAGACCTCACCATTGTCACACTGTCTTTGTACATATCCTGTACCACTCTTACATACTTCTCTGGCACACCCAACTTCCTCATACAAAACCACAGCTCCTCTCTAGGTACCCTGTCATATGCTTTCTCTAAGTCCACGAAGACACAATGCAGCTCCTTCTTACCTTCTCGGTACTTCTCCATCAATACCCTCAGAGCAAACATCGCATCTGTAGTACTCCTTCTCGGCATGAAGCCATACTGCTGCTCGCTAATTGTCACCTCCCTTCTTAACCTAGCTTCCACTACTCTTTCCCATAACTTCATGCTGTGGCTGATCAGTTTTATCCCTCTGTAGTTACTACAGCTCTGCACATCACCCTTATTCTTACAAAAAAGTAGAGTAAAAACCATAAGTTTCACACAGTTGGCACCTACAGTAAGTGCTGTTGGGTAAGAGTTCAAGTGCCCTGGAGCACAAAAGCATTGCATATTTAAGAAAAATTCCAAAGTTCCGCTGCAGCATCTTCAAAGGTCACTGTCCTCCCAATCCGTGAGATGGTACGACGTGTAGAGACCTCACCTGAGCAGATGTGCACATGAAGACCATTGGCAGCGGACTGTCCCCTTTCTTTTTTTACACGTTAAATCTATCGGTTAATTTAACCATCTTTTGTGTTCGGCCGAATTCTGCATTATAGAGCACAGTGACAAATAAATGCACATTCCCCTGAAGCCTGAGCACAGCTTGTGAAGAACCGTTTCCTGAACTGGGCACGGACTTTTGTTCTGTTCTGCCCAGGAGACCTTTTCTCTGGCACTGGAGATAATAAACTGCCAGCCGTGGCACAGATCTCTACAACATGGTGACCACAAGTTAGCTTTGAATGTGTTACCTTTTATAAAGAGGACTTATTTATGCACATGAATGTACTCATGTATTAAAAAGTCAGATGCGCTGAGATTGGAATGCAGAACGCCCCCAAAAGGCAGCTGGCAGGAGTGCATATTTGCAAGAATGAGTGTCATACAGCCAGATGTGTGTGCTGCTTGTTGTCCATTTGTTGCTTGCATTTCCTTTTAAACAATAAATGCCTCATGAAAGGGATTCTTTGGCTTTTTGCCCCACAACCAGGTAAAATCTGGCTTTCGCACACATCTTACAGATTTCATTCCTCCACCGGTGGCCTGGTGGACTGCAAGGCTCCCATTAACTACAGGACAGGAAATAGTTTCCCAACTAGGGGAACTCAAGGATGAGAACTGGCTGCAAGTGTGTTTTGGCAAAGGAAAAGTAAACTGCACACAATTACACAAGTTCTCAAACCGCTCATATCGACCCACCAAGGACAGCTACTTAACCTAATGCTGCCGTCTGTGGGAGAGATCTCACCCTGGCAATGCTGACCTGGACTACAGAGTACCCAGAATATTCTATGTCTGATAGAATAACCACCCCAGTCACAGACGTACATGTGGCCAAGGATGAAGTATAGCAGGATGCCGTCCGCTGTTTATCTTGTGCCTTCCTGTTTGTAACACCCCATTTCCTTTACTTCATAGCACAGCTCCAAGGATGAAAGATGAAACCATGTCATTGTTTACCCACCATGTGGCCTACAAAAGACATCTTTAGTTGCATGATGCTAATGCTGTGGTGGATGGTAAAGAGATATGGTACCTCAGACTACTAGCAGCCCTCAGCACTTTGAGAAACAACAGTGTTAACGGTTAAGGAGCTGCCTACGAGACAGGTTGCTCATAAGGCCAGCAGCGATGAGCCGGAAGGGGGCAACACCCAGGGACTGGGCACCTAACGTACGCGCGCGCGCGCGTGCGTGCGTGAAAAGGACAGCGCTGACACAGAGCTCCGCAGGCGCGAGAGTAAGCCTGCCAAGGATGCAGATCCTCTCCACGTAACCGGACACCACCACCTTCTGTCCCCCCCAGCCAAACATCACACTCGCTCCAGTGTGGGACGAATCAGCAGGCCTCCGAGCGCCAGATCAGACACAAAGATGGAAAAAAAAACAAGCGGCTGACGTCAGCCTGGCAACACAGTGGAGGCTGACAGCAGGCATGGAAGAGAAGCAATTAGGAGGGTGGGAGCACTGGGATTTGGGATGGAATGAGCGAGTAAGTGAGCGAGTGCTGCTAGTCACACACTGCATTTACCCACCAACACCCTGCGAATTGCAAGAAGACCCAAGACACAAAGCGCTATTTATTTTTACAGTATTTAAAAGTTTCATTTGTAATATAAACATCATTTAAAAAAAACAAAAAAAAAAAAAACAACTTGGGTGTAGGGGGGCTTTGCTCCACGCTACAGATGGGGTGCCCCACTACCTTCTGGGATTGCTCGACAAGGCTAATCCTCCTGCAGGCAGCCTGCCACCCACCCACTTCCCAGCGCTGACTCACTCGTAATTAAGATCTGGTAAATGAGAGTGCCGGCAAAAGGAGGAGCGAGTGCGCACACCCCTGCCACCTTGGCTCGCCTGTGCCCCATGATGTGACACGCTGGCTGTCAGGTGGCCCCCTGAGGTCTCTGTAGGTGCATCGGTGCTTCCCCGCCACCACGCTGCCATTGTTTAGCAGCATGTAGATGGGGCAAGCGGCAATTCTTATTTAAAAAAAAAAAAAAAAAGTTTGCCATGTGATCCAAACTTAAAAGTTCAAATAGAAAAGGAAACAACTCACAATGTCATGAGCACAACACAAGTGAGCTCTCGTGTCTAGTGTTCAGCAGCTCCCCGGGTTCACTCACCGCCCGCTGGCAGGCGAGGGTGTTGACTTCCGTTCCTCCCATGTGGCAGTCAGGAGTCACTTGGGCCACAGAGTTCAGTGCACTGAGTTTCTTCATGAGCCACACATTTCAAACAGCAAAGTGCGGTGAGATCGGGGTACTGAAGAGAAGGCCCCAAAGCGCTGCCGTGCAGTCTGCCAACCCTCAGCTCTTTCAGTAGCCATACTTCTCGTTGAGGTGAGTGCGGCCATCCCCAGACTGACCTGCGGTACCACAGAGAATGCGTTTCAGAGGTTGGGGGACAGATACGGATGCACTCTATTGTGCCACCACCATCCCATTGGAGACCCTAGTTGCTGCACACAGTCCACTGAACACCAAGGCTGGGAAGCGAAGCACTGCATGCAACTGCACTTGGCCGCTAACTGGGGGACACGGCCACCCCTATGAGGGCCCCCGACTGGTACTGTACCACACTATTGACTGACAGCGGACAACAGTGGCCATGCTATGCTACTTGGACCACTGAGCAAACCTTATTTTATGTTTTCTTATGGGTATTGCACTATTTTTGTGTCTTTAACAAAACACCGTGCAAGCAATGCCCATGAGCGAGCTGCACCACCTCTGCAGAGCCAAATACGAGACTGTTAATGAAAAACTACTTATAAATGTGGTCGGTAAAATGAACAGGGTGCTAAAAAAAAAAAAAAAAAAAAAAAAATACACTGTAAAGTGTGATGCCACTTGGGCATTATTTCATACAGGCCGCCTTCATCTGCACACACCTCTTGGGCTGAGAACATCCCAAACGCTCCTCACAATTGGCCATTAACAGAAGGGATCTACTTGCTGCTAAGAGGAGCTTGGCAGGGTCTGCGATTTGCAGCCTTATCTTACCATGGTTTTGTGACTTTGATGTTCATTCTGTGGACCTTGATCAAAATTTCTACTTTCTACATTTCCAGCTACATTGGCCACAGGCCCTCATTTACTCCACCCCTTCATCAACAACAAGGTTTCAGAGGTCTTGTGTTCTCACAGCAGATTAGAAAACTTCCGTTTCCACAGTAGGTTGGGGGGAAAATCCCTTTTTGGGTTAAACACCATTTAATTTCCAATTGCAAAGTAACATTATCGCTTAATACTGTTAAAACTGGCCAACCATTTTCATTACCATTAATTTATTTTGGTTTGGGGGGAAAACATGCCTTTTATGATTTCCTCAAAATTTTGATTAAAAGAAAATTACACACAAATGTGCGCACAGAGTGCGCCCACAAAATGACATCATCAGGCTTTAGCACCACGGCATCACAGCTACGCTTTGCAACTAAAGCTGATCTTGACTGTGTCACATGGTTCAAACATGGGCCACCATTTACACACTGCTCTGACCTTTTTTAATAATAATAATTAAAAAAAAGCAAAGCACAATAGGACCTGGTGAAGAACAGTCAGTAATTTATCCCTTGGCTTTTCTGAGAAAAGACATTTAAATACAGCAATTTGTCTCTCAACGTATGAGTTGAGGCTGAAAGTGGGAACATGGGGGAGGACTTTACCTGCAGGGGGCATCCAGACACAGTAGTCCGGGTCATCTTCAGGGTACTGTGCCGACAAGGTGGCAGGAGGCTTAATGATGGAGTAGGAAAATGTGAGATGTTAAACCTTGAAACAGTGTATTTGTGTTTGCAGGTGTGGACTGCTGCCTTTTTGTACCATGGTACTCACCCTACTTGGGGCATAAACCTTCCTTTTCCCTTTCGATTGAGGGCTGATTTGGCTCAGCTTCCGCTCACTTTTGGGGCCTACAGACAGACAAGGCATTTCACTGTGGAGCCCTATCCCCATGTCTGGCAGATACTGAGCCCTTTTCACACACTCCTCCATAGTGCCTAGTGTTCCACTGAAGAGTTTTACTCCAAAGCAGGCAGACACAACTTGCATCTCTGCTGATGCACTCTGCTGTTTTTACCTGGGAGGGAAGTGGAAGAATCACCATCTCTGAGGCCTGACTGCTCAGCTTCTGGCTCTTCCCTGTCTGGTAGGACAGCACTCTCAGTCTTCCTGGACCCTGAAAACAGACAGACTTCCAAGTTAGATACAATACTTACACAATATTTTATATGCAGGTGCAACAGTTGTGCAGATCCGCCAGGAGGGTACAAGCAGGTTCAGGCACTGATGGTCTGTACAGTTGTATAGGAAACACTGGACACTGTATAAACTTCACAAAATGACACTTGGGGAAACATAGCATCTGGTCATTAAAGTGGCCATGTTACAGCCACTGAAGCTACGTCTCCAAAATGACTCGCTTTTGCCGCCTACTGGAGGAGAACAAAAGTACACATGCCTCAGACTAAGATTTTTGCAAAGGCTGCAAACAGTAAAATGTATCCAGGGGGGACTTAAAACATTGTTAGCACGTGCTATTTAATACATTTAATTACTTCTGATATCAAAGACTGTAAAAGTTACCCATGGCTGACTGAGCATGTAAAATTGGGGGCTATGACACTAATTAAAAACTGAAAGAAATATGTGATGTCTTTCAACCTGTGGTGGTGTGTAGCTGGGACTCTGTTCTCTGTGCCACCGTACTGTGCTCCTCTGTGAGCTGCCGTGTCTCCTCCTCCTTTGGCAGTCCCAGCTCTTTCTCCTCCTCTTCGTCCTCTTCTTCCTCACAATCAGGGGGCAGCTCCTTTGTGTTAAAGAGCTCTAGGGGCAGGCTGGGTCGTTTTGGGGGCAGTTTCTAATGGGAGGAGATGTGTTAAGGACAGTCCTGTAGGAGGGTCACCCATACTCCCTGGGGGGGGGGGGGGGATATGCAGATGGGACTACATACCCCGATGGTGCCTGTCTTCAGTTTAAATTTGCACCCGCCCTTCATGGCTCCAAACAGCGGCAGTGAGAGCTTCTTGGCCTTAGTGGACTCAGTGGGCTGGCTCTCCACCCTGGGACACAGAACCAAAGCAGTCAATGTGTTGATGTTGAAAAACCATACAGATGAAATGAGAGACTCCAGCACACTTACCCTGTCTGTAGTGGTGGCAACTGTGCCGGCCTCGTCAGCTCGACCAGTCTGCGCAGGTGCTGGCTCTCCTTTCGCAGTTCGGCCATGTGTACGTGCAGTTTCCGGCGTGCTACGCTGTCCAACGGCCCCTGGCTGCGCACAGCACTCATGAACGCATCCAGGGGATCCTCTGTTGATGACTGCTCACTGCCTACAGGATAAAGAAATGGGTAAACATACAGTTGGGGAGGGGCACAGACACACGGTTAACATACATGTTCCCACCTTTCCCTGAAGAACTGAGCTTCTTCTCAGTTTCTGCAAGCTCCTTCTCCACCTCAGCCAGCTTCCCCACCTTGAGACAAGATGCACTGTGAGTGGATGTAACGCAGCAGACGAGACTACTTCCCGCAAAGCAAATCCAGGCATCAGTCCTCATTGTTTACCAGCGAGACATGTGTCTCAGGCTGTTCTTCGATCTTTCCAGCCTTCTTCATGCGCTCTTTCCTCTTCCTCTCCACAACCCCGGTCCTGTCCAAAAACGTGTCGTCGTCGCTGTCATAGAAGTCCTCCTCCTCCCAGTTCTTCTTCTTCCTCTTACGGGACACTGAGTGGGTCAGTCAAAAGCACAAGCTTGTGTCAGAATAGAAACAGCAGGCATGTTACCTCTGTAACTGTCGACAACAGTTTGTGACAAATTTTTGTTTACTTGGTCCTTGCAAGTGGCAAGAAGCATCAGTCAGATGAATATGTGCAAAATGTACAGTAAGGTTTCACATTGACTATAGTGAGTGAGCTAGGGGCACAGTCTGTACCCTGATTACCTGCCCATGATGAAAAACATCCAGACCATACTCAGGGCACCCGTCTCATACAGACCTGCCTCCTGGCGCAGAAGGCCACGAGCCTCCAGAATGCGACAGGCCTCGAGTGAGCACTGTACGGCTGCCTCCTTCTTCTTGCCTGAATGCGTCACCTCCGCCACAAGCTGCCTGCCAATGGCGTCATCCACGGGCAGCCTGGAAATGGGGCAAGACAGACCAAACACCACCATGGGCACTTGTTGGAGCCTATAGGTTCTCAGCTGTGGCACTAATCTCCTGGTGTTATTGTACAAGTCATTGGAGAGTATAGGGTGCTTAGCTTTTGCCTATTTTTATAGCTAGGTTCTCACCTGAAGCAGTTCACATTACTTTTGCCAAAGACCAAGGGGACCAGAACACACAACCTGATCTGTCACCTTCAGTTACTTCATTACAGAAGTGCACGTGTGAAGAAAAGAACTGAACTCCATTTCATTGGATTTACGCTCCCTGTATGCCACCTGGCATTCAGCAACAGGTTGATCCCGCTGTGGTGATTAAAGTCACATCCATTGATTTAAAATACGACAGTTAAAGTGGATTACCATCTAATAGAAAATGAGGTTTTAGGAGGACTGGTGATTAAGTTGCTGGTAGCATATGATATCTCTGACATCCAGGCTACAATCAGCTTGCCACCAACATGACCCTGCACTATACAAGCAGCTGATGAAAAGGGATTAAAAACAACTGACAGTGGATTACCTCACTCTGCAGGTCCAGGTCCCATGGCCCTTGTCCTCATACTCAAACTCCAGCTCCTCTCCTATCATCACACAGTTAAAGGGTATGACCATCAGCCACTGCTCTGCCCTTACTATTCAATGTGACCGAGGAGCACAGGCTTCCACAAAATGTTAAAGGCCTTCACCTTCCCGGTCATAGAAGCCCTGCAGTGCTTTCTTGGGGTCCTTCAAGTAGGCCGCCTCCTGGTCCTCCTGAAACTCTGTGGCAAAGGGGTTCTCCTCACTCTCATCCTCCTCAGCCACAGGCTCCTCCGCTAGGAAAGCACAACGACAAACAGGCATACACTCATGGACATCATCTTACAAGTGCAACTGGGACTGGAAGTCTGTTCATAAATCAAATGTGCAACTCCAAAGTCACAAGCTGCAATAATAAAACCTGCATAATACATGCACCCTTCTACTTATTAAAGTTAAATTCTTTAAAATCCACAGAAAAAGCTTTAATAAATTAAAAATACCGTGTTACACTTGCCATTGCCAATAGCCACCTGTCCAGTGTAAATAAGATAAAACTTTATTTATCCTGTGCTATCAAAACTTTATTTATCCCAAGGGAAATTCTATCTACACTGGACAAGTGGTTAGAGGTAGAACTGCTGTAGTCAGCTGTTACCCTAAAGAGTGCAAAATGAGGTCACTACAGAACAGCAAAGCCCTTTTAAAAAGGGAAAATTGCATTACAATTCATTCAGCTACTAAAAAAACCCATCACCAGCTGACTGAAGCATCGAATTTTTCAGCTTCAGGTCCCTATCATGTATCAGATGTAAGTAAGCAAAATCTAGCAAGCAAAATACTTTGTAAGATTCTCCTAATTAACATTTTTACCAACTGTGAAGTGCATTAAACGTAGTTTAAAATGACCGAAAATAAAAGTAATCCTCATAAATCCCTACTGAATGCAGGTTTTTGACCACAGGCATATTTTCTCCTCTTTTTCTTGATCACTTAGGAACAGCAGAGCAAAAAAGTAAACACTGTGACCATTGCAGAAATGCATGGAATGAAGACCGTCCCACACTTTTATGGTTTTTCCATGCTAAGTGTGCTTTATTGTCAACTAAAGGTGGGACACGGAACTATGGGTCATTTTCATCCCTGAACTGAAATTTTAGAAAGAAAGAATGCCAAATAAAATGTGATTTCAAACCAGTGTACTTGTGAAGGGCGGCCCTACAAAACACGCAGCGACCACAGATGCTTATACCCATTCCCCAGGAGCAGCCAGCATCCTCGGTGGAGCTCCTTGCACTGCTCGACTCCTTCCTGCTGCCATCCTCCTCCTCCTCCTCCTCCTCCTCTTTCTCTTCGTCAGAGCCATCTCCCATCATCCTCTTCTCCAGGGCCTCTCGGTGTTTCCTGGCTCGCTCCTTCAGCTCAGTGACCGTCAACTCTGACTCGGCCTCCTCGTCCGACTCCGGGCCCTGCGGAAGGAGAAATGTCGACGCCTGGAAGTCAGCTGTTCGCTGGGGACGAGCGGCACGTGGGGCCAGGTGTCCGGGTGCGAGGACTCACCTGCAGGACGAAGAGGCGCGTACTGCCGCCGAAGCGCAGCACATGTCCCACATGCACACGCACGTATGTCTTGGGCGGGATCCTGTTCTTGTTGACGAAGGTGCCATGGGTGCTGCCCAAGTCGAACGCGTACAGGCCGGCATGCTCGAGCGGGCGCTCCCGGTACTGCACCACGGCGTGGTAGCGCGACACTGACGGGTGCTCCAGCGACACGTCACACACAGGCAGGCGGCCCACCACCGAGAAGCTCCTGCCGCCCAGGGGCACCGCGGCCACGATGGCGCCGTTCTTCAACACCTCAAAGGAGTAGGGCGTCGGGGGCGCGCCGCCCCATGGCGGCTCCGCGTAAGGCAACGGCGGCGGTTTGGCGGGAAGCCGCGCTCTCGGTCTTGCGCCGTTTTCGCGCTTCTCTTCCGCGTTAACTGCCTTTTCTTCGTTGCCCGAGCAGGGCTCCAAAGCGCCTTTGCTGGCGCTGCTTGCCGCTTCAGCCACCCCCGCCTTCTTGCTCAAGGTACTGGGAACAAGAAATAGAGCGGGTTTTTTGAACGGGTCGCTTTCTCCGAGCGCGGCGTCTTTTACCTCAGCTACCACTTTATCCCGCACACTCTCATCTGTGTTTGTTTCACCGCTCACTTCCATTTTCCCCTCAACTTCTTGCTCCGTTTCCATCGTACACAACACATCTGCCATCTTCGTTTTGGTTCGAACTTTAAATTCTTCCGTTCCGGGTGAGGGATCTATACGGTCACTTCCGTTTCAGCGGAATATTTTTTGGTAATAAATATATATATATTTATATTTATATTTATTATTATATGAAAGTGATATGGAACAATATTATACATACAATATAAGGAAGTTTGGGACAATAAAGGACATCCGTGAACTTGTACGAGTAGCGGAACCACGAGAATTGGTGTGCGTTTCCGCCCGGACTGGAATAGACGCCCATTTACCTGGTTTCATTCGAACAGCTTGAAGCTGCTGCTAAATGGTGTTCAATAACTTCTTTCCTTCATAGCGAATCTTCTCATCTTTAATGTGAGTGTCATTTTACGTTTGTATAAGCAGTACAAAACAGATAAACTTGAGATGCGGTGGTGTTGGTGTTTAGGGGCAGTGCGGCATATGAGATTGGCTTCCTAAATTTGTCTTGACTGATTCCTACCAGTTTGTTGTATTAACTTCTTCCGTGGAAGTAAATGCGTTGTAAACTGAAAAAGAGTTGAAAAGCATTTAGGCGGTCTTCAGTTTCATGTTTGTTGCTGTGTTTTCGTTTATAACGGTGCACCTCTGTCCCGTAGAGTTGTGAGGGCTTCTTTCTGCTGATACACTTTGTTATGGGTGGCATTTTTGCTGTTAATCGCTGTGGCGATTTTATTTGCAGTGGCTTACTGTGTGAGAGCTCTCTGTCACCTCTGGACTGCTTGTTGTGATGTATTCGTTTATACACTGAGGTTAACTTTTTACTGCCTTAATTCAGGGTAAGTACCATGATCGGGGATACTACAGCAGGGGTTGGTTTCGAACCCAGAATGTTCATGTTGCATGGTGTCAGTTCTAACTGCTACATCACCTGCTGCCCCTGAATGACATTAATTTTACGTATTAAGATTGGTATTTTGTGATTCAAAGTTAGAACCTTTGTATTAAAGGTCAGAGTCTGTAATCACTGTTGTACCTGCACCACTGTGTGGTGACACTGAACCAATTTGCAGAATTTCTGCAGTGGATGTGACTGGGAGGCTGAATGATGCCGTACTGGGGCGAAATCCCAGTCCCAGCGGCGCCGCCCAGCCGTAGTTCTTTCGACCTGCTGCAGCGGGAGTTCCGCTCAGTGGAGATGCAAGACCCACCGCTGCACCAGCCGTCGGCCCAGCGCCCGCGCCCCACCACCATGCTGGACATCCCGTCTGAGCCCTGCAGCTTGACCATACACACCGTGCAGCTGTGCCAGCATGTCCGCCGCCTTCGGAGCCTCCTGGCTGCTGCCCAGGGCCAGCAACCTGCAGAGGGCGCCACCAAGCTTGAAGACGGAGAAGCTCTGCCCCCTCGCCCACCTACTCCCCCTTTACCTGAGGACCTGCTGCCTGTGGACAGCAAGGTGCCTCACCAGCCCTTCCAGTTAAGGCACAGTGACCCAGAGAGTGACTTCTACAAGTAAGGCTTGTTTTGCCTCATAATCATTTTAAATTTCAGGGTTAAGCTTACATTTCGTGTTTCATCATGAATGTCACATGATCATCTTCACACATTAGACTTGTAAAACGAATCATGGTTCAAATGTGGAGTCACTTCTCTTGATGTTGGTACATGTACAAAGTGACTTATAATTTTAATCTTCTGACATTGATTTACCCATTTATACAGCTGGGTTTTTTTTTAATTGTACCAGTTCAGTGTAAAGTACCTTACTGAAGGCTACTCCACGGATTTGAACCATTCAGTGCCAAGCAGCAGCTATGAGGCACTATTCCACCTGGTGCCCATGAGTAATACAAGAATATTTTCAGTAGAACTGTGTTTGTTTCACTTCTTTTATTTGTTGCTCTTTAACCCTAATTTTCCCAACAGATGTGGTGAAAAACTTAACGTGAAACCAGCTTGGCTTGAATCATGAACATCCGAACACTGAAACCTTATTTTCTTAGACCAGCAATTTCTTTGGGGTAATCTTTAAAAAAATAAAAAATAAAAAAAAATAACAGGTTGCATCCTGGGTTTACTCAAGGAAATGTATGCTAATTTGAATCTTTACAGGTTTTAGATAGAAAATTATTGTGATTTTTAGAAACACTTGTTGGCTTTTGGAGCTACATTTTTAGGTGGAAACTCCAAGCTGGTTCCTTCCGTGTAGCTACTGGGAAGCACTGGAGATCCACTGCCTTTCTCAGACTATACACTGAGTCAAGGTAGAAGGTATTTCCACTCTGGTGGATATGACTTAGTTGTTACAGTGCCTTCCATCCACAGGGGAAAAGGGGAGCCGGTGACGGAGCTGAGCTGGCCTTCCTGCCGCCAGCTGCTCTACCAGTCTGTAGCCACGGTCCTGGCCCATGCGGGCTTTGAGTCGGCCCAGGAGAGCGTGTTGGAGACCCTGACAGACCTGGTGCACGAACACTACCTGCGCCTCAGCCGTCTGCTGCGGGTGGCTGTTGACCGTGAGGCCCGCCTGGGATCCACGCCCTTCCCCGATGTGGTGGAGCAGGTCTTCCACGAGGTGGGCGTGGGCAGTGTGCTGGCTCTGCAGCGCTTCTGGCAGGTCCGCATCAAGGACTACCACAGCTACATGGTTCAGGTGAGCACCATCCTTCTCGTGTTCTGTGAGTACAAAATGCAGTTTGCTTCCTCTTCAGCTTGAAAACAAATTTGGGCCCAGAAGTCTGTTGGTAACTTGAATAACTCCTGTGACTGGAGCTCAGGTGAGCCGGGAGCTGTCTGAAGAGTATGATCGCCTGGTGAACCCGGAGAGGGCGGCTGAGGACTCCAAGCCGCTGAAGATAAAGGAGGAGCCGTTAAGTGACATTGCCTTCCCGGTGAGCGAAGAGCCCGAGGCAGACCTCGCCTCTGGGGACCAGGCCCTGCCCATCGGGGTGCTGGGAGCCCCCAGCGAACGTCTCACAGGCGGGCCGGAGGCAGAGAACTCACCACACACTTCAGGTATCGTGGCTCAAAAGGAAAAACCAAGTTTCAGATATTTTATTCTAGATGCTGTAACAAACCTTAAATATTTATAATTTTGAAAGCATGACTCTTATAGAACATTGGGGACACTGAATGGCTGTTCTGTTTATTTTGTGTTTTAAAGCTACAGCAGCACCTGGAAACAGCTCCCCTTTGTGGCACCTGGCACAGGTGAAGATGGAGCCCCAGGATGGCGAGGAGGGCCAGGTGTCGGGACATGGGGTACTGGGAGGAGATGTGTTTGAGGATGAGCCCATGTCCACCATGAGTGAGGCGGGAATGGGTCCCTCGCCAGCTGGTGCGGCCTCTGATGGCAGCTACGCCTCCCATACTCCTGACTCTCTTGTGGAAAATTCACCTGTCTTCAACCAGCGGCCCAGAAAGCGTGCAAAGAAGATGTGAGGGATGCTGGGGCCAAGAGGCATGGTCTCTGTCAGAATCCGGCAGGGGAAATGTCTCTCAGTGTTCCTCCTCTGCTCATGGCATCATGCTGTCAGATATGAGACAAATAGTTAAATGTATGACTATCTCCTCCTTGTCTCCTGTCCTGTGTATTGTTTTGGTTGCCAAGTTCCTCCAGTGAAGCCTAAGGATGTTTTATATTCTGAGTGATTAAAAGGTTTAGAAAAGGGCAAATGGACTGAATGATGATGAACCTGATCGATACGCAGTGTATTGAATGATGGTAAGCAGCCTCATTAGATCATATTTTTGTGCAGACTAATCCAGTTGAATTTTACATTTAATAAAAAAGTATAAATAATGAAAAAAGGAAAAAAAGGTGTGTGTTTGTTTGTGTGTGTGTGTGTGTGTGTGTGTGGAAGCTCTTCGCTGCAGACAGGAGTGTCAAATTCTGCTGCTTGATGGAGAGGAACCAGAGTGTGGCAGTATGAACATCTGGGAGCCACATGGGCCAAAGCCCTTCATTAACTATTCATTTCCTGACTGTGCTGCACCTTAATGGGGTAAAAATGCAGTGTGAATACCCTGTGGCGGCCGGCCGCGTTACTCTAATTGTGGTCTCCAATTATTTGGTACAAGCAGATCAGAAAACGGTGAAATTAGCATCTGTTTACCTTAATGGAACAGTACAGACGGTGTAAGACGTGGTTATTACAGCTGGGTGTCGTCCGCTGTGGGATGTGGAGGGACATCAGTCAAAGGATTATGGCAAATGAATTACAGTGTGCATAAATCTGCATGATAATGACAAAGATATTTGATTATCCACTGTAGTGCAGCATTGTTGCTATTAACCCGTTGTGTCAAATGAACCAGCAAGCAGGTGGGCTTTACCGTGGTAAAATGGGCTGACCACAAGAGCAAAGTGCAGAAGGGATCTGGGGAGTCTGCTCAGATCTCTGGACTCAGTGGTGAGTTTTGCTGTTGTGTCTTTTTTGCAGGATGTTTCAAGAGTTTTTTAAAAATTAATTTATCTGACTTTTTTCCCAGGGTGATTTACCCATTCATTCAGGCAGTAATTTTTACTATAAATTCAAGTACTGACAATACTACAGCAGGTGCCTTTAGATTCCAGAACGAGATCTGTAACCACTACACCACCTACTGAACTCCAGTTTCTGTGATTTTTTTCTTTGCCAATTAAATATTGTTATGCACACTTTTCTGCCATCCCTACGTGGCTACCCAGTCCAACACAAGCACATTTTTAAAAAATGTTTCTAAACTTGTTTGGGGTTTTTTGAACATAAGTAATGCAGTTTTTCATCTTTATGCAAGATATTTGGATCTATTTTATGTCTGCTGAGACATCAGACAGACAAAATTACATTTTTCCAGGCTAACAAGTTTACTGTATTAAATAATTTTACAGGTCACATAAAATAACGGTTTGGCCAATCCAAGATTTGCTCATTGTCTTACGCTGCAGCAGGGCACTTATACTGCAGTACACTTTTACTAACTGATGTTTGTTGTGCTCATTTTGTGCCTATTTTAAACAAGACCAAGTGTAAGGGTGCAGTACCACATTCCTGCAGCGGGAGGCAGTGTTTGCGTTCCCTTCAGGGTTTCCCACCGACCAACTCTTGCCACTGTGTTGCTCTTCCTGAGCTTCCAGCACCAGCAGTGGTTTTCTCGGAGATATAACCGTCCCCAAATGCCATCACTACCTCCACCGAAAAGCTCTACCCCTGTACGGAAGTGGAGATGCCGAACTGGTTGTTTCGGCTTTCCGGCGGTCAGTAAGAAACTCATGGGAGCTGACCGTTTGTGCAAACATTTATGAGCTCCATCCTAGTGGCCGACGCCCCTTCTGTCACTCTGTGAAACAGCGCTGGTGTTGGTGGAGTCTTCATTCTATATGTGTTGTCTTGTAATGCCGAGGCCTGTTGGAACCGCAGCACACGCTGGGAGTATTGTGGGTTCCCATGCCATCAGTCCCGGCTCTAGCAAGACCCACGGCGCATAGCTCTCACGTGAGCATCCGGTTCTGGTTCCCATCAGCCACTGGGGTGGGGAAACTACAATCTTATCCAAACGTCCAATCACAGCGAAGAACTGACATAGACACCGTGGATCAGCAGGATGTTTGCTTACATCTGGAGAACATGATCCTGGTAAGTCTAGAAGTTTCACCAAAGTCTTCTGAAGAAAAGCAGGCAGTGCAGTAGTTAGAGCCACCGCCTTGATGGACCTGGGTTCAATTCCCCCCTCCTATTATAATACGCTTGACTAAGGCACTTACTCAGAAATGATGTAATAAAAGTTTCCCTGCTTTATAAATGGGTAAATTAGTGTAAATAAGGTGCCGTGCGGCAAGATGCACATTATGTTAAGCTGATGCTGGCTGTATGAACTAAAGCAGTTCAAATATAAGAATCTGTGCAGACACCACAGTGGAACACTCCGAGTTTCACTGTGCTACATCTCATGCGGTGCACTGGATGTGCAGTGCTTGGAGATGGAGGACGGAGATGCAGGAGATCACATCCATCCATCACCACGACACTGATGTCTGGGGCCCCGTGAGGTTTCCATGGCGACCCTGACCCTCGGGGTTCACAGCGCAGAGCTCATCCCTACCTCCTCCCCATCACACAGTCTCTCAGTACTCACAGCCAACCCCCTTCACTACCTGCTGTTTTTTTCCAGAACCTTCTCCCTGGCTTTGGATGAGCTCCCCCTCCCCATGCAAAACAATGGCTGAACAGTGTTAAACAGCTTCACAGGCAGAGGAGCTGCTTCTCACCACAGCTCAACTCTTCTTCTGCTGCCTCTTTTTGGATCTTTGAGCAGCATCTGTACTCACTGCTCCGCCTGTCGCTTCCCCATACCACCCCTATGGACTTATCATGCACGACTGACTGTACAAGCATCTTCCTAGTTTCCGCTGAGGTTTCCAAGTTTAGGTTTCTTCATTCAGACTTGAGGAGCTGCTGTACTTGGCAGACACAAACCAGTATGGCGTGGATGTTTCCGGAGGCCTCCAGGTCCTGGAGAGATTTTTGCACAGACCCAAATCCTTTTGTTCATGTTACCATGAACCTCTTGGTCATTTCCTGCTTCCTTTCAGCTGGAGAGATGCGAAATTATAAACTGCATCAGAATGGCGTACCTTTCCACTCGGCCTGATTTTCTCCAACCGTTTATAACCCCCCGTCTCTGCATGCTGCTTTCATTTTCTTATGTTTTGGCTTTTCTGTTAAGGGAAAAACATCACGTGTCATCTTAAGAGACAAGGCATCAGGGAGGGCGTGGCCCGCACCCAGGATGTTCTCATGTGCAGGACGGTCAGAGGGCTGTGAGCACATTTTGTCCTCGCACTCAACGCGGACGAGTATTTCACACCTCCGACAGCCTGTTTACCTCCGGTGTCAGCAGTTTGTGCCCAGAATGTGACAAACAGGGACTATCGATCCACCAAATGCACACAATTTTAAAAGAGTGTACTGTTTTTTCGCTGAACGGTACACAAAAAATTTGATGACAAATGATGGCGGACAGTGCAGTTCTGTGGTCTCTGATGCTGCCCGTACAACCCCAGCTGCTGTAACAGATCCTCTTGCTAGTTAATGATATATGTGCATATACAGTATTACATCACATTACGTCGGTGAAGTACGAACCGGAGAATGAATTCATTGTAAAAGTTTGCAGAGCCCTACCTGACTCCCTAAGCCATTACTATAAGTCTTCTGCAACAATAATTTCCCAGATCGAGTGCACGTATGATTTCATCTGAGTTAAAGAAATAAAATAGATTTATTTGTGAAGTTTGAGCACTGTAGCGAAGTTCAGAGTGGAAACGCAGCTCTGATGAAAGGTCTCCTTGTTGTGTGAAGATTGCTTTCCAATGCAGTAAAGCATGTATGTGCTTCATGAGGGATTTCATATCTCATCTGTCAGTCTGCATCTCCTCATGACCAGCAGTTCATTTGGCCAAAATAATCAGCTTCTACTGTGGAAAACTTTGCAGAATTTTGCAGTCACCGAAACACTCAAAGACTGAGCGAGATGTGACTATGCAGCTACATGCACACGTAAACCAGCGATCGGGCTGAATGGACTGCTTTGGTCTGAACACCGAGGTTACAAAGCAATCTTTCATAGTTAATGAAACGGTTATTTAAGGGGAAGTTAGCTGCGCTTTAAGCGATTTGTGGTTTTCCGAAAAAAATATTTTTTCAGTCAATATTAAACCATAAATAATTGCAAAAATCCTGCTATACATTTCTGACTTTTTTGCAGGTGCGGGACCAGGCAGTCGACGTACACGCTTCACTTACACCTAATGCAGGAAATAAGTCAGGAAAAATTACAGCGATGATCCTTTACGTTAATGTGCGCGAGTCCCAGTGGTTTGCGGTCTCCTTGAAGAGGTGCGACGTCGAGCTTGCAGACCAGATTCCCTTTTGAGTCACTTAGCGTTAACCTTTAATTTGCAGCAAATGAAAAAACTTTATCGGTTTCCCTGCATGCCGAGCTTCTTACGTCTCCCGCTTCACTCCATTTAAAGCGCAGAGACGTAAGCACCTTTAAGGCATTGTGTTGAATACAAAACCCCTGTGCCTGGCAGCTGGACAGCGCTGGCCTCCGAGGGCTTCTGTGCAGGTGAATTTCATTCCCTCTGCTTTGCAGAGCACAAAGACCACAGGGTCCGGGGGATACCGACGTGCCCGTTGTTTGTAGCTTACAGTTAGATAAAACCACTTTTTTGACTGAGATTTATCCAGAGAGCAGAAATGATCGGGTTTGCACCCCTATCAAAAAAACCTGAGGTATTAAATAACACCTTAAACAATTGTTTTGAATTGTATTTCAATTCCAAAATGGCTAAATCAATAGGGCCACAGGTGGTGTCATGTTTTGAGTCTGCAGTCCACCTTGCAGTCTGAAGGGTCGCAGTTTGAATCCCCTTCATCAGGGTGTTCACCCCGAATTGATGGCCTAAAGACCACCCTGCTCTATAAATGGATAAATCACCATAAGTACGCTATTGTACAAACCTCAGGCTGTATGCCAATGATGATGATGATGATGATGATGATGATGATGATTATTATTAATAATAATAATAATAATAATAATAATAATAATAATAAATCAAGGTATAGTGAGGGAAAAATGGAAAGGCTTCCTGTGGCATTTGGTCAAAATCATATACATTTGGGAGTCCATTTCACCCGGACTGATACAACTATATTCAATTTCATATAAGATTAACAGGGCATTATGAGGGAAAGGGCATATTGAAAATCTCTCCAGGACTGTAAATCAAGCAGGGGTGTTTTATGGCTCCATTTTAATGCAACTTGCAGTTCCACTTTCCATGAAATGGTAGCAGTGAGATTGAGAAACATCAGGCAGATCTCCTGAGAGGAAGTTTTCCACCCGAATGGAGGAACTTGGTGAAAAGAAACATTTTGTTCTGGGCATGGACTGGTGTGTCAGTTACACTTTATCGACACTGAAATAGCATAAAACTCAGCAATGCTGCCTGTTTGATGGTCAATAGGCCTCGAAAATTCACAGGAAAACAAGTTTTTAATTCAAGCAAGACTTCGGTACGCAGCCCGTCGGCGGTCGGCTGTCGCTCCCCCTCTGCGCTCTTCATTTGTGTAATTGTCCAGGTAACTGGATCTCCTTCGGGTCTCTGCAGAATACGGAAACTCGCATGCTCAGTAAAATCAATGGCGGCAGCAAAATGAATAGCGCCTTATCGATGCGTTCCTTTAACCATCCCGATTTCGGCTGACAGCAGTGAAATTGGTGAAAAATGAAAGCATATTGTTTGCCAGAGACTGCAGCTCTTACTCTAAGGGATGAGAAATCTATGCTGCGCCATGGAAATATCCTTTCACCGCTCCTTTGATAAAGTACAACCAAGTCTGTTGTGTGTTAAGCCATAAATTATTTAGAAGTGGATATAATAACATTAAGCTGTGTGGTATTCAGTACTGAAAAATGAAATATTGGCTTTGGTTATTTTTTTCTAGATAGACGTTATTCAAAACATGAAATTATTGCTAGTAAGTGAGATAAAAGCGAACATTTAATGAACTTTAATGTCTCGTACTTTTTCTTGTTTTTGCCAGCTGAAACTTGTCACATCAGGTATTCACATATAACTTTTAAGGTTTTTTAGCATTCACACATGAAACTGACGCATGTGAAGAAGCTGATGCACACGACGTGAATAAACTTGATATTTTCTTTGCGCACCACCTGGGTAACCTGTGACCGTTTACTGTGTGGAGATGTCCACTCTGTAGAAATGAGGGCGATGCCCGTATATAACTGTGGCTGCACCTCAAAGAGCTGTGGAAAATCACGAGGAGGAACGTCTCCTTGCCTCGAAAGAGATGAGAGTAGCATCTCCTGGTTCAAAGTCCCAGTTTTATTCATGCTATGACCAGCTTTGTACATTTCATAAATCATAAAACTCATGGAAGTCCCCGATAAACACAGGAAACAAAGTCCACATTGGAAAACCAGTTTGGAGAGCACTTACATGGCAAGTGCAATAGAAATGCTCAGAGGATAAAAGAAGGTGAAACACATTTGGCACCAGAGGGCCTCTGCCGCTTGCCCCCTCCCTCCCATCTGTGGACCAGGAGGGCTTCAATTATTCACGTTCATCCTTGACTGCTGCTGTGGGCACCCCTTACCCACACCCCGGAGGATGGTCTTTTGAAGACACCTCTCCACAAGCTTAAGGTCCTTTATTCAAGATGTACTAGGAAAAAGAGTAAAAATGACTCTGGTCAGTTTAACACAGTCATGATGCCCTGACATTTACAGAATAATGCCAAACTGCTTTAGCTATGAAAGAAATGTTGCTGCCTTTGTCCATCTGTCAACATGCAGTTTTTCAAGTCACACATTTATTATTGGATTGCATATTTTAACTTTTTGGGATTATCGCTACCCATCTGCTATTCTGGTGTCAAGATACACCATTTAGATTCAGTATAAGAAGCAGTGAAACGTTCAATGCTCCTGTATAAAACAAACATTCTGGGGCAAAAAACACACAGTAACTCCACAACCAAAGAGCATAAATCAATCTTGTGGACCGATTAGTTAAAATATAAAATATTTAGGTCCGGCTGTTAGGGAGAGTCTGTAAACCAGGCCTGTTGGTTCCCACTGTCCAGCTTGGAGGTGGCAGCATGATGGTGTGGGGCTGCATTGCTGATTGCACAATCGGTGATCTTTACCACGTACATGGCAATGTCAACGGCTACCATGGCACAGTTCAGAGGCTTGCCATACCATCAGGGTTACAGATAGTTTAATTTTTTAGCAAGATGCCAACCCAAAACACATCTCTAAATTGTGCAAGAACTACCTGGCGGAGAAAGAAGATGAACAACTCAAACACGGACATCATATGTTGCCCGGTATGATAAGCCCATTAAAAATGGCTTCCAGAAACTGCTCAGACTTGTGCCTGGCACTGAATAACGCATTATCAGACGTGCTTCTCATGCTATGTGAACATATTTGACTCTGGCGCTAAAGCACTAAGGTTTAGGTATCACCGCACTGGCAATTTGGCTTCATGTTCACTTATCGCCACTGACAACATTCGTGTCCTTAACAAACTGACACACACGCATACACCCTGTAGTCACAGCGAAGAAGAAGGCCCGACACTGTGACAGAATTTGGTTTTAATTAGAACTGCTTGGAAGCGAGAAAAGGTAGGAACTTGCAAGCGTCAGCTGCAGGAGTGAAAGATTAGTGGAGATTTGCAAGCAAGATTTGTTCAAGGGAAAGTAATTGGCACAGTGTTGTTTGAAGCTGGGGGACGGGGGTGCGAGGATTGGCGGATGCACGAGGTTATTACTGAACGAGAGGAGAACGGAGATTTACTGTTCAACTCGTGCATCTCGCAGAACTGCTTTAGCATCTTTCCAGTAGTGCTCAGGTGGCACTTTGTGGTGTTGCGGTGAGGTTGTGGTGAACACGAGAGAACATTTCCTCCTGGTATGAAGGAGATCATCTCATCTGTGCTCACGTACGTGTAGTTTCTCTTGTTGATGGCTTCGCATGGAATCAGGAACTGGATGCTTGTTCTGGGGTGACCCCATCAAATCTGGCACATTCTGCATGACTGGTAATTCACTGGCTCTCGTCCTCCTCTCTGGTGCTGTAAAAAGGCATGCTGGGTAGAGCCCAAGCGCAGCAAGAGAAACACAGTGATGACTGGACCGAGTAGGGCGGGAATGGTGGAGAAAAGAGCCGACCGAGGCTCCAAGACAAAACACAGCCCTGTTTTTGTTAAAGATCAATAGCTGGTGAAGATGAGGCGCCAAAGGGAGCAGATCTGCAGGAAGCAGCACAGCTGCATTACTTGCTTCGGCATCATGGAGTCTGCTCACCGGTGGGTGCAGGAGGTTAAAAGTGCACAAGTGAGTAACAGTCTCTCTTAGCGGGTGTGTATTGGCTCCACGGGGGACACCGCGCTGCTCATGCACCTTCCTGCTGGGCTTCCATCTCTCCTCCATACAAGCTAATCTCCATTGCATACTGACTTTAATGGCAAAGTGGGATGGGACTTCTGCAGAAACTTTTGGGTCTCTGCATTTTTGGGTTAATAGAAGCAATCAAGGGAGGCAGGTTTAGAAAACTGCTCACTGGCTTTCACCCACCAGGGCAAAATTTGCCCATTTTGGAGCTCATCAGGTTCAAGAGTCAGGCTTTCCCCTCAGCCCATGTCCGTTGCTCAGGTGCACATTACAACCCATCAACCGACAGCCACACCTTATGTGTTAAGGTTCCTAAAAGAAAAGGCTATGGCTAAGACGTCTTAAATACTTGCTAAACTGTCACCAGTTTCACCTGTTAATATGGAATCCCATCGCTATTTTCACCTCTACACTCACATAAGACGTGCACATACCGATCCCTGCAAATAACTGTACCATTTGCGCTCAGCATATTTCTGCTCAAACTGTGTCACTGTTTTTCTGTTACTTTATTTTTGTTCTGTTTATTAAATGTCTGAAAACCCATCCCCTATGTCAAATTCCTCATATGTGCAAATGTATTTAGCCAGCAAACTATTTTTTCTGCTTACATTGGTAGGAAATTCCATTTCCTGGAATATGAATGGCTGAGCGAGAGGAAAGATGAAATACTTGGCATCCTGGCGCTAAAGGATGGTCGATGCATTAATGGGCTCCGGGAGAGGTGCCGGCCCCACGCGACCCCGCCTTTTTGCCACAGAAATTGCAGCGGTGGCACGATCTCACGTGCACGGAAATCGACCGCCGGTGCCGCTGGCCTGACCCCATCATTAACACACGAGGGGTAATGATCACACGGCATGAACAATGGCTCCTCGGCCCCCTGGACGCTCCCTTGTAAACACAGCTTTCATCTGCTTGCAAGCACCACTGAGAGGCCTGTAAAAAGTAAAATTCTCTTTATATTGCACAAAAGTGCAAGGGGCAACAAAATATGGGTTTCTGCTGCCGCTGCCTTGGCTAATGGAGTCAAAGTACTTTGATGGAAAGACCTGGAGGGGAAACAACATCAGACGGGCTCAGCAAAACTTCTGAGGAAGGTTGGCATGAATCAGTGCAGTAAGCACCTCAGCTGATATCTCTCACCCGCCCTTAGCAGCGGTCTGTATGTACCAATAGCGGTGGTGTTAGAAGCTCATAAGCCCCCCTCGCTAAGATTATCTATAGTACCAGTCAGCCACACTTCCTCCAGATGGGATGGTGTGCGCTGGGTACTACCGTCATCTCGCAGCGCCCAGAGGATGTCAAGTCCAGTCCGGCTCAGTCTGTGTGGAGTTTGCGTGTTCTCCCTGTCTGTGCAAATTTCCTCCAAGTGCTCTGGTTTCCTCCCACAGTAAGGTTTTTCAGCTTAATTTGTCTCTCTAAATTGCACATAGCCTGTGTGTGTGTGTGTGTGTGTGTGTGTATTTTTGTGCATACTTTCATTTGCTAGCATCCAGCACCTAGTACCTAGCATGCAGTGGCTCCTGGTCCCCAATTCAGTAGTGCGGGGGGCCGGTTAGTTCACCTAAGGAGGATGTTTGCTGGGCCAACTGACTGTCAAGGGTGTTTATAGGAAGCCGTAGTTTCCAGGGACAACAGTGGAGCAGTAGGTCTATCCTACAAAAGATAAAAGAACTGCTCGAAGCATCTATACTCATAAGAGGACATAAAAAAATGACACTTTGCTCCAGGCCCGTAGGTGTGTTATGATCGCATAGAGGAAGGTGCGGTGCAGAGCAGCCCACAAACATGCTTCATCAATGAAGGAATCCATCCAGTTCATTTATAAACATCGCATGGATTCTAATCACCATGGGAATTCGCTGTGCCTGCAAGAATGCATCTTCCCTTCATGAGACAGAAGCTGCTTCTTCATACAGTTTCAGTTCCAAGTCTGCTTGTAGCCTCCTCTGAGTCATCTTCAGCCCCTTATTAAAACAAGGAAAGGAAAAAATTGTGTGTTTTGAAACTTTATTTTTCTTGGGAGAGAAGCTGACAACTTCCAGGAGACAGTTTCCGGCCGGCCTGTCTCGCTAAGCGCCGATCAAATCCTGGAATCATCCTTTCGCAGCAAACGTTCCCTGCAAATGCCGAGAGCCGGGGCTTTCGCAAATAAAATATATTCCCCTGGGCTGTATTCTGTTCGCCATTTCATCAGGACCCAAAGACCTTCATTACCCACAAAGCTACCAAGACGATGTCTACTTATTTAATTTTCGCTCCCTAATATCTCATACTCTCCTCCTGCTTGGGCTTTCACCGACGGGATTTCTTTCCGAAGTGCGGCTTTTGGTCGGCTTTTTGGATTTATACATTTAAATAGGAAGTCTGCGTGAGATTGCTGCGCTGACGGAAATGAGAAGGGCGATGGGGGAATTTTGAAGGAACCCTGCGTGATGCCAGGCATCGGCACAGCGGTTAAGCTAAGGCCTCCGCGCGCAGCCGAGCCCAGACGCTTCTCCCCAGCACCGGACGTAAAGAGCTGCTGGCCAGTTGTGCGTACGTAAAATTGCTCTCAAGTTTGGACATCTGTCGCCCTGTCACCGTCCCTTGATCTTGCACCCGCAAGCTGTCGATTCTTCTTGCCGTAATATCTGAGAGCGGGCCGAGATGGCAGCTGCTGCTGGTGGCAGCCACAATAAGATATATGGCATTCTGCATGTACATATTTATTTTTGCAGGATGTGCTAATGGCTCTATGATACAAACCCGAATTCTCCCAGAAAAATCCATCTTAGTAGCTTGTAGGAAGTCGCTATGGTCACCGCATAGTACTATTCGTATTTCTGCAAACAGCTGTTCCTGAACAAAATGGTTCTGGAGTTTTCTGCAGCTGCCATGAATTACAAGTGAGTAACTGCGCAATTACATGGATGTCAACTGTGAATAATGTACATTTTTTCAGCGGCTCTAAGTGATCTGCATGTAGATCTTCTCGCATTTGAGAGCAGCTCCGTGTGTGCGAGTCTGAGGTGGGATCCGAAGGGGAGATTGGTTATTTTTAGGGACAGTGCATGGCAGTGTGAGCCTTACTCTCCCTCCTGTGGTGCTCAGCTACCGGGTGACAAACTCATGTTAAGCAGCTTCCAGTGTCTCGATATTCTGTTTGAATCTCAGCTGTTGTGACACTTCTGCTCATGGCTGATATGCCACATCATCCATTTCCTCGTTCGCGTCAGTAAAAAAAGTTTAAGAAGCTTTGGTCACAGCAAAGAAAACTGGAATTAACTCTCAAAATGTGGCCGAACTGCAATATAAGGAATTTCGCGATGCCTCTGATATAATGCGGAAATGGGAACAGGACTGCTAAGGAACCTACAGTATTTACTTAAATAAATGCCGTTTGACCTGAAAGGATTCCCGCAAACTCCATTTAAATCCGAATTGCTTTTACTCTCACGCCTCTTTCCCTCCAGCATGTGAATACAGCCATCAAATTGGATTTTGACCCTTGGGGGGAGATGCGGTAGAAAGAGTGGCAAAAGGAGATGTGGGTGAGGGGGTTCACATCACAAAGCTGAGTAGCTCTGAAACCTGGAAAACAGGAAAAAGGAATTGATTTCAGTATCACGATTTTTCTTTTTGACTGGTTAGCATCATGCTAATCCACTTACGGCAGCCATATATTGCAGTCATGAATCAGAGGTGTCCGAAAGCCTCCTGTTTGGCGAGATGAAAACAAGGCACTCGAGCTCCTTTGAGTCTGAGCAGTGAGGCCTGCACGAAAAGAGAGCGGAAAAACAAAAGCATTACACCTCGCTGAACGTTAACAGAAGCGTATCTTTGGAGTGATTCATTGTTTTCAAACCGGCAATTTTGCCCCATCTCTGTGACACGCCTTAGAGGGACATTTGGACGAACGTCGCCTCGGGCAGCTGGAGGAGCGTCGCGGCCACACGGCTGGTGGTGATCGATGGCGTGGGAGGGAGCGATGGGGTCACGTGGGCCGGACCCCAAGAACAGCCCGCACCCTGGGTTCTGGCTCCACTTCCCACTCGGTGTAGTCAACCTCCAGCTGACCGCAGCATCATCCTCATCAGCACCTTGACAGCAACCGTCTGTCACCCACGTGTTCGGCTGCCGCCCCAGTCGTCCTCCGTCAGGTTACGCCGCGCGTTTGTATGTCGCCCTAAGTCTGTGACTCACTCCCCGGCTCAGACAGCGTCCTGGGTGGACAAAAGCACAAACCCAGCAGCAGGCTTTTAAAGTGAAAATTCATCCCGCACATCCCGCAGTTCCACCCGCTCACTCCATTAGCTTACAATTAAAATGTGTTCACGGAGCGCTTGTTTGCCGCAGGTATGGCTTTCGTGGTTGCGCATTTCATTGTCGGGATCACACAAGATTTTCTGTGCTGGCGTGGCTGACAGCGATGTGCCTGTACTGACGCCTGCGTGTTCTTCAAGAAATGGACCTCGCTCGCATCCAACTCTCCTTCTCACACAGGAATTCATGACTGAGTGAATGAGAACTTCGTTGCGGTCAGCAGCACAGTGGATCACACAAGCAGCAAATAAATAAGCACAGCAAGTCAAGCACAGGAACAAAAAGAACACAAAGAAAATAAAAATGAGTAATGAGCATAATAATAATAGTAATCATCACTTTTCTTTTCTACCTGTTAGCTTTGTGCTAATCCATTTATTTTATAAACCAATTTTGTGAAATTTTGTTTGCTGGGATTATTAAAAAATTGGATATGGTGGACCTTACTTTTCGCTATGATTTAAATAGTGTGAGGCTGTACTTCTCCAGCAGTGACACGACAAGGAGCTCTGACAGCACTGACGGATGCAGCAGCATCCAGAAGCCATCACATCTGCACTTAATAACTGGAACAGATCTTGTCTGTGCCATTAGTGCCTGAGAGAAGGAGCCTGTCGGGCCATTACAAACTGGGCCTGCACCTCCTCCATGGGGGGCATCCTGTCTACCGCTGGTCAGTGTCACCTAAATGGTTTTATGGGAGGGAAACATTTAGGCTGCTGTTCCTGGGATCCTCCATTATTTGAAAAAAAACCCTTTTGAACCCCTCCTTCGGAGGGCCGAGCAGCCTGTGTGACCGGCAGTTCCTGTAACTCCACCGATAAATCCGCTTTGACTCACTAGTCCTGACAAATAGCCGTGCAAACAGGATGGGCGTGAGCTGATGCCATCTAAGTGACAGTAATGTGGTGATATCACTTAGTTATGATTCACAAAAGCGGACGTTAAATATTTTAAAATATAATAATAGGAGGAGGACACAAATATGGGGCCACCTGATGTCCGGGGGTCATGCCACCCCAGTGTGTGAGACCTGGATTCCCACAGCTCACATCCCTAAATCCCCGAACCAGTGATTTAGTCCCTCTTTTTCCTCAAAGGTCTTTCCTTTTGTGGCATACAGGGCGCGCACACACACACACACACACACACACACACACACACACACAGGACACCCCTACTGAACACCCTACGACCCCCAATGCAGATGCCCAGTTATGGCCAAACCCCTCGTTGCCATGACTCCCCTTTTTAAGCCCCTTCTTGCCACAGTAAGAGGACATTCCCTGGAGTGAGAGACAGCGAGGCAGAGCCCTGTCCCCATCCACTTTTCCCCAACACCTTCCCCAACCTACGAGGTCCAAAATAAAGCAAAACTAAATCCAAACTCCTGAGTCTGTGTCCTCTTGTCCCACGAATGAATCACACCCTTCCTTTCAGCGGGGGCCTTGGTTTGCGAATGGCACTCGTGTCTGCTCATCTGCTCTTTGCTGATTTCTGGGTGTGAACATGTCCAACAAGTGCAGCCGACTTGACAACACCGTCGCCTTTCAGTCCGCTTTGCTGCCTGATCATTAACTTGGTTTTACTGTGCTTTTGGGTATCTGAGAGGGAAATGACACCCTTGAGCCCATTGAACCAGAAGGGATGGCAGGGGTCATTAATAAGGAACTTTTCACCTTTTTTACCTCATGTGCAGGGGGATTTGGGAGACAGCAGACAGTCCCCTGCCCAGTTCAGGCAGCACACTTCTTTCCACCTGTATTTGGGAAAATATTTGTTTTTTTTTCACAAGGCTATTATGTTTGACAACAGGAGAGATGGAAATATGATTAATGCTTTTATTAGTTCATTTCTGCTGGATTTAATCCCCTTTTCAGGGCGACACATGCACTATAAATATAAAGTACAGAGTATAAAGCAGCTCAGCAAAGAATACATCAATTTATTTAAATTAGCCTTAACAGCCTGGTATTACATTGCAAACTCACGAATCGAACGTTACTAAACTATTATTGTAGGCGACGTGGAAACCAATGTCTGTAATGCACACTTTCAGAAATCAGAAAGTTGACTCACGCACGTGCAAATTTACCAGTTAAACAACAAAACACTGCAGCCTCGGCTGCTGTGAACTGGCACGAGGATTGAATGCTCACTTTTCTTATGAGAAAATTAATCTCTAGGGTCACTGCACAGCGTGTCGTGTTCCGAGCGGAAGCTTCCGGAGCAACAGAAGCGGGCGAGTGAATTAACAAAGGGAAGACATAAAAGGTAAATGCATTGTTGTGCAAACTGTTTCATTAAACAATATCGTTGCGTATATTGAAATGTTACAACTTTTAATATTAAAATCCCACACAGTTATTTTAAATGGAAACACTAATAAAATCTTACTGGAAAATATTAACAACTACAACAGAATGAAAAAAGTTGAAGGCAAAAGCACAAATTCTCCTCCTGATGTGCTTTAAAGGCACCTCTGAGCCACCTGGTCTTCTGCCTCCTTATTTACTTGGTGAGTCAACCCCTCCTTCACCCTCTGTGCCACCAGCCTGCTCGGGGAATCTCTGAGAGGTGTCGGAAAGGACCAGAACACACGGCCCGGAGGATGCCCCGCCGGGCCAGCAAGAGGGTATTTAACCTCGCTGACCTCGGCAAACACAGAAAACACCTGCTGTCTTCTGGAGAACAACGGGAAGACAAATGATGGGTAGCAAAATGTTCCTGCATTTCACTACCAATGTTACCGTGTTTTCGCCCTCATCTCCACAAAGTGAAATGAAAATAAATATGAGGAAGAAAATGAAGCTGAAGAAAAGACGGTGATACGAGGGTACTGAGGAAATGGAATTATTACAAACATCGAACCGCTACAGAAATGCGGAGCGGCAGAACTGCAGCGGACGCTCACGGGTCCGACTCGCAAAGCCCTGTTTGTAGAAAAAGGATCTCCTAAACCACAGCCCAGCTGCTGTGAGGCACCAGTGCTACCCACTGTGCCACCACTCTTGATCTCAGCTTCGTGGTGCATGAAGCCATCACCTTGCTGGTCTCATGTGTCACGGAAGCCTACACGTCTGCTGGGTTACGCGAACTTCTCCACCGGCTTCTGGATTCCCTTTGGTTAGTTGCTGAAAGCGGCTATGTGATCGCATCGCCTGGATTTCAGATGTTCTTTGGGGCATCATGTCTCCAGCACAGCTTTCTGGGTATATTAATCTGTGTCAGCGGCTCAGTGTGGGACTTTGTTGGCGTCTTTTCAGCCTTGTCAACCGTGGGCACTTGAGGACATCGATGCCTGTGCGCTCCCTGGCGTCTCACGTTTCGGATATCCAATTTGCAGAAATTCTTCAAGCGTGGCTGTCGAAAGTTCCTCATTCTCCTTCTGTGATGGGATTATCTGGCAAATAACCACGAGTGGGAAGACGCTTATTTCCCGTCTTATGCACACAAGCGTCTCCTCACGAGCCGCAAGCCGGAGGTTTTTTCTTCCTGTTCCCCAGACGCTGCTCATCAGGAATAACCAAATTCATTTAATTTAACCTTTGCTACCTGTTCAGTTATTTACCTGTCTCTTATCTCCAGAGCAAATTACAATGTTAGCTTTGCACGCAACAGTCATTTATTACCACTTTTGCTGCAACAGAAGTACCTTGATCAAGGGTACCACGGGAGGGGCGGGAACTCGAACCTGAGGCCCTTGTTCACGAGGCAGGGACTCTAACCACTGCGCCACCTGCTGCCTGTTTGCTGCAAATGTACCACATGCAGGCAGAGTTGGCATCATTATAGCCGCATTCTTCGGTTCAGTTGCCAAAATGTCGGCGTTTCGTTCACTTGTAGAAGTGACATTTGATCTGAACGAGGATTCGGAGGAATTCTGGAACCGGTAAGCTCATAGTCCCCCCCCCCCGAATCCCCCCAGCTGGAGGTGCTCGCGTCGCTTTTTGCCACATTGACGTACTTGCTCTGCTCACCTAGGGGGCCCGAAAATTTTGTGTGGTTTTTTCACGTCGCGGGGGGCCGAGCCCCTAACCCCTGCGGTGTGGGAGGGTCGACTGTATTTGTTTAAAAAGGCTGAAGTAACTGCAACTTTGATCTCCTTCTTAAAGCTTATTGTCATGTAGGCTGCTGCTGGCCTGCTGTTTCAGTAAACAGGGGTGGTGCTTCAATGCTCAGCAGAAGCAGAGACAGCTGTGGTGCCTGGATGCCTCACATGTGGCCATTAAGCTCATGGCGGAGCTCATCATCTTCATCGCTGCAGAACCATCCAGAACCACGGGGCACCCTGTCAGCTGTAATGGTTATCGCTGAGAAATGAGTAGAAAGGCTACATCATATCAGGATTAGCATCTATTCATCCAGTTTGGAGTCAGAGTGAAAGGATGCAGGCTGTTACCAGCGGCAACAGGACGTGGCTGTAAATCCTCTGGCTGGACGTGCCTGTTAATTGTTGCTACTTAGTACCGAGCACACCCGCCATCCATAGACACCCCATTTACCACTATTTATTCATTTATCTGACACTTATCTCCAAAGCCACTTACAGTTTTAAGGTACCTACACTGATTTATCCATCTATACAGTGGGGTCATTTTACCCTATTGATTCAGGGTAAATACCTTGATCAAGGGTACAACAGCAGCTGCAGGGGGTTCAACCCTGGTCTTGTGACTGCAAAGTGCCAGCTCTGACCATGATGCCATCTGCACTGGTTTGCCACAGTAAAGCAGATGCACCCTCCACCTCCCCCTTTCAGGCATGCTCCTACACCATGGTAACGTTTATGGAGGCTGGGGGGGGGGTTCTTCTGAAGCCCAGCAAGAGTCCCTCAGGGCCTCGGGTTCAATTAATCCCTGCGTGAGATGAGCTGATCTGGACAGCAGCCTTTACTTCAGCCTCTTCCTCCTGTCCTCTGTGAAAAACAATTGGAGGCGGTTGAGGCTGCTAGGGTCAAACCGCGGGGCTGTGATCGCCATGCCGAACGCGCGGCTTTCGGAGAGAGACGTGCTGTTGGCTTCGGAGGCACCGAGTGTCACGCTCACCCATCGCACCGGGGAGGCGGCGATTCGAGAGCCTCATTAATCTATGCAGAGCCTCCAACAGCGCTTGTGCTTCTCAGATGAGGCACGGTTGTCTGACAATAATGCCATAAGCTTCCTACAAATTACGCTACGTGCTCATTTCAGACCGACCCTGTAACCATGACGACGTGACAAATATAACCTGTGCACCGTGGTATTTTCGACAACACTCAAGGGCAGTTTCCCCACTGAGAAGGGTCACGGGGTCCACAGGCCATGCATTGCCCTTAGGACTCTAGGACTGAACCAATCATCCTTCCGGCTCAATCGGTTTAACCTCCGTGCACCTGCTGCTGAGTAAAATGCTTGGTAAAGTTTTTATACTGCGGTCTTCTTGGCCCATGGTGATCGAGCACAGGGAATCAATTCTGCTGCCTATTTGTGTCGAATAGCTTTAAAGGGCCAGAAAAAACAGATTTTGGATTCAACTGACAAAATTCTACAGTTTATATGTGAGTACTTCCTCGCTGTTTATTAGATAATGGCTATTGGATATTAGATACCGAGTGATACTGGCTGATTTGCTCAGACTTGCAGAACAATCTTGGTTCTCATAACAGCGACTGGGAAGCACAGGCCGAGGAGTAACTGATGGGGACTGAGGAGGGTGTGCATCTCTCCACCTCAACGGCGTGCTCGGAAACAGGAGGAAGCTGTTTACCTTCTGAGCCCCCCACCAGCTGCAGTCTCCTCAGAATGCCCTCCGCTAGTGCCAACCACATGCCACAGTGGCCATCAGACCAATGTGAGATGTGGCACTTTTCTCCAAGGTGACCCACTGAGCCTCTTACACTGATTCACCCACTTGTGCACCCGAATTGTTTTTACTGTGTTAGTTCAGGGTCAGGTACCCTGGTCCAGGGAACTATAACAGGAGCAGGTATTCTGACTATTCTGAGACAGTTCTAACCACTACGCCACCTCCTGGCCAGAAGCGCTGAGACACGTGTACAGTTAGGCTGCCCAGCGAGCCCGTACCTGTCAGTGTGCCTCATCGGTTACCCGAGGTGGCCATGAAATGGGAACGGTCATGTGACCAGGGCAGTGCACACACCCCTATGAGCAGCGTGTGTGACGGCGATGGCGGTGAAATAATGAAACGGGCCGGCAGCAGGCGAGAGCGTGCCTCAATTGGACAAATGCGCTGCGGCAGCTGCTGCCGTGCATGTGGGGAAGCGCAGTGCTGGAGATTTGCATAAGAAAGCCGCCGCAATCTCCCTCCTTGTAGCCGACGGTGCGATGACTCACTGAGAGCAGCGGCGAATCGCGCCTCAAGTCCACCTGTTCGGGAAGCACGTGGACCGCGCTCGTGTGCAGGGACACGGGTTCGAGCTGAATCGCTACGTGAATTTTTCATAGGGATTCTTATTAATGTGTGCTGGTGGAGGCCTGGGTTTGGTTGTGGAGTCAGGTGTATTGGGGGGGGGTGAAGATGTCGGTTTTGGGACGGGCACCACCTCTGCACACTCCTTTTCACACCGGGATTCACAGCCTGAGCCGAGCAGATGTGCCGTTTTGGCTTGACCGTTCGAACCTGGGAGGAAGACCCGGCTGCTGCGGCGACCCAGTGCTCTCAGCGGAGTGTGAAATTAACAAGGTTCGTCTGACCCCCCCGGTTTCATGCAGGCAAACTGTTTGGGTGTTGCCATGGCAACCCAAAGAAAATTAACACCTTGTTTTGTGGCGGTGTCGAGAATGCACAACTTTTGTGGTTTTCGACTCAAAATATGTTATTTGCAAACTGATGGCTGTGGAGTGTGGTTGCCAGGGAAATGCCGTTTTCCCCAAGACTTTAACACATTTGTATCACAGCGCTGTCCTACGCACAATGCCGACACTCATCAGAGCCCAGAAAAGGTGTCGGTTGATATAGACAGGAGGACGGGGGCTCTTTTGTGGGCCTAGAAACAGCAACACATTCATTCGTTTTGCTCACATGTTTATACCATGATTCACCCATTTACACTGCAGGGTATTTTTTACTATGTCAGTCCAGGGAATACAAGTACAATAAAGTAGGTGGGTTCTGAACTGGAATCCTCCTGGTGCAGTGTACGAGGGCAGACTGCACGCTCCCTGCTGCCCCTGCACTGTCCTCCTTCATGGCGGTCAGAACTGCATGACAAGCCGATGAGTTCCTGCCTGCGCCCACAGCACAGTTCAGCATTCATTTTCCTCCAGACAGCTGCACACAGCTGTCAGTTTGTCCCCAGGTTCGAATCTGACTGTGAGTGCCAGGGGTGTCTCAGTTTGGGTCTGAATGGTCCCCTGTGATTGTGAGCAACACTGCAGGCCTGCAGATGGTCTCAAACCACGATGCCATCTACTGGACATCCGAGGAGGAAAACCAGCGTAGCATGACAGAAGGCCGTGGGTGAAATTGGGCGATGATGGAAGCGAGCGGGAAACTGGGAATGAGTGTCATTCGGCAGCTGTGCGATCAAGACGTTGGCTTTGATCCTCCTTGGGTGCGTTTGCAGACACCTTAGAAAGAGGAGGGGAGTGCCGGAGCAGCCGCAGGGCAGGCGGCAGGAGGCAAAACGCCCCACACGATGTGGGGATCACCAGGGAGGTGGCGGGAGGGAGGTTCGGGAGCAATGACAGCTTTGTGAAAGCATTGTGGTGTGTGTCTCCGAAGGGGGGTTTGAACCCCCCGAATCAGTTTTATCATTCAAAAAGCATCAGAAAACGGCTGAAAAAGCAGACATCCCTCAGCTGAATCACTGGTGCGCTTCTGTAACGCCGAACACCGAAAAGCTCTGCGAATGAAATCGATGCTTTTACTGTCCTGGCAACACAGCTGATCCGCCTGCCGAAATCACCATGCGGGACAGCGGAAATAACTCGTAGCCCGAACGGTGACATCCGTTGTTTTCGAGGAACATGCTGAGGAGAGTTGAGCATTGGTGAGGAATCGGGACCATGAAGCGAGAGAGCTGTAGGAATTAAAGCGGCAGGCGCAACCTGTTTTTGTGATGCTAATGAGTCGGGATGCCGGGAACAGGCAGGAGTGCCCTGGGCTTGCAGGGGCACCGCGGCGAAGGTGCCCAGGAGGGAAGCGGCTCTGAGAGGAATAAATGAGAGGAGTAAAATGGGAGCATCCAGGGCCCTCTGGGGGGTGCAGGAGTTTCTCTTCTTGCTTCCCGTTTTTTCTCCTGTCGCCCTGACAGAAAGCAGGGCCTCCGATGTCTAATGAGCAAGTCGGAGAGAAGAGGATCCCTGGAAAACACGCACCCTGGGTGCGACGCCCTTAAGGAACACGTTTGCCGGCGGGGGAAGCACAGAGGCAAACACAGAGCCGCGACACTCGGGCCATCGGGTTCAGTGCCGAGCCCGGCTTCCCGGCGTCCCGGCTCCGCTTGGGTGCACGGCCTCTGAGACGCGAGAGCGGGACTCGTCCTGGGGCTCACGAAAAACAGTGACTTAAAAGGCATGGAAAAAATAAACAAAATATGAATGAATAAATAATTCGATCATCAAAAGTTTATTCAAATGTAGCTGCACAGTGGCGCCGGTCTAATGGGCGCTTTAAGTGTTTATTTCTCCGCTGTTGTGAGATGTGATTAAACACAGTTAGGTTTCTGGAAAACGCTTGAAATATTCTGCTCATTTTCCCAATCCCATGTTGTCCTCTGTTTACACGAGCACATCAGCAGACCTTTCTTCACCAGACTGGCCAGCGTGACCCTTTGAGCAAGTCTTTGGTTCCGAACCCGCTCACATTTACCACTGGGGCAGTTTTGGAGCCAAAAGCCCTACTTGGACCCGAGTGAGGAGACTTTTTTGTAAAAACAGACCCCTACAGTTCTTCACGGTTGAACGTCAGCGCAGTGTGAGCTTCGATTTGCTGTACGTGTGCGCGTCCCCACCTTAGGTCTGAGGGAGTGTGGTTTGCAACCTGAAAGTCACAGTCTGTGAAGATTAATAACACTTTATTCCCTGGTCAGGTTCTGTATTACAGGTAAAGCTGGAATGATAATACAAAAGCTTCTGCAGACTTTTACAAAATATTCATACTAACTAAATGTGTAAAAGTAAAAATATGTTGCATGTAAGCTCTGTGGCAGTGAGTTGAATTAAGGTGGCCCTTCACCCCCATGCTGCTTCACTGCCCTCAGCCTCGGAGGGTAAAACAGAGGGAGATGAAAGCGCTTTAGAAATGCCAAGAAAATGCGAGAAAAATAAGCAGACAGGCCGGAAAATGTTTGCTTGTTAAAAGTACGAACCGTGACCTTTGGCAAAGCGAGGAGTAAGGCAAGGTGAACTTGTTGTTTTAACCGTGTTTTACCCATAAGGCTGCCTGTTCCAGGTGGACTGTGGAATTCATTGTGAAGAAAAGCGGTCCAAGTACGCGAGGGAGAAGGCAGCACAAGGCGGACCCGAGCAACACGGCTAAGCAGCCAGAAAATGACCCTGAAGGGCAAGAAAGGCTGCAGAGCTGCCCCACCATGTGGGGGTGCCACTGTTCACACACTGATGTGTTTCAGAGCTGCTATGGGTTTTACTATGAAGCCTGGCTGTGTTTCTTGATTCTTAGTCTCATTTTTATTTAGTTGACACCTTTGTTCAAGGTCATTTACCATGTTACATAGTCAGCCGTACAGTGATTTACCCATTTTTACTGCATTAATTCAGGGTGAGTCTCTCGGTCAAGTGCACTACAGCAAGAGGCGGGATTTGAACCCAGGATAGCCGTGAACACAGGGCCAAGTGCAACCCATCTGATCATGTGTAGAGTGCAATGTTGCTAAGCAACTCACACTGTAAGGACCCCACAGGTTGAGTGCACACTCCAGCTCCCCATACACACAAGTGCAGACATCACCTGTGTTTCACCTGCACACACACACGCACACACAGCACCACAGCTGCTCAGTATCTGTATTCACAAGTCGGTTGCAGCCGCCTGCTGTCGGGCGTGCGCCTCACCTGAGGTGACAGGCGGCTGCCAGGACACGGACCTGGGAACCCGTTGTCGTAGGCGGGCTGTTATCTGGCACCGCGGAGAGCAGCGTTTGTGGCTCATTTTTATTCATGTGTTTTTCTCCTTGTAGACAGACAGGTAGATAATAACCCCCTGCCCGGTGACCTCCTGGAGTCCCTAATTTACCCCCGGTGCCCACAACAGCATCATGCACTTCATCAGCCATTGTTATGAGCAACTGTTAACTTGGTGACACATTTCTGCAGGGTGACTGACAGAGCTGGCTTTGCTCAGAAAGCGCCCATCTGCGATTTACTCCGGCGGGGCGATCGGTGCTGCGTCAGTGCAGGGTAAATGCCTCCATCATGGCTACTGCAGGGTGGGGCAGGGATTCAAACCGAGGACCTCGATGACAGGGCGGCAGCCTAAACCACTACGCCGCCTGCTGGTGCCGTTCAGTGATGCAGGTTCTGTCTAAACTTCTCAGTCAGTTTGGTTTTATGCGCAGATTTACAGTAATGTACTCAGCGACACGCAACAGACTATTTATTTGTTTATTTGTATGGCTATTTATTTTGTTTCATGATTTCCATATAACAAGGAGGATTTTACACTCACTATACAAACTAGCTATCTGGAGACCAATATCTGATATTTTTATATGGTGACTGGGTCTGAATATGCAGCTGAACTTGGCCATGAAGGCTTTATTTCACCTTAAAACCTGTATGCGCTGCTGTCTAGGAGAACTACTGAAAGACGCAAACCCAGCCCCCCCCCGCCCCCTAGGGTGCCGGTACCTTTGAACATTCAACAGTTGATCAATATGTCATGGTCTTGAAGTTCTGGTGCATTTTCCTTGAAATTTCTTTGAACAGAAAAACAGAAAATAATCTAAGGTTTGGTCATTTGCTCTAAGGGCAGTGAGGTGGACTTGGGCCTTCCAGGCGCCAGGTGGGTGTGTGCTCTCACATAGCTGTCGAGGATAAACAGCGTCTCCCCCCAGTCCTGCGTCTGTTGCAGATATGTTTCTGCCAGCTTAACTGGACAAACCGCAAGCGAAGTCTGCGGCTGTTTACAGAAGAACTGTTGGGGCACCGAATAAAACGCACCGTTTTATAAAATAAAACACAAAGTAGATATTTTTATTGAACCGGTTTCATAATCGATCCGTGCGTTCAAACGTGCATTCGACCCCCAGGATGAGAGCCTGCGAATGACGCAACCGGGCCACCACCCCCGCTGAGCCAACAAACAATTACGGTCCTGATCATGGAGGAGAACCCTGTGGGCTGGGCATGCTGGGAAAATGGGTTGCTGGCATGTGGGCTGCGTTGGCTCATGGAAAGTGTGGGGGGGGGGTCAATTATGGCATCCGATCTGATAAGAGACTTGAGGAGAGACAAGGAGGAGCCCCCACCACAAACGGAGCCCCAAACACAGAGCGGCCCTCAGGCTCTGTGTGTGTGTGCGAGAGCAGTGTTCTCCTGCATCACAAAGGTAATCTGTGTCTGAAAACTGTCTGTAATATGAATTCTCATAAAATCATAGCTGTACAATATTTAAAATAAAATTTTTATGCATTCCCGAGGCTCAGACTTGACACCCAGTTGTGCTGAAATATCACCAATTAATCCAATGAATCCGGTTCATCCAATTAAAATGGACAAAGGCACTGCAGTATTTAATGCTGGTTACTGTAACACAGCATCAGAAATAATAGAAAGCCTGTTTCTCGCCATTGATGGCTGCATTTTGCTGCAGTCTGGGGGCGAGGGGCACGATTACCCATAATGCAGTATGTGAAACTGGCAAACGAGGGGCGATGGAGGCTGACACAGAATCATCGCTGGCGGCTGAAGGTGGGCAAAGCCTAAAAGCAGAAAATACCTCAAAGACTGCACAGGGATGTTAATTGAAATGAACTGATTTGAGGTCAGAGAAACTTAACCACAACGCCACCTGCTGCCTTCAAGAGGCAGGACATGGGACTGTTTTAGGAAAGCACTGGAAAGGGACCTTGTGTGGAGCCAAAGTGGCATAGTAAAGGGGAAGCAGGTGGTGCAGTGGTTGCAGCCTTAGAGTCACACGATGCAGGTGTGACTTGGGTTTGAATCCCTGCTTCTGCTGTAGAGCGCTGATGAAGCTGCTCAAGTAGAAGAGACAGTTAAGCTGATCTGTCTGCTGTGCAACTGTGACACTGCAACCCGCTGAGGAGAGGGGCTGGCCAGATTAATACAATGAGCAGTCACCGTGCAACCTCTGGTGTCCCCAGGTCCATCTGTCTGTCTGTCTGTCGGGTGTTGTATCTCCACCCAGCACAGCAACGGCCGCAGGGGGCGCGCTGTCCGCCTGCATGAGCGGTACCGGAAGTGACCTCCAGGTGGCAGTAGCAACACGGTTTGCCCGGTGAACCAAACTGGGCAGCAAAAACCAGATTAAGGGGATAATCCTCCCTTTATTGACCTTATTAAGTTTTATTCATACATATATTTCATCATTGATTTGTTTGCACTTAATATGTGTCTAAATATAAAATGCCAATAAAATGATTTAGTAATAAAAAAACCGCTGCATCTCAGGGTGTGCTGGCAGGAAGCCGCTTAATCTGTAAAGGAACAGACAGGCGAACCCAATTTCCAGCGTGCATTCTGATGCCATTAATAAATCAGGGGTGTTTTGAAATTGTAAATGTTGTGTTAATAACATCCTTATTGTTTCCCATTATGTTTATGCAGGTTATTAAGGCCTTTATGTGTTTTTAATGTCATTTACGCAGAACTAATTGATCTGGGAAATTAATTGGGAAGCGTCTGTTACAGGTAAAATGGCGGCGCTCCCTGTCATAACCATGCATGACCACTGAAGGACAATCCAGGTGGAAGTGAGTGCACCTTTAGCCATGCCTACGCTCATCTTTTTTCATACCTGTCATTGGTTTGTGGATCTATCTATCTATCTATCTATCTATCTATCTATCTATCTATCTATCTATGCCTGCCTGCCTGTTTGTCCATCAGGGCCGAAGAAATGTGTAATTGTCTATAAGTAGACGGAGATCTGGACACAAACGCATGACCGGCTGCATGAATGAATGTATGTAAATGTGCTTGCACTAAACACCTGGGAAATGGGAAGCATGACAGATGGCATGTGTGACGTGGATGTGTGTGCAGGTTCTCTGTCATCGGCGAGTCTGGCATGTGATATATGAAGTCCTTCCTGGTTGTGTGAACTTGGCCGGTGGCTAAGAGGACCGGTTAACTGGTGGGGGGTGAGCGAGCAAGGCATCGTGGCTGCCACGGCTGTGTGTCACCAGGTAGATGGATTGATGCGCACACTGTGGGGTGTGAGGTTGCGTCTGAGCGATGGCGATAGAGCTCTCACGCTCAGCCTCAGGACCTCTGCATGTTGCCTGTTGCGGCCCTCCTGGGGAAGTGACGGGGTCGGACGGGTGTCCGATGGGGTCCAACATGTTGGGGACAAATGATTCCTCACCCTCCTCCTGCTGGATCTGGCACTGCATACAGGACAAACAGTGATGTCTAAATTCTGTCCTGCTAGAAATATTTAAAATAAAACAAATCTTGGGCCCACACATGTGCGCGCACACACGCACACACTCTCACCGTGACCTCCCTCCTGATGTTGTTTGTCTGCAGTCCTGTACCAACCGTGTAAAAGTGCTGCTAATTCCCGCCACTCAGCCTGGTGAGCCACGCAGGCTTGAGCTGGGAAAACACACTCTTCGTCGGAGCCCTACACACTTATTAGGCACGCTGGGCCCGCAGAGAAGAGCTGGGATTTTAAGGTCAGCGTCCTGCTGATCGAGCTTCTGTGCAGCTTACATTATCAACATAACTGCATACAGAACACAGGGTGTTTAAGGGCATGCAGTGTAAATGCACATCAAGTGCAGAATAACAGGAGGAACTGCAGGAAAGCTCGGGTTCTGCAGCCTGCTGTCATCGCCATTTCCTAGCTGACTGTGCTCTCCTCAAGAAGCTCATTGATACAGTGAGCATTCTGCCTTGAGCTGTTTACCCTGATTTATCCTTTTCAACAGCAGTGTAACAGCAGGGGGCAGGGGGGGGCAATTTGTGATCATAAACACTGCCAACTGGGAAGCTGGACACTGGTGGGCTGTCTGGTTGACACCCTGGCTTAGGAACCAAAGACCTTCTGGTTGCAAGACCATGACTCCATCCACTGCACCACCTGCAGTCCTGGACGCTGTTACCATTCAGTACAGTTTCACCATGGTAATGTTAGGGTTTTGTCTCAGGTCCTCATGCACTGTGTTTTATTAGCAGATCTGAGACACTGAGAAGTGCTCAAGTTGTTAGCTTGCAATAATTATTAATATGCATGGTATGTTAAGGAGGCATCGCATCGCTTTCTCAGATCTGAATGATTTCATTGTGGTTTAAATTCAGAAATTTGTTTCCACACGAGAAGATGCGCTTTTAACATCACATCAGCTGCAGCTGTAACTTGCTGCGGTTAACATTTTACAGTGTCTACATTGGTTAGCAGTCACTCCTGTCTCAGTTGACATTATTATTATTATTATTATTATTATTATTATTATTATTATTATTACAGCCAGTGCTGCTTATTGTTTGCTCTATTTTGTGCACATCCATACCATACATCCATACACTGGCGTGATGCAGTATCGCAGCCCACAAAGAAACAAAAAAGCACAAATACTTGTTTATGTGAAATATTCAATATTAGACCATTATGTGGCCTGGAGAGTGACGTCAGAGCTCAAAAAAGCTCTTGTAAATAATGGATCGTCACTGAGGCAGCATCAGTTGGCAGATCATTTATTAAATATTGTTTTGCTCCCCATTCAGCTTGTTTCTAAGGGCAATAACGGCTGTCAGATCGAGACGGACAGCTTCCAAAAATACGCTGCCTGGCAAGCTCGAGCATTAAAAATGAAATACGTGAAGGAATGAGTTGAGCACCCAGAGATGGTGCAGAACTGGGGCGTTAATCTCTGTTTGCCCAAATGCATATTCATACCGAACATTTTTATTTGGCTTGAGGTGCTGGAAGGAACAAGGCCCCCCCGCAGGACACGAGCCAGGTGATGATGATGATGCTTCAGGTGGCGTCATCTCCGCTTCTGTTACGTAACCGGCACATTCACCAGCTCTCTTCACACAGTCATTTCCGCTGTGCTGTTTAGCAGCCATTTTGCCGCAAGGAAGTGCAACTTAAAGGTTCAACCGCAGTTCCACCCTGACACCTGAGGCTGCCTTTTTCTGTGGTGCCATCCAATTATGAGGGTCTGAGCATACCTGAACACACCTGAGCACACCTATCCATGCGCACCTCTGAATATATGTCCATGCTTGGCCTTTGCTCACCATACCTGTCCATTTCTGAATGCTTCTGGCTGCACCTGACACCCACTGAACCCAGATGACCTTACTGGACCACACCATCTGACACCTGGCCACACCTGAATGCTGCATGGTTTTGGGTGCTGCTGATAAGAGCCATACAGCATCAGTATTTGTTCTCTTGAACAGCAGTAAACAAAACTGTTTAATCCCCCAATTTTACACTTTGAGCTCCCGCAACGCTGTTGCCATTTTACACAAAACCTCATTTGCATAGATCTGCTTCTCAAGCAAAACGCCCGTTTGCTCATTTCGCAGGGCCATGTTCATCTTTCATGACCGAAAGAGTCGAGTGACAGTGGAACCTGTGGCGGCGTCCTGGTGGCCCCAGGCACAAAGTGACATTTTCGTACCTGCACTTCACCCTCCGTTTATAACCCCATTTACAGTCTTTCCGGCAAGTTATTGCATTCAGTCATTATCTTTCATTCATCATCTTTATAAATGCTATAGGGGTAAAAAAAAACAAAGAAAGAAATAAAATTAACTGCTGACCTTGAGGAATTCCAGCAACACCAAGATTCTGGTGGAGCAGGAAATTAAACAGTCAATAAAAGTAGAGGAAGAGGAGCGAGGAGCCTTTGTGATCCTCACTTTGCCATAGGGCAGCAGGGATGTGTTGGAGATGCCAAAACAGAGCAGACCATCGCAACCCAGGCAGAGGTCAGTTCATCTGCAGGCCGCTAACAACCCGAGGGGTCCAGAGCATCCCATGTTTTAAAAAGGGACGCCTGCATTCGCACCATTCAGACAAGATGTGATTTATCCCCTGGAAAGCGCTGAGAGGTTCTGCAGATCGCTGAAGAATAACTGGCGTGGAATTTAAATGAGCTTCATAGACGATAAATAAAAAACCGCATGTGACATTGTGATCCCATCCCATCTGTGACAGCAAATATCCAGGATTTTCATTCTGCTGCACTTCTTTTGAAAATTACAGTAAACTTTTATCCTCAGATGGAAACAGAAGCCAGATTTTTTCGTTTTTTCCCCCCTCTGCAGAGACTTCTATGCTTGCGCCTAATTACCATGCGAGTCTCTTTGCTTGCATCTCTATGCTTATTACACCGTCTTTTCCAGGTAGGAGAGGTACGTTTACCTGCGGAAAACAAACCCACACGTACCTGGAGGAGCTGAGCTGTACATTTAGTGCACTGCGCACACGCGGTGATATGGAACACGACGAATGAAGATGCCGAGCTTAATATGGGCGTCTGATCTGAAACCCCTCGATGAAAACACAACAGTGTGAGGCAGCCGAAGCCGCTGGAATTATTTATACGACATTAATCATCCGTCATATTTTTACACTCCCATTTGTATTCACAGTCAAACACTGGGCGATGGGGAGAAGATGTGGAGCTCAGCAGTCAGGGACACCTGACATTTTAGCGGAGGTTCTTCGGACATCTAGATGGAATCGCCTTGGGCAGCTCGTGCTGCTGCTCTGCCAGGCTCGTCCCGCTAGAAGGAGGTTCTGGGTCCAAGCCTTGTGAGATCTCTGGGTAATGTGTGGGAATGTGCGGAGATCCTGCTGGAGAAGCTACAGTTGTGCTACAGGCCACATGTCATCCGAGGGAGTCACCTGACAATGGCTTTACTTCTAGGAGACCGACCGATGGGGATCGCCGTGTGCTTCCCAAGACCGCTGTGGCATTGGACGCTGTTTCACTGTCTGTGTGATGATGCACGCGCGAGAAACGCCCGAGGCCACAGCACGTGCGGCTACCTACAGCGGCTTCTTGTCCCTGCTGGCCCTCCTCCACAGTGAGGGGACAAGGGTATGAGTTCCTCTCAGCATCTCCTTACAGGTGTGACCTGAGGTGAACATGCTGAGACCCTGTCTCCTGGAACGTCCCATCAGGCATGAAAAAGGATGCAAATGAAGGCCCTCGAGCAGATTCCCAGGCAAACACATTAATTAAATTTAAACACCTTGATCGATTGAACTTGGAGTGGTTGTGGGGCCACGTCCAGATCGTTGATCTCTGTACCTCATGGAATCCGCTGCTGGAGAGAAGTCATTTCATGAGGAATTAACTTTCAGTGATGTTCTCAGCCCTCCGCCTTCAGCCACTGCGTGTGAAACACTTGAGTAGCGTCTGCGCCGCTGAAGTACGTCCTTGATGTTCTTCTAGATGGGTCAACATTTGCTGCATGGGGTCACTGTTGCTTGAAAAGGTTTGTGCTTGACCTTCCGATCACAGCGGCCTACAAACTGACTGAGAGGCCATATGAATTGTCTGAGCTTCTCTGCTGTGCTGGGGAACAGTCGTTCTCACCCCATGGTGTTTTCACACAAATTGCAGCAAATCAGTCACTGTGGTCTTGTGTCTGAGAACCTCAGACCTCAAACTCTGCGACCTTAAGACCCTAATGCCCCCAAGACTCTGAGAATCAGAGGCTCTGAGATCACGACAACCCGAGATTCTAAAACCCTGAGACTGAGAACCATTGAGAATCGAAAGACCACAGACAACAAGAACTTGAGACTGAGAGGGACCCTGAGCATCTCAAGACCTGAGACCTGGCAACCATGAAAATCCGAGACTGTGAGAAACTGAAATATCATAACCTTTGGACCTAAGCTATATTGCCATCCTGGAGAGAATACCTTTAAAGCATCATGAAGAATGGGTGGGGGTTACTATTCCACGCACACTATTTTCTATGATTGTACTCTGCAAAGTGACAAAGTGAGGAGGATTCCACATGCGTTGCTCCAAATGGCTCTGAATTATACAAAAGCAGCCTACATTACTGCACAGAAATAAGAGGTTTCAGAAGGAAATTCCAGTGCTGATTATTTTAGAGCGCTAAGAGCTTTGGATCACATCTGCCGAAAGTGCTGGTAGATCACTGCCGGGCCTATGAGCGAATTAATGGTCTTCAAAAGGCATTATTCTTCTTAAACATAATTTCCATCTTGCAGGAGATTGGACAGCGATGCTTGAAAATGTTTCAGACTGGGGGATTCCACAGGGGAGTGTCCAGGTATTCTTCTCTCTGTTACCTGCTTCTCACTGACCATACCTGTCCTGCTGTGTTATTAGGGAGAGTCACATCGCCAAGGTTAACCAACATCTGCCTATCTGTCTGTCTGCCTGTTCACATGATGCTTTTACACCGCTAGGTCTCGGATAATGGGTATAATTTCCGGTCTTTTTGTTGCTAAAGGTCTCTGCATCTGCACCCCTTTGTGTAATATTTCTTGTGTTCAGGCACTAAGAAGAAGGCCCGTCAGAGTCCAGAAGATAAGATGTAAATATGAAATCTTGAATGCTGTGCTTATCCGCTTCCCCTCATGCTTCTAAAAGGCCTCGAGTAGCTTCTCCTTGTGCTCCTGCCATCTGTCACACTGGCTGCGAAAGGCCACTCCTCAGCGCTCGGGTCAGGTAGAACTAAATGGTTATCAGCAGCTCTACTAGCAGAAGCCTCTTGGCCTTTATATGCAGTGCAGTCTGAGGAAGAGTTCTGGCAAGAAGGAAATAAATGGCGAGCAGATCTATGCTGACTCTGATCTTTGGGAGATGAGGCCACCATGGCCGTTCAGGGCTCAGGCAAGAGGACTTCTCTGACGCAGCTTCCTGTGTCCCTGCTACATCCCAGTTGCACGCTTGCTTGAGCGAGGATGGAAGAGGCTGGAGGAGCTGCGACCTCGTGGCGACAGAAGGAAGAAAATGTCAGGGGGCCACGGTTCCCAACAGGGGCTGTGCAGATGCACGAATCTTCCAGAATAAGTCAGAGTGAGTCTGACATGAGGGGAGAAAAAGCTGCTCTGAGGGGGGTGAAGAATTAGCTGACCAATGTGATCTCTACTGTGATGGCAGTGCGCTGAAAGGTCACAGTCCAAAGTGTCACACAGAGGTCCTGCTGGTCACACAAACTGCATCTCAGGAAGGAGGGTAAAATGACTGCCAGGTGGTGGGATGCAGCAGAAGGTGTTTGCCTGCACAAGCAGCTACCTGCCCTGCTGTGAGTAAGGAGCGAGTTTCTAAAAGCAGCGAACGTTCACCCGGGCACTGCTGTTGTTGCAGTCTCTTCCTGCCAGAATGGGGGAACACCACAGACCCTCTGCGTGATGATGACTAACCCTAACTGTGACCACAACCATAACTCTAGCTTTAACTCTGACCATAGTCCTAACCATAACCATAAGCCTAACTCTGCTGTTACTGTAACCTCTTGATTTTTTCTGCACCTTGTGGTCAAGCTGACCGCGCTGCAGCTAAAAGATAAAGCCATATTGCGAGCACACCGCTGAAGAACACAGCTTATGAAGCTGATATTCCGCTCCACTCTCAGGTCGGCTTCCACATTTCCAGGTGTGAATTAGCATAACAAGTTCATCAAAGTCACAGAATTATAAAGCGGCTGGAAATGAGTTTCTGGTTCTGCTGGTGGCAGCAGGCTGAAGCTGTACAAGTCTCTCTGGGCCAACTTTTCTCAGCTTAGCTTGCAGCACTTTGCCCAAATGTACCTTCACACACCTGCAAGTACGCAGCAGGTGACAGTCACTTGGTGACAATCTCATGCGTCTCTGCATTTGGGGGATTTGGGCTGGTTCTGCAGCCACGGGAAGATAGTTCTAATAATGCAATAACTGTACAGAACAATTAGGAAAATGTTGTCAAGCCCAAACTTTGCCAGCAAACTTCATCATTAAGCTGCGTGTGAGCCACTGTTCATTTCCACGACGCAGATCAGAAGTAAATGTTCTGCTCACTTATTCTAAAAATTACTTCTCAGATCAACTGGAGATGATGTAGATGCTATGTTTTCTGTGGACGTCCTGTGTGGTCCCCCTTGGGCCATTTGGACAGCAGAGATCATGGCCCCGGTGTACAAATGGGTAAATCGGTGTGGGGAGACGTGAGACAGGGCAGACGCTAGTGTTGCAGGCAGCTTGCGTGGAACAGCTGAATGTTCTGGAGCTTCTGGTGACCAGTTTTGGGGAAACCCGCTGTCCATGAGAGGAAACATCTTGGTCTCCAGCACTACGACCCTCTGCTCAGGATACGGACACACAGATCTCCTGCACATCGAGGGAATAAGGCAGCCCCCCCCCCCCATCGCCGATGCTATGATTAAGTGCTGATGAGTAATCGCTACCATTAAAAGCGACAGCCTGCCCGGCCTCCACTTGGCACCCTCGATGGGAGGTTAATGAAGAATTATAGATCAGACCCCGATCACGACACTGACTGGAGCCACTCGGAGCCGCACGCTCGCAGCAGACGGGTGCCGAAGAGTGACCGCGGTCTACGTGTCCGGGAGGGGTCGAAGTGCTTGAAGTGGCTGGAGACGGTTTCAGTGGCGGAGGAAGGAGTGATGGAGGAACCTCCAGTTCATCTGGTAGAAATGCCTGCAGACCTGGGAGTCAATGGCAATGGGGGGATCACAGTGTATAAAATAAAGAGGACAAATACAGCAGCGGGGGGCAACTTTGAGGAATACAGGATGAATGCATGAGGACAGCCAGAGGAAGTACAGAAAGTTCTCCGATACCATGGTAAATGGCAGTAATTACACCGTGACATTGTGCCCTCTCTCATTCTGCTACCGGAATTCCAAACAGACCGGCATCCTGTTCTGGTCAAATGGATGAATGTGACGGAGGTGTCCATTCGCTTTGTGACCGTCAGATGGAGGGGAGAGGCGAACACGCACAATAACCATGGCAACAGTCGGGAGCCACTGGCACCTTCTGGCTTCTTTTAGCTGGAAACTCAGCACTGGACCTGAGTCGCGGTACAGATGTGGAAAACCCATCATGTCCATCACCTCAGAGGCAGCTGCTTTGCTTTTCATACCTGGAAATTACAGCTTACTGAGACATCGCAAGCAACATTTGGGTCATTCTAAATCTCAGCACCTTTTTTCTGCCAGGAAGTATTTCTGGATGTTAATAAGTAACCCCCCCCCAGCCACCCAACCTTGCTTGTTCCCATCCACCTAAAATGACCTTGATGTGCCGGACGACTCGCGTAGCTCCAGATTAAACAGCCATTGCGATTTGCATTTTATACTGAAGCCGGGCAGACGGCTGATGAGTGGCCTTCGTGCCCATAATTGCTGTGAGATAGAAATGAATGAGTTTGCATGATATTGCAGTTTGGCTGAACTTCTCCGGCACAAATCTGGGAATTTGACAACACTGTTACTCTTCAGTGGCCCAGCCCAGAATGGTCCAGAAGGACTCCCTTGTCTGCTGCTAAATATGAGATTAGGATCATGACCCGGGACTGACCTGCTGGTGTCACCTGGGCTCATTTGTCTTTCCAAACTGATGCTGTGACTGACAGCTTTATGGATGGTTGCGGATGCAAGGTTGCGGATGCGCGGCTCCTTGAGGAGAGCCAGAGGAAGCGCAGCCCTCACCTAGTGCAGGATGTGGTTTATTTGCAGCAGCGCATCGACATTCACGAGCAGCTCGGCGGTTCTGTGTCTAAATGCCATCCACGTCTGGCGGAGAGCACGCCACCGCCTTCCCTCAAGTACAAATGTGCCCAAAGCCTCTACAGAGGCCTGGACGGCAGCGCCGTGTTCGGCTCTGGCACCTGGGAAATCGCCTCGGCGCTTTTGTTCTCCACAAAGAAATGACTTGTTTGAAAATTTGCCCCTTTTTCCCTCCGCTGGAGAAAGATGCTTCACCTCCTCTTTATCGTAATATCGCGAGCCATTTCCAAAGCTACTGTAGGCATAAAGGCTTAAAATATGATGTGAACTGTGTTCTGAAAAAGGACAACAGCAAAACAGGCCGCATCTTTACTTTTCATTCACTTTTCTGACTTGTTTAAAGCCCGCTGGATCTGCTGGTGTAGGACTGCTTCTTCTGGACTTCTGAGAGCTGAGCTTTTAATTACCTTTCTGTGTGCAGTCATTTATTTTCCTGTTGATGCTTGCAGTCATTAAGAGTAACAACAGCGATCCTTCACCGTCTTCTTTTACAGCAAATCCGTAATAATGCACAATAAACTTGGCAATGTGCTGAGCAGATGCCCCTTTTTTAGGAAACAGCTGTGGTGTCCTGAGGGAAGAGAACAACATCATGGAGGAAAGATGGGAAAAAACTGCTGGATGAGACCTGACGAAACACAGCCACTTAATGAGGGGCTGCCGTAACCGCATCCCTGTTCGCTACTTATGTCAAACCGCACTTTTCGGAGTAAATAGCTTTTACTGTTTTTTTGATTTTTTTAAAGGTGCTGTTAAACCTTTTACCCTACAATGGAGCAGTGGGGTTTTGTACCCTGGTGCCCTCTGCTTCCAGCTGGAGCTCCGCACCACTGCGTCCTGCTCAGGATAAGCAGTTTATGAAAATGGATGGACGGATGGATGTTAACCTTTTGTTGTTTTTCTACTCTGATGGAGATGGAAAGAACTGAGAATATAATTTAGACAACCACGTATTTTTTAAACTTTTGATCAAAATACCAAGAGTGAACGGGGCACAATTAAAAATGAATCAGAAACCACATTAAAATGAAGAGTAATGAGGTGCGGAAAAGGCACGAGGGAGGAAAATAATGGCGTGAAGTGCCGCTTTACCCGGGGGGATGGTGGATCTTCCCAATCCCCAAACTGTACCTGATGTCTGACACAGGGGCCACCAGCATGATGGCAGGGGCAGCAGTAAGTGTGTAAGTGAGAGCAGAAGAGTGTTCATGGGGCGCAGCTCAATAATGACAGCACAAAGCAGCACAAGAGGCCATACTTCACAATTCTGACCTTGAAGTGATATGGAATTTGCCTTCACCTGGCCCTTTGGGGGCAGTGTTTGTGCAGTAAGGGGCCTGCACCGTGGAACCTCTGGGGTGAAGCTGTGTCCTGCCCCAGATCTGCACCCCAACCGGGCCAGGGACTCGCACCTGTGTGCTTAGCGGGCCAATGAAGCACTGTCTCACCTCAGCACCTGGTGATGCCAGGTAACCTGCAGACCAGGGAACACTTGCTTTTTCCTTTACACGTTTTTCTTTGCCGCCCTCACAATCACCGAATCTCACAGTTCATTCCCATTCCTCAAATTCCGTCACATCACGCCTGCCTGGTGTGCTGCTAAAGGGTTTCCTCTGAACTCAAGGCCCATTTTTAAGGTCCCAGCAGCTGGAGAGCTGAGTGCCATGGGTGTGGGTCAGGCATCAGGTGGGTTTCTGGTGGGGACCATGACCCACATTTCAGCACATGCACCGGGCAGATAAGGGAAGTGGGGCACCAGTGCGGTACGAGGGGCTGTAAGAAGTGTGTGGGTGCCAGGTGCTGGATGGGTTCCATTTAAGCCGATTTCCTCCTCCCCCTCCTCCGCTCACCGCCCTCGCACCCAAAAACACCTCCACAGTTGTGCTGCTGGTTTCCATAAAGCACTGTCAAAGCACTGGGGGGCGGATCTGCACAGTGTGGAAACAAACAGCTTCTAAAGGACGACAGGGAAGCCCTCTTGTCATGGAACAGCGGCACTAACCCTGAAGTAGCACGGTAAAAATGACCCTGTTGTATACATGGTTTGCAGCTGTCAGCAGCTTAGCATACAAATCGGCTGTAGACATCGCAAGTCGCTTTGGGGAAAAACATCACATAAACAAACAAACAAGGAGTAAAAGCTGCAGCCGCGCAGGAGCCCCTCATTCTGCGGCCAGCAGTGCTTCTGTGTGGGCAGCGAGGATGCTGAATGCTGCACTAAATTTCTTACTCATTTATAAAGGTTCACACATTTGACTAGCAGTAACAGCATTTTTAAATAGCAGAATTTATAATGCAGTTCATATTATTGCGACAAATGCCAGGTTTAGTAAAATGTTTTATTTTTAATGCATACTGTAGGGGGGGGTGAGCCGGGTTTGATTCAGGACCATGGACAGCTGCAGCCGGTAAATCCAGAACCTTGGACAGCACCAGTGTTTCAGTACTGGGCCACAGACAGCCCTGACCTGAAGTCCAGAACCTTGGACAGCACCAAGCTGCACCAGACTGGATTCTACAGAGGCAAACGTCCTGAGCGGAGGAACGGTTCCGCTCCACCATCGCTGCTCAGTGCCTGTGAACCTGAGGCATTGGCTTCCTACTGTCCTCCAATGCCGTGTCCCACAGATGCAGACAAGGAGCCACAAGAACCGCACCGTGCCTTCTAGAGGACCGAGGACCGCAGCAGTAGACACTGTCCCCTCTGCTCTCTGCAATACCCTGCAAAATTATTTACATGAATGTTTGTGGTTACTTTTGCAGGATAAAATGTCTGTTGTTTGCACTTCAGTCACACACATTTTGTGTTTAAGTAAAAGAGCCGCTCATCTGATTCTGACCTTCCTCCCCGGGCCGTGATACTGCAAAAATGGTTTTTTTTGGAGAAAATAGCCACTTTGATTTGTTTATAAAGTATTTTGAATCATGTCCAGGGGGTCCAGCAGGTCTGAGCTGTGGATCCAGCAGAGATGTCCCCTCTCAGTCAGTCATGATCCACACCCCCAGCTGCACACACACAGGTTTTGTCAAAAATGGACATTGCTCAGACCTTTGAACCTAAAGAGCAAGTAAGCTGTGAAGCACGTAGGTGGTTGGAGCAACTCAGTGTTTGCTCAGTGGAGCTGAGGGTCAGACTTGCACACAGGACCGTAACCACCAATATCCCTCGCTCCCCACACTTGACCATGACCACCAGCAGACTCTCGCTTCTACTGCATCTGTTCTGCTTCTCAAGAGTGACAGTGTGTGCATTCTGCTGGGGGATAGAGGGCGCTCTGACCGCAGGGTAGCTAAAGTTGGCCATATTAATTTTTTGCTATTAGGCAGCACAAAAAGCAGGTCAGCAACCCCCCCCCCCCCCCACCACCAACACCCCACACACTGCAGGGTCAGGTCAGCCCTAGCCATGGCTCAGCCTCAGTTGCCATGACGATGCATTTTCTCTGACATTCAAGAGACTCGGAAAAGCCAGCAGTGGAGAAATTTAATTCAGCCTCCAATTTTTCTTAAAAACATTTACAATCTACACAATTTTAGGAGAAAAGAGTCCAAAACCTTTATTAATAACACAGGTGTGGCGGCATGATGGTGCAACACTGGTGCCTCACAGCTTCTGGGCTGGAGAAGTTCTGCCTAAATAAATGCAGGAGGATCAGAAAACGTCCGATGCCCTGTCCAGGGTTCAGTGTCATAGCCACTGCGGCCCTCACCAGGGTAAAGCGGGGGGAGGACAATGGATGGATGAGTGTGCGCTTGTGATCGTGTAAGTGTGTCTGTGTGTATATGTTTACCCCACTCACTTGCCGCTGCTAATAAATTCTTTAACATTAGAGTTCCTCTGAGTTAACACAAACATTTAAACTTTTCAGTGATGAATGTTGCTGCCGTTCACAGCCTTTGCGTTTGCTAACGCTGCTCACTATCCCGTCGGGATCCGGGGAACAGAGTCTCCCCCGTGGGCTCGAGGCGGCAGGCGAGCCTGATGTTGAGCAGAACAAATGTATGCATTCATGTGGCTGAGTGAACACAGCGCGGTGCCTGCTGGTTGTGTGGTCTGGACCCCCAGGCCAGGTGCTGTGTCACCTACAGCTTCTCCTGGCCCTCTTGCTACTGTCATTTGAGAGACACATGGCTGCCGTCTCTGAATCCTGTCCACATGCAGATGCTCCCCACAGGAACTGAGATGATGGGGTGGCCTGAGGTGGGTCCTCTGCACCAAACTGCACCACGTTTGCTCATTTCCAGTGCTAGAGAAACTTGCTTGATGACGGAACCAAAGAACAGCGGAACAGGGAAGGATTTGAGCCGAGCGGCCTGCTGTTAAACGGCTGCCCGCAATTGCAGATCCTGGAGAAATGAGGTGCCACGATTTGGGAGACTGAGCCATGCCTCAGCTGTGCTTTGTGCTGAGGAACATCCATGATGCAGACTGAACCACTGTTAACTGAGCAGTGCCATTCAGCATTGCTGGACTTAACATCTGAGGGCAGATTGCGATGTCGGCAGAGGTACCACTGTCTCACAGTGGAATCGACCCACTAAAAAATGTAGCTTCTGTCACTCATCATGTTTTGTCTTTTTGTCTCCACTTAAAAAACGTGAGGCGATGATCAGAACACAAAAGAGACTCAAACCCAACCCGGTCCATCAGGATAAAAATGATCGTGCAGGATGATGTGATGTTGTTCTTTGATCACAGTGAAAACATTTCAACAGCCGGATCATTTCTGCATTAAGTGCCTCGGCCAAGCATTCACTGCAGCAGGAGGTGGGATCTGAGCCCACAACTGCCAGATTGCAAGAATGAAGGCACCACAGTGGATTGGGCCAAGCGCCTAACAGCAGAGGTGATTTGCAGCACTGCGGTGAAACAGGTTGGCGAAAATGGTTAGAGACCAAACAAGCCGGGTGAAAACAACCCAACATGTGTGGTTGCCATAGTTACCTGGCTCTGTTGCCTTTAGTCCAGCATTTCGGACAGTGTCCTCACAGAGTGACCGCGGCGCAGTGGTGACCATGGTACCACACCAGGCTGGGATTGTCTGACGGCACCAGGTGACAGGAGCAGGTCCTGGTGCCGGAGCGACCCGCTCGGTCATGCTCCCTGCTGCCAGAACGGCCTCTTCTGCACCTGGCCTGGACTCAGCAAACCACCATTGGTATGGAGAGGCTCCCCGGTTAGCCTGGGAGTGGGGGCCTTTTTTTGGGTGGGAGCACAGCATGTGAGGGAGGGGCTGTGCAGAGCAAACCAGAGGGCAACTGGGAGTTGTGTTGAAGTGGCTGTGGGATGACTCAGTATTGATCCACATTGTTTGAGAAAAGACACGTCACTGGGCCGGACGTAAAACCGTCTGTCAGTGCTGCTGGCCTCTGAACGAGTCGAGCATCGTGGTGACACAACGGGCGAATGGACGACTCGCCTAACAGATGCGGTCCTCTCCACTCTGTACTTCCTTGTTCCCCCGTCCATCCGCGCGCTTCTTATTGATCTTCCCCTAAGGGTACAGATTCCCAACTCGCTTAACTGCAGAGGTGCTTGGACTCAAGGCGCCCCCTGCAGGACTGTCCCTCCTTCCCTTTGTTTTGCTTCCCCCGAGTGCAGGAAATGCGCGTTCTCCAGATGCTGCCTGTAACTGTCGTGTGACAAAGACCATCTGCTTCGCCGAGATTAAAAACAAAGCTTTTCCGGGATCCACACCCAAAGTGAGACACATCTTCGCACGCGGCCGGCGGAACAGACGACTCGGCTCGCGCTGCTATTAAACCCCCTGCCAAATATTCAGTAATTTTAATGCCGCTTACTCATGTGGAGCTGCTGTACCGCGATGGCTCGAATATTTTAACAAGGTTTCCGCTTTGGAGCGAGAGGGTTTGGAGTTACAGCTGTCACTTCATGTTAGCGTCACGTCAACAACGTGGAAGAGTGAGAGTTTTCATGGCCGATTCAAAATCTGCGGTTTCACCCTGGATAGAAGTTTGCAGTCGCTCAGCGTGTGGGCTCTGTGCTGAGGCTAAATTCTGGGCTCAGTCCCCTAAACCTCATAGTTAACCCCACCTATAAGACCTGGTGGGGTTTAGTCATGAGGACAAATTCAGCAACACAGGGTCAGGAATGGGATTGGTGAGAAGGTCAGAGTTTAAAATGTAGACTGAAAATATTTACAACTGTGGCCTTCTGAGATAATGAGAAAAAATGCACAGAAAACAACAACAGGAGCAGGAGGAATGTTAGAAATAGGAATTATTATTATTATGATTTCATATCTATTTTTTCTCAGTGTCCCAGGAAGTGGCCGTGGGAAGCGTCAAGACTCCAGCCTGCTCGCGGAGTTCTGGCTGCCCCGCTGGCCATTTTGTCTACCCCAAGAGCACGTTGGGCTCCGGTTTGCTTCTGTGCGCTCCTTGGCCCGCCTTCCCCATCCGATCACCATTATTAGCCTCATTACTGCCTCTGTGTTCCCCCAACAGACTGTCTTGTGGGTTTATTGCTTTAAGTGTTTAAGTCCTGTGTTTGTACCTCTTCTTTGTCAGATTGTGGCCTTTCTTTTCTGTGCCTGGTTGTGATAGATGTGTCTGTCTGTGGCTCTGTTTTTGCCCAGTGTTTTGGATCCTCTTTCTCTTGACCTATTTTGCCCCCAACCCCTGCAAACTGGACATCCACCCAATAAATCTCCTGCCCTGTATTAAGTCTGCGATTGAGTCCTGACTTGGGGGCCCTGAAAGGAAGTATAAGCAGTCTCCATGTTAGGAGCGCAAGAGATGTTGACCAGCGAGAACTGTTCTTGGGGATCAGCCTGATGCTCCTCGTGACAGCGGGGCATTTGAAGGCTGACTTCCGTGCGCGCCGGTGCAGAAGACGCTGGACGCAACTTAGTCGCTGCTCACCCGGCCCACAGCGGCACCCTGACATCTTAAGTGCTTCCCGCTCCCATTTTACAAGCACGTCCTCGCACAGCACAGTTCAGTCAGGTTTATGCACACAATTGATCGGTAGGAAAGTGAGCATGCATGTAAATTTTATGTGCACCCTGGTTCAGTTTTATGGTGCATAATGCAATGCAGATTTGCACGGTTTTATTGCTTTTGGCAGGAGGTGCTTGGAGATATTTTCCACAACAATAGAAGCAGGATGGAGCAGCAGTTTTTTTATCCTATGTTTTCTGCTGTAATTATATACTTATAGTTGTAAGCATCATTTTTGTTCAGCTAAATCCTTTGTCCGAGGTGATTCTCATCATGAGGTCTGTACACTAAGCTTTGTACTCTGATTTACTCATGTATACAGCAGGGTAATTCCTACTGCAGTAATGCACAGTAAGCACTCTGATCGAGGGCACTACAGTAAGAGGAGATTCAAACCCCAGACCTTCAGGCAGGGGAACAACTTTAATGACTTCCGCCTCTGCTGCCCCATAGCCTGTGGTCTTCATGGAGGAACGGGTTTGCTTTTAAACCCAGTACACGTGCACCCATTGTCAAACAGGTAGGCATCTTGTGTTAGGGTTCCACCAAAGGCCAAGGGGACAAGAACAGAGCTTTTTACTCCACCGAATTCCCTCTGCAGTTTCTGGAGTAACTGGCAATACTGGCAATTCGCGACCCACAATCTTAACCCCCTGGTGTTAACACTGGCTGATGAGAACCAGGCCAGCTCCTGGCTGGTGGCTCCCAGCAGGTGAGCTGTTCCACTCCCAGGTGTGTAAAGCTGTCATGACCTTAATGTTTCCATAAAAGCAGAGGAGCATCTTCTCCTGTGGAGGCGGTTGTCGTGGTAACAGTGGTTAAGTCAATTGCAGCAAATGTGCTGCTGACAAATGGAGCCCCATTCATAGAGAAGTACTGTGCGACAACAGCTGGATGCTGCTTTAAGTCCTGGGGGTCTGCAACCTCTGCTGCACAGGTTAAAATTTCAGTGCTTGAGAACATCTCATGCTTGGGTTTAAACTCCAAGGATTGGGACCTTTTAGCTGCATTCGTTTATATCTTAACAGGTGAGAACTGCTGGTAAATGATTTGCACCTGTAGTGTTTGGGATCAAGTCCTGGAATCTCTAGTACATGGCTTTAAATTTTAGCCTTTTCAAACTGACACGGGTTTAAACGCAAGCATTCTGGAACCTCTCGTGCTTGGGAAGTGCTAATACAGCACATAGGCTTCAACCCCAGATGATGCCAATGCCATGCAGTTGTCCTTTCCTTCAGAAGGTCCCTCTGCCCCCTCAGCTCTGTTAAAAGCGCAGCTGTGCGCTCGTGCAGCACAACTGGTTAATGGCAAAGTTGTAAACATTTATCTTGCACGATAAAAAGCATTTGCAAAGCAAATAAAGGGGGGAAAACATCATTCAAATGATAAATTTCAGTCTATTTTGTGCATGTGGGGCAATTACAGAGACAAAGTGGAGTCGGGAGGCAGGAAATTGCATCATTTGGCTAAAAAGCCATATTGACTCCGTTTCCGGGGTCACGGCGCTCAACCCGCCATTACACACTCAGCGGCTTAACTTCACCAACGCGTGGCTGCTGTCCTGCGCGCACGCCCGCACTTTGTGAAACACCAAAAAACCGTGACCACCGTGCGCTGGCCTGAAGAGAGGACCGCAGTCTTCCATGCAAAGCAGCTGGCTGGCAAATTAACCGCAGCAGCGCACGCGTGAGCTGCAAGGACGACCGAGGCGCGACCGCTCCCCCTTCTTCTATAACACTGGGAAGATAAGGAAGCAGAGAAAAGCAATGGTTCCATTGTGAAGCGTTTCAGGGGAATGAAGCCTGTAAATCGAACCCGCTGCATTCCGAGGCACAAAGGCCATTACACGTCCAGCACTGTCGAATGTCGTCGCGTTGCTTCATAAACATCCATGAACGCGAGCTGCCGATTGTTTCTTTTTTTGGTTTGCGCTGCCCTTTGGATTCATTTCATAAAACAAAGCTGCAAAGAGGACCATTAAACAGTAAATAAAATGCATGACCTCAGGTAGAGATGGAAATTGCGTCTGCCACACGGAGGGGAACTTTTGTTGGCTGTGGGAGTAGAGGGTGAGCTGCTGGGTTATGTTTGTGATATCAGTAGTAATATTTTGCAAAGAAATAAACACAATTTAAATGCGGGCTGCTTGTGTTGCCGTCTGCATTCCACGTATGAAATTCGGACTCATTTGTAAACCCAGACCGAGCATCGCCCCAAAGATGTCCTCCACAGCCGACCCGCTCCTCTGTGGGATGGGCAGCAGGTGGCGCAGCGGTTAGCGCCGCTGCTGTGTCACTCAGAGGAGCTTGTCCGACATTTGGAAACCGCTGCGTGTCGGCCTTTGGAAAGGTGTAATCCTCTCAAAATTGGGGGATTTGCAGGACAGATGTGCCTTCGACTCAGAATCGCTCCCCTGGGGTACAAAGTCTTAATTACGGAAACCATTTTCAGTCGGAAACTGGATTACAGTCAATGACTTAGCCAGGTGAAAAGATCCCAGCTGACGCTTTGGCTGTTGGTCCCGTTTTTGGCCATTTTGTCCAAATGGAAATGTGTTACATCCTTGTAAATTTATTATAAATCTTGTGCATTGTCATTATAATATATCCTGATGTAAATTATGTTTTGCATTTTTGTATCTTTGACAGGAAGGAATAACCCAGCGACCTGCTAGCAACGCTCCAGTCAATATGGACTTGAAAATGAGCGCTGTTCATTCGCACATATTTAGTATCTAAAAAGGACAGCATGGTGCATGTTGGTGCTGGGAGTCTCTGCAGAAAAATTACTTGTGAAGTTGATAAAAGAACGAGTGACCCTGCCCCACACTGAGACTGCCAGCACTTGGACTTTGCGTGATGGGAAAAAGCGGCATTTTTGGCGGCATTTCAGCATCTGGTAGTCGACGTGGCTCCCCTCAGCACACAGGCAAACCAGCTGGCATTTACCTGCTGCTGCAATAACTTCTTTGCATCAGTTACCACGCTGAAGACATTTACCGTGGTAAGCCAGAAGGCCCGGTGTGCCTAGGAGTAGTGTAAGAACTGCCCTTCAAAATCTGTGACGGACCGTGATTTTGGCCTGCAGCTAATATGACAAATATAATAATTGCGGTTCGGCCAAGCCGCCTGCTGAGGGCGGCCACAGTGTTGGGACTTCCTGTCTCCCGGCCATTGAGCAGCTTGCTGAGGTGTTAGTGGACCGCTGTCGAGAGTTGCCGCTTCTGACCTCGGGTGCCATGTTCGGTCCCTGGCTCGCACGCGAGGCCCGGGGGCAGCTTTTGGCTCTGGCGAGCGGCTCTGCTTGCCCCTGCCCGCTGCCATCTCAGCAGATGTCCACCCTCCCCTCCCTCCCCTGAACACATCTTTTCTCTGCCCAGAACCAATGGGATTTGCCGGGGTGTGTGTTTCTCTGGGATCCTCTGTGGGGTCCGCTCAGGTAAGCCCCCTGCCTCCCGCCCCCCAGACGCCACCATGAGTGCTGAACAGCGGTGAGAGAGCCTGCAAAGACTTTCTGAAGAGTGGCATTCAGATTCGGGCGCAGATCCATCACCCGGAGCTTGAAAAAATGTTCTGCAATGAAAAAAAGTTCAGCAAACAAAATTTGCCTGGGTTTCTGGCTGCTTTTACTCATCCACATTGGCTACAGACATTAAAACAAATTGGACATGACCATAAGAGCAGAAGAATTTGCATATTCCCATACTGGCAGCGCAGTGGGTGCAGCTGCTCGACTGAAAGACCCAGATTTCCTTCAGCTTCAGAACTCTAGAGCAAGGTGTTCTCCCTTTCACACAGTAAAAATGACTCTGCTTTATAAATGGGTACCCAAGTGCACGCAGAGCCAACAGTGACATGCAGGGCAGAGAGAACACACACATACACACACACACACACACACACACACACACCTGAATGCCCCTACTGGACACCACATCACCCCAACACAGATGCCCAGTTATGACCAAACTCCCCTCCTGTTCTCATCTACTTTTGCTTGAAAACCCAGGACTATGAGTGCCAAAATAAAGAAGAGCAAAACTCAGACTCCTGAGTTTGTGTCCTCGTGTCCCATGAACCAGTTGTCACACTAACATTATGTGGCCAGCAGGGGGTGCAGCAATTAGAGCTTTGGACTCAAAGGATCCTGATTTGGATCCGACCCCTGAAATAACGCAGTAAAACTTACCCAGCTGTGTAAATGAACAGATCAGGAGTGCAGTGTGCAAACCTTACATTCCAAGTTATTTAAGTGAAGTGCATTGGCTGAATAACACCTAATAATAATAATAATAATAATAATAATAATAATAATAATAGTAAACTTTTTTTGCACAATTAAGTCAGAAATTTGAGCAAAGAGCTGCAGACTTGGTGCAAAGTCAGTCTTCCATGTGGGGAGGCGAACGTTCTGGCAGTCTGGAGGCCAGACCAACACATCTGTGGTGCAGAAGCAGCTTCAGGTGCTGTAAGAAGGGAATGGCAGAACCGTTTCTCCCTCAGTTCCCTTGACCTCTTCGTGGTGTAAAGTGCGATGTGTTGGCTTGAGCTCCCCCAGCTACAGCGATGGAACCGTTTCGTCCGTCTTCATGCCAAATCCTCACTCCACCATCCACATTTGGATGCTAATTCCCAGGAAAAAAGCAAGAAACACTGGAACAAAAGCAGCAACGTAATGCAGCAGAACATTTGACAACAAAAGAAAGAAGCTTTCATTAATTTTCATCCCTCTCCTGCTGGCCGTGCGTAGAGCTGAGCTTTTTTTATTAATTGTTGCGAACAGAACTAAGCTGCCGGAACTCAGAACAACTTTCCTGTTCAAACAGAGATATGAGACATCGAAAAATAAAAATGTTTTCAGCTATTTGTAGTGTGCGTCATGTTTAATGGCTTGTTTTGAAGAAGCGGGGTGACCCTCTCTCACATGGGCTTTACCCAGAGGCTGGGATGGGGTACGGTGCTGGCAGGAATGGATCTGTGCCATCATGAACCCTTGCAGGAGGGCTGACGCACCTGCTAGGTGCAATTTCCAGCATCCCCATCACCATGACGACCTGCCGGTCCCCAGCGGGAGACCAATCAGTGAAAGAAGAAGCTTTTTTAACCCCAGGGTGGTGCCACAGGTGCTGCTACTTTGAACTGCATGATCAGAACATGGAGGAGTGAAGGGAAAAGCCTCCGCTTCCTTCTTTCGTTCCACCAAACCTCATTAAGCCGTCTGGGTTTCGGCTGCCTTTGCCCCAGATGCCGCAGAGAACCGTTAGAGCTGAGCAATCCGCCTTCGTCCCGCCTCGTCTAGCCGTGGCGAGCCGCCCGTCGAGCGACAACCCTCGACACGAAGAGCCCAGAGGCGCTGCGGAGCACGCGGCTGGGATGCTTGCATCATATCCTCAAACAGATGTCTTTATATTCCTCCTGCTCTCCGAGCGCCATCTATTTCATCCCTTTTCAGTGGGGAGGAACTTTTAAGAGGCGCTCCTGCTGCTTAAGAAGGAAGCAGGTGGAAGTCGGCTGTCCTTGAGGGGCAGATAAGACAGGCGACAGGGTGCCCCGGGTTCGAAGCAAAAATCCGTTATGCCGCGTGCGATGCCTCTTTCGCTGCATTGGTGGCCCGCTTCTCCTGTCAGTCTCATTAAGAGGTTTTCGGCTATGCATGCGGACGAACGGCGCCAAGCCACGTAGTCCCCAAAATAAAAGCATTCTGGGGCTTTAGTAATAATGCAAAAAAAGCTTTTGGCTCGTAACCCAAGTTGTGTTTTTATGTGTTATTATTCCCGAAAATGGCCTGCAATTGAGCAATTTTCAACGGAGCGACTTAAGTAGCTGTTATGAAAGTGCTTGCCATCAAAGCAACCGCGTTGTTATTCGTGCTCGCCACAGCCGGCGTCCGTCACTGCGCTCGGTCTCTCCTTAACCCTTAACCCTTCTCGTCCTCTCAGGAAGTGCCGCGTTGCGGCTAATTGACTCCCCTCTCTGCTTCCGTAGTTAAATCCTTGACCCATCCGATGCTCAGTGGTGCCGGACGCTCCATAAAAATCGGCTTCGGACGCCACATTTCCCAAAGGCCTCCTTACCTGCTGCTGCGAAGGTGGAGCTCTGCGGCAGCCAACGGGCACCGGGGGGGTGATGTGGAGACGCGGCAAGACTACCAAGTGTCCTTTGGGTTGTGACCTCAGTGGCTGCCTCAGGTTCTTCAGATTCTGTGTGACCTTGCAGACCCTACAGTGTTACCTTGCCAACCGGGGTGACAGGTGAATGCAAATGCCCACAGGGCCACCTTCGTTCGATTTTTGCCAAGGGTCGCTCATGATTTTGCTCGTACTTCTGTATCTCGAAACATCTGTGACCTTCTGCTTCTCTGGTGTCTCTCTGACTGCTATTTGGCCTTTTACAGTAATGTAAGACAGCGGTTAAGTTTGCTGCTTATTAAAATGTAAAATAGTGATTCACGCTTGGACTGGTTCTCCGCTTCTCCCTCCCGTGTATGCCGGCCAGGTCTGCGGAGCCCCCCCCCAGAGCCTGTACTCCACATCCGGCAGGTTCTCCAGTGTAAACCTCACCTTTTCCTCACCTTCTGTTCAGCAGCCTCCCGACTTAGAAATGCGACACATAAGCAGAGCAATAACGGAAAGCCCGACTTTTGTTATTTGAGAAGACGGCCAGCATTATTGGTCATTTTCCTTTGCAATTATGGGCAAATATTGCAGATACCAGCGGGCGTTTCCCCAGGGCATCCCGCTGAAATTAGAACCAAGTGCCTACGAGTTGAGGAAAAGGAAGCACAACAGTGACTGTGCAGGCCCAGCTGCATTAGTTACACGCAGGAGAACCACACACCTGACTCAGGTAGCTGGGCAGCTGAGCTGCACTGAGCGTGCCCAGAACGCGGCCGCCATTGTTCTTCACCCGTGTCCTTAGCTGAAAACGGCGCAGAACAGGACTCCGTCTTATTATGCTGAGCAGAGGACCGAAGAGACCCCATTATGTGAGGGCATCTAATCGTGCAGAAGTGCTGCTTCGGGTTCTGATGAGCGACACGGCTTCTGCGCTGTAATGCAATCCCATCGTGCGCACACGCGCTTGGGAACTGTGCTTCTGGGTCCAGGTTTACGTGCTTTGTGTTGTGCTGAGGGGCAGCGGTCGCTTTAGTGGTTTCATTTGTTACCTTGCAAGCGAAGGTCTTACATGTGGCAGCCCTGAGCGAGGTGCTTATCCTGAGTTGATGCAGTGGAAACAACGTGGCTCTACAAGTGAGTAAATCACTGTGAGCGGCTTCCAGTCCACACCCACCTGTGCAATTCGGCTTGGGCAACGGAAAATGTGAAATTTAGATGGAACCACCCTACATATTTGTGGACGATCCCTTTATAACAGGTGCTTCATTTTATGGACCGCTGTGACCCCATTCACCCCGTCCCCCTCATGGGAAGGGGACGGTGGCACGATCGTTTCTGGCGGATGTTCCCTCAGAGCAAAGGCCTGTTTTTACTGCTGCTGGAGGACAATGCTGCTGAGCCTTGGGCATGTGTGAAGAAGAAGCCCGATTGCTGTAGTGGAACTCATCTCCACATTACTCGCTATTTGCACAAAATCCTATTTGTGCTCCTGGACGGCATCCTGAGAGCGTTTACCGCAGACATAAATTCCCGGAGACTCCAGGCGACACCCAGTTGTGTGGTTTGCATTGAAATCTTACTGAGGTTTTGCAGCGAAGGAGGTAAATGGCGGCGCTGAATTCCTGCCTTTCCCCCTCGCACCCGCGTGGGGGGGTGGGTTCAGCTCTCGTCAGGTCCCCGGAGACCGAGGGATCGCATGTGATGTTGCTGCGTGCGTTGAGCTGAGGAATCCGGATAAGGGACGGAGGGGAGGCGTTCCTCCTCCCGTGTCTGCCGGCTGCGTAGCGGAGGTTTCAGAGCCACAGCTGGGAATTAATGGCAAAGACAGCGAGTTGGAGGCGATGCGGCTGTTGTGTAAATCTGCAGTTCTGCTGCTCACCTCAACTGCGTCCCCACTCTTTCATCTTACAGGCCACATTATTCACACAGCTGAGCTTAGAAAATGCGTTGCCACACACGCGTCTCTCATCTCTTTACACCCCAAGCGCTGCAAGTGTAATGGAGTCTGACTTGCGTCTCACTTATTATCTGGATCCTTACTCAGCCTGTGAAGAGGAGCAGCTCATTCTGCAGGTAAACACCTGTATGGAGGCAACATATTAACCGGCTGTGTGACTGGGGTGCAGTGTTGCTGCTGATGTGGCAAGGGGGGAGCAGGACCATGTGTTACTGAGAAGGAGGAATCGAGACCTTGCGTTGAGTTCACCACTGACACAGCACTGACTCCACATAGATTCCATTTCCCAGTCCCACATCTGAGCACGGAAGCCACTGGATCTGCTGCTCTTTCCTCCTTGCCCCTGGTTCAGCTTTTCCTCAGCTCTTTAAGCTCAGCTCTGTCTGTTGTGTGCACGCCTGTCAGCAAAAGACCAAACCTGGGTCCTGAAGACAGATGCTGGGTTTCAGGGCAGGAACACAGCAAACGGGTGACTCTTGGCTTCTGGCCTGAAGTCAGCGAACGGCACAGATTCGAATCACCACTCTGCTCCCCGGGGGCCGTTTTCACACACATGCAAGCGGGACAGAAGCGCGTGTACAGCAGATGAGCAGCACTGACCCTGTGACAGCGTGCGCCAACAACCCTGTTTCCGAGCAATCCGAACGGATTTGGCATTTGGCGTTTTCATGCTTGCTTAATTTGAACTGTTTTTCAGGAGTTGCTGTGTTGTGGTGCCTACAACCATGTGACTAAGCACACGGGGCAGTGAGTCCTGTGGGAAGGATCCTGGCTGGAGTCCATTAAAGCTTCTTACTGAAACAGAAAAACTGTGCATCAGAGAGGCTGTATGGAACCATGGGCGTAGTGCCAGTGTGCTGTTAGTCCTGTTTTTTGCTAAATTCAGCTTGGATTTTCATTAAAGTCTCCAGTGTTTATTCGATTCTGCATATTCCTGTCACATTACCCACTGGCCTCCGTCACAGACGGGTGGAAATGGCAGACAATGCCGAAGCGTGAGCTGAAAGCCAAGGGCGACCGGTGCGTAATAATCACAGCAAAGCGACGCCGGTGATTCTGTGAAAGCCAAAGTGCAGTGCCGTCCACGAGAAACCATCCTGTATTAATAAAGCTGTTTGGGCTGCTTTGAGAGCCACCGCAATACTGCTAATGTACCTGTGGAAATGTGAGCGGGGGGTCCCCTGCGAGTCCGCTCGGCTATCGGCGGTCGAAAGTATCGATCTGCCGGGTGTGCTCCGCTAACCCCCCCGCCGCTGCTTTCCCTTATTTTTCTGCCATGTTCCGCTCCTTCCATTTCACGGCCAGGGTGTGAAGAAGCTGCAGAAGTCAAGGTTTTCAGTGTGGCGTCCGCTGCGAGTCCCCACGCCGCTTCTAAGAGACCATCTCAGAGCTTTACCATGTTTCGCCCATTATGCCGACACATTTCTGCAGCCGCAAAAAGCAGAAAACTGACGTCATGTGCGTGCAAATGATGGGCGGAGGATCTTTCCTGTCTCATTGTGCTGCAGGGCCCCCTTGACAGCCACCATTAGCCTCCATCTGCTGCTGCCACAACTGCCATCGTCTGCCTCATCTTGGTAGGCAGTTTTGCACAAACTGACAACGTGCTGAGAAATGATATGCACATAAGAAATGGGTGAAACTCCTTCACGTTCATTTTTGCCAATTGCACGAGACATTCAAATTTTTTGCGGGGTGACCATTCATTTGTTCCTGCCCCGGTGCGGAGATGTGCCTCAAGGGTCGGGATATTTTAAAACCAGTTTTATGGCTCCTTTTGTTCTTTTTTGTTCAAACATTTTTATTTATTGCCGCCCGGCTGCCTTTGGCACCATGGGGGATGCAGGGAGCGATCCTTGCGCAGGCCTTACCCAGGCTGACCTGAACCCTCCAGCCAACCGAGAGCATCTGACTTTACTTTGTTGTCGCCAAGACGACAGATGTTGCAGCACAAACGTGTCATGGCCACAGGGACCTGGGCAGAACTTCTTAGAAATGAGTTCAGGCCCGAAGTGCCCGTTTCTATAAGTACAACAAGAGGGAAACAGTTCAGCTGCAGCCCTCGGTCAGTCGGTCGGTCGGCAGATCTAAAATCAGGACGTGAGGTCGCAGTGGCAGCTCCTATTAAACTGATCTGCGCAGCTCACGGTTTCACGCTTTGTCCAGTTTGGACAGTTGGGAGGTCTTTGCTGCAGCGATGAAATGCACATCATTTGGTAATACCTGACGGTCAGACTAAGGACTCCTTGCTTAAATCCTTGCTTTTTGGAAGCTGCATCATTTTTCTTTGAGCAATAAATCTTCATTTCATATATTCATGCTTATTTATTCATCTGGCACCTTTTTCCAAGGCAACTTACATTGTTAGGCTTGTGTACTATGGCTGCAAGTTTCAGCAGAGTATTTTTTTACTGTGTTAGTTCAGGGTAAGCACTGGAATGGAACTTCAGCAGGAGCTCGGATTTATACCTGGGTCTTTCAGTAACAACACACGACCGTGTCTGTTGTTAAGTACCAAAATGCTCACCTAATGCAAACATGTCATACAAAAAAGAGAAAATGAAACAAATCTTTGGATTAGCATTTTTGCCTTTTCGAACAGAGTTGAGCTTTTCTGCTGATTCAGGACAGAAAATAATTGCCATCTTCTCGCTCACCTCCAGGCACAGTTAAGGAACGCAAGTTGCCGATTATCTCTTGAGCCTCTCCACCACCCTGTGTGTCACCGGCAGCTTCGACAAAAGGAGGTAATGTCTCTATTGTGAGTCCACAATCCAGAAAGTGTTGTTGCGGAAATGCAAGTGCGTGCGTGTGTGTGTTTAAGGATGGCTGACAGCATTTCGCCTCCGAACAAGGAAAGTGTGAGAGATTATGCTGGATTACGGCTGAAATTAAAGCGAGTGCATGAACCTGGAAGGATTTCCTACTGAGATGGATTCTCTTCCCCTACTCCATCCCTGGAACCCCTCACATGTTCATCATCAACAATGCAAAGAGGAGGCCCCAAGTGCTGAACTTGGACTTACATAACCAAGTTTATAGAGAATGCATACCTGATGGCCACATGAAGATGCTGGGCTCACAGGTGAGGAATGCAGATTTTTTCCAGCGAAAACTTAAAAGGACCTCTATGCTGCGCCTGCAAGGTCATTCTTTGTAGGACTGTCTCGTTCATATTAACATCTAATTTTTCATACGGTTCTCATAATTCTCACAGGGCAAGGGCTAAATGCGAATGGTGAGGTTCACGCTTTCATGATTCGCTCAACCTAAAGCTGCCCTGAATTTTTAAAGTCTGATTTACATTTTGATACTCGGATGAGGAGGTCACTGAGAACTTTCCAGATTCAGGCTTCACCATGAGGGTTGTATTTACAGTATGAAATGATGCAGCTTTGCTCGGGAACTGAAAGTGTCTATAAGTAAATATGAGTTGCCATTTAAGACTTTGGATCGGGCACACGGTGCATTTTGTCTCAGAAAAGATGTCTATTCTGCTCTAGGTCTGGTACCACAGATGATGTTGAAGTTCAGTCAAGCTGTCTGACTGCACAGCAGTGCAGGAATGAAGGCATTAACCAAATTCTCCTGCGTCTCCTCATGTTTCCTCCCTCAGTCCAAAGACAGGTGCTTCAGGTCTAACTTACTTCAAGAGGGACATGTTTGAAGACCAGGATCTCAGAGGTGCTTCCAGGAGAGACTCAGGCCAGCAAGGATGCATGGACGAGTGATTCATTGTTCAGGTGTAGAAAACGCCGGCATTAAGAAGCCAAAAGTGCCCGGGTAAATTTGGATAAAAAAGATTTGACTTGCTTGGTCTCCGTCAGATGAGCCCATGTATCCATTTACGCAACGAAAACGGAGGGAAGTGGTTTGCAGACTGGCAGATATCATGGTGGACGCTGCAGCACAGCCAGCTGCTCTCCTCTCCACCCAGCACAGAGTTCAACCACAGCAACAACCTGCAGCAGTTTTGGTAAGAAAAAATGTCTGAGGGCAATAAATCTGAAAGTGAACGTTCACTAATTTAGCGGAGCACCCTGAAGACCTGACAAGTCGAGATCGCGCTTACCTTCTTTCCAAAATGCAAACTGCCTTTCGTACATCATTTTCTGCCAGATTGAGCTGTGGTTTCGCTCCATGCTTATTTATCCCACATCCGAGTGATCGCACTCTCGGGGAAAGTGTGTGGCGGAGGGCGGGGTATCTGCAGCCTCTCTGTAACCCCCACCAGGCAGATCACAAGCCTCATGTAGATCCATTGAGCTCGGCTTCTGGCAAAGGTAACACACCTCTCTGCTTGTGTTCCTGCGCACACGAATAATGCATTATGTACATAGACGCTTTGCTATACTTGGGCCTTCAAGCACTTGCTTGTGCTTCCCAAAGCCAGCGTGTCTCTTTGCTCCAAGATGCGCATCACACTTAACATTGCGCCTCCTGGGAGACGCAGTGCGTGAAACAACTGTTGTAATGCACCAGTGGACCAGAGGAAATAATGAAATGTTGCAATAAACCAAGTCAGCAGGGACGGGCTGAGCCCCAGTCTGCAGGGGATTTGCTTGAGTGCGTCCCTCCTCCTTCTGATGCAAGTCTCACGAGCTCATCCAAGATGTTGGAGGAGATGCTAAAAAGGCTGCTCATCATCACTTTCCCAGACTGGAGCCCTGAGCTCCCTGCTTGCTGTACCTGCACATTTCCACTGCTGAAAAGAGGGAGAGAAAACCGTGAGAAGGGGAGGGTGGTGGTGTCATCTGGCAAGAGCAGAACATGAGATGGTTCTCCAAACTAGAAAGGGTCTTTGTGTTACGTGAATAAGCACCATTACCATTTCAATGATTTTGCCTCCTGGACACAGATTTTGTCGTTTGATTCCATCCACAGCCCGAATGGCACACAACTGGATGTGAATGCCGGCGATGTGCATTATGGACCCTAGCAGAGCCCTGCAAATGAAGTCAGGCGACTGGGGGAGAGGTGTGAACCCAACAAACCAGGAACAATGCAGAGGCCTTATTAAAATAAATATTTCAAAGGCAGAAATGGGAGTTGGGTGAAAGTGTATGAAGCTGTACTTAACCTGCGCTGTGTTTAGCGGAGCAGGATATCATTAAAAAGCATTTAAAAGTTGGCCAATAATCATCCTCGGTGTTAATGCCTTTAAGCTCAAAGCTGCCATTGAAGCGCTGCTGCTGTTGTAAAAGCGGCCCTTTGTAGAGCAATGTGATTTCAGTCAAGCTGAGTGACTGTAAAGGGCTGCGGAGACAGAAATGAATGCATTCACAGAGCTGTTCAGTCTACACCACTTTGCCATTAATGGCTATATTATTTGCTGTAGAGGCCAAGTCATCCACATGGCTGGAGGCTAAATTCACATGCTGTTCAGGAACCAGTTGGATGAACTCATGTTTACAGCTACATTTCTGAAGATGGAAATGTTCTCCAGGTTATTTGCTAACACTTTACTGGAATTTTCTAGAACCCCTGTTTGAAATAAACACAAAGTGCGTATACCCTCCAGGCTGAAAGATGGCAGTAAAGAGCACCCAAGCAGAATAAAGTGTGGCTGGGTCCCAGTTCAAGTCACCGTTGTTCAGGACTGCTGGTGACAAGATGACAAAAGCGTGTTTCTGGGATGAGCCGTTCAACAATCATCAGTGACACGGAGTTTGTGGAGGTGACATTTTAATTTCCATTCTTTTCAATGCAGTGTCAGTATTCAGACTTTTAAGACTTAATTTGTCAGCTTAATGTTTAGTGTCCGAGGCCTTTGAAGGAGCTCCACAAAAACGTTTGCGTTACTAAGGCTTTGTTGATTGTGACATTTGGGGTAAAACCAAGCTCAGAGTTGCGGACAATCTTGGGTGCAGATGTGCTGGGTTGAGGAACCAGTACATGCATGCTGGGGCTGAGAGTGAGCAGTATTTTGAGAATTTTCATCTTGGCTGGTTTTAAAAATGCTTATATGACTGAACTCCAGCCAACGTCCAGCCACATCTCAGCAGAACTCGCAACTAATAGGCTTTCTGTGAAGAAGACCTGGAAAATGTAAGGGTGTAAACATAGCTGTCATACCAGCTTGCTCAGTGTCTGCTTCCAGGCCATCGCTTCTTGTTGGCCATTTTATCTTAACCACTATTTTTGTCTAAATCTTTATGAAGCTCAAATTAGCTTCCTGGTGCCACCCCGTGCTGCTCATCCTCAGATAACCGCCACATTCACCATTTTCATGAACTGTTATCTGCAAATAAGTCAATGGCAGTTAAAAAGAGAAATTAAGCGCGATGAGCTGAAAACAAGCCGTACGGTTAAGGTGTTGAAGTCATTTCATTGGTCCCATGCTGACGCGCAAAGAGAAAGGCGTGGCGTGGCGTGGCGGAACGGCCCCGAACTCACACGTGAACAACGTGACTGAGGCCTCGTGTGAACAATCCTCTGCTAGATTCCATCATCTTGTTGCCCCAAGCCTGCAAGTCTTTAAACCTCAATCTGAGTTTCCTCCCGACTTTATTCAAAGGCATCAAAGTCTTCTGCTGGCTTCCACGCTTTCCCTACTCCTTTTCACAGGATACTCTGCATTAATTTTTCATGATGAAAAGTTGCTGATGAACTCAACTGAGGAGAGAGACCAAAGTCTGAAGGAAGCGTTTTCCTCCTCTTGATTGTGAGCTGTGAGGCTGATGTGTCGCTGGGGGCTTTGCGCTTCTCTCTAAATATGTTTATTAGGAGACAGCTCTGGATATCAGCACATAGCTTTAACCTTCAACACAAACTTTTCATTTTGACAGAATTATATTGACTACAAACAGTTTGTAAAGGCAAATTGGGATTGGTGTCTTGTTTAGTATACAGTCCAATTTTCTGGTCCCAAAAACAGAGGAAGTCGATGTGCTAACACTGCAGGACAGTGTTAAGGACGAATAAGTGAACATGTAAAATTCTGTGTCCAGTCAGCATGTGTGTGCAGGATGTGAAAGGGTGAGTGCATGAGTTCCCCCGAGCGGTTACTACTGTCTGGCCGGGTGGTGGCAGCATGATAGTGTGGGGCTGCTTTACCACATCCATGACAACCTCAACCAGCTTTGCTGTTACAACCATTCTGCCAGGGAAGTCATGAATGCTTCATCGAGATATCAGCCCAAAACAAACCCCAAGGCTCTGCAGGAGGTGTCTGGCAGCGAAAGGCAATTCTGACTGATGACCTGGGCATGAAATGTTGTCAAACATGGAGAACAAACCAATTTCCATCAGTCGCAAGGCTTCTGCAGTGACTCTATGACCATTTCACTGAGGTTCTTCTGCCAAAACTTTAAAAAGAGCCTTGGGACACAGGAAGATATCTGCATCTTTCTTTAGGCCAGGGTGCCTGTTGGATCCATCTTCTCAATGTCGAATCCAGACCAGTAGAGTGTCTTTGCTCACGCGAACACCACTGGGTTTATTAAACCCAGTCGATAAATGAAGTGAACACTGTGTCGTTTTTATTTCACAAAACACTTGGCAGAGACCATTAGCTGCATGTTTTAAGCTAACAGCAGTGGGTACTTTAGGATTTGAGCCTGCAGCCTACTGGGTACAAATCCAATCCCTTAGCTGTAATCCCTTGTGCTTCCCTGTAAAATTCTGTGGAAAGTGGCATCACTGTGGGGTCCATTAAAAACAAACCCAGCCAGCCTAAATCGGTCAGCTTTTCACCTGTGGAAGCACTGCGCTATGCAGAGCTGGAGTCTCAGCTCAATTCCGAGATGGGTTCTCATCCCAACTGCAGCAGTTGGAACGATGGGCCTTGGTTGTCCTAAGTATGGCTGCTGTTGTACCTGTTGAGCTCTGAGGTGCGTTAATCGCCACGCGCTTTAGGGTCCGGCACCGAGCAGCAACCCACCGCATTAACCTCCAGCTCTGAGCCCTTGCACGGTTTCTGGCGATCCAAGGACGGTCGAGCAGCTCACGGACAACTGGGGCAGCTGTCTTGTTATCGATTAAGAGGTGACACACGCACTGTGACCACGGTGCCAAACGGCGGGCACACCGCACACGACCTGCAAAAAATGGCCGAAAACGGTCATTAAAGTGTAAATGAGAGCAGCTTAGCAGCTCAGTGCACAAACTCTCTGTGCAGAAGCTTCTCAGATTAATAAGTGTTTGTTTTATAAATGTATAAATTTAATGTCTCATTTCTTTCCTGCTCTATGCCTTCCTCAGTGGAGTATTTACATTTAAATGCCTCATTCATCCACCTACACATTTAGAGCACATTTGGACGCTGTGGCCCCCGGGGAATACGCGCCTGCTGTGTGCCCAGATTTCTGACCCGTGGCCATGTGTGTTGTGAAGAGGGAGTAATGGACTGTGGGCCCATACTGCGCAGTGCGTGCAGCCCCTGTGGTGCCGGCGCGCTGTGCGCACGTGTAAATTCTCAGCTGCGCACATTAGCAACCTGCTCGAAGGAGCGGCCGCTTTAGCCGAAGTGTTGTTTTCTGTCCGAACGATCATTTGTTTCCGACAGCTGCGTTTGTGCTGGCGTCCGGTCCAGGCTGCAGCCGCTCTCCGTCCGCGTCGGTCCAGTGCAGGCTCTGCGCCACTGCGACTCTGCATCGCGTAATGGATGAATGAATGAATGAATGTTGCCTTTGCTTGAGTGGAAAGAGCCCAGGGTCTGAATTTCCACATCTAAAGCCAAACCAAATATCTGTAAATGTACAGTAATGTGAAGTAGCAAAAGTTTCTGCAATTGTCAGACTTGATCCTAAGGCAAATGTGTTAGCATAACTTAGCAATCGCTGCTTCGTCCAAACTGATGGATGTACTGAATTATGTGTTGCGCATTCATTTCATTTTTTTCTGCTGGAGCCACGAGTCTGCTTTCCCCTTGACCCGAGAGGCCTGGAAAAATGGGGCGATGCTGTGTTCAGTGGACTCTCGGCACAAGGAGAGAAGAGAAATTTCAAACGCAAAATTGCTTTGAAGAGAGGGCTTGAGACCCTCCTTGGATGCCAGGAGGGATTTTGGTTCTGGACCTCTGGACAGAAGGAGCACCAAGCTGCCAGGAGTGGAGGAGCACAGCATGGCGCGTAAGATGCTGCCTTATGCAGAGCGCTTTCACAGGTTAAACAGGCCAGTTTGCATCATGGTGGAATTTGTATTCACTGTGCAAACTGCGCGTATTACCAATAAATAGGGGATATTTGTGGGAGCTTTGCACTGCCATGGGATTAGTGCAAGGGTGAAGGCCAAAGGATGGATTTGGCTGCTGCTGTTACACAGGCAATAATGTTATCATCAGTGTGAGCGAGCCAAATAAAGCGTTGCTTAACACAACTCAAATGGAGCGCGGATGAATAATTCATGCAGTTCATACTGCCTATTCAGTCTGAAGTAAATGTATATTTTTCTCCTCTTGTTGTCTGTGAATGTTGATAGTTGTCAGACTGAAAGAGTGGTACTGATAAAACCCCCTTTTTGCTGCTTAATGTCCTCATGGAAATTTTTATATTATTCCCATGCTTTCTTCCCTGAGCTTGGACAGAAAGGCAGGTGCGCAGGAGCTCAAGCAGCTCGAGGATGCGTCTCATTGTCGTCTGGCTGGTGCTGTGGATGGAGACTGGATGGAGGTCCTAGGCCAGGGCTGCCGCACCTCCTGCCAAGAGGTCGACTGAGAAACAGCTATACCTCCGCACGACTTCATCTGTGAAATGACAGTGGCATATTGGGTGAAAATGGCACTGTGCGGGTAGCTGAACACAGTCAAGCATCAGGACGAGAGATGAAGGACACAGGACGGTGCAGTAAATGGGTCAGAGTAAAAGGACTGAGGTCAAACATATTGAAACGGTGGTGACGACTACAGTCAGTAAGTGTGACCTTGCTTTTCATGATACAAAACACTCATAATACTCAGCTCATAATAACGTAAGCAGCCTAGTGAGGGTAAGCATGAACAAACTCATTGCAGGTGACCCACAGAGACACTTTAACATGCAAAATACGAACAAACATCCCGAGTGGCTCATAATGCAACCATTTTTGTTTGCTGGAAACAAAGTAACGTCCTAGTGACCTGCGCTACAAACAAACATGCAGTGAAATATCACAGGAGACAAGAACATCCCAAGACACCCAAAATGCAAATATCCTAGCTGAGGAAGAGCAATGAAGCAAAGTTCCTGGGAACCCACAACATAATCAAGAAACACCCTAAGAGGCCAGTAATGCAAACATATCTGTTTATCCATAAAAACCAACTTTTAAATAAATTAGCATGCCTTGGGTCCCTGAAAACCCACCACTGTCAGGACTCAACCCTGGACTGGGACTTTTGGCCGCCCTGCTGGCCATTCTGGGTATGGCAAGGCCAGTTTACTCCTGTGTGCTCCTTGGCCCACCTCTCCCACCTGAACACCATTATTACCCTCATTATTACCCTCATTATTACCTCTTGTGTTCCTCCAATGGCCCGACTCTGTTGTTTATTGTTTTAGATATTTAAGTCCTGTGTTTGTGCCACTTCCTTGTCAGGCCGTGACTGTGTTTTCCTATGCTGTGGTAGTGGCCTCTGTATGGCTCACTGGTTTTGACCCCCTTCTCTTACCTATTGGATTGGTTGCTTCTCTGGGGGGGGAGTTTTTTTTTTTTTTGGGCACTCTTCTTCTTGACCTATTTTTGCCCTACAAATTGGATTTCTCTGCATAAAACCTGTTTTGCTTCATTGAGTCTGCGATTGGGCCCCGAGTTGTTTCCTGACAACCGCCTTCCTAGGGAATGCAAACGGAGAAGCAAATGCAGTAAAGGTGCGGCTCCTCTCTCCAGCGCTTGCTGGCGGAAAGTTCTAGTACTCTAATAAGTGTGATGTGACAATTCCTTTGGCATTTAAAGGAAAGGCCATTTGCAAAGCTGTCATTTTAAAGTGAAATAAAAACAGTGCTTATGGACTTCTTGGGCTGATTCCCACTGTCAGCATCAACAGAGGAGCTTGCAAAGCAGAAAAGCGCTTATTGAACATTCTGCTGCCGAGCAAAGAAAGCAACGTGCACATAACATTAATTTGAGTTTTTAAAACTGCCCTGTGGAAAAGCTCCTTAATTTTTATTGTAATGAAATAATAGAATTACAGGCAGGTTGTTAAGCCCGACAGCTAACTATGAGCTGGTGCTGAGTAAAGATAAGTGCGCGCTGAGGAGGCCCGGAGGCCCGACTTCCTGGGACAGGGACCGCGGTGAATTGGACCGCAGGCAGCCCGGATCTGCACAACCGGCTCTGTTTTAATTAAGCTGAATTTGAGCAGCATTAAAATGAACGATTGCTGCCACTTCCGCTGGTTTGTCAAAATGCTCTTGACAGAAATGTGCACGTTGCTGCAGGCGTGAAGGGGCCTGGCGTGCGCGGCACCGCCCGAGGTCACAGTTGGAGAAGCGAGCGCAACCGTTCGTGATGTTTTCAGTGTGAAAGAGGCACGTGGCTGCTGTCGTGAAGACCTCGGCTCACTGGAGCTGTAGCGGCACGACAGGGAGTGCTGGAGGGTGAAAGGACAGTGTTTTGGCTTAATTTTTTTTTTTTTTATTTAAATTTTGGCCCTGTGCAACACTGGACCACAACCCAATATTACCCATGATCCTGACCTGATAATATGCCCACCCATGGGCACTAGCAGCGGGAGGTGCCGGACACCCCCGTGATTCTATTCAAGCGCTAATGCACTTTTTTCTGTCAATTCCTGTAGAGAGGAAATCGATAGGCTGCTTAGCGCCCCCCTGGGACGCAGGCTACCCTGTCGCTGCTCTGCACCTCACACACCTGCCTAATAAGTTTCTAAAAAGCGGGAGCCTCTTGAAAGAGGGGGCAAATTTATCAAGATTTGTTCTCCTGGGATGGCAGAGCCTGGGCTGCCCTCATGTTCAGATTAAAGTGATGTTTCTGCACACCTTTGTAAGGAAGCACAAATCGGGTGGAGCAGACAGGCGTACAGGTGTGGCACCAACATATCAAGAATGCTTTCTGGGTTCCACGCTTACTGTGTTTATTAAGCTGCGCTCCGGGCACCACTGCGGCAAACCTGCCATTTGTTTTTGTTCCTCTAACCGTGCAGATGGAAAATTGTTTAGCCTCTTGTTGCCCTCGGTGAGAAAGTAAACAAATTCTGAATTTTATCTTTGCCACCACAGTCCCCAACAAGCAATTACCCAACGCTGACAGCGCTATTGTCAGAATGTGAATTGATTTCTGCATTCAGTTCAGCAAGAAACAGGAGCATTTATCACTTTTAAACCATCTTGCCCCTTTTCTGCTTCTAATGAATATTCCGAAAGGTAATTTATAGACCATCCTTTGAAAAGGCGCACTCTCTGCATGCCTCGTACGTCCACAGAACACCTTCTGAACAGTCTACGCGGTTGTGGCTGTTTTGAAGAATAATTTTAGTATCGCAGTTCCGTTTTTCAGTGGAGGCAGTGATTCCACAGCTAAGAGCTCCCCAGGCCAGTGTGGGACTGTCTGGCTTTGGCTCTCCCCATGATGGTGTCTCCCTCAACCATCTCTTGACAACCACCAGGGCTATTTTCTTCTTGGTCTGTGTTGTTACTGTGATTGAGCCAAGGCAAAAAAAAAAAAACAGCATAAAATTTCCTCTTGTTGACCACAGAGGTGCTTCCTGCTCCAAATTCTATTAAAGGACAGATTGAATTATGCAGCTGCGGTCATGAGGGCATTTGCTTTGGTGTGTAGGTGACTGGAGCCATGATCCAATTGTGGGATGGTGTGTCGAGCAATTTGTTCGGTTCCCCTTTTAACCTCAGCGTATGTTTGACCTTAGCGGCATTTATTTGCAGCTTACCACGATCTGGAGGTTTTACACTGATCAGTTTTACGGTACCGGAGCAGGGTAAGTGCCTTGGCGGAGAACTCTAGAGCTCTTCCACAATATGTTCCTTCCAGAAGTTTCCCCCGAAACACAAGCATTGCTGGTGAAGATGAGAGCTTTGGTGTTTGTGGAAATACTGACGGTAGTTTGTGTTTCTGCAAGATTTTGGGTTGTTGCTTTCCTGGGTGGGTTTGCTGTCTGATTCCTTGTGGGCTTCTCCTTGGCAGGCAAGCCACTGTATGGGATCTACAGTAGCTCTGTCAGGGGTTAATCCATATTGAAATAAATATGGATTATGGCAGTTTTCTGTAAGACTAACTTGCTTCCTCTGGACAGTGTATAAATGTGATGAAAGCTGTGCTGCTCCTCCTTTTTGAGCACAGCTGCGAGCGGTAACCACTTTAGCAATAGACACTCGCTGCTGCAGCACTGCTAGAACAGAAAGTAAAATGAAGGGAATGCGAGTAAAAATAAATAATTGAACCAGAAAGTGTTTGTATTTTCAAAAACTCAGATCTTGGCTATTCTTTACACGAGGATACTGTGTTCTGTCCGAAAGCGCTATAATATCACGGAAGGAAGAGCTTCTCACTAGCAAGAGGTTCTCAGAAGTGGAACAAAGCAGCCATCCGCAGTGTAGATGAGATTATTCTTGTTTTTATGCCAAAATATTCACTTTTTGATTCAGGGGGAAAAAAAAAAATCTTTACCAGTGTTTGAGCAGAAGGGTAGCCACACTGGTGCTGTGAGGCAGGAGAATGATGCAGAAACATGAAGGTCTGGTTGAGGTCCAGCACTTTGATTTTGGTTGTAAACTTTACAAGTTTACCCTGTAGGTGATAATTTACTTCATGCCCAAGTCAATACATTTTAGGTGATCCAAAGGGAGAGAGAATTGGTGAGGTTTAGTGGCGTCAAGCGAAAGCGAGTCTGCAGAAAGCTCTGGGGAGATATCTTCACAGGGTAGACTTCACAGGACCTGCTCTAGGATCCACAGCCAGACTTGAAAACCAGGCATATTTTTTGAGTCTAAATTCTATTTAAAGGAGAGCTGGAACTTTGAAACTGGATGCGGACCTGAAATTCCACGCTGAGGTTCAGGAACGTTTTTAGCCCTGCATGAACTTCAAAGGTGGGCCTTGGGCGAACCCAAACGGCGTTCACACTCACCGACACGTGTGCAGCAGAAGCAGACAGTCTGCGGGCGCACAATCTGCAGTTTGATAGCTTGTGGTTTCTAGCACTGCCGCCCTGTTAGGTCTGTGTTTATTGCCTCATGTTCATCTCAGGGGGCATTTGGTGGGAAAGCAAAGAATTGAGCGAGAGGCCGACAAAGCGGTCACGGGTGAGTTTTTCATAATGAAAATAATGAGGGTGAAGATGTGGAGAGTGAGGAAGAGAACAATTTGAGGACAATTTAAGGCCAAGTGCCAAAAAAAGGGGTGAAAGCTGCAGTTAAGCTCAGTTGCTCAGCAGGGCAGTAGAGCTCAATTGTTTGTGGATCTGCAGGAATTGATTCGCTTCAATGCAAGGGTGTGTTTTCCCTTGAATGAAAAGCATCTTCTGCGCAAGTGAGATCCCCGGCAGCGGAGGGGGCCGGTGCTGCATTGCTATCGCTCAGCGGTGCTCAGAGTGCGATATGTCAAGTATTTGGCTTTTTGAAGTATTACAAGCAATTAAAAATACTGCTTCTAAATTCTAATTTCTTTTGAAGATTCCATCTCACTCGGCTTCGATCCCTACGGTGTGAAAGAGCACCACTTCTGGGAGCCGTTTATTTCCTGTCACACAATAATGAATATTTTCTGGGTTTTATTCCGAGTAACCTGAAGAAATTTAATTAAACGGAGAAACCGGAGTGCGTCTTGGTTATTCAGCCGAGTGTTTGGTCCGCGCCGTGTGCGACAATGTTGACGCCCAAAAGCTCAGTGTCAGTACTTGGTTTCGACACCATCATCTTCTCACGAGCGAGAGACTCTCAGAAGTGCGCTTGCCTTATTGGCTCTCTGATCATGGACACAACAGATGATTTTGTTCCCAATTTCAGACCGTCTTGCTTTTGAGAAATATTATCAGCGATGTCAGAATAAAAGACAGCTTCAGCAGGGCTGTTGCTACTGAAAAGCTACAAGGGGTGAAGAAGCCTGTATCTTCATCGGGCCATTTGTCCCAAGGTGACCTACAATGTGAGGTTTGTACGCTGATACTTGCAGTAACTGACATATTTTTGCAGCAAAATTGTTTTGCCTGAATCTGTTTTTAGCTTTTGCTATATGGCTAGTGCACCTAGGTCCTCCTGTCTGTGTTCAGCGGAGGCTTTAAACTTCTTGGAAATGCTAGCGGTTGAGCCACAGTGGAATTACAGGATGGTGGCTGCTGAAATATTCTTGGCAATCGTGATCCAGTTCTGCAACCAGTGGCCACCCATATGGACCAAAAATTCAGTTCAAATTCTGCGCAGAGCTGTGGTACTGAGGCAGAAGGTGCGTAAGTGCTCAGCCCATTCACTGCTTGGTCTATATCCCCCATCTTTACACCTGGACATAAGCTTGTGGGAATGTTGTGAAGCTCAAACCCCCGGTGACAGGGTGAAAAGGTCAGCAGTCAGGAAGGCCCTCAGAGTTGTTTCTTCAAGAAGGACCTGTTCTTTTGGTTTGGATCTGTAGCTAGAAAGTAGGAGGTCTCTCAGGCATCTTCCACTAGGAAGAGACCCTGCAGCAGGCCTAGATCATGCTGGAACGATTATACACCAGAGTGACCTGCATTATACCAGCTAAGAGGTTTGAAAATGGACGGACGGACAGATGGATGGACAGAGAGACTTCTAGATGGGTCAGCGGATGGATGAACTTCGAGAGCAGCTGCACGGACGCAGCCGTCTTCACTGCTCCAGCCAGCAGCGTTATTGCAGTTTGGTTCATTGGAGCAATGGCCTGATGCAGGGCCACCGTCCTGTAGCAGCTCAGCCAATTAAACATGGCAGGAAGTCCCGCATCTGCTCTGGGTTCACTGCAGCCAGGAGGTTGCAGAAAGAGGCAAATAAATGGCAGGATGAGGACCAGTGGGGGTTAACAGGGGGCAGGACGGAACTCACTCGAGAGTTAAATTACACAAATGCATCTGTACAGCTGGAAATAACAGTCGGCTGAGATGCGATGTAGCTTGTTAATCCCCAGAGGGAAGTGGGCCGATGGTGCCGCGTCCCCCCCCCCTCATCGATCAGCTTAGCTGGGCTCCTTTAAGACTCCGTCCAATTTTGTCATTTTGAAGTCATCTGCGTGAATTGATAACAGGCTGAGAAAATGGAACAAGTCAGCCGAGCCGATATCGATCGGCGGATTCAGGATCCATTGATCAATGAGTGGCAGGCGGACAGAATTGGCCCCCTGCCTCTAACCATGCCAGATGAAGAGCTGACAGTCTCTGGATCTCCGACGCAGACGGTGAGTTACCGCGTTTCTCACAAAAAGGCTGCAGCTGCAGTCCAAGTCACTACTGGGTCTCACCGATCATTTTGCTAAAAAAGTTTATTTGGAGCTACAGCAGGTGGCGTAGTGGTTTGAGTTGCTGCTTTGCTGCAAAGTGCCATTGTTGTTTTTTGCTCTTTCGCATGTGGCGGCCACAGTAGTCAAACACCTATTATGGCTCCAGCGATCATCTGCATCTGCAGAGGCTGCCGGCTGACAGACCCGTTTCTCACCTTCCTATCATGCGACATTACATCACCCCTCAAAATAATCATTCAATCTGAAAGTCTGTTTGGTGGTGGAGCTGTACTGGTTTTCAAAAACAACATGGAGCTGTGAGGTTTGCATTAACCATTTTGGATCTGCAGAAACAGTTTGGGGAACTGAGGCGTAATTGAGAAAAACTAATCTGTTCCCTGAGCGGATGAGTGTCATGTGGCTGGACGGCAGGCGTGTGACGGAAGCCCTGGTTTGCATTAATACATTTTGAGTGTGTGTGTGCGGGTTGGTAGTCTGTTTTGATCCATTGTTGTCTTATTAATTCTTACAGCGTTAAGGCTCAAATGGCCTCCAGAAGACAAGCTGAACACGAAGGGCGATGAAACACACGTGAGACTTGGAAGGGTCGCTGCTGCTGAGCTGACTTTTGGCCTTGTTGTTCATCTTCTGCATGAGTGTACAAGGTGTGGCCGCGATGCTCTTCATTTGCTTGCTGGGCCTGGTTTGTTTCCAAACATATCCTGATCTTACTCTTTCGCCTGCTCTCCAAAGCGAGTGCAGATGAGCATTTGCATGTACGGTTTACCACCTTCCCACCTTTCTTTATTTTCATGCACGCAGCTGTATGCTAACAGTTGTCGCGGTGAGCCTTTCACCTATGGTTCCTCCAGATGCGCACGCTGAAAATCCCGATCTTCACGTCACCCTCGGTGTGCTGGTTTATACTGACGTGACTTCATTGTCCTTCGCTGAGCTCATTTGAACACTTAGTTTAAATAAATCCCTCCATCAGCAATAACTGCTTATCCAGTGCAGGGTCACCGTGGTGGGGAGCCTGTCTTGGAACCATGGGGGCCTGGGCTGAATACAGGGGACCGTCACACACACACACACACGCACCCATGTACTCACACATTCGTACACACACCAAGGACAACTTAGAGTGACCGATTCACCTGAAACCCATGGCTTTGGGCTGTGGGTGCAATGGGGAACTTCACCCGACCAAGCCAAATTCCCACCACACTGTACCCCACAGCCCAGGAGCTGCCTGCTGCACCACCGTGCTGCCCATTTCAAGAAATTCAAATTAAAATGACTTGGCTCAGGCTTCTTTAAAATTAGTGAACATTAGCAAGTTCTCATCTCATAAAGTGAATAAAAGAACGGTCAAAAGTGGGAGTAAAAAGCTGCTGCAGTGACTGTGCACTTTGTCATTCTTAACCTTTCAGCTATGAAAGGTTAATCCACGTGGGTTCCAATGCTGTTTATGAGTTTGGATTCCATTTCAGTTTAGATTGAATGAATGAAGCGCAGCGACTGGCGCGCTTTCCAAAGATCTTACACGACTAAACGGTTTTGTCCACTTGGTTCAGTCAGCGGCTCAATGAGCATAAATTAGTTCAGTTGCGTGGGTTAAAAATTTGCACAGAACCTTTGAGAAGCACTGTTTGAACTTGAAGCAGCGAAGCAAAGAGGCAGCAAACTACACACGCACACAGTATAGTCCTCATTCATATATATGAGTACTATACGCATTGTTAATATTACTGGTGGGAAAATTTGTAGCAAACCTGCTGACTCTGGGAAATAAAGCAAAAGTAAAACACGGGTTGCATGAGAAGAGACAGGCAGACGCATGTTCTCAATGAAATACACGGCTTTAGCACATTTCTGTGTTTGGGCGTTTGCTTAATCCGATGCATTATTCTCAGGCTAAATTTGGACAAACGTACACGTTCCAATATTTTCAGTGCAGGGGAAATAGTGTGCAGACTGCGACAATAAGAACATCTTCAACACAACCCAAGCAGCTTAAAGCAAGTTCCAATGATTTACTGCACTTTTCGTAAATTAATGCTTTATCGGCCACATTTTAGTCCCATAGAGCTGGGAATGATGCAAAACAGCTGACGGCAGCCATTAGCCGTCCTCCCCGGCTTCGCCACCGGGTTCTGGATGGGTGGCACTCGGGAATGAGCTGCTTTTTTCCGTCCGCATCACGGTATTTTTATTGCGACGCTGACCTCGCGAGCAACCGGCCCCGCGTGACCTCTGACTTCTGCTCGCTGTCTGCTGCATGCATGGCTATGAGGGATTACGTGAGCGTTAAGGAGTGCTTCTTCCATTTGTGCCATTGTGGGAAGTAAAAGGTATAAGCAGGCAGGAGAACACCTGCCTGTGGTAATGGTTGCAGGAAAACAATGGCAAAATGAATGTATTTAGATATCGCAAAATCATCAGCCGTCAAAAAGTGTGGGGAAAAAAAAAGCTGTATTTTCGTGGGTGAATTCTGCAAATCCGCTGTAGCCGGTGGCCGGCAATGAGTGTTTGTTTCACGGCGGGAGCCTTTCTCCTGTACAGAATATGCTGTGTTTGTGTAATGAAATAACGCTGCGCATTGCTGGCCCCGTCCTCATGAACATTCATCACACAGCCGAAAATTGTGTTTGTTGTTTGGCTTAAGAGCGAGGAAATCAGGGCCGCGGTATTTCCGTCGCCTACGCCTTTGCACCATATTTCTTCAGATGCGTAAAAATAGCCCTGCTTGAATGACAGCGTGTGGCCGCAAATACAAAACAATCAGCCAAATCGACTAAGACGTTTCCCCGATAAACTAAAAAACGTCCCAGATGGTCTAAGAATTTGAGAAAACCGAGCAACACTTAAATCGACATCTTTTATTCTCCTTATTTCACCTTGAGCCGTTGGCGCACGAGCCTCACTGTACCTAAAAAAGGGCAAAATGGACCGACCTTTCAGATTGCTTTTACACTTAGCCATCAGTTATTGCAACTAAAGACCACTTACAGTTCTTGCTCTATGCATGCTTTGGTTTTTAGTTATGTAAACTGTATAATTATAGAAATAAATATTTGTCACGGAGTTGTGTAACACAAAGTATGTTTGCAGACTTGCATGCAGGTTCTGAGGATGCAGCTCCCTTCTAACAATCAAGACCAATTCTTCAGACTCCCGAAAGGATGGTTTACTTCTCTAATTTTCAGATGGTGGCTCCACCAAAAATTGTTTCCATGGAGACCTCCAGGGAAAGCAAAAATGTGTCCCAGAACGCTTAATTGGGGGCAGTTTATTCCTCATCCTCGTGGTGGATAAACATGCTCCTTCAGCAAGAACTCCATGTGACAGAGCCCAGCCCTTGAAGGATGAGTGGACCACGTGAGGCAGGGGAACGAAGCCATCGGCTGAGGTCAGGAGTCAAGTTCAGGGGGCACTGCTGTCAGCCCACGCTGCTGGACATGAGTGTTTTCTACGTTCATCGATGGGAGGAGATGAGCTTCATTTGCACTTTGCGCATCGGAGGCAGGAAGCCGGTTCTCTGGTGGTGGACAACCTGCTCTGGGATGGCGGAAATGAAGCTGACGTGTGGGGTGGCCTCACTCTCACTCTTATGCAGTCACGTTATTCAGTGCCGCTGAGTGGATGTTGACCATGCAGAGCTCCTGTGGGATCTTGTTGTGTCCTTAGTATAGAAAGAGGCGGGTCCACTGTCACCCCGATTGTCTCTGTCCGTCCAGTTGCTGCTCATCTTCTTCTTTTTCCTCCATCTTTGTGAACGACCACCACCTTTTGGAGAATCTGAAACACGATAACCTCACGTCATCGTTCGTGTTTCCAGTGAGAAGTGTGGTTTGACTTGCCCAGAATCTGTTTGTCTTCCTCGCTGTCCATGTCGTCCTTAAGCGTCTCCAGCAGCATCAGCTCAAATGAGTCCATATGTTTTCCTGACCTGCTTCTTCAACAACCAGTGTTATAGAAGACACCGCAGCTCGACCGACTGTTCTTGTCCAAACGCTGGTACCTTTGAGGACTTTTCAAGTCCTGGCAGCCAAGTCCCTTGTTGGTCATTGATCCCAAGGGGCTGAAGATGTCACTTACATGTAGACCTTCACGATCAACGAAGAAGTTTGCTGCCATGACACACGTCCCTGCCGTGTTGTTTAACACGCTTCACAGGGTCACTGGAGAACGTGTGGCGTTTGTGCTGTGACACCGCAATCCCTCGGAGATGGAAAAAAAAAACGCACATTCCGATACTGACTGTAATCCGGCAGTAAATTGGAACAAATCCCAAACACAGCCACGAGTCAACGGCTTCCTCAGAAAGACACGGTGTACGATAAGGAGATGAATGGAGGAGCACGATAATGACGAACAAAATTACTCCAATGGCACAGCTACTCCTAATAATAACACTACATCTCCATTTATCTGGGGAGCGGAGGAGAACAGGAAAATGCTGACGCCGGTGAAGCGATGCGGGCCGCTTTGCTCGGGTGCCGGCAAGCGAAGGCCTTATTAATCCAACATCGTCTAGGGGAGAACCCGTCGCGTGCTGGTCATGACCGGTCGGACGGATCGACGTGTCTGCTGTCGGCTGCCCCCCGCCCCACAAAATTTGTCCCCGGATGACGTCTTGGGAAAGACTTCATTAAAATATGTCTGCTATTTTTAGCCCGTGAAGATGCCCTCGCTGTGGCTTAGTGCGACCCTTTCTACCCCGGGTTCCCAGAACAGCATGCGTGCTAATTTTGCGGTCACATTTACACTGCACGTTCCTTTGGCGCAAATAAAGTACCCATCTGTCTGTCTCGTACAGTACAACACGAAGAACCTGAGTAAGGATTTTTTCTGTAAATTCTTAACCTCACCTCTGTTCTGAGATGTTGAACTGCATTAGCTTGCACCGCCGGGCGTGTTAGCCCTCGATCAGCCGCCGGCCACATTGGACCTCCCAAATCTTTTGCGTGGAATTCAGTTGGAGAAACATGCAAGTGGGCTTCATAAACGTCAGATGTGAGAAGGTGCACGTGTCTCACAAGAAAAGTCACGCAAGGCAGTAGCCGCTGTCCTCCGTACGTCTCAACTGGCTTCCTGCGCACATAGCAGCCGCCCAGATCGCGGGGACTCCTTAAAAAGACGCTTTCGGCCAGCTCGATGATGGATGACACAAATGTCAGATGGACGCCATCAAAGCGAACACGCCGAGATCAACAGCCCCACGTAGAGATCTTAAAGGAAGGCCATCAAACGGTGACATTTGGTCCGCGCAGCACATCGCTTATGCCCTATTATTGCGGATGGCCATGGGATGAGCTGCTATTCGAGTGCATCAAAGTGACAAGACCTTTAAACCTAATTGGTGTCTCTCTTATGAAGGGATTATGTGCATGGCTTGGTAGGCATTTAATAATGTCAGATTATGGGGGAAGAAGCAGGTGAAGGAGGCGGCGCAAGGTTGGAATTACGTCGGGAAATCTAGCAGATAAATTTGCGCCCTTGAGCTTTTCGCGAATCTTTTCCAAATTGAGGCAGAGTCTTCTGGGCTTAGTGAGTTGCTTTAGCAGCGAAGATTTGTGGGCTCCTGTTTGTTTTTTGTATCGACAGTGCAGAAGAGCTGGTGGTGTTCTGTACTGTGGGAACAGAACCTGCTCTCTCTCTCTCACACACAGGCATGCACAGCACTAAAACACAGGCTGGTCGCCTCAGTAGCTGCCGCATTTCTGCTTCCAGAGGGGACACGGTTCTCCAGCGATGGCCCCCAGTGAACGTCTCCGCATCCCTCCTGGGAAGGCAGCCTGGATGCTGCAAACGTGCAGGATGCAGAACAGACAAATTGCCAAGTGGACAGAAGACAACCAAAAACTCGCAGCGTGTGCCTGTTTAGTCGCTGACATTTTATTTCCGTTGGGTTTTTCCGACAGATCGGAGGCAAAAAATACAATTACTTTGTGCTTTTCTTGGCCCATGAATGCGAGGGGAAGGCATAAAATAATCACGGCATTTTTGTCCGTCATCCATCGAAATTGGTTATTTACCTACATGTTTATATCTTGCAAAAAAAGCCCAGACTGTAGTCGATGAAGCGGCAGCAATACTGAAACTACGAGGAAAAACATTTCTGCAATGTGGCCCAGCATCTGTGGCCATTGTGTATAAACACGGTCTGTTCATATCCTGAAGGGGATGGTCCTGTCGACGCGGCCAAAGTGAATGTTTGCAGACCGAGGCCTGGCCTGCCCCTGCCAAGATCTCTAAGAGCGCCAAATCCAGGTAGACGGTGACAAAGAGCAGCCTTGTGGTGGTTCAAGCTGCCGCTTTATACCCAGAGTACCGGGATCCAATCCCAGATCCTGTTGTCCTGCCTCCTGCCAAGGTACTCACCCTGAACCCGTGTGGTAGAAATGGCCCCGGTGAATGGATCAGGCTCCTCAACACAGAGAACAACAGAGGGAAACAAAGTACAAGTAGCCAACACTCTTCCCTCCTCTTCCCTGATCCGCCTGCCGATCTGCGGCAGAAATGCGCGCATCAAGAACGTGATGGCGGCGTGAACCCTCCGGCCAGCATATTTTTCACATTTTCCATATTTCCGTTGTTACTTCAATAGCATTTTTGATTTTATTTGTGCTAAGCTTGTTGTCATGGGCAAAACCACATCCATGTCTGAGAGCTGGGTGCTCAAGCAGTTTGCCTGATAAAGAGGAAGCGGGCGTTTCTCCCGATAACGGCGCCGGCAGTGTTTATATATAAACCGAGTCTGAAAAATAATAGATTTCGACCAGACCTGTCCACTAAGTACACAGTTTATGCCGCTTATAGCCACCCGGTGAAAATTGTTCCTCCGTCAGTCCTTTTGCCAAGATGGTCTTTCCGCCGCCTGCGCTGCACGTAATGATGCCATTTCCACACAATGTCCCTCCCGCTCTGCCAAATTTCAAGTGCGGTTACGCGCGCGCAGCACAACAAAGACATCATGTTCGCATTCGGACGGGTAATGAGACTTAATGCGATTGCGGTAATTCAATTTGTAATATTCCCGAGATTATGGCTCATAATGGGAATTAAAATCGACAAGGACCCGATTCTGTATTTACATACAAATTGTTCTTATTGAGATTCAGTCGGGAGCGCGGGCCGCAGGTGAAAATGTGTTTTATTGAAATGACAGTAATCTGATTTGGGGAAAGGTCGAACGTTCCCACCGCACGATTTATATTGTCTCCGAGATGAACGCGGCGCTCGGCTAATCGGCGATACAACGCTGCGGCGGTCGCTCCGCTCCGATCCTCCCCTTTGAACCCGGGGCCAGGGGCTGCGGAGACGCTTTTGCGGCGGCGATAACGCGGCCCTTTATGTAACATTCATTACGGCGGGGCCCGTTTTCTCAAAGTTCGGGTCGCTCTTTGGCAACCAGATAAGGGGAAGCAATCTCTCCATGCGTGAATATCACACGTTATTTTATTTACAGCAGCAAAGCAAACTTCACGCCCAATTAAAGGAGGAGAATGAGAGCCTTCGCTCAGGACTTCAAAAAAGGCTCAGCGCATCTTTATCTCCTCTTCGCCATGTTTTAATGGCTGCGCTGGGTTTCGTCGGAGGCAGCGGGCCATTTCTCGCTCCGCGTGCGCAGACGGGTCTTCGTGCGGCCACGCGGATCGGCGGATGCGTCGGCACCGTTACGGGAAGTCACCTTCGCGCTAAATCGGATTAAACTTAAGACACCGAAAGCTTTGCTAAATTTAAGTAGCCCGCGTTTATACATTTTCTGCTCCGGCGTGTCAAGAACGAAGGCCATGCCGGTTCTGTTTAACTGGTCTGCTGGCTGACAAAGATCTTCGGTGGGTCGAAGCAAGTTCCTGCTTAAAAACGTCCGCAAGTTGTCGTTTCCCTTCGGATTCCGCCGAGGGTGAAGCCCAACTTAAACCGCTCCAGTTTGTTTGCAGCTACCAGACTCCATCCTTTAAAGCATGCCTGCCGGGATTTTTTTGCTGCCATCATATTTTATTCATCCCCGACGTGGCTTTTTTTAAAAGCGCACACTGGGAGACGGTTGTCTTTTTTAATATTTGTTTGTTATATAATGCAATTATGTGCAATTACGCACAACCGAGTCCTTTGTCATTTATTGATGAGCCCTTGAGAGCACGGTGCAGCGTAATTCTCACACAGTCCCTAAGGGCGACGGCAGAGTGTGAGCGCCGGGGGTCTCCCGGGCCGCATTAAAGGCTTCCGACGGAATGGAAACCTCGCTGCTGTGTAAATCACTGCGCAGTAATTGAGAGAGAGGCAATATGGGGGGCCAACCCTGTTTGCTGCTATTATGGCTCATGGCTGCATTCCCCCAGTGTTCTGTGCTCATACAGCAAGTCATAAAGACGTTAAGAAATTAACAAAGCATTTTCTTCTCTCTACTGAGCAGAGTCCATTTGCTGCGTCAATACAGCGTTAATGTGTTTATGAATTGCTTTGTGCCGCGTTTGTGCAAGCGTCGTCTGTTCGCGGCGACCGCCAGCTCATCGCAACCGGAAGACAAAAGGACGCAGGCATCCGTGGTCCCGGGGCCCGGACGGCAGGACCGCTTACTTTGCCGTGCCTCGCTCGCGGTCGGAAGTCGCAGGTTTAGCAAAACTCCCCGTCCGTGCTTTTACGCGTTTCTGGCCGGGAAAACGCGTTTAGTCGGTCGATGGACCTCGGCAAGGCACTTTGAATACGCAGAAGCAACACGCTGTATTAGTAATGCCGATTTAATGCAAAACTATTCAATGCCGCCGCTTGTAGTAGTGTGGCGAAAAATGCAGCGGTGCACAAAAATAATCTGAAATTTAATACGCAGTCTGTTTGATAGAAATCCAGAGCTTGTTGCCCACCGCCCGGGGATGAAGTCCAATAAAGGCCTCGTATGCACAGGATGTGATGGAACCAGACAAATTCACGCAGTCCTGTTACTAATTCATAATGGGATAAAACGTCTGGGGGGGATTTTTCATCCAGATTTGTGTGACTGTGAAAATGTGAATTATATTAGCCATAATTTTGATAAAATAATGCATTCATTAGCTCGTGACAGGCATTAATATGCATGTGCAGGAGAGGGGAGTTGGATGGATGTCTTAAAGGGGCGCCGATCGTTCGTAGCGTCTCGCTCAGACGCAAGGACGCTTGTAAAGCGTAAACAAAGCGGCTCACGAACAAATGCCCGAATCGTGCTGTTGAAACGGCCGACCGACAGCTTTCGCTCAGCTGGTTATCGTAAGCTAGTTAGCGACATGAAAGGGGCGTGAGGGTCCCGTCGATCTCTCCCTCGGGCGGCGCGCTCTCCGTCTGTTTCGGCGTCCACAAAGGCACGAGGAGCCGCGCCCAGGCTCCTGCTCTTTGTCTCCGCTACGGCTCTTTCTGGCGCGATGTCGGGACAACGCCGCCGATCAGGTCCGGGCCCTTAACCGCCACGTCGCGCATCCCCGTAAGCCAAAGCTCCCCACTTCCTGTTTGTTTGCCGAGGGCGTCTGCTCCCTGACACTTGCGCGGGCCTTAAAAACAAGCAAGAGTCGTATAATTCCATTATAATAACTGCGCCTTGTAATAGAGGCCGAAATTTAATGCCCCTCGGTGGGTTAAAACCAGGAGGAGAGCACTTGTTCCTTTCATCTCGTTCTTGCTCGCACAGACACGGAGCAAGGAGATGGGTCGGGATCGCCTTTTCGCAGTGGCCCCATACAGTGACCCCTTACGGCGCCTCGTTTCGAAGGCGGCGTCCCTTTCCGTGTCGCTTTTCCATTGAGGCACCGCGTTTGCCGTTGCCATCAAAACTCTTCCGACACGAAGGCGCGGCGCTTTTCAAATGCTCGCTCCAAACGGCCCATTTCGTGGGCTCCGGTGGTGCGGAGGACGAGGCTGACCAGTAAGCAGGGTTGAGCACAAGAGCGTGAACAAGGGGGGGGTGTCAGGATCTGTTACCCTGGTGACTGGGAACGCAAGACGTCCCCACCGATTTTACTGCTGTAGATTTGGTTTGGTTTCTTTTCTGGATGTGGCTGTGCTCTGCGTGCGCCATCTACACCAGCGTTGTTATTGAATGTTGTTGACAGAAATCCATACATTCTGTTCTTTTCTGTATAGCTGTTTTCAGTGGGATTTGAATGAGGAATGTGCTAGATAAAGTGGTGCTGGGCTTTATGTTGACATTTATGCTTTTGGCAGCCGCTTGTCTCCAAAGCGACGCGCGGCTCAGAGTAAACAGGAGTGCATCGACGACAGACACGGGGCTTACATGCATACACACCGCCATCAAAGCACATCTTGTCTGCTCAGTACAGTCGCTGCGAGAGGGCGCGTGTTCCAGCGAGCAGGAGAATCGGCGCACGTTGAGCAGCTGGTGCTGACGGACTCGTATGATGTCTTCAGGCGCTTTGGAGGGAAGTGGGTTTGAAAGCCATGAGCATTTGAGCCATGGGTTTTCTTGAACGCCGGGAGGGATTCAGCAGCCCTTGGAGTTCATCCCCCCACACTGGGGCTAAAATCGAGAACCTGCGGGGTTTGGACCGCTTATCCATGGAGTAATCCAGCTCCGTCTTCCGAGAAATCAGGAGAACGCAGTCCAAGTGTGCATCCTGTGTCATTGTTCTCCTCAGTCCAAAGTAAACGTTGAATTAAATGAAGTGTTTTGAAAAAATGCGGTAGGTAGGATGGACCGTGATCGAAGGCGAGAGATCGCACACGACCCCGGTGGCTAAAGAGGGGGTTATTTGTTGGTGCCGGTTGGACCGCTGGCTCCATCGTGCTGCGATAGCCACGAGTACGGGATGTTTCGCAGGACACTCCGGTGCTTCACATCGGGGAAGAGCGGCCTTTTCCACAGCTCCGGCATTCTTTTTGCCGTTTAAACATTAATGAAGCTCGCACAGGGTGCCGTGTATGGAACTGCGCCGGCGCTGTAGGGTGAGATAAGGCCTGAGGTGCCTGCACTTCGCCTTCGGTCAGGCTCCGTCGACTTGTGATTTTTTTAATGCAAGGCTTGATTTTAATAGAAATTTTGGAAATTGAACCTGAAAGCATTTGTCAGTTGGCCCTTATGCCGATGTGACAGGCAGTTGGCCCGCGGACTCCTCGCCGGTTCCACAAGAGCGGATTAGCAAGTGCTGCTTTCTGCATCTCCAGCCCCACCTGCCACAACCTGCCCGCTCGCCCACACGCATCAAAAAGCACTTCTGCTGAATTATTCTCCTCCTTATTAAACATTAGTGGGTTGTTGCACGTTTGTTCTCCGTCCATGGCTGCATCGGCATCGCCGTGCCGCTTGTTGGGGTGACGTGGGCACGGCGTCCAGGAGAGGATGGATGATGTGCAGGCTTTGTGCGAACTTCTGGCCGGAGAAGCGGAGCACGGAGCTCACAAAGCACGTCCTGCTGAGCACATGATGAGGCAGGAACGGGCAGTAGAGCGGATGACAGAAAATGAAAAGCCAGAAAAAGTGGAGAATGAAACACCTTTTGCATTTACATATTTGAACAGAAGGAATTTTTTCAGCACAGTTGGTTCCTTATTCAACACGAAATTGCTCTCCCGGTTAATTATAACTTTTACAATTTTCACACTTAGAGACCTGAATGGATAGCAGCAGTAGGATCTTCACTTGAACCCAGGCAAATCAGAGGAAGCATCTCGGTATGCAAGCCAGGGACTATGAGCTGCTGTGGAGGAAAGCGTCACCCAAACGAAAGAACAAAAAGCTGCTGTGTTGTCGCAGGAAAATGACAGCGTCTGCCATGGATCCGCAACAGCTCCTTTCCAAAGGTCCCAGGAAAACCGACCAGCAGACCAGACGCCCTTCAGAAGAGGAAACCATGCCGCTGCGTGCTGAGGACACGGCAATTTGTACTCCGTCTTGTGAAACCGGAATCAAGGCTGTGATCCGGACTGAGGTGGAGCAGGCGGAGGGCAGCAGAGCCCTACGGTGCCCGGGATGTTCATGTGGTGCGATTTTGGCTACAGGCACAACGGAAGATGTAAAAAAACGGATTTATTTTTGGTCACGGGGAAGACCACGCCTGGCATTTGTCCGTGATGAACGCGCACGCTGCGCCGGACTTTGCGACGAATGCAAGATGGCACGGCTCTGCGCTTAAGTCAGCTGGGAACAGGCCATTTCCTCCCCATTAGCTTCACGGTCTCTGAGCCGCGCCGCGGCGCCCTGCGGCACCGTGCCAGGCTGCCGACGGGTGGCGCCGCGTCACCGGTCGCGCCTCATTGTTCAGCAGGGTCGGGACCACATAAACATTCTGCTCACTCTACAGCACAAGGCCTCTTTATACCCTGGGCTTGTGTTGCAGAACCCAGAGTGACCCGGTGAGGGTCAAGACATGAACACATGCGTGCATGGAAGTTGTGTTACCACACATTCATCTTCAGCATTTACCCGCACGAAGGGATGACGGCGGCACGCTTGTTATACACCTGTGCGATCCTCATGCTGCGAGCTTGGACGTTTGCAAAGCCAGTCCTTCTCCTCCGCTATCTGCCAAGCAAATAAAAACCCTAGCAGCGATTAGGCTTCTCCTTGCAGCACGAAGGTCCGAATGCATTCAAAGTAGAAAACTGCCCGTGCAGTCAGTCGCCCCTTACACGTACCTGCCGTGTTAATGAGAGCGACGGCTCGGGCTTCGGTGCCATCGTTGCGGCCGGGAGATGCGAGGTGCCGTCGGGACCTAGTTGGATCGCACGGTGGCCTGGGTTCACCGCCGACATTAATGGACCGCTTCGGCGCCGGCGTGCGGTGGGACCGGTTGTGATTCGGGTCGAGCGATAATTAGATTCCCGTGTTAAAGTCAAGGCTCAGCTGCAGGAGCATAAAAAGGTTTCGGGGTTTTGCTAAATCTCTGTTAGTGGGAACAACAGCAACATCTATGTGGATTCGAATGAACTCTTCTGAAGTTTTGGTCAGCTGCCTTATTTCTGACTCACTCTGACTTGCAGCACAGGGGAAGCCAGATTTGTTCTGTGGGGTAATGCAGGAAAGAGCGCTGTTTGAATGGCGGTGCAGCGGTTAAAGCTGGAGGTTCAGGTTCAAATCCCCTCCTGCTGTGCTGCCTTCTGAACCGATACAGTAAAGCGACCCTGCTTACAAATGGGTAAATTGCTCAGTGTGGCAACCTCACACTGTAAGGCACCTTGGAGAAAAGCATCAATGAAGCGAGCAGCTAATGCCTTAGCGTGCGACGCCCGCCGCGTGACCTCGGAAGCTGCAGACGGACGGACGCACAAGCAGGGCGGAGAGCAGCGCAGCAGAAACTCTATTCAAAGGATAAAATGCAAAATGTAAATGGAAACCACGGTGACTGGCACGTCCAGGAGTCAAACAGGGTAAAATTCAGCTGCTGCACGCTTAACCGGCTAGACTCTGTGTGGTGCACATATTTACATTTTGAACATTTATTTAATTTCGCTAAAGCCGCTTACACCGATTTCCCCGTTTGTACAACAGGGTAATTTTTACCGCATCAGTTCAGGGTACCTTGACCAATGGCACCGCAACAGGAGCAGTAGTTTGAATGCAGGCCCTTCAGTTGCAGTGTGACAGATCCGCATAGCCACTACGCCACCTGCTGGCCCTCTACGGTGTCAGTGAAACTATTGACCGGATGCTTCCGGAATGTGCAACCCCAACAGCCGATTGTCTGTCTTTCCCCCCAGTTTACGTGCAAGAATAACAGAGGGCAGAAGGGTGTAAATGTGCACTTTTGCAAATGAACGTCCCATTCATAGGATTCAGTTGACTTTAAACAGTAAGATATGGGAGTCTGGAGGCTGCTTGTTTGCAGATGGTGTATTTAAATGCATTTTTCCAAATTAAAATTCTTCTCAAAGCTCCGCAAGCTTTATGGAAAATGATCGCAGGCTGGACAAGGAGCCCTTTCTTCTCCGTTGACGTCCACGAGTTCCCGTCGCTTTGGATTCCTCAGGCGCAGCTGCTTAGCGGGAAGCGCGAGCTGCATTTGGGAAGACATCGTACTGCGGCTGACATCAAAGTTGTTTTAATAAATCTGACAAATGGGAAGCGGGGGCTTGGAGGAGGATCCGGCCAAACGTTGAAATAAATCCTTTTGCCGCCATCGGAGTCACCCAATTCAGTTGCAAAAGGCCAACGGGTCCCTCTAAAAGGCGCGATAAACATCCGTCTCCCCGCAGAACACAGCCTGCCAGACCTCCTCCAGATCTGCAGTAAATCGGCGGCAGCTGCGGAATGTGGACACTTAGGGCAAACATCTGATAAATAAAGGCCTGGGGCTCTGCTGTGCATAACAGGCCAGACAGTGCCAGAGAGCAGTCAAGACGATGGGGCCACGGTTTCCCTCAGCTAAAGACTGGAAACGGCTGACTTCTGCATTTTTCTACCCCTCCGCTGCACAGTCTCATAGGATGGGCCCACATCTTCCCAGCACCGGTCCCTTCGGCCCGTTTCGTGCTCCGCCCCTACACTGATGCTCATCCCCAGCCAGGTCGTCTCCACCAGTCACATGAGGCTGCTGCGCTGTGGAGACGTAACGCCCGAAATATGAGTTTCTTCGGCCTCACAGTGCTGTTCACACCAACACCTGAAATCAGCAGATCAACATTTTTATAAAGAGGTGTTAAACACAGTGGACAAGTTCTGCTGTAAAATTTACCAGGCTCAGTATGTCTAGAACCCGGCAATTTTACCAGGATTCAGCAGCAGCAGGTGGTGCAGTGGTCAGCAGTATTGGGTTCTTGGTTTGAATGCCTGCTCCTCCGCTTGTTGAACCCAGCAGCTGCTTATTCTTCTTATTCTGGTTCAAACCCCATCCTTGCTGTAACACCCTTGAGGGCGGTACAGTAAGAAGGCCCTGCTGTATAAGTTGGTGAGTCAATTTACACTGGTAATTGTGATGGTAAAACGTGCCAAATAAATGCAAATGGGTTTAGCAGAAGAACACCTCATTGGCTTTAAAGGACAAATCTGAAATCTGTGTCCTTATCTTCTGCAGTACAGACGCTTCTCCTTTACATGTTAATCTCATTTTCAGGGCCCAACACCGGGGTCTACAGCAGTTAATATTAATATGTAGGATATAAATTTAGAGGAAAAGGAACTCGGGGTTTCTTTGAGAGGCCTCGAACCCGACCGGCTCCAGGGAAGACAGCTGGATGGCACCTCCGTCGCATTTTCACATCTTTATTAATAAAACAGGAGCTGCTGACACCGCAGTCCCGGTCTGGTGCCAGCGGCGCCCGCAGCCGGACCAACATCTGTCCCCCAGGCCCTTTGAGCGTGTTGTGAACATATGCCGCCCTGCTCCGGGGCCAGGGTTCGACAGCCCGTCTGCTGGGGCCACATGTCTGACGGCAGCACCAGGTTCGCCAGGGTTCCGTAGCGCAGCAGCTGCCTCTGATGAGACAGAGCAGAGGGGCTTGATGGACGTGCGCTTTGAAAAGCCCCTTGCAGCCCTTCCTGCGTCTTCCTTCAGTTTCTCATCTTCCTTGTTTGTGTTTGACGGCTCATCCGACCGATGACCGATGTCTTGTTACCCTCTTGGATGAAAACATTCTCCTCCCTTCCGCTTCGTGCCGTTTTGGTCCATGTGCATTCGTGCGCCCTGGTGTCATAGCAACCGGGTCAGGTTGCTACGAGACAAAAAGCATAAAGTGGTTAGAAACATGGGAAGGAGTCCGAGGAAAAAAGTTGCCGCAAGTGAGCGGAAAGACTGGTTTCACACAGTCGAGATGTTTGTTCTCCTTTCCCGGCTGCGTGGCTTCGTTGTTTCCATGCTGGGGATCTATGCATCGACCTGCGGAGATTTCCATTTTTTTCCCACCGCAGCACCCTGCCTCTTAACTTTGACTAATTCAAGTGCGGCTGCAATCAGAATTTTCTCTTTTCCGCCTTCACCGTGGCCCTGGTGTGCAATTTTCCACTAAATGTTGAGCATTTTTGCACCGCTGTGACAGAGAGCGAATGCAGTTTCTCACCCACTTGAGGCAAAAATCTGACTCCATCGCCATTTCTGGAGAGTCGAGCTGATGATTCCATCCAGGAGTCTGTCTGCAGGTCCCCGAAAGGCGACATGTGACAGAGAACTGCAAACTTTTGGGCCAGTTCATGGGATGTTGGTATGAATCCTTTGTGGACTTTCTGGCCACGATTGCAGTATAATAACTCTCCCACTAGTGCCTCCTATAGTGCTGTTTCGGCACAGCGCTCTTCTGCTTTAGTCCTATGAGCAACTCATCGTAATAATTTACCGGAACGTGCTGGGTTCCAGTCCCTCTATGGCAGCTGTAGCTTTCATCTGGGTGTTTACCCTGAGCAGATACAGACACATACAACACCCTGCTGTATAAAGAGATTTGTACTGTACATGCGTACGCTTTGCGGTCCTTTGAAGGAAAGCATGCTTGTTCCGATATGTTCTGAGTTCCAATTCCTTTTTGCTTAAGCCAGTTTTGGATAAGGAAAGCGAGATGCTGTTTTGTTGACCAGCTTTCACAGGTTTCTGAGCCTGGTTGTGGTGACCGTTTCATTCATTTATGACATCAAAGTGAGTGAGTGTGAATCCCCAGGACCTGCAAACAAGTCTGGTTTATGCGCGGAGAGGAACGCCGAGATTTTGTGTTTGAACTCGGAACTTTTCTGGGTCCTTGTGGGCTGCGCCCCAGATGCCCTCTATGAGCACGCGGTGTACATTATTATATATTATGCACTCCATCTTCATGCGCTTGCTGCAGGCAGCTGGGGAACCATTGCAAGCTCTGCTTAGATGGAGGAACGGTCACTACACGGCACTCATGCATTAACCGGGATCCAGCACTCAGACTCACCGTAATCCTCAAACTCTTATGAGTTTCTTTGGAGAGATTTATGTGTTTATAATGGAGCCCCAAGGTAGCAGCCTAGATGCTGAAGCTGCTTTCCTCAGCTGCTTCAGCTGAATAACAAATAAAAATATTGTGACTCACCACAATGATGCATCGCAAGGGTTAGCTGAAGGAGCTAAATGTGATCATTTTCTTAAAAGCAAAGCCCCTTTAAACGTGTGTGATACACAGACCCTCTTAGAACCTGGATATATTTTTTACGAAACTCAGCCATTATAACTGTATTAAAACAATAAAACCTAAATGACTCCATTTACAATTAGTAGGGATCTATAAAATGGGAGCTTAAAAAAGAGCTACATTAGCATTTAGCTGCGGCTTTTAAACACTTGGCATTGAGAAAAGAGCCTCCATAAAACAGCCAAGCCTCCTCGCTTAATAACCTCCTCCAGGTTAGCCTTTTGGCCGCTGGCCACGGTGTCGCTATTCACCGTAGTAAACTGTAGTACAGCTCAGTTGCTTGTGGAAATGACAGTCAAACAGCAAAAACACAGATGATCACAGTAGACGGCGGTGGCTGTCAGGAGGTCAGGAGGGAAATACCTCCCAGAGACATGGGTGTGGAGGGACCGAGCAGCTCCGAGGGACACAGGGAGATCAGTACAACGCACTGGGGACCAAACTGAGAACCTACAGACTGTCAGTGTTGGACACCCATGCAAGCAGGACCACCAAGCGGCCAGAGGCAGAGGAGTACTGCAGCCTCACTGGGCTGCAGGCAGGGACCAGGTCCTGCAGAGTGAAGGTGCAGATCCTCTGACTGTCTTGTAGGCCGTAAGCATCCGCAGCAATTCATGCCTTTGCGAATGAACTGCCGAGCACTTTCTTGCATGATATTGTGCACAACCTCTTGCACCTCTGTGCACGTGCAGAGCTTATGAGAAGAAGCTTCTCAGCATTCTGGCTGCATTGTGAGATGTGAGCGGCAGTGTCCTCCACGAGTGCCTTTAAAGTGTTCTTCATGCAAAATGAAGCGAACGGCTCGCACAGTGCATGCCGACAGACTCCCGGTGCCCTGAACGTGCTTGTCCATGTAATGCCCCGTTCCGCGTTTTATGCATGCCTCCCTTTGAACAAAATCACGCTGAGGAAATAGCATGTAAGGTGTCCATCCCAGTGCTGTGCAGGGCAGTAGAGTTCTAGCTGGGAAGAGAGACCAAGAGGCCGGGCACAGGTTGGGTCGCAGCGGAGAGGAGCGTATTAGCTGTCCAGCGGGGCAGCCCTGCATCACACAGCCACCCTTGGCCCCCTTCGGTGGTGGTGACGGCCGACCTCTTCAGCAAAGGAGAAACCGGCTGGACCCCTGGCGTTAAAGCACAGCTTCAGCCTGCTTTGTCCAGGACTGCCGTTGCTTCTACTGAGCTTCCGAAAGCGGGCTTTTTTCCTGCACATCGACAGGAGCGTTTTTTTATTTACAGACACGGGCAGACGCTGTGGCTGTCATCATGTCCGCCGCTCAGGGTCCAAGCCTACGGAGCTTTACCTCCTTACCTAAATGATTCATTTGTTATTGCAGAACAGAGTTTATGTGCACATAAACTCCTCACCAGCATCCCACAGATAGATGAGAAAAGCTGATGTTAAAGGAAACTGCTCAAGGATACAGCAGCGCACACAACAACGCAATGAAAGAAAGTTCTGGAACGAGACAGGAAGAGCAGAAAATAGGCAGCGAACAGCGCAAGAACAGTGCAGAACCATGCAGGCAGAAAGCAGTCAGTTCCCCAAACAGGCAAGGACCAAATGAATACTGACATGCAGGCAAGGGTTACACTCATGTTTCATTTTTGTTATTAGACTTCCTACCCATATTTGCTAAAACAAATGCACTATACACGTCTACACACAAAAAGATCTTCAGGTAAATTAAATTTTATGGTTTGAAAATATTTGTATCATTTGTATGAACCAGAATGACCGACGGGGAAGCCATGACCAGAGCACCTGCGCCTCTGCTCGTCCCGGAGGGATTTTTAGACAAAGTAAATGTGCGCTGCTTCTATGCCTCCAGCTGAGGAATTTGCCAACAATGACAGGAGTGCAGCAAGAAGTTCAAATGAATTCTAATGTTAGACAACAGCAACTCACGTGTGTTTGTTTGTCAGCTCTACAAAGCCGAAGAAAAAGGAAAAGAGAAACCAGCAAAATATCCGGTGGAGGAAGTTAGGAATCTTGGCCCCCTCCTCAAGAAAACAAAAGGGCCACCAGCAGCTCGGGGTCACGCTCATCCCTGCTGCCCCCGAGCTCAGCAATGACTTTGTGTCCCATCAGGGGCTTCCGATAGGAACCCCCACTCATTTCCTGCTTGTAAATCAAAGCCCCATCTGAGGAAGGATGGCTGTAGAAAGGATTTCCTGGATTTTAATGATGATACTGAGACTAAACTGATAGGAGGAGGAACCTTGGATGAGGTCCGATGGAACTTATGCTCTTTCCCCTGGGCTCCAGGCCCTCGGAAGAACAATGGAGGCCAAGATAGGAAGCAGATGGTCTGAAGTCTGAGTGAAGGAGAGGGAGGAGCGGCAGCACGAAGCCAACTTGACTCGATTGGCTTGAGGCTTTTGCATCGGGTTTGCTCTGCTGCTCTCTTTGGATTGGGTTTTGCTGACAGAGGCCATATATACAAATTCTGCTTTCCTTTTCTGCCTTTGTGTAGTGATCCTGCTCTGCTGTCCTTCTCTTCCACCCATGTGGGCATCTCCAGCCCACAGCTGGCCACACATTACCTGTAACCCTACCCTGTCTTACAGCAGAAAAAATAGTTGCCCCCTGCCTGTGAAATTATACTTGCTTCCTTTGTTCAGGGACACCGTTCCCGTGGATTTACCTTGCTTTACCATGCTGCTCTCTGACACGGACACTCGATCTGTTTTGCCGATCCTTGGTGGAATATTGCGGCTTTGTGAAGCTGAGTGGATGTGACAGACCTAATAGGAGTTAACAAAGGCAGCTGTAGATGTCAGCCTGAGTCAAGGATTCCCGCTCACTGACATAATTAACTTTAATGTCAAAACAGTTTAGAAAAATGATAGTTTGGGTGGAAAAGTGTTGGAGTTTTGAATCTGCTTGAGCACCCATTAAACAGATGCCTGCAAAACAGTGGGAGGGCAACTTTTACTGTCAGAAAGGAGCACCTCGGTGGAGGGGGACCAGGTGTAATTCTTCCAGTTCCGGAATCCTCTTCCTGACCCCAGGCCCCCACATGGCTTTCGTCCTCTTTGTACTTCGCTCCTCAATCACACATGGACTGATCGCTCTTCAGTGCTCTGCTGGGAAGTGATCTTCTCCTAAAAGCTTCCTGATTCTCATACACTGCCCAGCCAAAAAAAAAGTCACCACCTGGATTGAACTTAGTGTTATGATGAGGGGTTGCTTCAGTTGGTCGGGTCTAGATTCAGCAACATTATGTGCCCAAAAAATGAAGTGAGCTGACTACCTGAGCATACTGAATGACCAGGTTTTTCCATCAATGGATGTTTTTTTCCAAGATGACAATGCCAGGATTCACGGGGCTCAAATTGCGAAAGAGTGCTTTAGGGAGCACGAAACATCATTTTCACACATGGATCGGCCACCACAGAGTCCAGACCTTAATCCCATCGAGAATCTTTGGGATTTTGTGCTGGAGAAGACTTTACGCAGCGCTCCGACTCATCGATACAAAATCTTGGCGAAAAATTAACGCAACTCTGGACACAAATAAATGTTATGACATTGCCTAAGCTTATGACGAATGACGGTTAGAACTCGAAACTCCAAACATGATGTGACATAATTCTTATTAAGGATAAAAACACTGACGCGAAACAAATAATTCCTTAAAATGATTATAATCAAAATAATGAAACTGTGCTCCCACCCCGCCAGAATGAAGCCCCCCAAGGCCCATCTCACTCTCGTTTTTTATTATACGTTAACACAACCCATTTAGCCCTGAACACATAAAGAGTCAAGATGTAAAATATTACCAACACCACTGAACAACGTCATTAAACTACTGCATTTCATACGAGGCCTAAAAACTTTATTCGGCAACGATTTGGCCCAGTAAAGGACAGCTGCCCCCCAAACAGAGTAGTTGTTGCACGGTAACTGAATAAGAGTTGAGCTTGAGGTATAAGAGGCCCAGTTCCTCTATCAAGAAAGCAGCGCTTACAATAAATGAGCAACAGCAGCACTAAAATCTTCAACATGCAGCTGCAGTGCATGCTGGGAGAGTTACCCTCTCTCTTTGGTGGTCTTTTGGCTCGAAGCGAAAAGCGCTTCGATCTGCTGTGCAGTCCAGAACCCGGCAGGTGCACACGGGCTGTGCTGTACAGACTGAGGACCGACCTCACGCTCGTGGTGGAGAAGGACGCCATCCTGCTGGCTTACGTGGCAGCCGAGAGAGGGGGTAGGGTCTGCTTTGCTCGTAGCTCCAGCAGGGTTGGGGTCTGAGGTCCCTCCTGTCGGCACAACAGCAGTAAGTGGTTCTTTTAAGAGGCTCAGAGGATCACTGCAATGCATGCGAGAGGAGTCTTGGGACACATACGCGCGCGCACGCGCACGCGCACACACACAGAGGTCTGTGCTGTTACTCTGGGTCATTTTTATACATTTTTCAGGGTAAATCCCTAAATCAAAAGGACTCTCGCAGGAGTGCAGCAACTCTAAGCACTACGCCACCTGCTGGCCTTGATCAAAGATTTGTTCTGAATGTTGAAAATTGGATGACCGAGGCTGTCTATTAGTGTTGTAGCAACTGGGGTAGAAGGATGGCAATGTACCCTTGTTTTTTACCGTGTTTGTAGACTGCATTGCCAAGCTACTCATTGGTAAATCGGCTCCATAAAGCTCTCCATGGGTGGCACAAACACAATAAAGTGAGAGAAAAGACGCTCTTTACAGCTTCAGTGTTGGTTGCTGAGATGCTGACTGGATGCCAAGTGCCAAATTTGCCAAATTCTCCACAGATGGGAGCGTCTGGGCCCAGGGCCCATCGGTGGGTCAGTTTTATGCCTTTTCCCCAGCAACCAAACAACAAAATTCAAATTCTTATTAAACTATTGAGATTCATATAAAAGTTAACAGCACAGGACACAGACATTTATATTCAGACGTTAACTAAAACTCAAATTCTGTCCCGCAGGCTCTGCCTCACTGCCTTCGTGTGTCATTCTCGGTGAATTTTTTCACTTTGTTGTGTTGTTTAAGTTGAAATGATGAATGGGCCTCTAATTTTCCAATTTTTTTTCTTTTAAACTTACGTCCCGCCAGGTTCATCAGGCATGGAGTTGGCTGCTCTGTAGATTTTGTGGCCCGGTCGATTCTTGTTGGGATGAAAATGTCTGTCCAGACAGCCATGAGGGTTTTTGCGTTCTCCTTCTGCTCCTTTTCGTTGCTCCTCCAAAAGAAAAGGTGTCCCTGAGGAGCCGAATAAACGCAGTGGGTCTGTTGTCTGCACCAGAAATGCGATTTTATAAATATTTATTAAAAAAAATACTAACAATGCATACAATTCAATTGATGTGTAAACTGAGGCAGAGAGGGAGGGAGAATGTGTGAGTGTGTGTGTGTGTGTGTGTGTGTGCGAATCCTGCAATGGACTGGTGTCCCATCCTGGGTGTTGTTTCCCAACCTGGGACCCAGTGACTCTGGAATCATCTCCAGACCACCGCGACCCTCACCAGGATGCGGTGGGTAATGAAAACGAATGAATGGATGGAAAGAACATCTTTTATTGAAATTCAGTGCTTAACGCTGGGCTGCTAATTCAATTTAAAGCCGTCCTGAGCGTCTTCTAAGGGGAATCCAAAGAGCTCCTTCTGCTTCCTTCTTGCGCCTTAGAATAATCTCAGAATAGTGAAGATAGTGCATACGATGCCTCCGCTGTCAACGGGGACGCAATGAACGTTGGCCGTTTTATTAAGACGCGCCAATAACTGGCCATAACAAAGCCACTTTGACTCCCTGGACGCAAACCCGGCTCCCTCGCTGCACAAACATGGCCCATTTAGCGCGCCGTGACCTCATGTCAAGGTAAATCCGTTGCGAGAGGTGCGCTGTCCTTCGACCGGCCGCGGCTGCGGGCCATTAGAGCGCCACGGCGGATTTCATTTAACGGTTCCGGAAGGGTCCCCGCGATCGGACTGAGCGCCCGTCTCCAAAGTGAAGAACCGAACCCTGTTAGCCGAGTGAATTGAAATTATTCAAGGAACACCGTGTGAGTCTCCGCTCCAGCAGCTCCGGCCTCATCTGTATTCCACGCCACGGCCGACCGGCAGCTTCTGGAAGATTCAAAACCCGGCAGGCAATTGGAGCAGCATTGTGTTGAAATGGGATTTTCCATTTCTGGGGGTGTGTATGTACATATTTTGATTTTTGCTCATTTCTGGAACTTCTCAGAAAGAGCAGATTGCATTTGCTCCACTGTTTCATGTGCCTGCTTATTTGCAGTCAGAGTGGGTGGAGGGGGGTCCATTCGGGGATGCTGACCCGCATTTGGACCGGTTTAGACCGGTCCACATGGCTCTCGATGCTTTGGTGGACACACTTGAATGATAAACAGCCGCTAAGTGAAATTCTCTGTGCAAATGAGCAGCTGAAGGCCCTGCTTTTCACCAGTCGGGGTCAACAGTCGCAGTCGCTCTCCTCCTTCTCACATTGCCTGATCAGTAGCTGCGAAGAATGGGCTTAAAGGGAGAGAGGGGTTTGCTCCGATGGCTTTGTCACGCGCAACATGCCGGGTCTTCGGCGATGGTATCGACGGCAGTGCACGGAAGTTCTAAAGCCCCAGTGCCACCGCTTGATGGACTCCTGCAATAAATCATGAATGAGTCAAACTTGAGTGAGTCTGAGAGAAACAAATGAATTGAAATCAGAAGGGAGGAGGCACACGTTGCGGAGTCGTGTGGACAAGCTCAGGACTCTTGGTGATGAAGGGAGGCTGCTGAACTGTAGAGCGAGAACCTCAGCATCAACCGGCTGTGTAAATATCCTGCATGTAAATGAAATGTGCAGCTCCAAGGGACAGACCTGTGTTTAGATTGAGGAGTAAAATCCAGTGGGACAGCAGGTGGCCCAGCGGTTAGGGTTGTGGCCCTTTGCTTGAAGGATGGGGCTTTGACCTCTTGTTCTGGCCATATAACCCCTGATCAAGGAAATGACCTTGAACTGTTATGGTAAAAATGAGTAAATCAGTGTAAGCGGGAGAACGCTGTAAACTACTCTGGAGAAAAATGAGAGGAAGACGAATAAAGATCGAGATTGGGGGCATTGAGTGAAGAGATCGGCTCTTGGCGGAGCGAGTGGCCATGCTCAGCCCCCTGCAGTGCGGTGTTTTGGCCAGCATGACCTTCTCGAACTGGAGCATCGATACAGGAGCAGCTGCTGCTGTCACTGCATCTGAACCAGGCCTCACTCTTGTCCCTGGAACCCAGGATCGAATGCAGAACCCACGGAGGGCCGTGCCGGTTTCCCACCGTCGGCTAACAGGCTTTTCAATGCCAGCGCGGTCCCAGCTGCGTGCATGTGAGGTTTTATTTTATCTACAGTAAGATGATGGACCAAATCTCGCCCGAAGGGCAGACTGACTCCTAAGGAGAGATGTTTACACTTGCAGATTTACACTGAAAGTTGAATGCAAATGCTGGGAAACAGGTGATGCTGTGGTCAAAGCCCAACTCCTGCTGTAGCATCTACCATCAAGGTATTTACTGTGAAGGGACACAGTAAAAGATACCCTGCTCTAACAATGTTGAGTTTGACCAGTTGTAAGTTGTAATATATCTAGAGTAATTCAGGGTAATTCACAGTACATTAATCTCAGATCAGAACAGTCCAGCTGTCTGTTGTTTCTGTATATAAGGCCACATCTTTTTAAATTCCAGAAGGTTGTTTGCTGTTAGTTTGAGAACATTTTTTGTCATGAAGTTATTAATGCAGATTAGGGTGGAAAAAAAAAACATTATGAAAAATGGCAAAAGCAAAACAAGAAAAGGTTTCAAACAGAGGAGATGTTTTTAAAGGAGATGCTGGCTGTGGTTTTGACCAAGTTGGGCTGCTTTTAGCACTTTGAATTACTTTATAAAAACGTCTAAAATTAGCAATAATCGATCGATGGATCAGTTTCAGTGCTGCTTACACTGCAGCGTATGCAGTGCACCGGTGCCCCATCCAGGGAGGAGCCTGCCAGCTCAGCACCCTGTCCGTCAGGGACGGTTCTGCCCCCTGCAGTGGAGCCTCTGCCGCCCGGAAATGGACCGGCGCGTTCTCAGCACTGAGTAAACCGCAGTGATTGGGACTGAATATCCCACAGGGGCTGTGGCTCCGGGTAGAGCTGCCCTGGCGAAGGGGGTGATGGACACACGCGGGTGTGATGGGCCCTGTTGGTCCTGGTAGAGTCTCGCTAATGAAGACATCAGATGTCGTGTCAGCGAGGATCTGTGGCCTCGAGCTTCAGAGCCATCGGATCAAAGACGAGTCAAACAGCGAACAACATCTTCCTTGATGCATGTTTTACTGTACTGAAAATTTGATGTCACGCAGCTTTGAACCGCAACGGCGCCGTCTCTCGCTCTGACTTCAGTGCGCGCCGGCTTTCGTGTGACAAAATAAACTAAAATAAAATAAAACACATGTCTGTACTGCTGGAATCGTATGGTGCTGAAACACTGCTGTTGTCTGAAATAAAACCCTTTACGTCGCTCTCCTTTTCCTTTTTTAAACTCAGCCGCTTGACGTCTCAGAAAAATGATGCAACTCCAAAAAACAAGAAGCAATTTTGCTCAAAAAAATAACAAAAATGCGTCCATGTATCCCCACTTTGACGTGGCTGCCACTTCGTAACCTAAATAATGCCAGATTATCCCCCCCTTCGGCTGCTGGAAATGAAAGAAAACAAAGATCTCAGGCTCCGGGTTCCAAGATGGAGTGCAGATCAGGATCTCCTGAGGAACGCTGAGAGGTTCTAGCATGAGGGCTTTTGTCCGTGGGCCAGGTGAGACCCAAAGCCCCCAGGAAGGCCAAAAATATTCGCTCAAAGGACAAGTGTGCAAGAGCGCTGTGGCAAACAGCGGCTGGGTGAGGTGTGGCTTTAGGACTGAAGATTGAAGATGGTTTGAAAAAACGCAATAAGACCCTGACAGCAGTTGTCATCCATGAGTGTTGTTATTATTAACAATATTATTTTATTATTACTAATGAGCAACATTTGCGGCTTGCAGTGCTGGGTTTGTGCACTAAGCTGCTTACGGTGCTTCATCCATTTATAATAACTACAAAAAGTGTTCACCCCCCTGGACTTTGCCATCTTCTGCTTTCACTGTTTGACAGAAAAAATGGAGAAAAAGATACAGGAATACGAAGCCCAACCTTTTTGGCCCCAGCAGGGAAGCTCAGCAAACAGCAGCTGGACAGATAACAGGAAGCACTCAAGAGACACGCGAGAATAAATAAAGAAGCAGAGTAAGGAAATGAATAGATAAGAGCAATAAAGAGGGCCTAAAAGCTGGCGCTATGGAGGTGGACGGCTGCTGTGAGAAGGACCCCCAGCGGTGTGTCTTGCTGCACGTGGAATGTCAAAGTGAATGCACATTTGTGCAAATCAATCTTAAGTGAATCATAAATCTAATAAATATAAAAATGTGCCATCTTTTAAAGGAAATTTTACATTTTGTGCATCAGTCCAGGGAAAGGGCCATGGCCAAAGGCACTACAGTAGCAGCGGAGCCTTCAGTCACCAGGCGGTGTTTCTAGCCACTGCGCCACCTGCTGCCCTCAGGAAGAAGTACCATTTCAGGGGAAACACCTGTATGTGTAGGTGAGGTTTATTCAGCAGCCCCAGTAGGTAAGGAATAACAGTCACACTAATTTCTATTTTACAAGTGCTGTTTCCAAGACCCTCCACAGGAATATTTTTAGCCCTCTTTGTTTCTGCGCTGAATAAAGTGGCACGTTTTCACATTTTCACCTGCCACCTGATGTCACCTCCCCATGAAGGTGCATGTGCCACTGCACGCTGACCTTGAGCTCTGTGTGCGTCAGTCACGGTAGCTGCCGCAGCCCCCGTGACGTCTTTCCTTTGCATCGCGGTGACCTCACGTGACTTCTCCCAAACTACCGAAATATACAGTGATACCGCAGGTCACGGAGGGCGATCACTGCTCCTTCTTTGCATCATGCAGACTACAAAAACCCCCCACTTGTCCATTTGGCCCATTTCAGTCCGCAAAGTGACCCAGGACAAGGGCTCGGTGTGCTGCTGGTAACCTGGTCTGGGTCTACTGCGTCCTCTCTCTCTCTTGCTCTCTGGCCACCATTTTGTACCTCCTGTGTCAATGGAACCCTGCATTATAACGCATCCAGGTGGCAGGGTGTGTCCGCATCCAGGACGTGGGTACGGAACTAAGACTGCAAGTGCTTCACCTCTGCTCAGTCCAGTTTGCGGCCCTGCAAATGCCAGGTGGGTCGAATGCAACCAGCACAGCATTCAGCAGCTCGCTCACCGCTGCTAGCTGGGTTTTAATAGCGAAAAGCTGATGAGCGGTCGGCAGAGAGGTTCGTGTACCTCAGTGCCGCCGCGGCGGAGGAGACCGATGGACCCACGGCGACAAGCAGCGGTTCAGGTGACGCAGTGCTCTCTACCTACTGGACCTACACCCTAGGACTACAAGTCCAGTTCTTTTAAGTTCTTTAAAGAAGCACCTTTAAACATAATCCCATCTCATCTGAGTCTAATTTGCTCAGGAAACCAACCATTGTGGCAAAAATTTAAGCAGGAGAATTCAAGCTCGTCCCAAAGTTTAATCCACAAAATGATGTCCATTTCTGGAGCCCTCTGTGGGGACCCCAGGCTGTCCAGTTTGTTCTCTTGTACCGTGAGCACAAATCCGGGCACTGATCGAGGGCTTGAGGATTGCACACCTTCCATAGTGCGATTCCAAGCCACGTTCCTGGCAGCAGTCTGGGTTAGAAGGCAGGCCAGAAAGCTCTTGCAGCCTCAGCTCTGGGACTGTTTGTTGGCCGTTTTAAACCCCACTAATAAAAGCGAGGACATCACACTGCCGACCCTGGAGGACTTTAGGAGGACTTTAGGTTCGCATGAGGACCTCACAGTTGGCACCATGTGGGTTTTTACTAAGCGATCCCCTTGACACGTGGAAGCTGAGCTGGTTATCGGGCAGACATGTCGGCTGTCACGTTCCGAGGCAGAGGTGTCGCAGCGCCAAGGTTTTGCTGATTTGCATCACGCTGCCTTAACCGCTTTTCTTAGTAGCTTTTAATCGTTTTTTTCAAAATCGCAGAATCGATTTCACAGGTTTCCGTGCAGCATGTAGCCGACCGCAGGTCCATCGCTACTGGGTCTCATCCATTCATCCATATTTAGTAACCGCTTGTCCAGCCCACAGTTATGGCAGCTCAGAGTCACTCACTCATTCGTGCACCTGAGCGTAATTTCCTCACCAACCTGCCGAATTACACATCTGTGAGAGGAAACCAGAGCTCCTGGAGGAAAGCAACGCGAGCACAGGAAGATGCTGCAAACAGTGCACAGTGAACCAATTGCCGAACCTGGAGTCCCGGGGGCTGCGCCTGCTGCATCGCTGTGCCAGAAAGGTTAAAATGTTCACCTCTGCCGCTCCCTTGTGATGGTGAGGACATTTGCAACAAAACTTTCATATGCATGTATGAGGTTCATTAAAAATGGTGGCGCGTGTCTTCGTTGCCCACGTGCGGCTCACCTTAACCAACACCTTGTTTACCGCGGGCTGCGGGGAGATTTACTGCGCCCTCCGAATCCCGTCCCTCCCTCCTCCCAGGCCCACCTGATAAATGACTCATTACGCCGTCCGATGTCGGTGCCGCCGCATTTTCCGCTGCTCCTTTATTGGTTCTAAACACCTCATTTACCTGCTTTTCGAGAGGAAGCCGCCTCTGGGACCACAGCGAGGCAAAGTGTCGGTCACCGGCAGGCGGGGGATGCGGTCCCAGGCCAAAATGTCCTCCGATGTGACTCACATCGTGATGTTTATACCCTGATTTACCCCCTTATGCAGCTGGGTCATTTTTACTTACACAGTTTTGCTTCAGGTCTGGGTAAATACGTTGTTCACCAGGTCCTGTGAGTGCAGTGCAGAGGTGCTAACCACTACACCACCCTCTGGCCAGCCACTGCATCGCAGCTCTGTGACAGTAACCCTCATCCCGGGAGGCGGCAGGGGACTTGAAAAGTGTAAAAGCAGAGAGTCTGCGGTGAAGTCCCACAAGGCCCCGCCCACCTCAGACACCGAACGAATCGGCCGATTCGGAGTATCTAGCCGTAGGATGCCTAAATGCTTATTTATCATTTTTGTTGAAGACGGGCGCCGCTTCGGCTCTGCCGGAGTCGACTAACCCGCTAATTGACATCCGCGGTGCCTTTGGCCCGCGTCTCCTCTTTATTTTTATTGCGGAAATTGCTATTAGACATCAGTGGGGAGAATCGCATCGAGAGAAGACGCCGCGACGGTGGTGTTTATCTCTTTCCGAGTGACTATATTAACAAGCACGGATTACAAGGAAAGGGAGAAGCACAAACAAGCCCTCCGGGTTTAATTGCTTTGCGAGAATCTGATATTGAAACTGCGGCGGAAGAGCGAGGCAGCGAATTACTGTCATCCCGGCGACAGAAAAAGAAAGAAAACAAAGCAAACAAAGCCGAGCGTAATGAAGGCGGCCGGTGGTCTCGCTCCTCGGCGGCGCTCTCACGGCGGCCTCCGTAAAAAGAGGGTGCGGGCAGCCCACAAACGGAGGAGTGGAGGAAAACAGTCCTCACATGCTGGGGGTGAGAGGGTCTCAAAGTCACCCGCGTCACGTCACTTTGTCACTGATACATTACCGAAGCAGATAATGCATGTAATCATCTAGGTAAATGGCTTCTCATTTGCTGGATATTACCTGTGTAATAAGATGTCAGGAGCAGGAAAGGCCCAAGTATCCTTCATGAAGGCAGAGAGAGCCGGGGATGGAGGTACGCGGGCTCGGTGCGGCGAGGGGGCAGGGCGGGGCGGGGCGGGGTGGGATGGCGTGGGGTCGGGGGCATGATTACTCCTCCATGACTACATTATTGCCAAGAACAAAGAGCCTGATCCATATTTATGATGGACGATGAGAGGAAAGACAGAGTCTTTAAAGCAGTCTCATGCACGGCCTCTCGACAGCCAACATTTCCGTTTCATCTTTAATGAAGGGCGGCGGGGAGGTGGGCAGCGATTTGGCCCGGGGACCACACAGACGGGATGCGACTGGATCCGGTGCTATTTACCTGTTATCTGAAGGCAGTTCACGTAGAATGCATCTCTATACATGTCCCACCTTTGACATGAATGGCACTGCACAAATAATGTGCATAACATATAGATACTTAAATATTGTGCATTTTTATTTCATATAAATGGATTGGCTTTTTTGTCTTGTAAAATATTTCCTACTCATTTATGGAACCTTAGAAGAATATTTTTCTGCAAAGTGTCTCAGTGCGAGCCTTGGGCACTGAGCTGCTTATAGTGATTTGCTCATTTAAGAAGTTTTTACTGCTGCAGATCAGGGTGAAGTACCTTAATCCAGCGAGAACAGCAGTAGGGACTGAAAACAAAAATCTTCAGGCTGTAGGGTCACAGCTGTAAACACTATGCCTCCTGCTGTCTGACGCTGCACACATGCAGGCCTGTAGATGTGAACAGGAATGCCAGCCAGACAAGAGAGAAGTGGGGAAAGCTAGGCTGCGGCTGCGAGTACTGAAGTGCGACAGCCCGGCGACTGTTTGCCGATGTTTCACAGACTGCAGGTAAATAACATCTCATCGGGGGAGAAAACACATTCATCACAGCTAAAGGGTCCAAATAATTTGCCCACAGAGGGACCAAAAACCATGGCAAGTTGTCAGCCATCAGACTGTTCTTGATGCAGCTTAAATAAAAAAGTCTGAAGCCGCTCTCATTTCAGCCCATGGGACATCACACACAGTAAGAGGTACAGAGATCAGACCTGGAGGGACCTTGGTTCAAATCTTCATGTTCACTGCAGACCTTTACTTTTCCCGAACCAGGTGGTCGCGTGTAAGGCAGAAGAGTGAGGCGAGAAAGTGTGCTGATTTTGCCCCTAGTCTGTACCCTTAAGGAGATGCTCAAGTGTCCAGCGCTGTGGTGCCCGAGGAGACCGTGAGCGCCACTCCCAGAATGATCTCCAGCTTTGCTGCCTGAAGTAGAACAATGACCAAGCACAACAAAGTAGTGGGCTCTGGTCCTTTTTTATTAACCTCTCTCTTATTTTAGTCCCCGAGATTCCAGGCACATAGCCGACGGCATCGATCCGCGGCGAGAGCGGGGCCTGCACGGGGATGAGATAATTAGACGCCGCAATGTCCTTTTCCCAGAAGCAGGCGCGTGCTGGCGCACTGTTGCCACACCTGCTTCTTCGGGAGTTTTCTCTGGAGGCTTTGGACGTCTACGTTTCCGTCAGTCCTCCCTCACATCACAAGCAACGAGCCAAGGGGATCTCAGCGGTGCTGTCCTCCTGCACGTCGATCCTGAGGCCACACGAAGGAGCAACGACTATGACTGTCATCTTTCGCTTTTTATTCTACCGCAGGATTAAATTCCATGCTTAAGATAATCGGAGCTTGACAGACACAGTCCAGTGGAGCCCAGTAAAGTCCAGTCCCGAGATGTCCCTAGAGACTTTGATCTGGGTTGAGAGGACATCGATGTGACCTGACCCACAGCTGAAATCGACTGGCTGCAGCCCACATGGCCCCTCATGTCACACTGATTCTTAATCTCGGGGAAAAAAAGAAATTATATATGTTTTTCGTGTCTGAAAAAAGCAGTTTGAGGCCTGAATAAAACTGTTCCCTACCAACTTCCCCCTCTCTGCATCTGCGGCAGGTTGGGACCTGGCCACACCCCTTTCACACCTGGCTGCCAGGCGCAGGTGGGCACCAGGTGCGTCCGGCTCAGTTCTGAGTGTAAACAAGTTGCTGGGGAGACTGTGAGATGTGTGCTGAGTTGGGGTTCGCATATTACACTTAAATTTGTGGGAATTGTGTTTGTTTCGCGGTCAGGCGCAGAAAAGCCACTTGTAGTCGATTTTATTATTTCAACCGAAGGGTTGTTTTCTGTCGTGTACGAGCAGCAGGTGGTCCACTGTTTACACCTCTCACCTTCCACAAAGGAGCCGCATTCGCGTCTCATCTCCTGCTCTAGTGCTCTTGATCAAGGTGCTTCTCCTGTACTGATGGAGTAAAAATTACCCTGCTGTGCAGAAGGGGAAACGCCAGTGAGTGCCTTAACACCGCAGGCCACCGTGGAGGAAAGTTGGAGCCAGTGAAACAAATGTGGTGATAAAAGCAACGTTTAACTAAAGACAAGCAATGATGCAGCAATGCTGACCAGCAGTGCTTCTTCTGCTCTAATGATGCCAGATCCTTGTACGACTCCTCAAACACCCGCTGTCAGCCAAAAGGCTCCGTTTTCCTCAGCCACTGCTCATTTGATAAAGCAAACGTTCGCTTCACGCCCGCACCAGCGCAGCCACAGTAAGATTCCCAGTTCCTCCACTGTTAGTACTAATGCACCAGAAGGACCTGTGCCACAGAGGGGAGCCCAGCAATGTATTTTAAAGCCTGTTTATTTTTATGACTCTTCATGTATAAATCTCTTTGTTATACATATCCCAGGGTCTGGCCACTTTGATGTGCTGGCTGGACTGTTTAACATATTGACAACCATCTGCCCTGAAAGTGCAGTGATTTAATGGGCATCGATAAAGACCATCACTGTCACAGGAGAGGAAAACCTCATGGAGTTGTGCTGGAAATCAGGCCGCCTTTGTCTGTAAGGCAACACCGGGCTCTTGCTGTCAGCAGAACTTTCCGGTAGGCCCGCGACCATGCACGGCGCCCATTTCAGGAGGGTTAGCTGATAATCACATCATCTCCGCCTTTAATATTATACCTGTTTGTAGAGTTATGATCAACGCAGACTGGGACTGAAGGATCTGGAAGAGATACGCGGAGGTGCAAGCGTGTTCAGATGGAATTGGAAAGCTTTGTTTATCTGCGCTTTCCATGTGACTGCGTGGATGTGTAAGCAGGACATCGATGAAGCGGGACAGGGGAAGCACAAAGTCACCTGAAGTGTGCAGACCGTGAAGGACCGCATGCATGGCCAGGTTGCAGGATCAAATGAAACCAGAACCCTTGCTGGAAGCGCAAGCCGTAAGACTGAGGTTACTGTACACGTCACGACCAGGCTGGATTCTTTAAGGGAAATGGTTGCAAAAATTGGATCAAGCCGCAGCCAAATGGGTGGACTCAGCCACAGTGACACTTGGACCCGCAACAATGAAGACCGAGGACACAAGTGGAAGACGGGTTGTTGAAGAAGCTCCATAAGTGGTTAGCAAGAGGTGACCCAACGCTACTTGAAAACAACAACAGCGAGGCTTGAAGCAGAAAGTAATGAGGATTTGTTGCACACAGAGAAGTGTGAGCTGTGTGCTTTTCCTCCGCCCTCTCATATCCTCTTCACCGAAGTGGTGACGTGTGGGGTTTCTCCGCGTTGAGGAACAGGCACCGGCACCTTTGCTTGGGAAGACAGAAAAAGCACCGCACATAAAGGGCAACAAAGGTTTGCAGGGAGAAAGCTGCAGTGAGATGTGACTTGTGGCACGATGGCGGTGGAAATGATGTTCGCTTTCTATTTTTTCCTGCCGCTGCCTCCCTGTTGTGTCGCCCAGGGGCCACGGCTCCTCATTTTCAAAGGGGCACGCACGCAGTTTCCAGCGCATTCCTCCGGGCTGCTAAAGACAGCGGTGCGATGTATTCAGAGCGACCAAGTCATACGTTCCCCATCCAGGTGGGTCGACCTGCTTCCTTCACAGCTCCGCTCGCAGGGGGGCGGCTGCTATTTCTGGCCTCAGCTCAACACTTTTGAGAGTTCAGTAGACCTTTGAGATAAAGTTGTTGCAACTCAGGGCCGGGATACACGAAGGCAGGTTCCAGCTCGTGCGCCTCGAGACAACACCTTTTGTTTTCACTGCAGGGCTTTAACTTGTCGGTCTGTCTTGGGCAAGATGGTCCCAATTCTGCAGTTGCAAGAGTTGTTGTTTCTCTCCTGGACCTCACATCTCTCAATTCATCTCTGACTTCCAGAGACTTCCGGAGAAGCGCAGAAGGTAGCGGCATGGGTCTCCTTCTACATTTGAATGTCCCATTCTGCAGTGGTACCTCTACTCAGGGTATTTACCCTGGTTGGATGCAGTAAAGATTACCAAGCCATTTTAAGGGTGAAATCACTGTAAGCAGCTTTTCATGGGAAAGCAAAGGTGACGCTAAAGTGTGTTGAGCCATAGAGTGCATTTTTAAACCACATGGGAGGTCACTGTTTTGACAGATTGCGACGGCGTGACAGAAAGATGTGAACTTTACGGTCGTGAAAGGTGACCTTTCTCTCGAGCCCCTGCGGAGTCGCAGCCTAATTGCCCATCACCTCTCCGTTGTTCATCCTTTGGTTCGACTGCCCCTGCTTGCTAGCTGGCTATCGCAGTTTGGCTCTCTTGCGTAACTGTTTTCATCTCGGCCTCAATTTCTTTGACGGACTTTTTTGCGCAGTGTAGCAAATTCGGGGGACACCAGGGTGACCTTCGGCGCCTTATAGGAAGCAGAGACCTTTGCGATGCCTTTGCGGTCCACGTGCCGCTAGACTGGGAGAAGGTGAATGGAAGCGAGGCAGTCACCGGGGAAGGGCGCCGACATGCCTCAGGAAGCCACCGTCGCCATGGTTAGTGGGGAAATGTCCTCAAGCGCATGCCGGGAGACCGAGCCTCTGCGTCCGATTCATCACTGTCAAGCTGCCCTACCGATGATGCGGGGTCGGGGTGCGGAAGCTGACTGGGGCTCCTTTCCCCCCCGAGGATCAGTGATGTTGTCCTCAACCCAGCGCGCTGCCGCATGTTATTGCCATCCTGCAAACAGAAGTGCGAGTGTCTGAACACGAGATGAACTATTCAGCCCATAGGAGCTCACATCTCAGAGCTTTTCTGGACCAGCGTGGGCATCGGCGTGGTTTTTGTGGCGAGACGAGTGTGTGACCCGCAATTCCGCCTCGCCCCGGTGTGAAAGTCCAGCGCTCGCCTACGTTGTCGTGGCAGCTGTCCTGGTGGCCCTGACGTGTTTGCGGAGGGAGAGACCTAAGCCTCTGGACACCTCCTCAGGGCTGCGCTCTTGGCAAAAGTGCGTCTGTTTGCGTCCCACTTACACAGCTCTGCAGCGCCAACGCTTAAAGGTCTTACAAGCTATTCAAATTATTCAGAGCTCCGCAGATCATCATCAAGAATAATTCGAGGAAAAAATTGGGAAAAAATCTACAAATACAGTCGACCTTTGTTTTCCGGGAGTGCCAGTCTCTAAAATTCATTTTATCTTGAGAGTTCAGACCTCTTCATTTTGTCACATTGCATAAATCTCATGTAGGTCAGTGAAAGATTTCAACAAATCAAATAAAACATTAAAAGACAACAAACTGTTCACTGTGGTGTAGAGTGCAGTCCTACAACCACCTTGGACAGAAGGCAGTCTATCACTCTCACACACATACACACACACTGCAGACCCGGGGAAGAGATCCAAACTCCACGTAAACTGAGCTGCATTCTGATCCACAGGCAACGTCACTGCACATCTAAAATGCTATTTTTATAAGAAAATCTCTTCCACATCTGTAGTTGAATTTTTGTACAAAACCCCAAGCTCACCTGCGGTTCCACATGACCAAACCTCTTCCGTGTCCTCCTTACTTGCTGACGTTAGGACAAAACTTCGCAAGTGAGGATGAAGCAAGAAGTTGAATTCTGGGTGCACTTCCAGTTCCTTGTACTTTGCGCCTATGAAGAACAGTGATGCTCTTTTCATGGCCCCTCCACACATTTTTTATTTTGATTTCATTTTATTTGTTCTTGCTGCTGTTATTTTTTCATTGCAGGCATGCGTGAAAAACAGCGGTTTGCGCGGCTCTCGGGCTGCCAGCACGACAGACAGTCCTGACACGCGTGACCTTTGCTGAGGAGCCGCTTCTCCTGCGCGCGCGTGGCGCAGCGGGACAGAAACCAGCGGGCTGCAAATGCGAGGGAAACGTCAGGCTGCCTGGCTCAGCTGCCGTGCCACGTGAGGAAACGCGCACCTGCACCGTGCTGGAGGCTAGGAAACGTCGCTCACCGTGAACCGGCGACACGGACTCGTGTCCTGACGGCTGCGGGTCCGGCTCCCTCTTCTTTCTGCCGCTTATGGAGATACTTTGGACTTTGAGCTCATGCGGTAAAAATTACCCTCCCGCATAACTGACCGAAAGGCTACTTGATGTTTAGTAGCAGAATAATTCCCATTTTTACGAAAATGCAAGGTTTTTGACCCAAACTAAGATGTACCTGCATATCCGTGGTATTTTGTGCCTGATTTTAATAGATATGATTTTTTATTTCGCCTTTTCCAATTTTTGGCTAATATACATGTGCAATGGAGAGAAAAAAGGTGTTAATGCAAAACTGTCCCTTCTCATCAGCCCAAGTCTCGCAGCACGTCCGCTGGTGTGGAGGATGCAGCAACTCGTGTGAGATGAATGCTAATTTAATGCCTCTTGCGTTCAGCGCTGCCGCTCTGCCAGAAAGGACGACAATGAAGCGCCGAGACAAAATTTTTCAAACTTTAATCTGGTGGGGAAGTGCTCCAAAATAATAGCCGAGGTCCATCCCGCCTTCAGTTCTTCTTTAATCCCACTTTAAAGCACACAGTGTCTGACTTAATTCTGATTTTAGGTTTTTAACCTCCTGCCAACATTCTTAAATTCTAAGATTATTTTCGACTTGGATAAATGATCTTTTATTTCTTTTGTTTCTATTTTTTCAAATGGCTCACCCTGGTTGCTGCTGAGATGTTCACGGGCAACTCTGGATAAATAATTTGCTTAAAGGGAACCGGGTGGATTTATGGGAAGCCAGTAAAAAGAGTCTGGATCTGCGGTTGAGTCGACCAGCTTTTCCCCAACCTCAGTTTAGTGTGGCAAGTTCACCTAAAACGCATCTTTAAAGTCTGGATGCAAACTGGAGCGCCCAGAGGAAACCCACACGAACACAAGGAGAACATGCAAACTCCACACTGACTGCGAATCCGCAGCCCAGGAGCAGCCTTGCAGCAGGGCCACCTGCTGTGCCAACATGGCAACTTTTCAATGGGAGCGGTGTTTGTCTCTGACTGTGGGCTGCAAACCTCAGGTTCCTTCCTGCACTTCTGAAAGATCCATCTCGGCCTCCAGGTCCACCCCTCGCCCCACGAAGGGACTGCCGGTTGGCCGTGGGGTCCGTGGGCATAATTTTCCTGGGCTGATTTGGCAAAATGAGAGACCCCCGGCAGCTCGATTAAATGGTCGAGGGAAACTTTGCAGGGAACCTGGTTGGCGCATGGAGGGTCTGCGGCAGAGCCTGCCTTTGACTCATTGGCAAGGAGCCCTGCAGCTCTTCAGCACATAATTTCAAGTTTCCGTTTCCCAATCGTCCCCAGCTGAGCGCTCCCTTATCACAAAGTCGCCTCTAATAGCCTTGCTTGCCTTTAGAAAGAGGATGATAGTGGCACAGGGGAGGCCATGCAAATGCATCATGAAGGGTTTGTAAATTGCGTGTGTGTGTAATCCGCCGCGCACCTCCACGAGAACTCTTCAAATTCCCTTTATGGCCTTTTCCGCGGGTGTGACGCGTCTGCACCGGCACGTGTGCGGGTGGCCCCCGGTAGAGATCCCCTGCCGGCTCTTGTCCTCCGTGACAGCGGAATGGCTTTGGGGGGCCAACAGCCCTGCCAACGTGGGCGTGCGGAAGAGGTCATTATTACTTGCCATCAGCACGTGCGCCTCCGCCGACATGACAGCCGGACCTTCTCCAGGGCGCCCCTCTGGAAGTCACCTTGCCGCACAGTGAGAAAAAAAATGCATGCGGAAAACTCTGGACAAATTGATGGCAGCGATTTCACGGGAGCTCATCAGGGAAGATCGGAAGGGTCCCACTTGTTCCCTTGAGACACGTCACAGACCTTCTGAAACCCCTGGCCTGGATCTTCAGACCGAGATGTTACACCAAATATGCTGCGCTAAATGTGCTGATCTCTGGGCCGTTACTTCACTTACTCTCTTTGGGTCATGCATGCTGACCCAATCGATACCGTTTTCATGGTTCGTGTCTCAGATCATCGTGAGAGTCCAATGTAATGCCATGGCCTTCTTCACAGCAGCATCACCACCTCTGGGGCGTGAGCTCATTAATCTTCTCCGTCAACGGCGTTGACCACGGATGATCACGCATCTCCATGAGACAGAAGCAGCCCACTGTGATGAACCAGCTCTGCTCAATATGGCCAGTAATGATGTTTAGGTGCAGCTCCCCAGCTGCCCCCTCCTTCAGTTAACTTCGTGAAAAGCCCCACCGATGAGGCCAGCCACTCGCGGGGACTCCGGTGACACAAGACCGAGGGGTCGACCCTTTGTTCCAGTCCAGGGGACTCTCCAAAGCGTGCTGTGATCTTTCGCTGTAATGTTTGCTCGTCGCATCTGAGGGACTGCTTTGCGCCAGCCGCCACGTTCAGGAATGACCGGGCGCTTCGCTGGCGTGATGCAACCACGAGTTCCTCACTCTTCCTGCTCGACATGCCCACGGGGCCTAATTATCGCAGAACATGAAGTAAAACGGCGGCCCGAGTGAAAATGACCCCCTCCCCGCACACGGGGGATGATGAGAAGTTTGCTGAGGTGGTATCGCCGCGCTTCCTTTTGTTTTCAGGCAGAGCGGAGTCTGAGTTCTGGCAAAGGCATCGCGGTTTTGCAGTAATGAGGGAGGCGCCTCAGCCCCACCATCCGCCACCACCCTACCCCACGCTGGACCCCGTCTCACCCTGGGACTCTCCAGGTCTCCCCGCTAAGCAGAGGATTCAACAGGCGCGGTGATGTGGGCTGTGGGCTCACGCCCCGCAAGGCCCCTCATCTGCAGAAGTGGAAGAGGCAAAGGCCTCTCTGAATGGGGCAGCTCCACATCAGTCCTCGTGCTCGTGTCTTCGTCAGCTCTCTGCCCATCTCTTCTGCACTTCAGGGGTCGGGACCTGGACACAAGTCTAAGCTACTCAGAGTCCAGATTGGACCCGTGAGAAAGTGGCTTCGTGAAAAGTAAGAGATGGCCGAGTGAACAGGTGCCTCACTGCTCCGGGGCTGTGGGTTGACTCACACAGATGTGTGTTTTAGGTGGCCTGGTGCATTGTGCACACTGACAGTGTGTGTGTGACTGTGTGCTATGGCCCAGTAATGGACTGGTGTCCCATCCTGGATGTCCCCTGCCTCACACTCTACATATTTGCAGCACAGGCCTCCGTGACCCTGACTTGCACTAGAAGTGATGAATATTAGATGGATGGGTAATAATGATCTTCGTTGCAGTGGATCCTCTGGCTGTGTTCTAGTGGTCAACAGAGCGCTCTGTCAAATTTTGGCTTTTATTTTCTATTCTCTTTTAAATCCCCTGATCGAGATTTATTGAGCAACAACGTAATTTCGGTACAGGGTCAGGCTCAGCAGCCAGAGATCCTTCCTTTGCTATAAGATGACGCAAACAGCAAGGCAGTAGCTACTGGTCCGTTGCTGAGGTCTGAGATCAGATGTTCATGGAAAAAATGGTGGAACGAAAAGATAACCCGGTAGCCTGACAAAACATTTGTTGTGGACCGTGTTTGCTTAGCGACTTGCGAGCCGAACCCATCAAATCCAGATCTGGAGAAAGCGACAAAAATGAAGATGTTACTTGATCTAAGCCCAGTAGCTCATCTGGATTTGGCCACAGCCTCTTCCATGTCCTTTCATGGGTCCAAGTCGACTGGTGTGGCAGCAGAACAGGAACCATGACAAGAAAATACTAAATTAAGAATGGACTGCAGACCCTGGATTGAACTCATCTAATTTTTGCCTTTAATCATTTTTTATCAGAAGCTACATTTTCAAAAAAGTCCACTCCTGTTCCAAATTTTGTAAAGATAATGAGCTTTTCTTAATATAGTGATTTTTTTTTTTTTACAGAAAACTGAGCTATGGCAATATTTTTAGAAGTGAAACTCTCAGATACACCTGCTGCCCTGGAAAGCAGAGGTGTGCAGTAGCCTGAAGGCTGTTGGTTTGAATCCCCATGCCTGCTGCTTTACCCATGCCCACAGCACTTATTGAGAGAGCAAATATGGGTGAACAATTGCAAAACTGCTCGTTCAACCCCACAAGTCACATTGGACAAAGGCACAGGGGACATAAAGTTTGACGCTGACAATAACCACAAGAAAGGGGCTTCTCTTCTGAAGAGTTGAGTCGTGCTCCCACGGCAGATCCGTTTCCCGGCTTTTACCGAAGAATTGACAGCAATAGCAGAAGCGAACAGGTGCATATACCAAAATCTGCAGCATCAAATGCGATTTCAGAACGAAAGGAGCTTTGCAGCCAGGCCCGACACATTAGATGCTCATCTAACACAGCCCTGTGCTAACTGTACACCTGAAAGGTGTTTAACACACTGCACACCTACAGTGAGGGGGCCTACACCTGTGCAGGAACCTGTCAAAACGTCGAGGTTTTATACCTGGAATCGCGTCTCCCGTTCTTTGCATTTGTGAGCGACCGTGGCCATTCACAAGGCAAAATGAGGGGCCGACTTGGCCAGCATTTGGCACATGAATGACATTTTCTTTTCCCACATTAACTTGGCTGCAGTTCAGGACACCGGGTGAGAACTCAAAAAAGTGTAAATATACAGCCCCCATCTCCCTCCTGACAGCCATGCCTGCCTGTGGGCACTTTTCTCAAGCCCACAGGTGCTGATTTACTGTACGTGTGTACATGGGCATGGATTTGCTTGCTTCAGAACATTGGATTCCAGATTTAGACACGCAGCATAGAAGCAAATGTATGCAGGTAAATTAGAAAGGGAAGCGCACCTCACGCTCACACTTCAGCGGGGTTTCGTTGCTGATTTCAGCCCTCATGAAACCCAGGTGTTACAGGAGCACATGTTCACAAACCATCCAATTTGAGCAAAAAAGTCTGCCGGTGGCACAACTTCCAGCGGAGGACAGCCAAAGAGCTGAACAGAGCGATTTGCTGTTTCCCTGAGCCATGCCGTCCTCATAACCGGACTGCTTTGCACCCAAAAGCGCTGCTGGCTGAGAAGGCTGCCAGGGACACGTTTATATGCTTCTCGTGCAGCCTTTATTCTGGCCTTTGGGTTTGTTGACCTTTGTGTTGTGCATCACACAGCTTTCCATTTTGAGGCCACTGTGCCTGGCTTACAATGCAGCCATTAAACGTTGCTCACTCTCTGTTACAGTGTCGCCCATTATTTCCATTTCCAAGTTTGACCACAAGCACTGCAGGTGTAGAAGATCAGAATAAACACCTTCAAAGAAATTGTCCTCAAACTGATTTACCAGTGTATTTTGAGGTAAGTGCTTTGTTCCAGGACACTTCAGTCTGAGGCCCAAACATGTACAGAACCAATACAGCAGCATTCAGAAACCAAAAAGCACACAAGCTTGAACAGATGATGACTGAAGGTGAACACAGGTTCCATCTGAATATGGCCTGCAGTTTATATTTGCACAAATTATATGTATTATAAATACATGTATGTGTAGAACTGCATGAAAATAATCTGTGGAAGAAAAAATACCACTTTGGGTGTAGAGAGAGTTACACTTTATTGATCGATCGAATACACACCGGTGCGGGAGAGCCCCTGCGAAAAGAGAGTCTCCCCGAACAAAGGACACGGGGATCATTTATACAGCAGCTCGCAAGGTGCACACCCCTCTCAACTGTTTTCCACTTCTGCTCTTTGTCAGTGTGGCTTTAGGCATTGTTGTTATAGGGAATCATTTTTCCATCCCAAGTGTGGTGGAGTAACTCCTGATCTAGGTGCCTCGGTTGAGGGAATTTCGGTTTTATTGCTCCTTTACATACCACCGGGGTCTGGCCCGGGTCTAAATTGACCATTCCCTTGACCCTTTTACCTTCGCCTTATCTGTAGTTTACGTTTCCCTTCCTTAAGCTCCCTCTTTTGTTTTTTCCAAGGTACCTTCGTTCTAGCAAGGCAGAAGTCCTAATGCTTTATAGCAGCAAGCACAATATGCTGGGTAACATAGTCATAAAACGTTCACTACACTATTGGTTAATACCTTTAACATAGCACAAACATGCATTAAGAGCTTCAAGAATTTCTCTCACAAAACAGAACTGGGTCAAACCAAACTGGACCGAATAAACAAATGTAGTAGCCACAATGTTGATTGTTTATGGCAAAAACAAATAGTTTGCGGCAAACGGCAGCGGGAGGCAAGCATGGCTCAGCTCAGTCTCGGGTGCTCCCAGCCCATACGGGTTTACACCTTTGGAAGCAGCCGTGAAACACCGGCCGTGCGCTCGGAATCCACACGCAGGTCCGAATATGTAGAGGAATCGGTGTCACACACGCCTGCGACATGACGGGGCGCGGCGTCCCCTTACGGAGTGCGTTTTCTGCTGCTTTTCTTCAAAAGTGACCTGGCTTCAGGGGGAACAGAGCGAAGATGTGAGCCGTGATGAGATACTATTGAAGCGCAGACCGACCGCGTTTCTCCCTGCCCCGGCCCTCCGCTGCTCTGCGCGAGGGGACGCGGCCCAAAGGGCGAGCGTGCGCGCTGCGGCCCCTCCATTTGCCGTGGAATGAGATTAGGATTTCATTAGGCCAGTTTCTTTTACCTTTCCATGAATCCATCTGTAATAACACCGAATGGAAAAGCAATTTTCTCCCAACACAATTAAGGAGGCTGAGATGCCTTTGTATGTCGAGAGTTTTAACTGGCGACGCCGCTGTCCTCCTGGTCGGGGTCACTCGGGGTTACAAATGGCACACCTTCAGCTTCGTGTCATCTACCTGTCTATTTACCTGTCCGTCCGTCTTTGCAGGCAGGCAGCGGCGACCGAGCACTTGAGGGAACCTGTTCAGCGCTAACATTCATTTGGCCACAAAGAGCCACATCAGGGTGGCACAACATTGGGCAATTGCAGCACATGTGTGTTTGTGTGTGTGTGTGTGGAGAAGTGCATATGTGGCTGTTTGTGTGTATATATTTCTATGTATTTCCATGTATGTCCTTGAAATCTAAGAAGGTGGCATCACACTGTATTGTGCGCCTTGGCCCATTTCATTTGAATACCCAGAAGGCCTTGATGTAGATTAATATGATTGCAGGAACTCATTCCCGAATGGAAGGGAAAGCAATTCACTAAATTTTTTCAAAATTTGTGTCGTGCCATATTTATGTGCCCAACTTTTTATTTCTTATTTAAGAGCCATGATGATGAGAACTGGATGGGCGTAATTGCGTTCTTGGGCCAGAAAGTCGACGTAAGTACAGCCTGCAGGGTTATGGAATCAGAATAAAGAAATAAACGTAGAATTTTTTTTTGTATTCTCTATGAAAATATGCTCTCCCTTTTTTTTCGTTTTGGATCTTTTGCAAAATTTAACGTTGTGAGAGTTTTGCGACATGAAATGCATTCACTCAAAAAAAAACTTAGACAACAACGGTCAGATTAATTTTCAGAACGCATTTCAGAAATTGAAACATTTGAAATATTTAAGGGCCTCCTTTCATATCTGCCTCAAATGAGGAAAAATGCCATCCCATCCCGCATTCTGCAGCAGTCACGCAATCTGCTGTTAAATCCACAGCAAACCTAACAAAGTTTTAGTTTTTCTTTGCCACTGGACCTTCTGGTGACTGTGAGTTGCTAATTTCCTGAGATTACAGATTAGAACAGGACGGGACCATCAGATTTCCCAGAATTCCCAGATGTTTGTTTCTTGTCACCGTCACCCCCACAGCTGACTGCACAGGGAAGGGGGGGCCGCTTGTTATATTGCAGAAATGGGCCCGCGTGAGCTGTGGGTTTGGGGTGCTTGGCCTCCGCTGCCCTCATGGGCCGCCTTCATGCCACCCGCTGTGTGGGAGCGACGACGTGATACAAAAGTTCAGCGCTGTGGTAACACAACACATTTTAATGACTTGTTTTACTGTCGTTCTTTCACCATTTTGCATTTTTATGCCCGTGTAAGACTCACTTCTGCCGCTCCATTCTTGACCCAAGTGCAAAAACTAAAGTCTGATTTCTACATTTTACAACTCAAGCAAACGCAGAATCTTCATGAATGCAAAACTTTATTCTAAAGGCAAGTTTTTTTTTGCCAGCTTCTCGACACATGAAATGATGCTGCAAATCGGTTTATTTGTCTTTCTGTTTGCAAATTCCAGGATTGGCACTGCAGGAGTCCCTGTCCCCTAAAAATCCTAACAAATAAAAAATTATCATTTAGCATGCTTATTTTATTAGGGTGTATTTGGTTCAGATGCTAACAACCATTAGCTGGCCAGGTCAAGGCAGGCCATGTTTACGCTGATACCCACTGAGCTTTGACAGAATTGACAGAAAATAACAGAAAATGGAATAAAGAATAATTAAAGTGAAATACATCTGGATGTTTAGCAGTATTTTAAGGTTATCCCTGTGCAAGTGGCCTGCAGAGCTGCCACCACACTGCGGTTCAGCATCCTTGACTTTGTGTCTTTTTGTGGCCCTAAAACTTGACAAACAGCTGAGAAAAATGGATGGATGCAAGTAAATAGTAAACAGGTTCACACAAGTGCTTTTCCCTTCATCTATAAAGACTTCTATGCATGAATTTATATATTTTTTATACACACACATACACACACGTTTAACTGGCTACTTGTGCTGCTTAGGCATCATCCACCCACAGACTGTTGGTGTGTTGATGATGTGAACCCTTGGCCATCAGATACCATTGATTTGACTTAATGTGGCCTTTGGGTGAAACACAGGCTCTTCTCTGCTACCTGTGCTCGGTTCATCCTTCAGGCCTTTGCATCCCTCCCTTTGCAGGTATTTACTATTTCTTTCTCCAGCCCTTACTTATAGCCCACGGCATTTTCGCCACATGTTCATGTCTGTGCTGTAATTAAACTATGAAAACACACAGAAAACAAAGTTCAAGTCCATTTTGAAACCTTCTGCAGGTTTGGTCTGGCAAAAACCCCCTTGGTTTTAAATGTCTTGAGACAGTCTCCGCAGCCTCACACCCTTACCTGTCAGCGCTCCTCCTGCTGTTCTCCATCAGCCCATAGGCATCTGCTGGCCCTCCTTCTCCAATTTGGCCGACCTCACATCAGTGCCTGAAAGGCAGCCAGCTTTATGTCCCTCACCTTCGGCTTGACTGCTGCTCCATCGAAACCAAATGCTGAATTACAAACAAAGCAGAGGACTGTGTGGAAAAGGCTGATTCTTCATATGGGAAGGTGAACAGGAGGTGGTTGTGTTGAATCTCCACATCAACGCAGAGTTCCTTGTCCAGCTGTGGTTGTCTGTAGGCTTTTCACATTTTTGGTGCTGTTCCTGTTCTTGCTGCTGGGAAACATCTACTTTCCAGACTGCGGTTACATGGAGCAGCTTCCCCGATGCAGTTCTGCATAGCAGCTGATCTGTCCACCTGTAAAAGTGCCGGTGCTGCGATGTGCCCATGGCTTATTTCCATTTCTTTGGGAAATTATTCGCTTTCATCTGGTCCTTCTCCATGGCCACCATTTGATCTTTCTGGGAGCACAGCTATGTGACACAACTTTGGGCCGCGACAGATCTCGCCGATTGGGTTGAAGAAATGTATGCAGATCCGGGCCCCCGGTGCCACCACCTCACAGGGTTCTCCAGGAAGGTGCCACATCTAAGACCACTGTTAATGGTTAGCAAGGCTGCAAGCGACAACCTCTGTGACCCGAAGCCCTTCCGTTCAATCGCTTGCTTCCCAAGAAGCAGTATTTCAGCCAAACTGTCAGGGCACGAGTGGTCAAGCAAAGGCTGCAGCGAGGGAGATCGACTTTTGATCTCTTACTTTCTGACAGAATATATTTGGATGCTTAGGCTATGAAGCCAGCATGCCCTGGTGACTCCCATGATTTATCTTTTATTAAAAATGGCTAAGTTGCTGATGGTGTTACCGCAAATCATTGCACCCTGGGTATTTATTTAATTCTTTACTGCTGCATTTTGTCCCCCGGTGTGTGAAACAATAAATTAATAATTCAACACAGCAACTAGCTTTGACTTTTATAGGAAGCTGCATCCCACAATAAACACAGATGATGCAGCTGGTTAAGAAGTCCAGCCTCCACGGTCCTCCATATCCAAGATGTTTCCGCTGGCATCCCCAGCCTCCAAGGTAAGTGTTCCAGAGAAATTTGGAGCTGCTTTGCTCTGACTTTCTCCGACATGATGGTTTGTAAGCCTAGAAGTAGCCTGCAGACCACTGAAAGGGGAAAAATGAGGAAAAAAAACAGGAGATGGCCAATGCCCCACCAACCAGGACCTCTGAGGAGCTGCTTTAAATGATCTACTGAGCAAGGTAGGAATGGTCTGCTGCTGGTTGTCATTAAGTTGGTTAGGGCTGGACATGGGTGGGCAGTGTAGCTTGTAGTCTGTGCCATTCCTTTGCTTTTCTCAGACTTGCCTTTCTCCCTTGATTCAAATAGTTTGCGCTTCGAATGCCATTATTGCTACCATGTACTGCTGCATCACAAATCCAAGACCCTAGTGAATGCCCAACCATGACCACAAATCCAACCCCCACTGGACACAGTTCCTGGCAGGCACTTACTACTCACTAACTGACCTGTGTAGACCAGTGTGACGGCCAGGCATCAAGCTGTGGGGATCTAAGCCAGGCTTATCGGTCCTCAGCATTCCAGCCTTGATGCTGGCAGTATGTGAACTGCACTCTCTATGTGCCCCTATCTCCTCATGACTCTCAGTCATGGTAGCCGCACAAACGCGGTCATCAGGTCCACAGCCACATGTGTAATAAATAAGCAACATGCCAGGTCCAGAAAAGGTGAGAGCCGGGAGGAAATGTAAATAGGCACTCTCTTGAGGTGTGGTACCCCTTCTTCTCAACAGTGTGTCTGAGACAGATTCCATTACTCACCTGCGCACTGTATGTGAGCTACACTTTGTGCCAATTGTACCTTTGACCTCAGCAGCCAAGCAAGTCCCAGTTGGGTATGTTAAAGGCATGAAGAGTAGATGGTAAAATCTTACAGTGCCTGAGAGACTCGGCATTGTGTGTTCGCTCCATCTGTTGCACAAATGCTTAAGGATATTTGCAGCTTAGTGTTATTTGTATACTTAAGTTTCCGTTAATTCATGAGTCCTTTTATTCTCTTTATCAATATTTACATTCATTCACTCAGTGGTTCCTCTTAGTTGCAGGGAAATGCATGGCCAGCGGGATGTAAATGTACTGCATTCAGTGCATCAATAATGCACACATATGAAATAATTGCCTTAAATACCGTTGCCATAGCTGCACTCTCGGTGACCACATACCCCATGAGCTTTGGTGGAGGAGCATCACGTTTGCTCACCAAGGTGCACGTGCATGAGAAATATAGCAACCTCTCTCAGCCAGTGCCGCACTTTCTTTCCACATCCATTTCCACAAACCAAATCATGTCCGACATTTTAGAAATGTTCTCCCTGCTGGCTGCTCCTTCCACCCTGTGCTCTGTACTAACTGGAGGCCATTCTACGAAGTCCTGTTAGAAGCACACTGTGTGATGTATGGGCCATGAAGAATAGCTCCATTGCACATGGGGATTTGCTGTAGACAGAACCCTTTGTCAAGATGAATGGCACTCTATTCACCCATGAAGAAGACGACTACATCAGGTTGAGCAGCACCTAATGACATTTTTGGGCTCTGTAGTGAACTTACATAAAACTGAGCAAATCGGCAGACGTGTAAAATGTGAACCTCGGAATGTCCAATTAGATCAGATGAATGAGACAAGGTAGAATCTTAAATGTGTTTAAACCATGGAGCGATGGTTCTACCGTTAACTGTGACCTCCAGCAGAGCTGGAAACACAAGGGGGCTGACATCTACATGTCAGCAGGGTCCTGCTGTCCGAGTGAGCAGTGGAAAAAAAGGTGGACCATTACATTCACTGACACGCTGCCTTTCAGTTCTGCACCATGCCATTTGGCCTGTGCCACGCCCCATTGTAAGCAGCGAGAGATACAGAGATCCATTAACAGGGGCAGCACCATACCCTTCCCACTGTTCTGGCACCATCATCCATGCATTTGTATGCTGGCCATAATTAGTGGAGCGAAGCCTTGCAGTGGGTGCCTTGCAGGATGGTGTTGCATATAAACCTTCTCAACATACAAAGACATGAGCGGGAAGGCAAATTACATGAGCAAGGGATGGTAATTGTCATCTTTCTCAGTGGCTGTTGGTGGGCTACAGGGGGTTCATTTCCCTTGTGCAAAACAAAACCCAGCTCATTTCACAAGCTGTGGTGGAGTCATCTGAGAACTGTGGGAGACACCACCCAGACTTTGGTATGAAGTCAGAGGTGTAGAGAGTACTGTTCCTTGGGGTGTTCCTGTCACAGATGCAGTCTTGAAGCCTTACAAACTATGATCTACCTGTTAGACAGTCCAGGTCAGCAGAGGTTCTCTTTAGTGAGAGGCTGGATGGTGCTGACACCGCTGAAGAAGAATAATAAGTAAACATGACCCCCACTGAGCTGCCAGCTTTTCCAGGTGGGAATAAGCTATGCGGAGCACTTAGAAGATGACAAGATCACGCAGTGCTATTTTGGCTGGTAGGCAAACTGCAGGGGGTCTTTTACGCAGAATAAGTTTACATGTTGTGTCTGGTGCTGTTAAGTGTGCGGGAGGTGATCGGTTCAGTCGGCGCAGATGACATGTTTTTATTTTCAGCCATTTAAAGTAGAGTTATCTTCTGGTTCCATCAGTTTTCATAGCAAGGCGAGAACATACAGTAGGGACGTCCACAAAAAGGACATCTGGACAATGTCCACTCTTCACATGGGTAGAGGGAGCTGTGAGCTCTGCTTGTTTTGCTCTTCCCCAGTCTGTTTCCCAGCCCCCTTCCCTCCATCCTCTTTCCCCCAGGCCATCTCGGCCCAAACACAAATTTGGCTCCCGGACCGCTTTGCCCAGAACACATTTATGTGCATCTGAGTGAAAACCTTGAGGACTTCGCCTTAACACATTCGTTTTGGAGAAAAACTTCGATGAAGCAAATTAGTCGCCCCGCTACCTCATTAAACCTCATTCATTTTGGCCATTTAGTGCCACTTACCAGGCAGTCCTGGACAGAATGGTGTTTTAATATCCAAATATTTGTTATTTTTGTCAGTTTTGCAGTGTAAAATCGGCAGATAAATCAGCAAGTGTACATGTTAATGTCTGAGTGCTGCAATTTGACTTAATGTGGCTCCGACAAATTGCCATAAATCACTGCGCAGATGATCTGGTGCAACAGCGCTGTTCTGTTCCGCCTTCCTTCTCACTGTGAGTGCACTTCAAATCACAGGCAGTCCTGTGGGCTGCGCTCGGCCCTCGAATGGGTCGAACAGTCATCAGTGGAGCACGGGAGCTCATAGCAGCATCTCTCAGTGAGAGGATGGGTCTGCAAGGAGACTTTACACAGAGAATAAAAGGTCACATGAGCTGCTTTTGGGTCTTTACAGCAAGCTGCCCAACAGGGGGTGACTCCTGGGCGCTCAGTCATGCAGCCCCCGCAAAGCTGTTTATCGCAGGTGTCTCGTGGCCCGGCAAAGTGGAGCCTTTTCAAAAACACCCCAAGTGTTTGAAGAATTCGAGCCTCGCTTATCGTTCTCCTCTTTCATCCGTGGCAGTTATCTCCAGTGCAGCTCAAAGGGTCTCCGAATTAAAATGTAAAATAACAGATTTGTCCTCGATTAATTTGGAAATAAAGCGCTTCCTTCGCACCGAAGACGTAGGAAACCGAGATGTTTGCGAAGTTCAGCCGTGCAGGCCGCCAGGAGTCATATTTGTTATTATGATGCTTGTTATTATTAAAGACCCAAGTGTTTATTAAAAGGAGAGAAGCCAAAGGAGAAAGAGACGTCCGTTGTCACATTTTCAGAGAAACAACACAGAGGTGATGTTGCTGAAAGGCCAGGTAGTCAAACTTGCTTCCTGAAGGACTGTTTGTCCCAGAACTTTGTTCTAATTCACTCACAATTCATTCCCAACCGATAGCCAGCAGATTTAACTGCAAAGTTAAGTAAAGGGTCGCTTATTTAACAAACACTGGGCCACGAAAGCATACCTTGATGTTTAATACACTGAGGACCGGAGACAGGTAGTCCGTCTAAGTGAAGCTTCACCGGTATGAGGAGGATGGCCGACCTGAAGAATCTGCCATGCCATCTTGTTCTTGTCAATACTGGCAGCTACAGTGATAGCACAGGTTTCTATAACAGAGGTGAAGGTGGTGTGTGTGTGTGTCAATATAAGGCGACGGGACTTGAGCCCAAAGGAAACCACGGCATGGCTGCAGTGTACAAATCTGACTCCGCTCCTCTGTTGATGCTCATGATAAGATGTGGTTTTGTCCTGTTTCACTATTTGCCATCTGGGAGGAAATGTTTTGCCAGATGCGTCTTCTTCCTTTTGCTCACTTCCAAGCTCATTCTGCCACGGCATAAGGTGCTTCTCCACTTGGTCCATGACAGTAAGGCGGTGAAGGGGAGCAGAGTGCTTGACAGGGATTCATTCTTCCATCAAAGCTCAGTGCCAGCAGACTGAGGGCAAATGTTGTCAACTTGGCAGAGCGTACCACCCCCCCTTCCCCCCACACGCACACACATACAGCGGTGCCCGGAAGCCATCAAAGAGCAAGGGGGTCAACAGTGGCCGAGATTTAGCTCAACGGCCCCTCGGGTTCTGCCCCTGCCCCTTTGATGGGCTCCTTCTCGCACTGCCAATCCCATGGTGTCCTGTGGATCTCTAGGATCTTGCAGCTAGTAACCAGCAAGCTGCATGCGAGCGTCTGGTCCGCTCAAGCCAAACCCTCTCTGTAAGTCTCAGATGTAGAGTCAAGAACAAGACTTTTTCCTGGCTGAGCAACTCGGAATTCACCTATTAAGTTCCATACTGTCTGGTACAAAGGCCAGGAGGTGAAACTTGGAGGAGGCAAAATTGCTCCACAATCAATACTTTCCCTGCTGAATAAAAGACTTCTCAAAAGCCGGCAGCCCGTAAGAGTTATGTGAGAAAGAGCAAAGGTGAACTGTAAACAAGACTCGCAGAGTTGTCCTGGGTCACCCTGCTAACCTTTAGTTTTCAATGAGTCACCTTTGGAAGAGGAAGCCTCATTGTGCGGCTGGTGGAGACGTCTATGTCAGAGCCATGCAACCATCTAGGGGTGGACACAGGGTTTGTGTTGGAGATGCTCTGAGTTTCAGGGACTCTGGCCACCTACTGCTATGCTCACTGTGTTCTGCTCTGCTGGCTTCTGACCTGAAACATCTGGGAGGCTGACTTATTGCTCTTCATATTAATCAAACCCCCTTCCAGAAAGATGCTTCTGGTAAAACCTAGTTTGGGATGCCTTCGTGCAAGCATTTCCACTTGTCTCCTCTTCTTGTCTTGTGCACGTATGTTTCGCACTCTGGTTCCAGTCTACAATACGGTCAAAGCATCTGCATCCCGATACCAGCAGGACCACAGCGCTGTGCTCCTTCACCTCTAGCTGGCTGAGGTTCAGAGCAGATCCAACATGGAAAATCTGCCGGTTCTCAGTCTTGGCTGAGATGTGGTGGGAGAAGCTCCCCGTTTCCCTCCCAGGATTCAAGCAGCTTCACAAAGTGCATCTTTCATGCCACTTCCCTCTGCTGTGGGCAACTGTTTTGCATTTTAAGGCTACCCCCATAGGCCGCTGCTGGAGGGATGCGAACCAGCAGCATAGCGGCATCCGACACACAGGCTGCACTCCGATCATCTGCATCTTCGATCTTCCTCCGTTGTCGCAGATCCAAGTTTGTTTGCTCTAAATTGAACCGCTTTGGAGAAAGGCATCTGGCCGATGAATAAATAAAAACGTAAAAGTAAAAAATGTCCAAAACTCATAAAGCATCAGCGCATTCCCTAAGTTTGCAAGTCTCCTCCAACCTGAGCACAAGGAAATCTATGTGATTAGCATTGTGTTGCAGAAGATAAGACGTGACAAAGGGGATTTACGGCGCCAAGTAGGGATCAGTGGCGCTGTGTGGGCTGCCAGGAGGAACGGCCAGGAGGAGAGATGCACCGAACGATTGAATTACGCTTTGTGTTCCTCTGTAGCTGAAAGAAACTGATTTGGGGAGATTAATTTGGGTTTTTGCATGGGGTGTGAAATTGGCCAACCTGCTGAACTTACACCATTAATTCCGGCAACGCGCTCGCAGACACTGTGTTAAATGTAGAGAGCGATATAAGGTCAGAGAGTGAGAGAATTGCACTTAAATGAAATTGTTGGATTTAAATTAAACCCGTGGAATTTACGGCTCAGGCAATAAATTCAGCTGCCCTCTGGGGGGAAAAATATTGTTCCATTAATCTTTACTTATTACAAATTACATCCCCGTTGCATTTGGCCATATTAAGGTTGAAATCCGAAAAGTTTACGTGCGGCGGTCCCGTATCTTCCCTCAGACTTCTTAGAAAATAAAGGAAAGTAAAGAATGACTGCGCTTAATTAATGCCGACACGAGCCGCTGGGGGAAAAGTGCTGTTGGGCAACTCGCGGTCAATGTTAAACACACCGTGGAGGCAACTGTGAGCATTTTGCTGCAGGTCCACACACCCGAACCAGAAATAATGACCTTCAAATTCCCATATTCTTGTACAATTATTGGTGAATCTACATTATAGTTAAAAACGCTTATGAGAAGCAGTCATAAATTACCCCAGGGGGTCCATTTGTCAGGACTGAAAGTTTCATTCAGCACAGTCTGCTGTATTCTGGGGAGCATTCGCCGAAATCGTATTAAATTATGATAAATCGGTCCTTGGAGAGCCGAGTTTATTTTGTCCTTGTGTTCGAATTAATTACTTTTCCTCAGAGCGCGTTTAACACTTCCGCAATTCATTTGCTGTGCTTGTGTTTGTCACCCCATGGAGAAGGTGGGCAGTGGGGCAACCTTAGGCTTTCTTTCGGCCCACTTGTGGCTTCAGTTATTGCATTCGCATTTGCGCTCGTACCCCACTCTTCCCTCCAAAGTGGCGCGCAACTCAGAGTAGACAAAGTGCGTCGAAGTGCCGGTGTGTCCGATGCCACCGTCTCGCCGGTTCACGTCCCTCGAGCGGCCGCCTACATTAGCGGCATTCGAAGAGCAAACACGCAGACGATCGCAGCAGATGGCGGCGGACTCATTTAGGCGGAGGTCCGGAGGGAAACGGCACTCGGAGAGAGAGATGGGTCTGGGGTGCTCAGCAGCTCCGAGGGACACGGGGGGGATCATTGCACCACACTGGGGGCAGACCAGATGACTGGCAGATGTTTGGTTTTGGACTGAGTGGCACTACTGGCCTGGAAGTGTGGAGGGATCCTCCCTCAGGGGTGTCTGGGATAGAAGCACCTACATATGAGTCTCTTCCTGTATCATTTTTCGTGACACCCACCCCTCCCCTTTTTTGTTCTAGAAACTTGAAAAGGTGCAAAATTCTGGTCACCGACACCAGCCCATGGGCCGCCTGGAGTACCCAGAATCCACAGAAGCCGTCACCGTTTTATCTTTATGAATTTTACTAAGCCTCCCTTCTCATTTCGCTCCCGATCTTAACATCACTCGCACGCCAGCTTTGGGGTTTGTCCAAGATGCACATTTTAGCTCTAATTTGGGTCTTCATAGAGCACGGGCACCGAACGGGCATCTCTGTGTTGTTTCGATTCGGTGCACACTTTGGCAAACTCATTAAAGCGTCGAGGCCCTAACTGGAATAACAATTGCCCGTCTGCACGTGAGGTTCCGCTACGGGAGCCCAAAGATGGTCCGCATTTACAGGAGATTCTTATTCTCACCGCATCGCGTGAATACTTGCAGCAACTTAATTAAAACCTAATGGCAGTCATTTTTTCCTTTCAAGTTCCACCGTGGCTACTTAACATCCTGCTTAGAGACTCAGTGAACCTGTCAGAAGTCAGCGGCGATTACATTCGAAAAAACAACAGCAAAGAAGCGGCAAGCAAATAAATGCACGCGGCAAATATATCTGAGACATCGCCGCTCCATTCGCGTGCCGCAAATTTTATGGCAAATTTCTGAAAATAAATATTGATACAGAAGATGTGTGTTTCAGGTGCGGTTCAGGAGGTCCTGAAAAGGTTAAGGACAGCGGTAGAATAATAATAATAATAATAATAATAATAATAATAACTACGTGACATTATGTATTTCAGTGCCCAGCAACTCGGGCACCGTAGTCCGTGATAGCGGCTGTGCCCTCTGCTAGCTAAATAGTCGCCATATTAATGCGCTGACAGGACTCTGAATGGAGTACAATTTGTACCGCGGTAATTAACAAGCAGCTGTTCATTTGTATGGAGTGTAAAGTGTCAGTGTGAGACGCTAAGTGTGGCCTCATGTGCGAACGCCGCGGCTCTGGAGGACGCCAATCGCTGGAGGACACAATGGCGTCCAGAGGCGCCGCTGCTGTCACAGCGCCCCCTTCAGCTTCCCCGACTGCATTAGCCCCACCCCCCGGTGGACGGTGGCAGCCAGTCAAAGCAATAGGGCCAAATTTAGGGGATTTTTGCGATTTCAGACCCGTTTTTCCCATTACATTTTTTTGCAGCTGGTTTGCAAATCGTTCTTGATGCCAGAAGTCGAAAAAGTTGCAGGGGAGTCAGAGTCAGGCACGGTGGGGTTAACTGGACTCTGTTTGGGTGCGAAACAAAGCCAGGCAAGCGCAGGCAAAGCACAGCAGCCAGATATCACATTGGCGGCTGAAAACACAGCACGGCATCAGCGTCAGCATCGATGCCTTCGCATCCCAGAGCAACATCCGCACGGCGCCGCACTCCTCGGCTCAAGAAACAAATATCGCGCAGCACAACACATTGAGACGCCATGAGAGTTTTGGTTAAGGAAGCAGACATTAGCAGACGCCACATAAAAGCTAAAAGCGACACTCAGACCCCTGCAGTCAGAATAAGATTCTTGTTTCAAGACTGTGCATAATGCTGTAGCGAGAGAGAGACAGAGAGAAAGATGGCTGCAAACATGCCGTTTACCCAGGAGTGCTGCTAAGCCTCCAGCCCTGAGAAATAGGACTCATCTTTCATCCTTACTGTCTCAATCACATAAAGCAGCGTTTGGAGAGGAGGCACAGTGGGAAATCCCGTGTCAGGCACTGCTGAAAATAGACATATGTTTAACACAAGTATCTGTTTATCATGAGGATTTTTTTCCCGGCGTTCTTTTCACTCGTGGCTCTGTGCTGCGGATTAAATTATTCACGTGCTGCAAACTCTTAAGCCTATAGAATTAAACGGCAGGCGGCTCTGCAGTGAGGCATTTACATGCTTTGGTCTACCGGCCTTTACTTCACCCGAGTCTCGGGTCAGCTGCAGGGTGAGAGAGGCGGCCGTGCTTTCATTTATCCGTCTGCAGAACAGATGGTGCGGTGGAGTAGCAGGAGTCAGAGTCCTTCCGGTCGTAATGATGGTTCTAGCCACTGTGCCACCTGCTGCCCAAAACAGTCCATTACAGGAACTCACTGAGGCACTTCCAAAATGTGCAAACTGCAGAGCAATGCTGCAAAAACATCTTCCCAGGGGGAGCGAATACGACAGATGACACAGTTCTGGCCCATGGCTTTGCTACGTGATGCCCTGGAGGATTTGCCCGCATCGCTGTTTCACTGTGAGCTCATTAACATGCAGGTATGTGCTGAAAGCTGATAGAATGGCGTGTTTCCCACTGCTGGGGTGTGTGAACCTGCTGTCACTCGGAGAGCCTTCAGGAGGACAGCATCTGGTCGCCTGCACCTCCTCCCTTACATGGAGAAGCACCAAAGTCCAATAATCCTTAACCTCTGCATCCAGGGCAGGGTTGCGAGAGTCCAGATTCTGCCCCAGAAACACTGAACGCTAAGCTAGAAACCTAACACACGTAGATTGGGACCCCAGTCCAGCGCAGCTCTTTATAGTTCACCTTCTTCACATCTGCTGCGGAAAGGGCTGTGCAGTGAAACTGCGCTTTTTGGTTATTTTACGGCGTGATGGAGGCTTCAGGTGTGGGCTCTTGCCCAGTCTAAGTACCACGGCGTTCACTGCTATGGAAACAGCATCGAGAAGTGTTGCTCTTAAAGGGTGAGATGGATTCGTCCTCATCCCGTCACTCCGATGTGACAAACGGGTCAACAGCACCGAGCGAGGCTCCGGTTTCCCCACCCACTTTATTTAAGCTGCCGGTCGAATGACCGACAGCTTTTTATCTGCAGGCTCTGGAATGACTGACGGGGCCGCACGGTCTCCTTCAAGCCCTTTTGGGTTCCCACTGTTAACGGAATTTAACGCCAAGCGAGGTTGCCCGTGTTTTGTCCTCGGCTGTGGCTTTTGAGAAGCGTCTTTCCGAATGTGGGATCAGAAGCGACCCGGTGTAGCCCCTGAGGCGGTGAACTGAACAGCGACCCCTTTGCTATCCGGGTATATCAGCTGGTGGTCTCACTTCCCCAGGGAAAACCTTCGCACTCCTGAGCTGCCCAGCAAGGTGAGGAACACCAGCAACAGAGTGGTAGCTTCCCTTACGATGCACCCATAGAACCCAGCAACAGCACAGCCAGATAGAACCCATGTCAACCGTGGTGCTACTCGCTAGGGGTCCAAAATGTGAAGCCGCTCCTTTCCAACTACTAGAAGCAGTGATTTAACCAGAATAAGACCAGAAAAGTCTTCCTTATTTATTCGTCTCCGAGCCACCCCCAAACGTGCATTGTTTCACCTGCGTTGCACATTTGGAAATAAACACCGTGTGGTTTTGGAACCTGTGAACCGTGCCACTGATGCGCAAAGTCTCTAGCGAAACTCCTGTGCGTTACTGACAAGCAATGGGCCGAACTTAGCGGCGTTCACAGATTTGAATGGAAAAAACGCAGATGAATAAATGAGGAGTCCCAGCCAAATGTGTCAGCTTCCTCCTGGGTGATTATATGGGCTGAGACAGATGTTTTCTCTGTTTTACGCTCTTCATTTTATTCCCCCAAGCAGATCAAGCAGCATTATATATAATATGAGGCTAATGGATCTCCCCAATCATGTATCACACTTATCCGAGGCCCGGTTTAAAAAATTAAAAAATTAAAAAATAAATGAAAAATCCTGAATTAAAGGCCGCGCAGCGGTGCGCTTGCAGTGCAAACCATGCGTTCTGCCCAGGTTTGCCACAGGACTGACAGCATCGGTTTGGGCAGACGTGCTTTTCGCTGCTCCTTTTGTTTAGAGCCGCTCCGTCCATTGTAATTTCCCCCAGCATCTCAGACGCAATTGTGGGAATCAGTTTAAGAGCAAAACACAGGACACAGAAGCATTCTGCCAACAATGCTTCTTTTTCTGCTCACATCTTCTCCCTCCTCCTCACCTCAGCTGGAACGGTGAAATGGCAGAGACCTGCATCATCTCCTGGACCTGGAATCGCCTCATGGATCACAGTGTGGCACCAAGTAGGTCTCCAGCCTTCCCGAAACCTGTTTAGTGCTACAGTGGGCAGTGCTGTGGGCTCCACAGCTGCTGGTTCACAGGTGGGTTTAAATCCCCCTCCATCTATGGCCAATTGTGTGTGCCTGCGTGACTTTTGTGTGGGTGCTCAAGTTTGCCTCCAGCTGTCCAAAGATGTGTGTTTCCTGTGGACTGGTGGTTCTAGGTTGCCTTGTTTGTGTGACTGCTGGTGGTGCACTGGTGTCCTGGTTAGGACCGACTCTTCTACAAGCCCATGTTATGCTCTGCGATTGGCCCCGGACCACGACAACCATGCGCTGGACAAGCAGGTACGCACGAAGGATGGATTCTGCAAACTCATGACCAAATCTGTGTTTAGGGATCTGCTGGCAATGAAAGATGCTTGAATCCTGTGTCAAAGTGGCCACAAGAGCAAAGGCTACACCTGCTCAGTCAGTGGAGTTTCTTGTGGGGCTGCAAAAAGCGGACACCAAAGAAGCAGGACAGGACACAACTGTGGGGCTGAGGGAGACTTTTAAGGACATCACGGAGAAAACAGATGGGCATTAGAATGAATCAACTCACACCTTTTTGGAAGCACAAATTGGGAAACTGCATTCATATTTTAGACTCATGGGAAGATTTGGTTCTGTTAGAACGATGCAGGTGATCTGAAAATGTGGAGGGAAAAGGAGATGCGAGTGAGTTGCAACCAGATGGACGGACTGATCGCAGAGACACCTTTTATGCTAAAGACTCAAGTGGAGGACAGAACTTTTTTGAGGAGCTGCGTATGTGGCTAAAAATAAAAAATGGCTCAATATATTATAACTTGACCAAATTTGATTTTAATAAGTGCCAAACCGCCTTCGCTGTGGGCATTCTATGGCTTTGTTGCTTGTGTGCTACAGCAAAAGCCGCATCGCAGCGCAAACCGGAGTTCGGCGCGCCGATAATTTGCAGTTAATTTCCGTTGTGGTGCATGAAGCCCTCAAGAGTTGCAACAGAAATAAGCAAATGATGTTCTGCCATATTGACGTTAAATATTTGCCTGTTGAACAGCACATGGCAGCGGCCCCAAAACAGCAACCGGAGCAATAACTGGTCACAGCATCTACCAAAGAGACTCGTAAGCCTGTTGTTCTGGTTCTGAAATAAAGAATCAAAATTCCTACACAAAATATGGACCCCTTGGCTTCTCCCCCTTGGAGAACTGATTGGGTTTTACATCAGTTTTCAATGTTTCATTATTCATCTCTTGACTCTCAATTTGTATGTCAGTTTAAACTTCCATCCATCCATCCATCCATCCAGGAGCTGCTGGGCACACGGATGGGACGTCATTTGTCAGGTTGAGGACACTTATTGTGTTATATAATCAATTTTACAGTGATTTGCCTATTTATAGAGCAGTGCAATTTTTACCGCATCAAATCACAGTGAGCACCTTGATCCTGGGTACTGCAGCACGAGGTGGGATTTGAAACGGGTATCTTCTTACAGCACAGCAGAAGCAGCAGCTCAGAAATGGCTGCACCACGTATTACCACCTTGCAAAAGGAGCCCCACACACCCACTTCCTAAACTCACCGCTAACATTCCCAGCTTCCCCTCACTCCCCCAACGCTTCCCCTGCCATTTCCCCTCTGACAGAAGGCAGTTCAAGATTCACCCGAAGGGGCACAACGTGGCACTACCAGCTCCTCCAGCAGTGATCCTGAAATACAAGATATAACCGCTATACTTATTCTATCACTCGGAATAAAAAGTTCCAAATGGCCCGTGCAGCACGTTGTGCAAAGGCAGGTGAATTCTGTAAGTTGCCTTTCGAATCAGAGTCTGGTGTTGGAACCTCACAGTCTCTGTCCATGGAGCTCTGCAGCGGGAGGTGGGGACAGCCCAGTCCACCACCAGCTCCTCACTGCCCGTCATCCAGTCCACCTGTGACAAGTGCCGGGTCTGGAAAAGTGCTATCACCCCCAGGGCCCCCGCTCACCTTCTCCGCAGGCTGCGGGTCAGCACCGCCCGGCTCAGGATCAGGATGAGCCTTTTCAGTCTAACTGCCGAATTCCGGAGAGCGCAGGGTCCGATCAGCACCGCCGGCGCTGACCGCCTGCCACCTGCCTGCACTTCCTTCGCCCGTACGTCTGCGTGAGCGCAGAATGGCGGCGAAATGAACCGTGCACCTCGACAGAGAGATTCGGTTCCTTAAGTAATGCGTCGCTCAGTCTGGATGGAGTCCAACCCTTTGGAAGATATTGTAAATATAAGCAAAGTAGCACAGCTCTGCCAAAAACTACAGAACCGCTAATGTAAGCGTGCATAAAAATGATGGAGCGATCCATGTGAGCTTAACTGTGTAATAAATATTGGCACGGATTAAATCAAACCGTAATTGCTGCCTCGACTGAGATGTAGACGTGCAATTATTCTTCGTTCCTGTTTAATGCCGCATTGTTCTTGTCGGCTCCCTCTTTGTTGCGAGCGGCGATGATAAAACAGACATAACAATTTCCATATTTTATTTCACGCATGTGCTCAGCAGAGGCAGGTACGGTGCGAGCGTTGCTGTCCAGAGGGCTGAGGATGAGGGGGGCTTGTTTGCAGGTTAGCTTGTTATATATAATAAACATCCTTATTTAATATACAGTTTATATGCTGCATATTAATATATATTTTTTATCCTTTCATTTGGGTGGAAGGTCACAGTCCGCCAGCCTCCTGCTAAAAACGCTGCTCGAAATGGAAAACCCCGAAGGGCCTAGCTTGACCGTTTTGCTGCTTTATTATAGTTATTTAGTCATTATTGATTCATCTGACATTCCAATGCAAGGTTTGTGCACTCATTTACCCATTTATACAGCAGAGAATGTTTTGGGTGCACACCTCGATCAGGGGCCCTAAAGCAGGGATCCAAACCGAGACCTTCCCCCTGCTAAGCTCTGCGGCAACCGCTGCTTCGTCCACAGCTTCTCGGATGCCATCTGGGAGGCCGCGACTCATGTTTCTTTTCTCGTTCATTTATTTATTCATTTATTTATTTTTGACGGACAGCATTACAAGTGGTTTTTCCTCATTTCACAGCATTCCTGAAAAAAGCAGCAATCCCCTCACCGCCGGAGCCAAATATGTACATTTTAATATAACATAATAAGATAAATGAGCGCAAAACTGGGCTGTGTGGATGAGTGTTGCACTCGGGCTTTACATCGCTTCTGCCTTATTGCTTGTCTAGCCTAATTCAGCGGAGGCCTTTGAAGTAAAATCCTTTCCTCTCTCATTCGCACATAACTCATTCATTAACACAGCATCCTCTCCTTCCTCCCAACTGCAGCTTTAATTTGGGACTTGTCTGGTAAAAAAATGTAAATCCGTTTAATTCGCAGACAGCTGCGGGACTGCGCAGGTCTTGAGGGGTGAGAACCATTAAGACATAACTGAACCACATCCAAGCATAAATTACCAAGACCTGAGGAGGCACGGCGATGATCATTTGACCCGACGCTAAATTTGGTTCATAAAGACCTCGATGCCCTGGAAGGAAATGCTTTTTTTTTCTTATTTTCTCCCAAATGAGTTTAAGCCTAAGATTCAATTTTAAGCTCTTACTGTATTATTAATTCCATAATTTCACTTATAAGTAGGACAAGTTGGAAAAACTGGTTTGTTTGACATGCATATATTTTGTAAAAATTAAATGAGTGCTGCAAGTTTCAGACTTGGGAAGAAACGCATCGAAGGGCCACATCTTAGGAGCCTTCAGCGAAATTTTCCCGAGGTGCTGGTTAGGGTAGACGTTCCAGCCATGTGATGAGGGTTTGAATCCCACTGCTGAGGAAAAGCTCTACATCATAGTCCGTACCCTGAACTGATACGGTAAAAATGACCCTGCTGTTCGAATTGGCAAATCACTGCAGGCTGCTAATATGCAGTCCTATGGCACATGCACTACACAGGAACATAACTTGCTGCTTTAGAGGAAACTCTCAGCTAAATCAATAAAGGTAAACCAGCCTTTCCCTCAATGATTTTTTCTCAATGACTATGAAGTAAAATCAAAAAAGAGATCAAGCTTCTTTGTCTCTACGTTGTTGTGACCCGGCACAGCTAACAAAACTAATAAAATAAAAAAAAGGGGAACCAAATCCGGCAGAAATTTGATTTGGCTCAAAACTCTGGGGACAAATGACAAATGGTGAGAGAAGGACAGTTTGCCTGCCCTGTTCTAATGGCCCGCATGTCTGCATCCCACAGGAAACTCAGGGCGAGGGGCGGGAAGTGAGGCCCTCCATAGCTGCCTCTCTCAGGGCCCCAGTTGCCCAAATCCTGGAAGTTGACAGCATCCATCAAGTGAAGTAAAATCAGTTCTACCTGGGTGGGGGGGGGTCTCTGATCCAGCACGATCGCCCATCTGCCTCCTTCCGAGTCCTTCATGCCAGTGCAGCACAGAGCCTGCACATCTCATTTTCCTGAGAAATTTTCAATTTTCTCACTGTTTTTCAGAATTCAGGCAGCGCAACAAATGACTGTTTTTTCCCCTCTCATAACCATTTAATGACAAAAAAGGTTTAAATTGCTTTCAAGTTAATAAGTTCAGGCAGGAATGATTATTAATTCTTCTTTTCATTTTACCTTGAGCTGAAAGCAAAGCAAAAAAAACCTTCCATAATTTTTCAATAGTTGCTTCACAGAGTGCGTCGTACTTTTTTTTGCTAATTTTAGGTCCTTTTTCGGAAACCTGTATTTTGTTTTGAACAATAATGACGGAGAAGACGTTACGGTAGCTAAGATGCCGGTTCTAAAGGACGCGGAAACTCTGTGGTTTTATTTTTCAGCAACTCGCCGGCTGCCCCCTTCTTTCTCTTGAATGGCCCCTCCTCTTCCACTTACTCTCACACTGTTTCTATACACAGTACATAAATACGTAAAGTTTTATTGATTGTGAGCTCATAAATAAGCATTCATCTGCAGAGGAATATGAAACATATTCGATCCTGGCAGGATGCTGCTGGTACAATAGGTACAGTGTGGAGTTATCAGTTGAGAGCGTTGTTATTATTTCCCCTCCCACTCACTCGCAGTTTCTGCCCTCCCTGCGACCCGCTAGGGGACGTTTGCGTGACGGCCGCGGTTGGAGCCTTCGGGTCGATCCTTTGCAGGGTCGCCGAGTCCAACCGCGATCTATCAAAAGGTTTCAAATGACCTGACGGATGTCGGCTGATCCAAAAACACTGACGCAATGACTCCTCCATCCATCAGACAGCCCATTTGTGTCCCCCTTGGTTTTGACTCTGATTCTGTGAAACTTTGTTCCTCAGAGATGCTGAACCCCTTCCAGCATTTCCAAAGGGTCACTTCTTTCCTGGCCTCCTAACAACTCAACAAACCTGCATGCCACCATCCATCATGATCACAGCTGCATCTCCCGTCGGCTCTGCACACAGCTTCTTATGCAAAGGTGCTATTTGGACGGACAGGGCAGCATCTGCCATTGTCTGTTGATGATGGAGAGCAGTGACTGCTGAAGGAATAAATGCAAGTGTGAATGAGGCCAAAGAAGCACTTTCTAGATGGAGAGCTGTAAGTGCCTGCAGCAAGTTCAGACGTTCGGACCCAGGATTTTCAGGTTCTAATCCGTGATCTCTCCATCTTCTTTATATGGCTTGTAGTCTTGGGTCACTGTTAGAAAATTTTGCATTTGCTCAAAAAAATGACTCCATGTCTCCCTTCAGGGCCATAATGTGTCCCATTTATGCAGCGGGGTATTTTTACGGGAGCAATTCGGGGGAAGTACCTTGCCCAGGGGGACTGAAGGGGACTGAGAAGAAGCAGCGATTTGGTCTTCAACCAGCAACTTCGAGGCTACAAGTCCAAGTTATTAATTGCTGCTATAGATTTGAGCCTCGATCGAGCGTGGCAGGACCGCTGTAGATGTTCCCCTGGGGATGGAGTAAAAAGGGTTTTTTGGAGGGAAATTTAATGAAGAATAATAACAGGTGTGCAGGTCTTTCTCGCTACCCCACCAAAGGTGATGGATACTGGGATGAGCTGGGGGTTTTGGCAGATGGTTGCTCTGTTCCAACCAGTTTTAATGAGCTCTTTGGTGGATGTGGCTTGCGGTTGCTTTTGTTTTGGCCCTGCGTGCTTGATGTGACCCGTCTGCTGCAAAAGTGTCCAACACGGCCCTGTGCCTCAGAGGCAGGGTTGCGGTGAGCTGCCCGACCGCGACGTAGACGCCTCGCTTGCGGCTCGGAGACCGCTTTGCACACAACAGGTCCAATTTCACATGATGCATGGATTAGGCCCGCTGTAGCGACATTGTGGTTCCCGCCGAGCACCCAGGGAGCAAGAACAAATCAGAGTCCCTGACAAAACAACTCAATCCTTTTCATGTGGAAGTCTTTGGGTTTCCAAACTGCCACCTGCAGAGGCACGGAGAAGTTCCGGAAGGAAGAAGCAGATTGAAGGTGGAACGCCACCTTTGATATCGAAGACATGGACGCAAACTCGAGTTGTGCGTGAAAAGGTTACACTACTCCAGGAGTTGTTCAGCTGACACAGCAGGAAATCTCACGGCGACGGTTTCCCATAATGCCGCGTGAAAGAAAGCCTTCAGCTGAGCAGTCATTAAAGAACCCTCCTTGAAGATGTTTTCAAGCGGCTCGCGCTTGCTCTGCGCGTCTTCAAACCGCAACCGGTGCTCTCTTATGAAAGCTGCTTCCGTTCTTCCTCAGACTTCCTCCCTCCTTTTCAGGGTTTTCAGCGCAGGAGAATTCTCTTAAACAAGAGAAATGTGCTTCGTGCCGGATCGCATTGGTCTACGGGGGGGCCGCAGGGCGGGTCAGGATCTAACTTCTCCCTTCTGCAGTGCTCCTCTGACGTCCCTGTAACTGGCACACTTCTCCTTGGAGGATCAAGCAGTGGATACTCTTGTTGGACTGCAACAGCCAAGAGCATCTTCAGGAGGTGCGAACCTAACTTCTCACAGGAGTCTTAAAGAGACTTCATATTTCTGCAGTCATGACTCAGGTGGGGCGGTACTAAGAGTTGCACACCTTCTGGAGACCCAGTAATGTTCTCTCCTTTCCAGCATTGCCCTCCATCTTCCTGTGGACTTCTGAGAGCAAAACAGAGGAGAAAAAAGGGCAACCAATTTAATATCCCAGAGAACTTAATTTAAAAAAAGTACAAACTACCACACTTCACTGGAAAAATGAGCAAAACAAGGGGCCAGAGTTCGGTTATATTTGCTTCTCAGTTGGTCTTCACGATTTTTGTGTTGCCTGTTTGGTTTGTGTGTGTGTGCGCGCGCTCATGGACCCCCGGGCATATGGTGCAGTGCTGCAGTGGCTGCCGAATGCCAATGGGGACCTGACCTTGTCCCTCTCTGTCTGGAGGTCGCAGACATGCTCTGCTTGGCGGGAGATGATTCTATTATGCGGGGTGAACGGGAAGGCTGGCGCTCGGCACCGTATTTAATTCAGGCAAAGCGAGTGGCTGGGTTCAAGGAAAGGTAACCAAACATCAAGGAACATTCGTGGATTTGCTCCGCAGAAGCCGTCCCTCTTGTGGAGAGCTTCTCTTTGAAAAGCGCGCAGAACGCCATCATCACAGATCCCGTCCAGACGCCAGGCGGCCTGCTTCAAGCTGCGGTCACGTCCCTTCGCCGACATCATTGTTCAAGCAACATTTAATGGGAACGTTGTCTGACAAAGAGTGCGGCAAGAAGCGCTGGAGTTCTGGACAAACATCACCGCGTCGCAAGCGAATGGTCCGCAGCCGGTGAAGCTCTCCATCCACCTGCAGACCTTTGCGTCTGACTTGTTTTCCATGCCTGTAAGTATTAGCACTTTCTTGGCAGATCCTCTTTGTATGTTCGTGATGGGTCTGTCTTAATATTCAGCAGAAAAAGCCAATGCAACGCATTACCCAGGTCGTAAAAACATGAATGGTAATTTTGTATTACGAGAAAAAGTTCAAGAAAACCGCAACAGTGCCAGCCGAGCAATGAATTAGTAATAATCCCCTATAAATAATGAATTGTGCTTATTTATGGACATTCGGTCTTTTAAAGAAGCCAGAAATTCCCAGAATTGTGGGAAAAATCTGCAATAATGACCTTAATCCGACCTGTATGCTGTTCTTCATGTAGCGGTGCTGTATTTGGGTCTGGAGTACCTTTAGTTCTTCTTCTTCTTCTTCTTCTTCTTCTTATTATTATTATTAACAGTAACTATGATGCAGCTCTCAGGCCTTAGGGTGATTCAGCAGCTTCCTGGGTAAAATCCCCAATGCTGACTCAGCTGCTGAAGTGCAGCACTTCGTCACTATTTTGCATTCAGAGTGAATTACGTGTTTTTTTGTAATTCCTTCTCAAACAGCCCAGAGAAAGATGAGCCCAGAGCATGTGGTGGACCCCCCTTCACCCCCCAGGAGCAAATTCCCATCACTGTGTGCAGATACCAGCGATACAATGGGTTTGCTCATTATCAATCTTTGCAAAATGCCTGTACATGTCTTTTAAGATCTGGGCTGGAAATAAAGGAAGCAGATAAAAGGAAACCTGCCAAATGGTACAGTGCAGAATATTAACATGCAGTTTGGTTTGTGAATGAAACGCAAAAAGCTGCAGGCTTCATTTTTGATGTGGTGTAAAGCAGCAGAAATGCGGCTGAAGATCACGAGGACTGCGTGTGCTTCATGTGGGAAGAGAAGCCACATCTGTCTGCTGGACCCTCTGATATCCCAACTAAACAATTCAAGCTCCTTCTTACAGTTAAAAATGAATAAAAACCATTGTTGGCTGCTTCTCTTGATCAGGGTCACTGTGGTCCAGAGCCCCTCCTGAATCCCAGCTCCAGGACAGGGGTACCGGTGACCTGGAGGCGTTTGCCGCGGACTGATCTACATTCGAGATGCTGCACAACAGGCCCGCAGGGGGATTCGTGGCAGCGGAAAACTGGGGTAGCAGATGGGTCAGTGCTCCACTTCTCCTGTGTCCTGGAGGACAGTCCAGAAGACAAACCACTGGCCTGGTCACATGGCCTCAGAGCACTACCTCTTTAATGAGCTGCTCACTGCAGTTCCCTAGAGTTCTCGCTTTTGCTGAGGAGCTCACCCTGAGACGTTCTCCTGCTGGGGTCTGCTGGACAAGAACACAGCAGACATCAGCTCTGCACCTGGGGACAACAACATGGAGACACAGGGAGAAACTTCATCCTCATATGAAACAAAGATGAAAAGTGCAACAGGACATCCTCTGTCCCAGAACCGGTCTTGAGGTCATACAGGTTACCATGCAGCTGAAATATTAATTTCAGAACACAGCTCTGTACAGAGAGCAGCAGGTAAACACACTCCTTTGCCCCAGAGGGTGGAGTGACTCTGGTCTTTCCTTTGGTCAAAAAAGGAATCGAATTTAAGGAAGGAGTCACTCAAGACACAGACCTGTGAAGCCTCAGATTTCAGCTGTACAAGCAGGAAAACATGAGATTTTCCAGCTCATCGGCCATCTCGCTGTCCTGACTCACGTGCGTCCACACAAGGATCCTCCACCTTCCCATCCCATCAGCAGCCCGGTCCCAAGTCCAGATGACAGCTTTCTTCTGCCCTGCAACGAGTGCCGGAGAGACATGGATGTGCAGACAGGAAGCCTGGCGATTTGGCCATAAATAAACAGAGCGTTCTGAGTGACGCTAACAGCATTTGGCCCCCAGCTGGGCTCCCAGCCTGTGCCCACAACCAGCAGCACCGGAAGGTCTAACTGGAGGAGATGGTCTTCTCACTTTCGTCTCTGCATCCCAGGTGTCGATTCTGACATCGGCAGCTCAGGCTAAATGCAGCTCTCAGGCAGACGCGGCTTTGTGACTCCGTGGCCGAGAAGATGCTCAAGTTGAGCTGGGTCACCCAGACCTTCTCCGCGGGAACCATCTCATTTTTGCAAGGCTTCACGTGAAGAACAGCACAGCAACTCACCGTTTTTGGGATTATTGACGCTTGCCGCTAAATCAAGCTTTGTTCTCGCTGGGACCCCAATGATTTATTCACTTCTGTCGTGTTTGCCTCGCTCCCTGTGGAAGTTCTCCCCTGCAGAGTGTGACCCTCCTCCAAGGACCCTTGAGGGACCCAGGTATTTCACCGTGATGAATACCTGCTTAGTGCCGTGCAGTTGTGACACAAGAAGGTACTTCTGTCCCCAGTGCGGTGCAACGATCCGCCCCGTGTGCCTCGGAGCTGCTGAGCACCCCAGACCCACCTCTTTCTCCGAGCGTCGTTCCCCTCCGGACCTCCTGACAGCCGCATAAATGGGTCCACCGCCATCCGCTGCGATCGTCTGCGTGTTTGCTGTCTGAATGGCGCTAATGTAGGCGGCCGCCCGAGGGACGTGAACCAGCAACAGTCAAAGCAGTTGGAGACCATTTTAGAATTCCACTCAGCAGTTATACATTTCGTTCCCCCCGCACCAAACAATAAATCCGCGTTCGTGTCCTCCGCTCATTCCTTCTTCTCGCGTTCTGATGCTAATGCGCTCATCGATTAGGCATTAACAGGATGCCGATCGGTGCTCAAATGAGCAAATAAACATTTGCTAATTGTTTATCGATCGGGGGTCAGACGGGGTCAGAGGTGTCCGGTTCCTCGGGACGTGTCACTTGGGGCGTGAGCGGAGGCACGAGCGCCCCTGAAGCCGACCGACCGCTCCTCCTCCGAACTGTGCTCTTAGGAGAGGGGTTTCTGGGCTCTCACTCACTCGCGAATGAATGAATGAATGGAACAAACAAGCAATGGTGAAATGCAAAGATTCGTGAAAAAAGAACAAATGTAAGTTTTAATTGATACAACAAAGCTATTCATTGTGTTCTCCTCAACAATACAGCTCAGAACCAATTGCTAATACGAGGGAGAATAATTATACAAATAATCTTTTTTATTAGATTTACGAACAACTTAACAGTTAAGTTAATCTTCTGCCTTTAGGGGTCACGGCCCCAAGTGCTCCAACCATCAGTGGGACCACCTTGCTTTTCACCTCCCACGTTCTCTGCAGTTCCTCCCTCAAACCCTGCTACTTCTCCAACTCCTCGTGTTGCCTCTTCCTGATGTTTCTCTCACTCTGGATCTCCGCATCTAATGTGAGTTGGGTTTCAAGGGCTGAGTGGTTCTTTCGCAGAAGTTTCAGCCCCAGATGAGGTGTCATCCTCAGCCGTGCAGCATTTCTATGTGTGCGAGTCAGCAAACACCAAACCCCAGCAACGAGGGGCCATAAAGGGCTGTGGTGACTGACGTGCTTTTGGAACATCTGGAAGAAATGCTTTGCAATTACTGTCTCTCGAATCCAAGTCTCCCCATCCAACACCGTGTCTCCTCGATTCACCACCTCCAGTATTTTTAGCTGAGCGGGAACATCAGAAGGCTTCCTGTGTGCCGAAAACGCACGCTGGCTCCACAAACGCGCTTCCAGGGGGGGACTGAAACATCTCAGTCTCCTCTCTGAGGCTCTTTTGGGTCTCAGCTCTAGCTGTTTGATGCAGAGCGAGGATCTGCCCTGAATGCTAAGAAAGGATTGCTTCTCACTGCGGTAAACGCAAGCTAATGATCCCCCGTGGCATTGCGACCGTGCGCGAGGGAGCCAATGAGGATGGAGCTGGCGAGCCGCCTCCTCGTCGCCAGGTGCCGTGGGTGTCTTTTCAGCGAGCGGCCCGAGATGCGGCACCGGAGGGGGCTGAAGCCCAGGCGCACAATGGCTGCCTCTCATATGCAGATGAACGCGTGGGACTTCTCCCTGCCTTGGGGCCTGAGCAGCAGCGGGAGTGGGAGGCTGTGGGGCTTCAGCGGAGCTTCGCTCAGGCTGAACTGGGGCCGCACCGGGGCCATGCTGGGGCTGTGCAAGTGCTGGACAGGCGTTGGCTCCACCAGCAGCCTGTGGCTAACTGTGTCTTCCTTCTACTTACACACAAATAGTTCCCATGTTGAGCAACTGCAAGAAAATATCACTTGTGCTGTGCAGCAGAGTAAAAATACTGCTTTGTGCTCCTGCACGCAATTTCCACACGTTTGTTGCACCCGAGCGGAAATAGGTGCTGTCTTGGGCGTCTCGGGAGGGGTATCAGGAACACTGTGTCACGCACCCGGGTGACGCTCCCCATTCCCTGGCCCGGTGTGAATGCATTCCTTTTGTCACAAATCATTTACAACATTGCGCCGTGTGTAAAAACTACACAATGTCAGTCGAGACTCAGACTGATGTCCCTAACTGGATGATTCTGATCCTTGGCTCAAGGGGTCCTGGTACCGTCAGGTCACTGGTCAGGCGTCTCTATTTCAGGCTTTTTTCTAGCCGGACACCCCCAAGGGAACAAGCACCCTTTGCACAGCCATCGCTGTGTTCACAGCCCTAGGTTAAAGCAGGCGTGTTTCGCAGCCACCCTGTTGTGCTGAGCATCCTGCTCTCGCACTGATGTGCAGCACAGCGTTAGCGTTCATATTTGAGGCCATTGCTTGTTTATGGCACAGCAAACAATGCGTGCAGTTTCAAACGTGCTTCCACACTTTATGTTTTGTCTCCAGAGAGGAAGGGCGATTAAAATTCTGGATGGCAGTCCTGTGGTTCTTCTTGAGCGGACACATTTAAAGTGGGTTCTGATCCGCAGCGTCACGACACAAGGTCACCGGACAATTTGTTTTATGTGTGCTTCGTGGCTCTTGATAATCCTCATAAGGGAGCATTCATCCACTTTGAGGGAGATTTTATCTGGAAACACCAATCTAGATAGGAAAATACATTTTAAACGTACGTGTGCGCATGCGCACACACACACACACAGGGCACAGAGAATTCAGGTCCTCGATGCTATTAGAAAAAGATATATTGATTCAAATACCTGCAAGCCAATAAAGGGAGCAACAGTCTTTTATCTTTGCTTAAAAGCCTTACAGAAAGCCAAAAAAAGCAAGATTAAGATCATATTGTCATTATTTTATGGGTTTGAGACATTTATGGAATGAGATTACCTTGTGAGGCTTTTATTAATCTTTTGAGTGGATTATTCTAATAGCGGCAGACTGCGGTACTTTAAATCGTGCAGGTTGAGAACCGATTCTTTTAGTCTGTCCAAGTAACACATTTATATTTCTGTGGAGGACCAATCTGAAAAAAGAAACAGATATTTCACTGACATAACTGTGAAATAGTAGACATATAAATGCATGGGAGAGCGCGAGAGAGAGCATAGAGAATTATGAGTGCACACGCACATTTGTTATGCACAGTTCATTCACACATTGCATACATGCACAGTCGCACACGTCATGGTGACTGAGGATCCGGTTGTGGATCCAGCTGCCCATTTCTCACATCGCTGTGAAAGCCCACAACCTGCTGTAGTGGTGCTGGCAGCGCTTGCTCACGCCGTGCAACTGGTTCCTTCCTGCCACAGATAACATTGTGCAGGTGCAGCATTGTCTGCACCGGGGGGGCGCTTATCCCTGATCTGAACCCCCGGCAGCAGCGTGAGGCACGAGGCAGCACATCGCTGAGACGGTGGAAGGAGACCGGTGCTGAAAAAGAAGGACAAATATAGTGAGCATCGGCGGAGATGCAGCCGTATTAATGAGTGGACGCACCGAGCAGCGTGTGGAGCGGGAGGACGTTTTTCGGCGCTAAAAATGATTTGTCAGCTCAAAACCCAGGTGACGTTTGAGCACCATATTTTGCAGGCAGGTGACAGAAATGAAAGAGGGCAGCGTTTACACTGTCTGAACTGCCGCCCTGTCAGAAATGCGTCTTTAATACGCACTCTCTCTCCTGCGATTTATAACAAAGCATCTAAAGCGCATTGTTCTGCAAAACAATATGGGCACCATGGCAACCATACTGCGTTCTAAAAAAATTTTTTGCCGTTTTTAGATGGGTACAGATGCCCACAAAGGACTTATGCTGCATTATGGTTTAGGGAGTTCTGTAGCAAAGGTATAAAACTCATGTGCCTACATGCATCATTAAGGCCACGGTGAGTCAGTATATTTTCAGCATTTTCTGTCTAATTTGCTGCTCTGAAGGCAGAACATCATAGCAGGAAATATTTAAGCAGAAACACCATAGACCCATTTTCTTGGCCGTGTAAAGATTTCAGGAGTTGCAAACATTAGACTGGTTTGCGTGTGTGGAAGGGTGTTTGGTGTACGGTCGGTCGGGGTTGGAGTCCGCTGGAGGGCTCCCACCGCTGCTGCCCTGGAGCAACATCGTCCACACCCCGCAAGGACTCCCCGAACAACACGGCGGTGGAGCGGGGTGGCGGGCGGCAGGTTTACGAAAACAGCACCGCCGTGCAGGAGCAGCACGATGCACTTACATACATGTGCGCATGTTTGATAGCGGCACGTGGCCAGGGGTTTGGTCTAACACTTCCCTCCAAAAATGTGTTTTATTTTCAGAAAAGTTCAAACAATGTTTGCACACGGTCTGTATAAGCTTACACGACAGTCGGCTCCTTACTGGAAATGTAAGTTAGATAAGGTTTAAGAAAATGAAGGGAACGTCCTAGTAGTAGCCGTGACCACTGTACTATCTACTGTGACAGAGGACTTGAGGGACCCAGATTCTAACTCGACCTCCTGCGGTAAAACACAGTCAAAACACAGTAAATTAGCCACCGAGGGCGAACTTAACATTGCAAGCCGCTTTAGACAAAAAACAGCTCTTGAACCTGTGAAAATATGAAACGGATATATGAGGATGCATTTGGAATAAAAGCCAACACAAGATGCTGCTCTCAGTGAGGAAAGCAGCAAGACAGCCGTCAAAGTATCAGCTGGTCTGGTTTTGGTTTGGTTTTACTGAGAAAAGTCCCATTTTAAAATAACACCTCATGATGTGCCCTGATTTGTGGAAATGACTAAGAATAAAAGGACTAGCGTTTCGACACAGCAGCCGAATTAAACACCCCGAGTGTCCAGCTGAAATGCGAGAGCTGAGGAAAAACAAAAATCTTTTCTAAAGTAAGTAAAAGAAAAGCAGTTTGTTTTCCATTTGCAATACTAAAACATTTAGGACCGCAGATGTTTCGGTGTCCGAATTGCAGCGATTAATGCACTGCCTGTTTATTACTGTTTATCTTCTAGCAGAGATAAATGAAAACAAGCAGACACATGGATTGTGGCTGTGGATGAGAGTCGATGTGCCACAGTGGGAGAGCTGCAACGTGACAGATAGATGTAATAAAGGTTTGCACAGCGTTTGCTTTGCCGGTGTCTGGAGCAAACTCTTTTCTTCTATAAACCTTCAGTGGAGCCATTTTTGTTCCCAGACTGCTTTTCAACATCATGCAGCATCGCTACCTTTTCCCCCTGCGCACACAGGTCACCTCACGCTTGCTGCTGTCTATTTGATTTATGGCTCATCTGTTGAAGAAAAACGCTACAAACCAAGGAATATAAGCAGCGCATAACAAAATGATTGGAGGCAAAAATATATATATATATAATATATATTTTCAATTTTAAATTTTTGTTGGCTGCTATATATTTTATAATAAGCATTTTATAATGAGCTATACATAATATAATAATATTTTATATATTAGCAGCCATCAGAACTGGGACATACGAACAGACAACGATAAACTGAAAATAAAAGTCTGAACAATAACAATTTTCCAAGACCACAATAACATTCACAGTCCAGACCTGAGAAATTTCACTTCCCCTCAGCGTCTGCTCGGTCAGTTGGCCGCACCTGGAGCTCGCCCCTTCAGTCTGGCAAATGGGGGTGAAAGAATGAGCTTTACTGCCCTGCCTGTATGAAGGGAGACCCTGCTTTCCATAAAAAAACCCACGTGTTTTTAACTTGAGGGCCACAGACGCCATTTCTACCATTTCCTTTGTGATTAAAAGCCAACGCTGTGGCCAGTGCATCGCCGGAAAGACACGATTACAATGTGCTTTGCAAGCGGTAGAAACGATAAGTAAGGGTGCTGAAGACTGCTGGCTGTACGTACGGTGTACCAGACACATTGCAGGCATGCAGTCACATTACAGCATCAGTGCATCTCAGAGACATTTAACTTCAAATTATGCTGTTTTTTAATGTGTAAAATAATTAAATAACAGCTTGTCAAATAGCTCTTTTTTTAATTCTGTCAACCCACCTGCTGCCGTAAGGATGTCTGTGGCAGAATAATAATAAACATGCAATATTTAGCGCTCTTGTTGCCTGTTTCTGAAAGAAGCAAATTTGCTTTCTGGCATTGTCTTTGATGCTTGTGGTGAGCGGCCGCTGCCTAACACGGCAGGAGGAAGTCCTACACAGGGACACGGGTGAGTCATCGGAGCTGCAGTCATGTAATGTTTCTGTAGGACCAGGCAAAAATAACAACAGACACACAAAGTCACGAGGCAGTCAGCATCTACAGAGGGGCTGGAACCAGGGTTGGGGTTGAGGTTGCAGCTGGATTGGAGTACAGGATGGGTTTGGAATTGGGGTTGGAGTGGAGGCAGGGGTTGGGGTTAGACCACAGCTTCCCAGACCTTGAAGGTAGTTGAAAAACAGATATGGGGTCTCTATCAGTGATCTTAAGGGGGTTTAAGGCTGTTTCTGATGTTCTGATCACAGGGTCAGCAAGCACATTTCTATTCTTTCTGAGGCATCTAACTGACTGGTTGTCCAACTGTGGGACATCTTGCTGCCCGCCGAGTCGATGGGCCAAATAATTTTTCTGTTGCCCCAGCGTCACTGCAGCAGAGGCGCAATGGCTGAAATAGGGCTCCCTTGTGACCGCCACAAACACCACACTGCTCCTTTTGTCCTACCAGAATTAAAGAAACGAGTGTGCTGACACCGCACTTCTCAGTTTGGAAACGTGTGGGCGGAGGATGCGTGAAAAAAGACCAACTCGTATCATTTGTAAAGATTTCCTGAATTCACCCACCGAGGCAGTAGAGGGCAGTAAAGTGCACCCACACAAAATGAGCGAGACAACTAACTGAGGTCATCCGGCGAACCTGGCCGACGCTCACAGCTCCTGCCTGGAGTTCCTGAGCTTTGGCGATCAGCGATGAGACGAGCGACTTTGCGCGTTGGTGAGCCGAGTCGCTGAGCAACCTGCAGCGGCTAGTGGTTTACGGAGAAATCGTATTTTCAGTTTCAGGCGTTTTAATTTAAAGGCAGCTCGAATGTAACAGGAAAACATTCTAACCAAACCCCAACCCTAACAGAACGTAACCAGTAAACAAAACAAGGAGATGCGCGTTATTAACGTTACTTTGACTCCGGCTTAGTTGTCGAAAGGGGTGGACTCAGGAGCCCAAGGAGCGGTGAACAGACTGATCAAATGGAAGTCCTGCAAGCGGAGCCCCTTTCCTGGAAGCAAGTAAACTTGGGTAAAACAGTGGTTTATTTGGTCCCTTATTCGCGGAAATGACATGCTTTTACCTTTAATAGGCTTCATCCCGCACAGCGTTATCAAAGAGATGCAGATGAAAAGGACTGTGAACTCCGGCGAAACAAAAATCAAATGTACTGCGGCACAACTGGTAAACAATGCATAATGAAAAGGCGAGTGAGTCAGGTTTGTAACTTCCGTCTCTGGCGTTGGATCATGTTTATCGCTGGTTAATAGATTAGACGGGAGCGCTGTCCCTCCTGTGATGTGTGGCCCTGCATGCAGATGCCGCTGGTGAATAATGGACTCCGACGCAGCCTCTGTGTGGTCGGAGGAGGATAAAGGAGGAGACGCAAAACAAATCCATCTGCGCAGGCAGGAGCACAAACACGAACCCGCAAGCGCTAAACAGGCAGCAAAGCGAAAGCGGGAAACAAAACGAACGGTTTGGGGGCCACGAGGTGCTGGTGCTGCCCTGCGTCCGCGGCCTTCCTGCTCGCTCCCCTGCTACACCTTCGCTCGGAGGCCTCGATCACGGGTGACCCGAGCAAAAAGCCGAGACCTCGTGGAAGCTGACAGGGAACTTTTTAAAATCCAGTTATTTCTCTCTTCTGCAGGGCAGCGCCAGGGTGCAGGGAAATGTGTCACCGCTGCTCCGTCATGCAATGCTGCACGTGATTTTTCCTTTTTTAATGCTTTTTATTGACTAACTTTCAAATTAAAGCTAATTCTGAAGGCTTGACAGTAAAACTGTTTCCGCAAACTCCTACTCGGTGCCGATTGCTGACCGATTTGTTACGTCCCTCCTTGTGATGCTGAGCACCGATGCTCAGGAACCCCAGATAGGGAGTGTAAACACTGCAGAAGGAGGTTGAATTAAGGCGGCCCCACGCTCCTCTTGTGTTTGGATGCTCTTTACTGCCAGCTACTGACTGGCTGTACAAACAGAGGTTGCTCTCCCTCTACGAAAGGGAAAACTGCAATGAAATAAAGAAGGTGAAAGGTTGCCAAATACTAAATAAATAAACTGGGAAACATGTGCACGTTGCAGTTTTTGGCCAGTGCTGTAAGGGCACATGAGAGGATTCAAGAATGAAAATCCAGTAAATTATTAATTATTAATATCGTAACCGTGTCAGGTATCCTGAGGTAAGGCAACACGAAGACCACTTTGTTGCGGCTGAGGGCCCCCTGGTCCGAATGCTGTTATTTACAGGCACACACCAGGGTCGTGCGAGGTGACTTTCTCGCACGCAGACTGCGTGTGGGTAGCCGCCAAAGCGGAGCCATTTGTTATCGCGTTGGGTGTGAAATCCACTACAGGCCCAAGCTGAGCGCGTCGCCACCCCATCCCAAGGTGCTCACTGGAAGCAGATAATTCTTTAAAAATTTTCCAGTCAACTGAATTACTTTTTTTTTTTTGCTAATTTCCTTTCCTACCAAAGCCAGCATATCATTTCCCAGAGGCTTTTTTAAAGTTTATTTGGTTTTCAACATGAAAAACACTTTGTGGGAGTCATAAGTCCACAAAACGCCAATTGATATTTTAGAACAGGGTTATAAAAAGCTCCATTCATAATCTGCAAGATGAACATTAAACAGCTGTCACATTAAATTGACTTCAAGAACCTTTTTTTACTTTCCTTATACCTTCCCACGTTAAGGCAAGCATTCTATTCTACTTTTTCCTTACTTTTAAGGTAAAAGGCACACAAACACAAGAAACCTCCTCATGCCGGAGTCTTTTCACAACATCACAACAGTCCTACGAGAAGCTCCAATTTTAGCAGCTTAGGCACCTACAGTCAAACAAAACATTTAATATGTGTGTGTGTGTGTGTTTGGGGGGGGCGGGTTCTAGACAACTGCAGACTTGACCAGGATGAAGTGGGAAAAGGGTAATGGATGCATGGATGGATCCATGGATGCATGGCCTTGAGAACGTAACTGATGGCAGACTATGGAGGTCATTCAGAAGGCATTACTTGAAGACTTGAATTACCTTCTGCTGCTGAACAAAAAAGCTGCAGATGAGACAAAAACACGGCAGACAGAGACGTGCACATTTGCCGGAGATGCTGCATGCCCCCACATGGGAGGTGGGCCAGGCCCCTGGAACCTGTCTTTCCACACGTCCTCTACAGACCTCCATCTGCACGCCTGCTCTATATAAATAACGCAGTGCTCGCTGGATTTGCGCTTTATTATTAAACTTTTATGCATCAGGTCATAATCTGTGGACTTCACAAAAGCCTGCTGTCCCTCGGTGATGGCTGTGACTGCGCAGAGCAGTGACACCCAGCCTTGCTCATGTTGAAGGAATGTGGCAGATCAAAAACCTGTGGGATTTCCTTAAAAGAAGAACATCTAGCAGTTATGGAAATTAAGGGTTTTAACGGTTATTAAATGGGGATTCTTCTTCACTCGGTGCTCTGAATATGGAGCAGATGAAGATGTTGTGCTGGTGCTCCAGTGACTCTGTGCTGTGTGTGGTGAGGGTATGTGGTTTGAATCCTTTTCCTGCTGTAGTCCCCTTGACCCAGGTGCTGACCCTGAACTAGCAGAGTAAAAATTGCCCTGCTGCTTAAAAGGGTAAATCAGTGTAAAGTTGAACAGCTACCACTGTGAGTCCTGCTGGACTGAAGACATTGACTGAAAAAGGTTTATGAAAGTCCCAGCTCATGCTGTAGTGCCCTTGGTCCTTGTCCTAAACTGCTGCAGTAAGAATTACCCGGATACTGGTAAATCAGTGTAAGTACCTTAAATTTGAAAGTTGCTCTGGAGAGGTGTCAGCCAATGAGTAAATACAGGTAAAATGTGTTAGGAGCTGCATGGAGCACTTAGCTGCTGCCAGTATTTCTCAGGAGGATGAAGGCTGCAGCATTCATCGGGAGCGACAGCGGTCAGTGGTCAGAATTCCAAACCACCTAGCTGATCAAGGTACAGTAAAAAATGCCCTGCTGTATAAATGGGTAAATCAGCGTAAAGCAGCTTATTGACCAAGACTGTCAGATTAATGTGCAAACGCAGCACACTTCTCAAGCCTGCACTGCAGCCAAAGTTTGAACAACCGCCACAATCAAGATAGTCTTTCATTCGCCTCTTTTGAAGCAACGTGGTGCTCACGAGCTACCTGTGGGGGAAGGTTTATTGACGACAACCCCCTAAAAGCCCGGGTGTTCCGGGTCCTCGTGTGGTTGCTGCAAGTTAACGTCCGGCTAAGCGGACGAGGGCAGCCGCAGTCATGCAGTTGTCGGCCATAACTGTGAGCTGCAGACGCATGAATTTCCACTTAATTGGACATAATGGGCAAGGCTCATCCTGTCGGGGTTGGAGACATAAAGAAGGGCGGATCGATGCAAATGGATTTGACGAAATCGCAGAACCATTACACTGTGATGCCCGAGATGCGAGGCCCACAGCTGCGAATGTGAGGCTGCAGATAAATAGCTGTGAGTGTAGAGCACATTAATCTTGCGCCACTCTTCAGCCCCCAGCGAAGCCCTGGCCCCCCACAAACGTGGGGCCGCCGCTTCCTCAACACCCTTCACGGTCAAAGCACTGGATCTCCTGCAAACTGTGGGATGGTTTATAAAAAATTCCCCAAAATGATAATCGTACGGCATGCAGGGAACAAATGTGCGTTTCATTTCCCCAGGAAAAGTGAACCACAGCAGACGTAAGGTTTTTTCTTCTGCTTCCGAGCAAACAGTCGGCCCCACACCTGCCAAAAAGCCCGGACACCCTGCAACCATCAGCGAAGGCGCTTCCTTAATATTTGCCAGGCGGATGCATCAGTGTTGACCAACGGGTACCCCCGACACACAACAAGTCACACACAGTCACGCACTTTCCCAGATGCAGCCACCAGTTATGCAGGCAAACTGGTGAACTTTTGCTGTGCAGCAATCTAACTGGGATCAACCACCAATTTTTCCCCTCACGCACTTAACTTCTAATATCAGCTGGGAGCCGACTTATTATTTTTGCCCCATTTATTCCTTTTTTGCCCACGGCTGTCAGGCAGTTCAGTCGTTCCAAGCAGACAGGTTAACGGCTGAAGTGACGTCACCTGCGCAAGACACGCAAGATGGGCGGGGTGGGGGTGCGTGGGGGTGGGGTGGGGGGTTTGCAGGGCGCCTGATTCTTCTTCTTCCCGAATGGATCGGACCAAAAACCCTGCCGACAATTTCAGACCACTAACCGGTTCAGTTGGCAGCTTTCCGGGCCTTGACTGTTTGAGCGCTGCTCCCGGTCGCAGACGAAAGGAAACGAACGGTTCGGTCCAGCCGAATTAAGGAAGTTCGCAAAGCGCAGCGGAACCCAGGCGCCCTCACTGGGCCAGAAGGCCCGGAGAAAGATTTGGTGTCGCGGCCCTTTCGGGTGAGTAATTCTCTGGGACACCTGACTGAGCCCCAGTGTGCTGGTTAAACACGCACACAGAGACCCCTGAGGCGACTCGGAGTGGGATTCGACCTTCTTTACAGCCGCAGGTGTCTCCACCTGAGCCCCGGTTGACGGGTTCCCAGCCCCTCCCTGGCGCGCCCGCCTGGACTGAGGTGTGTGTGTGTGTGTGTGTGTGTGTGTGTGTGTGTGTGTGTGTGTGTGTGTGTGTGTGATTCTCCATTTATTTCCTAAATCCTCGTGATGCACTCACACACTCGCTTCTGCGCCGTGATTCATCCGTAATTTCCCCTTTTCCCTCGCCCGGCTGTCTGGCAGTGTGTGCGCCGGTGTGCCGGTGTGCCAGAGTGCGAGTGTGCGAGTTTGTGTGTGTGTGTGTGTGTGTGTGTGTGTGTGTGTGTGTGTGTGTGTGTGTGTGTGTGTGTGCGCGCGGAGGCTGCAGACACAGGCTGTAGTGTTTGTGCCATCTACAGATCTGTGTGAGTTGCGCTGCAGCTGCGTGGCGGATCACAGCGCGCCGCCACCGCCGCCGCCTCCCCCTCGGCCGCCCGCTTGCAGCGCCTTTTTCGCACCAGCGTCCCACTTTTTGCGTGGTTCCTCGCCGTGCTGTGGGAGTATCTGGCCGAGGATCCTTCGGCGAAACATCAGGCGCAGGCAGAGAGCTGGAGAGACGGAGAAGAAGGGCGCAGAGGAGCCCAGGGCAAGCTGGAGCTCGCATGTTTTGCGCAAGTCGCTCCGGAGCGCCACTCGGACCCTCTTCGGCGCGGCTCCCCGGGACCCCCCCGTCCTTCTCCTTCTGTCCTTCTTCGTTTTCCTGCTGCTCTTCCTCTTGGGCTCCTCCTTCTCGTTCCCCTCCTCGTCGCCGCCGGGGTCGGACGTGTCTCCCCGGCTCCTCCGGCGTCTTTTCCTTGCGGATGTAGAAGACGATGTCCTGGGTCGGAACTGGAGTAAAACACACGGCGAGGATCGAAGATGCCGAACCCCGGTTCCGCGCGATGGACAGCTCATGTCCAGTTTCGGAGGTGAGCAGAAAGCTGAAGGATTCCTCGACGTGTGTGCGTGTGTGTGTGTGTGTGTGTGTGTGTGGGGTCGTCTGTGGCACCGCTAATTCACCCAGCAGGAGACGAACATGAGGATGTGTTTGCGCGATTTGTGTTTCTGTAAAACATCCACGGGGCAACGGGGGTGGGGGGGTGGGTGTCTTTCCACGCTGTGTGGTGCGTGTGTGTGCGTGCGTTTCCCGACTTTTCTCCTCCACCCGGGTGCGTCACCGCGGCGCCCCTGGTGTCAGTCACACTTGGCGTGAGGGTCTCCAGGGGGTCTCCATTTGAGGGGTGGAAGCGTCGGGAAGCCGGTTTGCCTCGCGCGTGGCCACCACCCTCGGGACAACTTCCGAACCGACTCGGTCACCTTCCTGGTCCAGGTTCCGGATGGGTTCTGCGGCACTCACGCCGGGTGAGGATGCGCGGAGCCCGTGGAGCGGAACGCGTAGGATCTGCGCACGAATCGTCGCTCGGACACGGCCCCCTGCGGTGCGCGCGGGTGGGGGGGGTGTCTGAGCTTTAAAGCTCCTCTGCTGACATTTAACCCCCCCCTCCCTCCCCTCTTTCAGGTCAGACCTTTGGGTGTCGCCGAGGTTCCGGCAGCGTCTCAGCTGACTGCGTTTGTGCGCTTTCACCCCGTTTACCCGCCTCGGGGTCCGCGGGGGGTGTTTACCTGTTCGCACGTGAGCTACCAGCGGGCCACTTTCAGAAGCGGGTCTAGCCGTTTCCTCCCCGCACGCACACGATGGTGTGTGTATGTGTGTGTTGAGGAGGCTATGGGAGGGATCACCTGTCAGCTACAGGTGTGGCGCTGTCACTTTGTGTGCGTGCGAGCTGCGTGTCACATGACCTACATGGCCTTTTGCGTGGCGTAGCACCATGGACAGCGGCCGCGTCGGTCCTCCCTGCTTTGTAGTTCCAGATGTTAAAGATGTCTGAGCAAAACACATGTCAAGATGTAAGCAATACAATAAAACAAACTCATTGACCCCCCCCCCCCCGCCCCACCCCCGTTCAACAGTAAACTACTGGGTGCTGAAGTCCCTCCCCCACTGGCAAAGTCAGCCTGGTTCTTGATTTCCCTCAAAGAACCCTTCATGCAGACATGGTAAAGACTGAGGTATGCACGCTTGTTCACTGTGGTAAAAAGATGCACTTTGGACAGCACGACGACCTCTGTGCCCCCCACCCCCTGGGGGCTGCTGTGCCACATTCAGCAGTGAGGCTAACAGCCAAACAAAGGTGGAGGGGAGCAGGATGCTGTGGTTCGTGGGGCTCTAATGAGGGAATAATTTTGTCAGAAACTGCAAAAAAGCCCGCAAGAGCAAATCACTGCTGCTCAACATGCAGCCGCGGTGGGTAATTGAGTCGATTCTGCTCGAGTTGCTTGCACATTTAAAGCGTCTGGCGAACGGGCGCCACTTTTTCCTGAATGTTTCCTTTAAAAATGAGCGATAGCTGCAGCATTACAGTCACGCGTTTAACATTCGTTTGTGGAAGAGCAGCAGCGCTGTGCTCGGGCCAACACGGATGCGGACGGAATGCGAATGGGTGAGCTTCGTGGATGTTTTGGGCAGCATCGCAAGCGTTGTGTGTGGGTGCGTGTGTGCACGCGTGTGTGCGTGTTCAAGGTCAGCGTCCGTGTACACCTCTCCGCATCCCTGCAGGAGCGATACGATTCTACAAGCCCGACGTATTTTGTGGCAGGTTGATTACTTACAGACACCCAGGTTTGAAGCTCATAATTCTGCTTAATAGATGGCGACCCACCCCCCTGCGGCCGGTGGGGTCCTCAGAGCCGCTGTCACCTGTGACTTTGCCGTGCAGCACGATGACACAGCTGCGATTCCACCTCGAGGTCCCATTTCCTCGTGTCTGTGTGCTCACACATCTGCTGGGGTGCAGCTGCTGTAGATTAACTGCGAAGCCACACACTCCTGCCCCTTGTGTGTGACTGCGGTGTCCCCCTCGCGCGGCCTCCGTCGCTGAGGGATGAGGGTGTGTGAGGTGCGTGCAGCCTGAGAGGACGAGGAGCAGCATTTTGCCGGCGCTGGTTTGCGATGGAGGCAAGGGTGTCTGCACTGATGTGAGCATCTTTCTCTGGCCTCAGGTGAGCGGAATTTAAACGAAAGTTCACTTGCTGAGTGCAGAAGTTTTGGGTCAAGTTTATTGCAGTCATTGATTCGTTTGTCTCTCCAGATCAGTTGGACACAGCGAGATGTTTGAACACTAATTTACTCATTTATTTACGCAGCAGGGTAATTTTTACCATATGAGTTCACAACAAGTATCTTGATGAAGGGTAACACCGGTAGGAGGTGGGTTTTAACCCAGGCCCCGTGGTGCTTTTCACCGGTAACTCAGAGTTTGCATCAGCAGAGTGCCGTTCCTCTTTGCATCAAAAAGGAACAGATTGTGGAAATTGTCATGGCAACGTGTGTTGCGGGAGGGAGCGCACGGGGGGTCTAATGCATGATGAGGGGGGCAGTCGGGGAGCAGCGGGGTCCAGAGTCCAAAGGACCACACGTGGAGGGGGTCCATTTTCCGATGTTAGCGAGATGAGGTGTACAGCAGGACACAGTGGTGGATGCGGTGACCATGGCAACAGCAGTCCTAAAAAGTGTCTTCTAAACTAGTTGTTCTGAAGAGAGCTGAATATTATTAATGACTGTGGCGGGTGAGCCCTTTGACCCAGGTGAGTTATCACAGTAATTAGCTGTACAATAATTTACCTGTTTTTACAGCAAGGTCATTTTTACCCGGGACTTTTCCATTACGGGGTGACGACCCCAACAGTTCCACCACCGGCTGCCCCACAGGAGCGCCGTCACGTGCGCTTTCCGTTTTCCGGCCATTTTTCCCGTATTCACATCACGCATCACGGCGTACGACCCAGGTAAACGGCGGGCCGAAAATAGCAAAAAGCATCCCGCTTTAATAAACTCTTTCGACTTGACTTTGGCTTAGAGGGCCGAGGCGATGCGTTTCGGGGAGTCCACGCGTTTGGTAGCTGTGGCTTTACTGAGTGCTGCGGAGGTGCGGCTCCGTGGGTCTCAATCTAATCCTGCGGCCTGGAATATTAGCAGCTGCCTTTGCCCTCGAGCTGAGGATTAGAGACGTTTTCCTAATGAACTTACGGTTCACCTTGCGACCGCCACACCTATTTTAGTGCACCCTGATTTTGACAGCTGAGCGCAGAAGATATCGCTCACGCTTGTTTGCTTATTAAACAGGCAGAAGGGACCGTGTTACTTTCCTTTCAGTCCCGGCGTTAATCCGTGTTTATCGACCATCTTTATTGTGTCAGTTGTTTTTGAGGAAGAAACAAAAGCAAAGTCAAGCGAATTCAGTGTCAACACGGAAACGCGGCTCCGCATAATGAGTTTCATTTTCCTTTTGTGAAATTCGCTTTCTGGTCGTTCTCTGCTCAGCTGTGTTTCCGCAAAAGCATTAGAATAAATTTGCGAAACATATTTGCAATAATGGCCGGATGCGAGGGTGCGCAGCCACGTCCACCTCCAGTCGTAGCCTAATGCCCAAAGTCACGACTCAAACGCAAACATTAATATTCAGTTCAATTCTCTAACTTTGAAATATATATATTCTGAAATTATGTGTGTACAAATTTGGAAAAATGTTAAACCTGAAATCAAATAAAAGATGAAATTTGCGTTATAGACTCAGCATTATGTGCACTCTAATCCCGCCTTCCTCTGCTAATCTCTAAGAACATTATTACATTATTTAGTTGCTAAGCAGATGCTTGCATACAGAGAGATTTACATGGCTTAACATTTCTTGCCCGTCACCTTGAATGCAGCTGGAGATGTGCTGAGGTATTTTGTGATAAACGCACCCCCCAACACCTGTATGTCTTTTTGCTGCCACCATTTAAGCTGCAAATCCAGTGCTGTGATGATTTGCAAGGGTCTATCAGGTCTCACATCTATTTGTGTCAACTTTATTTCTATGTTAAATCCATGTTTAATCCATATGGGTGCTCACATTCATCCCATGCAAGTGTGACTGTTTGCACTGCTTGGAGCCCAGTTCTGCCTCAGGCTCAGCCGCAGACTTCAGTGGATGGAGTGGCTAAAAATACTGTGCGCACATGTCGCTGGACCCCCCCCCCCCGGAGACACACGCTGCCCGTTTGACTCTGTGTCTCCAACGTGTCTGGGACGGCGCAAAGTCCACCTTGAGTTGGACGCCACGCCCAGTCTGGGGATGGTCCTGGAGTCATTGGCTTTGTGCCAGCCAGTCCAGATGCCGTTGTCATTGCCGTATCCCGGGCGATGACCGGGGTCCCACAGGAGAGGAGCTGTTTGTGCTCAGGAACCACCTTGCAGGCTAAATGAAGATGGAGCTCCGCGACGGCGCAAACTCCAGTAGCTCATTTAGGCTCGAGCAAACAGACGGCAGGAGACAAACAAGGGCAGCCGCACCCGAAAGGGTGGAAATAAAGGAAAATAAAGCCCAGAAATTCAGTATAAATTGAACAAACCGCAGGACCGAGTGGAAGTGCAGTGATGCCTGACCACAACAGCGCAGGTTGCATTGCTGCTGTTCTGTGTACGTAACCTGGGTCTTCCGGAGGAATCTGCAGCAAAACGTGAGGGCAGCGTGGTGGCAGTGGTCTGCCTCTGCAGCGTTGCACCGAGAGCTGCGAAAAGGGAGCCTTCCTGCTGAATGTGGGTTCGAATTGCACGGTGCTCCTGCCAGTTTGCATTTTGCACTGCTTTCTGCACAGTATCTGAGCTAAACTACATCCTGCACAGTGACCGGGTCAAAATGGGCTTGTGTTTCTCCGGGTCCCTCTAACCCCCCCGTGGTACTGTATGCCTGCAGTGGCCCTGAACTACAGGCAGACAAATGCAGTCTACTTCTTTACCCGAGTGAGAGCAAACGCCCAGAGCAGCTGTAGGGGGCGTAGTGGTTACGGCTGCTGCCTTGACCTGCTGCTCATTTTTACTCTATCATCGTGTTCATCACAGGCTTCCTGCCAAAAGTACTGACATCAACAACAAAAATTCTTTGTACAGTCATGTAAATCACAGTAAGAAGCTCAGTGAAGAAACCGTACGCTGTAGGAGAAAACATGTCAGATAGGTGACACTCCTGCTGCTGCTGCTAATAATAACAGAAAGCGTATGAGCAGTAATAATAATAATAATAATGAGCTGAAGGGAACGGTGTAAATCACAGTGTAACCACAGTGTAAATCCTGCCGTCGTTCTGCCTCTGCAGCCGCTGCTAAAATGGATCTGATGCCCGTGTGATGTTGGCAAATTGTTTTTATAACGGAATAAGAAAATCAATGCAGTCGGAGTACGAGGGACTCGCTGAAGCAGCCACGGGGTGTTACTGTGGTATAAGCGGCTTTCTGACGTCCCCCTGGGCGGCGTGAGCTGAACGCCAATAACAGAGGTTCACACACGCTGGCGCGTGGAGTGTTCCCCTGGTTTCGGAACGCCGGTGAGTGCCGTCGACATGCAGAGGGTTTACTGAGCGCCGCTGCTGTGTGTTAACCTGCTATCGATCCGGTGCACAGGAATATTGACACCGTGCTGCAAATCGTCGTGTTATTATCTCAACCCATCACACTCAGGCACATCAGGCACTGGTGTTGATCTGCGGTGCTGCCGCCTCCACCCAGGCTGAGCGGGGATGGAACCTATGACCACCGAGATGCCACCCTAGCCCATTGCCCGTTGCCTCCCTGTAAGCTGAGTTATCAGTTGTTCAAGTGTGACTCAAACCAGGGGCCGAAGATCGGGAATGAGAATCCCAGGAGCAGGAGTGTGCTGATGTCCCATTGTGCCGTCCTATGCTGATACCCCCCAATGATAAATGCATGCGCTCATGTTGCCCATTAATGGAACAAAAGAAGCTCTCATGCTTGTCTTCCTGTGATGAAGCGACTGGGCTTCACTCACTCACTCGCTCACACACACACACACACACACACACACACACACACACACACACACACACACACACACACACACTCATGCTGTCCCCATGATTTGGGTCCCTGCTGTGTTAACCCAACTTTAGGAACCACAGTACTGGGTCAGTAAAGGCAGGTGTTGCTACAGACAGGTGATGGTAAAGACAGGTTTCTCTGTAAATCTTTTATCAGCTTTAGGTCTGGCAGGTGAAGCACCGTCACTACAATCAGCTGAGCATTCAGACTTTAGCAAAAACATTAAAGAGCAAATGCATGTATCATGGTTTATAATCATTTTGTTCATGAATGCTGTCAATGTTTTCCAGAAGAACTTTTCTTTGTCACAACATGTTTATTTTCTTTATTAATTATTAATTTTGCCTTTTACCTGCTTTTGTTTTAATGAAGAATTCTGAAAGGTCCGTCTCCATCTTTGGTGCCGGTGAGTGTTTATAGACCCAGTGGGGTAAAATGAAGCTGCCATGGTGGGGTGGTTGTGGGGCCTGTGTTGATGGAGGTAGGGGGCTTGGACTGAGGGCGGGATGGGGATGCGAGGCAATGCTGGACCGCTTAATGCTATGGGGGGGCTGATGCTGAATGCCCTACCGGTCCACCCCCCCGCTATTCTTAGCTGCCTTCGTGGGTGGGCTCCACCGCCCGCAGCCCTTATTTAATGAGTTTGTTTTGCATGTTTGCACATGACTGCTGTGGAGCAGCCTCTCCTGGGGTTGCCCTTTAATAGCACCTTCTTCAGCAAACACCCAAATGCAGTGGTGGAAAAAAGGGAAATGCAATGGCACTTCTGGTTGGTGCCATGAATATTTAAAAGCTGCTTTAGATGCCACGTGAAATGGTGATCCGAGGATGTTCGGCAGATGGATTTGCATGGATTACTGTCTCACCGTGGCTGGAAAGACAGACAGGGAGGGATTCGAACCTGCAACCCTATGCTGCGTTCACCCAGACGGCAGGGGTGTCCCCTGCACTTGATCCTGGAGCAACAGCAGCGCCATAACCAGTGATTCTACCTTTGCTGCCACTCATTGATCCAGGTCACATTATTGTGGCAACAGTGCTTCATTTGTAGCCATACCCAAATATTGTTGTTTATTAATAAATCATGCACCTTGCTCCAGGACAACAGACAATGTTAGACTATTTACTATGATTTACCCAGCTGGGTAAATTGTACTCTGCCTTGATCAAGGGTAGGACAGCAGGAATGGAAATCTCATGTAAGGCAATATTTGCAGGGAACATTACAGAGCATTTAGGGAGTGTTTGGGAGATACGGCAGGTACGGCAGTTGACTCATTCATTTTACCATAAAATACCTCACTCCATTTTGTGCTGCACTGATGCTTGGAGCAGAACAGATCCTTCCAGAAGCTGAGTACAAGTAAGTGGGCTGTGACCTGCTTCCGTCGTTCATCTCACCGTTCTGCCCGAATCTTCTCATAAAGAAATGTGTGCTTCATACCAGGTTGTTATAGATATGCCTGAATTTACAGTAAATATTTTTACAGCAGCAGGTGACTCAGTGCTTAGAGCTGCTGCCTTGCATCTGAAGGGCCTGGGTTCAAATCCACTCCTGCTGTAGTGCCTTCGATCAAGGTACTGATACAGCAAAAATTTCCGTGTTGTATAAAAGGGTAAATCACTGCAAGCAGTTTAGTGTACAAGCCTCCCACTGTAAGCTGCTTTGGAGGGAAGTGTCAGATAAGACGTGAGTACAATAAATATGCAGCACGGGCAGGAATGCAAATTCCCAAAAAAGGTCTCTGAGCTGCAAACCTGCTTCTTCTCTGCACGTGGCTGGGTTTCTCCGTTGTTTAACCCATCCGGCTTCAGTGCAGCACAGTCCATGCAGGATGCGACTCCACAGCCGCTGGCTCACATGGAGCCTGAATGCTTTTGCAAATTTCAAACTGTGTTTTGCACCTTTGAGCCGCTGTTTGCCGGTCAGGAGGTGCCGGTGCTGTAGATCATTTTAACCGGACGGTTTTAATTAAACTCCTGCATTGTTGCCATGAAAAAGGGAGGAGTCGGACAGGAGGGAGCGGAGGGACCCGCCGGCCTGTTTCGGTCAGATAAAGACCCCGCCGCTCCGCTGCCCTGAAACACAAAGTACTCTTTGCTTTGCTACGAATTTATAGCTTTGGCCATTTTGGCTTTTGTGTCCTTTTCTAAAGACTCCTCTTGCCGGAGACGGCCGGCCTTGATGAGGCTCCGTGGCCTCTCCAGCCGGCGAGGGGAGCGGTGGCGCCGCTCGCTGTGGCCCCCAGCACTTAAGGACGGGTTAAGGGCAGGGCGGCCAGCACGACACAGAGGTTCCAGGACTGTTTGCACACAAAGGAAATAACCGTGTTATTAATTTCAGCGGAACGGAAATTATAGGCCTTCAGCTGCTCGCGACACAGATCGGAGATTAGATAGGAGGGGAAAAGGTGCCTCGTGGCATCAGACTGGATGCAAAGTAGTGCCCAGGACCGTCAATAAACAGCATGGGAAACGGGGGCGGTCTGTTTCCCGTTTTTTCTCTTCTAAACATGCTTGTTGAGTTATTTGTTTGTTTATTTTGTTAGTTCCTTCGCGAGTGACGTCAGGCTCTCCGGTCTCGTCCAGACCTGCCAGGTTGGGCTGTGATACTCTGATGTTCTGAGGTGCTTCATGCAACACTCCCAGCTCAGCTTACAATGCCAGGGGCCCGGCATGGATGCTGTGCTCCTTCTGACAGCTGAGGGGAGCGAGTCAGGTGCCACCTTGCAGCCTTCCTCAGTTATTCAACTCGAACTGAAGCACGAGCCCCGAATTCCGCAGCAGTGCAAAAGAGAGCAAGCAACGGAACAGGTGGGACCCATCTCGGCCTCATGGTCCGCAGCGGGCGCCATGGGTTCTCGCTGACCAGCCCACTTCCTCATCCTCTGCCCGATTAAAGTGATTTGTGGCACCGAGCAAAGTATTTTGTTTGGCCTTGAATAAGCAATCGATTGGCAGCTTCATGCTGGAGAGGTTCTTTAAAGGCTCCTCCAGCCACTTGGTGTCTGCTCAGCGGTCTAAAGGTCACGAGCAGAGGCACGGTTGTTAGTGTTTATCTGTAGCTAACGGTCAAGTGGGTTAACCTGTAGCTTCGGCTCACTTGGCTTTTCCTGTCGAGGACTCACTACTAAATAAACAAAACAAATGCAAATACATTCTTGGTGATTTTAAAGCATACCAGTCACTGGGAATAGAACTGTGGCCCTAAAGAAAAAAAATTGTTTCAGTCCAGCGAGCATATTTTAATGGAAGAAAGGGGTGATTTCCACCAATATGCAAAACAAGTCAGTAGTCGCAGAAACCATCGATAATATTCAGAAATATTTGGAAATAAAGGGAAATAGCAGATTATTTAGATTGTTGAATTTGTTTCAGGAAAATGCAATTGGACACTTAGATATTGAAGTGTGTGTGTGTGTGTGTGTGTGTGTGTGTGTGTGTGTGTGTGTGTGTGTGTGTGTGTGATTTTGGGTCCCATCCTTTCGACCCCCCATCGTGTCTGCAGGATGGTCCCTAGCAGCCAGGCCCAGGAAAGCTGCTCGCTCCACAGCTCCATATGGCCCTCGTAAAGTCTGCACTCTGCTTTGTCAGGCTGCGTACGAAGAAGCAGCCGTGCTATCTCGCCTTCCTCTTCCTGCCAGTTTCCTCCTGTGTGGGCAGCGGCACACCCTTTGGGCTGGGATCAGATCAAAACTGAATGGCAGCTGGAGGACATGGCAGGCGTGAGCAGTTTTGGGTACTGATGGTGTCTGAGGAAGGGAACTGGTGTTGTTCATTGTGTCTGGGTGACCACTTGCCCAAGACAGGGATGTGGTGCTCAAGAGATGGCTAGTTAGGTGAGTCAAGCTAGTTAAGCTAGTCAGGTTAGTCAGCCTAGCCAGGGTTCGTTGCAGTGTGTGGGAAGCACGTACTGTATGTGTGTAACTGTTCAAGTGTTTGCTCCTCTGCTCTGCCATGTTAAGCAAAAGAAAAATGTAGGAAGGCGAAGATTGCTGTGGTAAGAAACGTACGTGACAAAGCCCCCGCTGTGATTTATGGCTCCTGTCTTCAGGCCTTGGTTATGAGGAACCCCCAGCTGCGGCTGTGGCTGCGGCTGCGCTGCGGCGCATGCTGATGTGACTCGAGAACTAAGAGCGACGCTTCTGCGGGACGAGGAATCGGGGGCCTTTCTCACATTTGCAGCGCGTCTGGGTGCTGTCAGGACCGACAGTGGGTCCCACGCTCCTCCATGAGTTAGAAAACCCCATGAGAAGGTGTGTGAGAAGCACACCAGCACCATGACCTCAGCTTCCCCAGAAGAGCAGCTCTGCTTCCGTCAGAGATAAATAACTTCATCTACACGGTAGCATGAGGGCCACCAAAGCAGGGCGAGTCAATGGTGAGCGGACGGAAGGCCATGTGAGGGCCCTACCAACTGTCGTCCAATTATAGATGTAATAGATATTCCACGTAGCCTCCTGTTTATGTACATGGGGGAGCAGAGCTTTACAGTGGCGCTTTGTCAGCCTGTTTGTTTTGGCTGCCTCACTCCAGCATTCAAGATGGTTACTGTCCTGCAGGAGGAGATGGCAATTACCAAACTGTGCTATTGGGACTTGCAGGAAGAGCCGCCATTTTGGCTCTAAACCAAACTGTCAGAAGGAGCCAAGAGGAAGCTTTTTTAAGAATCTAAATCTGTAACCAAAAAGTTGATGGGAGAATCAGTTGGAAAGCGAAAAATCCTCTCTGTTTTCTCAGCAAACGCTTCCATCAGGGTCAGATTGGAGGACTTAACTTGCAGTTGGCACTGAGCTCATTTGCATGGCTGCTTGTTTAGTAAATCTTTGCACCTCGTGCACCTGCTTTTTACTACAGCTAACAAAGGCCTTCTCGCTATATTTTGTTTAATTTATTCGTTCATTTTTATTAATAGTTTCATCCGACTCTTTTCTTCAGCGTGACTCAAAGCACAGTACTCTTACACTGATTTACCCATGGTTGCTGAACTGAGTCGGACCGGCACCTGACTCAAGGGTCCTACAGCAGGAGCAGGGATTCCGACACAGTAATGAATCTTTAAATAGAATACTCAAGTCTAACCAGCGTGCCCCCCCGTCGTAATAAGAAAGAACTACACTGACTGGTGTGGAACCTTGTGTAGACACCCATGAGTCAGCAGCCTTTGCTCCATGTCAGGTCTGCTGTTAAAGTTGCTGCTTTTTGACAACCACATGTGTGAGGTGAATCCCCACACAACCACACAGCCGGCAAGTCAAGGCCAGTTCTACAGGCGAAGCCAAACCCCAACCCCCCCCCAGCTGAGGAAGTTGTCCTGCTGGAGGGAAGCAGGGCTTCAGCCCCCAGACTCCACATGCACACCGATCCCCGCAGAGGCAAACATCTGGATTGGTTCTGTTCCCATGGCAACCACAGCACTCTATCCACATCGGGGGCTCCTAGCAGCATTGCGCGTATGCATGTATATGTGTGGGGGGGCTGTTTCTCTCCACTCTCACACCCAGGAAGACGTGCCTCCGGGCGGAACTCCGGCATTTTCCGCAACCCTTGTCCACCGCAGCCATGCTTTGAAGTGACTAATCCAAAGCTGGCCGGAGCTTAGCCTCATGTTGCCGCAAAAATCTCGTGCGATCAAAGTGGCATGGTGAGCCCTGGGGGGCAGCCAGAAGGCAGTCATCTAGAGGGCAAGAGCGGTCGACACAAACGCAAACAGGATTAATTGCCCTGGGGGGGCATCACTGGATTAACACCAGATTCTAACACAAAACCAACAAACACAAACTGAAAACTAAGCAGTCCTTCCATTCGCCGAGTGCACACCCTGCTCTTCTCTCCAGGGCTTTCCTCTTTATCTACTGTTTCTCGCAGTGTCCGTCAAGCACACTAAGATTTCTGAGAAATGCCTGGAATTTTCCAGGATCTCAGCCCTGCTCTTTCGGGTGGGTGCTGCTGTGAGGCCTCCGAGGGCCTGAGCTACGATCTCGCAGGAAGTCCAGGTGGAGGGCCGACACGCAGGGAGCGGCCGAGACTACGACCTCCTGGGATTGTGGTCTTTGAGATGTGTCCCCAGGTGTCCCCGCTCAGCCTGTCCCTTCCGCCGCATCGCTTTGTAGCTTGGCTTATTTAGAAAGCGGACCTTCACCATGTGGCTGGCCAGCAGATTCCATTATTGTCAAATGGATCTAACTTTGTACCATGAAAATAAGCTGCTAGAAGCTGTGTGGATGTAAAAAAGTTAAAATGTTTTACAGAAAAACAGCTGCAGTTATAATTGTTTAGTTACTTGGCTGCAAGATCTGAGTGCCGTTGTAGAAGATCGATGGTTCAAACCCCACCTCCTGCTCGAATACCCCTGATCAGGGTTCTCATCCCGTCTAACTGAAGCGGTTAAAATGACCGTGTTGTGGAAATGGACAGATAAGTTTAAGAATTTTTAAAAAAAAATAAAATCGACATTGAAAGTCACTTTGGACAAAGTCCTCTTTTTTAAAAGATGTGGTAAGCAAATGAAGACAAAATTTAATGACTTTAAAATGTTTCTCAAACTTACTTGTTGCATTTTGCGGTTTATGGGAGTTGCGATGCTCTTGTTTGCTCTCAGTTTATGTGCAGGCGAATCTAATAAGGACAGCGTAGCGCAGCTTGTGTTTGTTTTCAGAGCCCCTGCGTCTTGTTGTTTGAATGAACAGATACGGAAAAGGAGGGAGAAAGAAGGGCATGAAAAGAGATTCTAATTAAAATGAAATGAGAAATTGTCTAAGGGCATGAAAAGATCAGTCATTTTAAGCCTTTTTTCCCTCCGCTCTGTTCATGTCTGCATCTCCTCTCCGGCGAGCTGCGCAGGTGGCGATAGTGAAAGTATTTGAGGGCCTACGCTGTCATCTGCCGCCACTTCACCTGCGCGTTCCCTTCCACAACCTGCGTAAAACCACACACTTTGTCACAACAGCAGGGCTTCTGTTATCGAGGGGCCGCAAAAGCCGCAGAAAAAGTGTCTGCGACGGGGAGCGGAGCCAAGTGCATGCAAACGGCAGCAGGCGAGCGGAGAGGTGGGAGCGGTAGCTGAACCGGGGTAACACAGGCCGCAACGCATGCTGGGTTGGGTTGTCATTTCAGCCGGTTATCGGCAAGCGCTCTTTCGTTACGGGTCGGGTCGGGTCAGATCATTTCCTGTGCTCTATTGCCAGGTGGGTCATGCAAATAGTGTTTTCGCCGGACATTATCGTGCCACGCATCAGATGTCTACATAACCCTTGTGGTTTACCTTTGAAGTTCCCCTTGGCGATATGCGGTTCCACCACCGCTGTCTAATGGTCTTCCACCGGAAGTATGAGCTGCATGATGCTGAAAAGGAAGAGTGTACAGACAGACAAAGAGACGGGCGGATACACAGACACAGAGCACTTCTGGTCAGGAGGTTAAGGAGTCCAGGGTCAAGCCCTCTTTAAGGTAAATCCCGAGACCTAGGCTTGGACCTAGGATCTCGGGGAATGAATTAGTCATGCTTTTTACATCTTAACTCCCCAGTAAATTTAGGTTCATTTAAGTGTTTTCCAATCGTACACAAATGTTTAATTGGGGCTGAATAAATAATAAATGAACAAACTTTGCCTTCGGGGAGAAGGAAATCCGTAGCAGATGCTGTGTCTGCGATGATGTTGGCCTTTTGTACGTAGAGGAATACCCGTGTCTTACACAATGGACAGTGTTCAGTATATAATATAGAATATTTAATGCAAAGGTGCTGTATCCTGCACTGCGCCTTGTTTACCACCCATCAGCGAGCCAGTAATGAAAGCAGCTTAATGTTGGGTCCTGACCCTGTCCTGACCGCAGCCTCACGGGAGGTGGCTCTCAATTTAATGCTTGTCTTTGGTGTTTGTCACTCAGTTGTCACAGCTCTCGGCTGCCGTGGGTTCCTCAGTCACGTCTTCTTCGATTCCGCTCACAACAGCTTACTGATGTGTGGCTCTGCCCCCGTGATGCAGATAAAGAAGGGAGAAATCAAATGATGTGGTGGGAGCGGTCCATCTGCTGGGATGTACAGATGGGGTCAGTCGGTGGGGGTCCAGGCGGTCAGATGATCATAGACCTGGGTAACCAGCCATACAAGTTCTGATGTGGTGTCTTATTCAGATTGCGGTTCAAAGAGAGCATATGAAATCATGTCTGTGGTGTTCACGGTCGCTTTTACTGACCACAAATCCCCTGAAACAATCTGTCCTCCACATGTGACCTCAGTTCCAAAGAGTCCACCTTCTTCTGGTCCTGTTCTTCAGTGTCCAGCATTTACTTCGACGTACGTGCCCGATCCGACAGCACCATCATTCAGCAGCTTTGCACAGGTCAGCATGTTTTCTAGATCTTTCAGCTCAGCTCCACCAAGCTAACTTGACCGTTCTCTTCCAGTTCAGGCAACTCAGTGAAATAGTTTGAAGCCGCTCACTGTAGGCGACGATGTGGATCATCATCATCGCCGCCATCATCACCCGCTCTGCTGCTGGACCACAGCTACAGGAATGGCTCTGGCCGCAACGCTTCGTGCCTAGGTTCTCGACCAGATACGTGACCTTTACCCTGCGATCCATCTTCTCTCCTTGGCAAATGGAAGCCGTGTGATGCAAGGCAGTGTCAGCTCGCTTGAGTGCGTTGGATTTAATATCTGGCAAGATTTATTATATACAGAATTAAAGCCAACTTTCCTCTATTTAATCTTGCGTTCACAAAAATACCAGGGCCACATTCATCAGAGCAAGCAAAGGAAGGGCCGTTTCCAAGCTTAACTCAAAGAAAAATTGGTTGCATTTCTAATGCATTTGGCTCTTGCAATACATTTTATACCAAGTTTAAAAAATGAACTAAAAATGAAGCATAGCACCTGATTGTACCACATTGTCGCACCCCCTAATTTTGTGCACAGCACTGCCTAGCATTTTGGCATCATTCTTCAAAGGCAGTAATAACAATAGTAATAATTGTGATAATAAATACGAGGCACGCGTGCCAGGTAACAGTAATTGATACTAATAGCAGTCTTCCTCGTGCCGCCATTATTCTGTATTATTCTCTTTCCAATATACCGACCTTGCATATGGCATTTTATCACACATTTTCACACACTTTTATGCCTGTGGCGATAGTGAGGCGCCGTGCTTCTTAAATGAATAACAGCAAATAAAGGGAATGAAAGGCAGTAACTTGAGGCAAAACTTTTTAGGGATGAAAAAAGTGCACTTGACTCACGTCCATTATTTTCGGGTTTTGTTGTCGTCTGAAAACGGTTTTCTTTCATGCAATTCTGACTTTTATCGGCGCCTTTTCTGTCGTCTCAGTTGCACGTAAATTATCAAAGACAGAAAGCAGAAGCTGCACCTCAAGCAGCTCCTTCGAAAGCGGCGTGAGCCGATGTGGGCCCGTGTGTGACACGGGCAGCTCCATGGCAACACTTGAGTGACTTTCGCTCGATGGCGGTGTTGCTACTTAACCTGTGGCCACGCACAGACGCTCACTCGCGCACACGTACGTGGTCCCACGAACAAGAACACGGGAGCACGTGAGTTGCATGTAGCTCAATCCGCGGCTCCGTGTGGCCGACCAGTTGCTCGCCGGTGTGTCTAACTGACACATAACATGAATGGGGCTCCTCTTCAGTTGGAACGCAACAAGTCATGAGCTATACAAATGTGTACAATTAGCAGCAGGATTTTACAGTCCGCAGCCGTCCAGAGTTCGGAATGCATCTACATTTGATGCATGACGTGAACGTTTGCCAGCATGCATTTCTTCTGTACATGTTTTGTGTCCCTCGCTGGTCTCCCGGTTCACCCAGCGTCTAATTCTGCACAGATGCAAACCTCTTAAAGGAAATTCCCCAACGGCTGTGCTGTCGAGTCGGATCTCAAGTTATCGCCTCGCATGCACAGGTTTGAATTTTTTGGCTCAGCAAGCTTGTATCCATGTCATGAAATGGCAGGAATATCCACAGAAACGAAAGGTGGAAAAAATGTTCATTTTTTTCTTTTTGCTGTTGACTGATGTCCGACCGAGCACGCGTTAATGAATCTGGGCGCAATTGTGGCCCGCATGCAAGAGCCGGGAGTTTAAATTCTTATTTTTAGAAAAGTCAATGGACGCAGACTCTTGCACATTAAGCCGGATACCTGAAACAGACAATTTCCCTTCATCTGCACTGTTTCTTGTCAGTTCTATTTAAAAGCCCATTTGAGCCTTTTAATGAAACGCATTATTCATGCAGGGAGCATAAAAGTGATGTTCATATGGAGCAAAACAATGTTTGTGTAGCAGAACATAAAGAGTAATGTCTTGGTCAGCACCGTGTTTTGTATTAGATTTTTATTAGACATTCAAGCAGCTTGTGGCTTTCCTAAACGGTGCAGCATGAAGGTGGAATTACCGTGTTACAGAAGGAGCCTTTATGGGTCTGCGTTGCCTTTAGGAAAGCATCCGTGAACCCTTTCACCGCCGTTTCCTTTGCTTTCGCCTCTAAGTTGGCTCAGCAGAAAGGGCGATGCTCCTGCAGCCGTCGTGCAGCGGAAGCGGAGGGCCGCTGGAACAGGTGGCGCGGTTCCACAAGGAGCTTCGCTCAGTCTCCCCAGCGGAGGTCGATGGCATCCTGGCTGCATTTAGTTCAAAATGAAGTCAAGTTGGATGATGACACTAATAGGGACGAGCAGTCTCAGCTCCTCCGTGCCAGTGGCTTCTCTTCAGCTTTTACTGTTTGAGCTCTCCAGCTTTAATTTGGTTTTAGTCACACGACTGCCTGTTAATGATGCTTTCTGCCTCTTAAAGTGCTTGCAGCTGTCATGAGTTCCTCTTCTGGAAGAGCCCTTAAAGGTTGGTTTGTTGCCACCGTCCTCATCGTCGGACCACCGCCAGATTTAGAGGAAGTCGACACGTCGGCTCGTTTCATTCTGGAGAGAGACTGTGGGATCGCTTGTTGCAGAGAACTCCGGTCTTTACTTACTCTTTGGTCACCGCAGACCAAGGCAGAAAAACAGGGGGTTTTGCAGACAGCCTGAGACATCGTCTCCTCAGCGTAGGAGGTACAGAGCTGTGACCCGGGGACTCGGGCTGGGGCACTTTTGCCGGAAGCATCCCTGATGTCACCGCTTCTCTGGAGATTCCCCCCCATCGTGCCACCGTTGGCTTGTAGCACCTTGTGCTTTGGCCATGTCCTGTAAGCACAAAACACAGCATTCGTGCCGCTCTTCTCCTCATTTCCCGACCCCCCCATGGTTCTCTCAAGCCCTCGACGAGAAAAGCGTCTCCCGATGTGGGGTAACTGGACAGCTCCCGGTGCTGAATCCCATTCCCCAGACTGTGCCAAGACCATGATACTGCCCAGTGCTAAAACATTTCACACAGTAAACTAACAAGGCTGAGAACAGTCGGTGCAGCCACACCGAATTCTCACAGGAATGGGATGACAGCAACGCAAAGCTGTTCTCTAATTTGCAGTCGACGCTTTCCTCTTCATTTAGCCAAACTTTTCTCTAACAAAACTCCGCGCTGAACTGCTGGCATCCACTCACCATGCAGCAAATACTGCTCTGCGCTGCAACAGGAGCTGGGATTCGAACCCAGGTCCCTGGAGCCCAACAGGAGGGGCCATAATCACTATGCTAATCCGTCAGGCCCTAAGGTGTGGATGCTGGCTTAGCCAATGCAATGCTTCTCAAAAGCGATCAAAACCAGCAGGCGGCAAAGCCTGGTAACCCGGAGGCTGCTGGTTCAAGCATGAGAAAGAGAAAGCAGTTAGGAAGAAAAGTCTGAAAGAATGCAAATGTGCACAGCAGGAAAAACCGTGGGCTGCATCGTACGAAGGCTTTAGAAGGGGAGCACAGTAGAGGCCAAGGACCTGCATGTGTCAGATGGCACAGAGTGACCTTAGAACTGAAGAGTGAGGAGCTCCAGCTCCGGCTCCTGCCAAACCACGCAAGCCGCCTTGGTGGTTTTCCTCAACCGGAACGTCCGGGTTTCACCGGAATCGAGGATTTTGGGGTCCTGAATTGCTGAAGAAGGGGCAGCACCTCCTACTGGCTCATTGTAGTCATCCTTACGCGATTATGGTCTTAAGTACAGTTAGGTCTGCAAACCTGAAAGTGTGTCACCAGGTTGAGAGGGATGCCCAGCAAACATTTGGGCAAAGCACTGCAGAGGCAGCCCTTTTGGTGCATGTGTGTGCGCTCAATGTTTGTGCTGTTTTTCACGCGCAGTTCAGCCTGTGGGCACCTTGACCATCTCCAGCAGTACGCAGGAGGGGAAGCTGGCCGGGCCCCCTATTGTACTCATCCATTCTGTCTCCTCCCTCCCTTTTAACCACTTGTTACCGGTGGCTGCCTGGCTGCTTCAGAGCAACACATTATCTCTGGTGTGGTGGGGGGTCCAACACACTCCGTGATGCTCATGAGTCACTGCTAATTTCTGGGAGAGCAAATGCCAAGTGTGTTAGATTTAGATTTCAAAAGGAGAGGCCGTGGCCTCTAGATGGTCCATCTGCTGTGTGCTCTTCCTACCGCTTGTGTTGGTTTGCGCAGCCGCTCAGATTTGCACTTCCTCAGCAGTGTTGGTCACCTCTTGGTCAAAATACAGCGATACAAGTGGGGGTGAATGGGGGGCAGCATTCAGAGCCACAGTATTGTTAACATCTCAGTGTCTTTGTGAACTCAGCTCTTAATTCCCTCCCAGACAAAGCATGGCATCAAACAGCAACTGGCCACAGACCTTGCAGAGCCCTGCAGCCATCGTAAGAGGCTTTGGCGCTTATCGCAGCCTGTGGACAGGATCATTTAATGAAGCAGCTCTGTGGCTTTTGGCTGTTCTTTACCAAACCCTGCGACTGCCTCTGTTTGGAGAGGAATTCTGTGGAAGAAGAGCTGGCAATGGAGGCCATCAGACAGAGGAAGGAGGGCAGTTTCTGCAGACCCTGCAGGTCCACTGTGACCTTAGAGCATTTTTTTCAGTGCCGAGAAGGCCAATGTGAGCAGTAGGTTTGCATTACTCTGCGGGAAGCGTAGGGGCATCACATTGTTTTTTTTGAGGGGTGTGGCTTTACATATCGTGTCACACTTTGGCAGAAGTTGTTTCCCCCGGACTCCCACAATGCCACGGGGCTGTGTGCAGCCAGGCTTGGCTGGAAAGCCACTTAGCACACTGAGGCACACGACTTCACACTCACATGGCGTAGCTTCAGCTGCCCGACGCACTTCCCGAGCAGGGGAACCCGGGTGGGGATCAAGTGCAAAACGGCCATATGTTTGTGGGGGAGGAGGCGTCTCCCCGAATTAACGGAGGTCTGAGGGCCCAGCTCAGCTACCTTCCGCAGGAACACCTGCCGAGTCGGGGGGGGGGGATTAGTGTGGACAATTGGCAACCCATGCAGGTGAGCCCAGTGCTGGCATTCAGTGGAACTAAGCACATAAATTGTGTGCGTGCGTGCGTGCGTGTGGGGCCACGTTTGTGCGTGCGTGTGTCGACCACCTTCGCTTAACCAAGGGAGTCCAAAAGCGGGACCGGGTTTGCGGGTCAGTTGCACACTTTTACTTCCCTGTCAATAAATCAGTAAAAATCGTCACGCTTGTGTCGGTCCGCTCCTTGTCGCCACTTTGGTAACTAACAGCAGTTTTGATGTAATTTCTTTGAGGGAATTTGTAGTTATGCTGCAAGTTTGAGTGCTACATGCATTAAATGTGCTCTGTTTGCAGAAATGATAATGGATCCAATTTGCACAATAAATCTTTAACCTCTTGCTAAGCTCTCCTCACCCAAATTATATTAACTGTGAGTGCGAGACTATTTTTAGCAGCGGGTATTTTTGGCCGTTTGTGTTTGTGGTGCGGGATTAAAACCGTTTGCCTCTCGTAGCGAGTGACTTTATTCTTCCGCTGAGCTGTTTTAGGAGATTTTGCCAGCCGAAACAAGGTTTAATATCCATTTTAATTAGAATGGCTGCTGGGTTGGAATGGCCTCATTGGTTTTTGGCTCAGATCGCTTTGTGTAGTCACCCTCAGTGAATCATGGGAGTTTGGTCTTGACAGTCATCGAGGGCTCACAATGGAACGTGTCTACAGGGTCATTTAGCCATATTTATGGTTTTAGATGTGCGTTCAAGAAATGTGGATAAGACTCGCATAAGTCAGGATGAGCCTCGGAGGCGATCTGCACGCAACGCAGCTCTGCGTTTACGCATTGCTCTCCTATTGTTGTCCTGTCACATGACGGAAATAAAGAGCTCCTTCCAAGGGACATTTTTCAGTGATGTCATTTTGCTTTTCTCCAACTTGTCTCTGCACCAGCAATCCCTTATCTGCGGCATTTTAATTCAGTTTACTCCTGCAAGACTTCATTAAGAAGCCATTTTCGTGGTGCCTGGGCTGCGCGACTTGACAGCGCTGAGGATTGTTCGTGCCATAAATCAGAGTCCATTTACATAGACGTGTGATGTATTTAACCCTGTGGAGCATCAGTGAATGCTGGCAGCTCTGATCTTTGAACCGGAGGTGGGGGACGCTGAAATTGGGTGCAAGGTGGCAGTCCTGCGACATCTGTGGGGCCGCTGCTTTTACACAGTATGGCTTCTCACAGGAAGAGGCTCCACATACAAGTGTGTGCGTGAGAGAACGCTGTACTGTAGGTGTAATGAAGGCTGCCCGGTCTAGGGCTCTCCGGAAAGATCCGTGGGTTACAGTCGATGGGGAGGGCATTGACTGTTGTTGACTGACTGCATTGACCGTGTTATCCTGGATGTTCAAACCTGTCAGTGTTGGTCATGAAAATGTCAGCAGAATGCGAGCGAGAGAGCACTTGAGGATGGGGGATACTGCAGCCCCCACCCAAAAAAGAGACAAAAACGCTGACTACATATTCGTGTAATTTCTTTGAGAACAGTTGGAAGGTACAAGCTTTTCAGAAGCAGCCGTTTCCAAATGGTCTGCAGTAGTGTCGGCACCCCAGGTGGCTCCCTCCCCAGGCATTGCGATAAAAGTTCAGCAAAATGTCTACAATTGCTTTGAACAGCACTCATAATGGCAGACAAAGGCGCGTAGAGAGAGAGACGCGGCTCGGCACCACTTCTGCTGATCACACCACTTCCAGAGCTCAGTAAAGTTGACTCGACATGAGCAAAATTGAGTCTTTGTTTAAAAAAAGGATGTTGTTTGGGGGGTGGAGGGTGACAGCCACCGTGCGCTTTTTAGGTTTTAGAGCACAGCGGATGTGAGCAAACCCTGCTGTTCTGGACGCACTGGCCATCGGGTGTGAGAGGAAGGGATTGGAACTTAAAAAAGCATCTTTCTGCATGTATGCAGTTTGGAGGAATATTTCACGCCAAGTTGCAGCAAACCTCAAGCAGATTCGCACGGACGTCTTCAAAGGTTCGCATGCGGAAAGCAGCGCCTTGTGGGAGGGAAGCCCGATAGCCAAAGTAGAAGCACATTGTACAAATCGCATTACAGCTGGCATCGCTCTGGGATTTATGCACAATTACACCAAAGTTATGCTTAGGCTTACATCTGCAACACCTGATACCTGTGACATGAGGCCCCCACGTATGAATAGAAATGATATGTAGGTACATGGGGGGAGGTAACGGGGTTCCAGTTCTTTACTGTAATCCCCAGGAAATCTCCAGCAAGGTCTGGATCATCCGTCCAATTACAGCAGCGTTGCGGAAGAAGATGCAGGCGACCTCCCCAGGTCATGAGAGGACGCAGCGGATGAAACAGCTGTTAATGTCTTACTGGGGAGAAGAGAAGGTCACTGAGATAATAAACATTCATCTCCAGCAAACATGTAGGTACAAGAACGTTTATAGGAGTGGGGAGGGGGTACGGGGACACAGTACAGCCGTACATCTCTGTTTGTAAGCACTGCTGGATGACAGAAATGCCGCTGTGGCCGTACGTCTGCACTCAGGTGGGGTGACCAGGGGGCTGCGCGCCACCACATCTCCAGCGTGGCCTTCATTCACTCCAGAGCAAGGTGCTTTTCCTGAATTAATACAGTAAAAATTACTGAGCTGCACAAATGGGTGAGGATCTTCAAGTAGCTTAGTGCTCAGACCTAACAATTTAAGTTGCTTTGGAGCAGAGCATCAGTTCAGTAATCTCCCTCTGCACAAGGAAGGGCTTGAAGGCACACAAAGATGCTTCCTTGAAAAAGAGGGGAAACCTGTCTTTGCTTGTAATACTGAAGGTTATGCCTATGAGGTATGAAAGTGAAAACGTCCCACTTTAGGCGTACAGCTCAGTGTCAACAAAATCATCGGATGTGGCGCCAAAGTGATTTAATGAACTATTTATGTCTTAAAGAAACCTTAAAAGGTTCTGTGGCCTCAAGCCATAGTGTATGCGTTTATTTAAGGAGCGTAAAAAAGGGAACGCACGACAGCCATCATAACCAGTCTGCAGTGTGGCAGCGCTCGGCCAGCTGTGTCCTCGTGTGTGGTCGGCGGTTCGGGCTGATCATGAAGTATGGTTTACTATTACTGTACGCAGAACCCTAACCCTACAGGCGGACTCGGGACCGTTCACATGGTTGCAGTGAAACACATGGCAGAGCATCACATATGAGCCACACGGTAGCTACGGGAACGTGTACGCGCAGAAGGAAGAGGTCAGCTAGGGTAGAGACGAAAGCTAAACGCCTAAATGACTGAAGAAATACTCTGCAAAATAGAAACGCGGTGCAAAAGACAGCAGCGTGCGTGAGCGATGACGCAGCGGTCGTAAAATGATCATAGCCTGCAACGGGTGCGTATTACCTTTATTACCGTGGTTGCTGTAGATGCTCAGCAGATGCTTTAATCTGCAGCAGCTCAGGCTGATCACTGCTTTACGCTCTCCTGTTTATACAGCATGCAGTTTACTGGAGCCATTTGGGTTAAGAGCCTCTCTCCTGGGTGCTGTACATTAAACTTGCGTGAAGTATGTTTGGCTGGAGCTGTAGCTCAGATCCTCGGGCCTCTTCTGGTGTCCGTACGCAAACAGAGACCGCGCATCCGGCGGAAGACCCAGTGCAGGCCGGGGTCAGTGCAGTGGCCGGGGGTGTGTGGGGTGTGAGGAGGTGTGTGGTGCACCTAGATGCGAGGGGCAGGGGCTCAGGTGTCCATCCTCCTGTCACCAAGCGCCTGTCTGCTCCAACAAGCAAGTCACAAGGCATTTCTTCTCACCCTCAGCCTGTGGGAGGCACTAGTTAGGTCAAAGCCATCACACAAGCCAGAATGAAGCATTTATATGTGAGATTCAAGGTCCAACATTCCCTCTATGTCCAAATACTGCCTAAAGGCTTCCAAATGCCACGTAAAACCCTGACTTTGAAGAGCTTGAATGGCAAATTTATGCTGTTTTCCAGCTTCCTCCTGCAGTTCTAAGGCATGAATTTGAGGCGAGTCGGTGGCTCTGAAGAGCCAGGAGTGTGTGTACAGTTTGTGGGACCATGCCGGACTGCCACGTCCCTGCGCTGGACACGCACCTTCTGTAGCCATCATATGAATGTATAAACAACTGAATAATTTATACGTGATGGAAGGTATTTAACACTTTTACTGTTCTCCATTTTTCACAGTTTTATCACTCATTTCCTCTTCTTTGGTTGTTTGTGAACCTGACCACCGTGGCATTGCAGAAAGCCCTGCCGAGTAAAGAGCTGCACAGGTGATCCAGCCACTTTGTTTTTTGCACTTCCCCCAGAGGAAGGCTGAGGCTCATAGGCAGCTTGACCAGTCTCCACCGGTTTTTGCCATGCGGCCGAGGCTCAGGGTGCTGCTGCGCACGGGAGGCGATCGGCCGCCTCCTGGTAAACATCTGGAGAAACACTTTGTAAAAAGAAAACACCTCAGAGCTCCATTGCGCCCCTTTGTTGTGGCTCCAAAGAACTCGGGAATGAAAGCGATCAGTTGCAGCAGCAGCAGCAGACATCTGTGAGGTTCAGCTCTGTCCTTGCTGCTGCAGAGAAACACACTGCGTTCCAGCTTTCAGCTCTGTGGCTTCTCTTAGCTGCTCAGAGCTGTCCTGTTAACTCACGTTAGACCTGGGGGGCAGCAGGTGGCCCAGTGGCTGTGGTCTTTGCCTTGCAGTGGTTTGAGTTCCTGCTGCTGCTGTAGGACTCTTTATCAAGATATGCAGTAAAAATTACCCTACAATCCAGTATAAAATGGGAAAATCAGCTTAGTGTGCCAGCCTGTCTTGGATGAAGGTGCCAGCTTAATGACAATGAACTTCTCCGCTGCTCAGTGCCATCTGGCCATCCTGAGCTTCACCTTTGTTTCAGCAACCTTGATCTCCTTCCTCAGACAAAGTACCTTCAGCAACTTCTGCGGTCTCAGCTCAGGCTTAACAAACCCATGTGCTCTTCTCCACAGTATCACATAAAGATAAACCCTCACAAGAAGCTACGTGCAGCCCAAAGTTGCTTCTCTCGGCTGCTGTAGGAGAGATGTTCTTTCACACCACTCCTTCCCGGAGGTGCAAATGAGTTTTGCATGGGAGTTGGTCAAAGAATCAGGTGCGGCACACAAAGTTTGTTTTATGTGGCTTTCAGGGTTTCATGGATCTGAGCAGAGACCATCGCACCTTTCCTGTCTAAAATACCCCCTGTATGTGCTGCCCGGCCCAACAGGTCTCCAGTGAGGTTCTGCTCACTAACAAGGCGAGATAACAAGTTTCAGTCCGTAAAGATGCCAAAGTCTTCATCGTGCCATCATGGCCTGAATATACAGACTGTGTATTTTTCCACCTGGCTCTATGATTTGTGGCATCCCATACAAAAGCTGAAACTGCAAATCTGACAACTCGTAAAGACATGGAATTCCTCCTAAATTTTAAACCGAGACGTTGCTACTCTTTTCATTAATCGGTATGTTTAAAATGTTAGGAGCAACAGTGGCAGGACACGCAGTGCAGTTACACATGGGCTGCATGGAGGGGCGCCTAGCCCAAGCTGGAGGGCTTTGCTGAACAAATGAAGAACTAAAGGCTAAAGATCCATTATATATCCGGGCTAATCTGTTTTCGGTAGACATCCCTTTTCCGTAAGGCATGCATAATTGAATAATCTCCCTGCGGATAACTGCTGACTTGTATGTTAATCGGTATGGCTCTGGCCTCTGTGGTCCGTGGCTTTGCCCCGTCTCGGTGACTCTGTGCCAGCAGCTTCTTGAAGGGACAGGGTGGCATGCGAGAGCCTTTTCACTCCTTAAGGCACATGTTTGTGGTTAATGGGGAATGGCGGTTCGGTCGTGCGAAACATCTTTCGATGGTGTCATGGCTTCACGTGCGAGGCCCGCCACAACAAAGCAAGAAGGAGCTGCTCCGAGGTGACACCGGTGCTAAATCGGAGTCTCGGCCAGGCCTCTCCGGTCCGGTCGGGCATCAAGGTGCTCCTGGGCCGACAGACTCACAGACGCATCAGCAGTCTGCTCGATGGTTTCATGCACGGATGGATCAAGACCACTGGACCCCTGGGTGCATTGCTGCTTATTTTGCTGTAACCCTGAGTCACAAGAATGGTCTTCACCACAGTCTCCTCCCACAGAAGGAATGTGTTTATATTGCCGTGGATTCATTTCAGCAGATGCCTCGCCACATCCTCACTGTGCCGTAGTGCCATTATTTTTACAAAGTTTTCGCTTATATAAAGCCGTGAAAAACCCTAAGGCACATCCAATTAGAATTTGGGCTAAGGTTCTATAAATACTGCATGTGCACTTAAAACTGGCTTTACTTACAACTGTGCTCAATGGCACAAAGTTCAGGTTTGAAGTCAGAAGGTGCACCGATGCATCCGCAGAAGCAACAGAGGCTGGAATCCCAGCCGATGAATGAAATCTGTTTGACTGTAATGAATCATTTCTGCACTGGAATAAATTGTCTTTTGCAGATTATTGTGTGTGACCTGTGTGTGTAGGGATATTGGGCCTAATAGAAATGAAGAGGCAATACTGTTTTAAGATACATTTTGTCATTTGCTTTTTCTCCTCTCACCTGTACAGCTCATGCTTTCTGTCTGTTTTGTTGCTTTCCTGTCCAGCAGATGAAAGACTGAGCCAATGAGGTGGGAGGAAACGGGCTCACGTGACAGAAGGACAAGTGACCTTGTCGTGCCCACCATCTTGGGAAGAAAGTGACACTTTTCCTCTGGTCTCTAGACATCAGGAAGACGTGGAGGTGAGTGCACTCATCTATCTATCTATCTATCTGGCTGTCTGTCTGTCTGTCTGTACAGCCACACTGGTGCTGTGAGTTTTGGCTGAGCTGCAACCTCTGTTCCATTCCTCTCCATTCTGTCAGAAATACACGGACTGATGATTTTGGACGTTTTTATCAATCAGAGAATATTTATTTTTGGCCAGTTGAGGGAAAGGTGCTTGGAGCCCCGTGTCTCATACACCCATGGCTTGATGCTAACAACCCTGTATACAAAATGATCGCTTAGTTACAATAAAGCGGTGCTATGTGGGCATCGTGTGCTGGTTTTCATCCCGGGTTTCCGTCCATAATTGGTCCATAGAGGTAGCGGTGGCACAGCAAGGCCCGAAGCACAGGATGGCCCTTCAATCCTTTCCCACACCTCACAGAAAAGGGCACTTCTGCTTCTGTGGCAGAGAAAAAGAAATTGCTTCAGAAATGTGCAACCCTGGCAGGGTCAGGTGAAGACATGATGGGACTGCGAATCATCTTTGCTGCAGCCTGGGAGAGCAGAGGCAGGCAGGGCCTTCACAGGTAACGCTGTCTTCCATAAACACAGTGCGGCGTGCATACGGGGAGTCTTCCAGCAGAGCCGCATTGCAGACCCAACTTCTTAAAGAAGGGGTCGAGCGTCCTCTTTCAGCAGGTTTCCCCCATGAGCGAAGGCCTCGTCCTCCTCCTCACGTTCGGCTCCTGGCAGCGGCGATCTGTTGGCTGCGAGTACAGACTCAAAAAGTCAGGGATCTGTCTGGCCAAGCAAACACATCCTTCGAGTACTGATCGGCTACAGCTGGGAGAACATGTAAACTCCACACACAGAGCCTCGGTCACAAAGCTCTGTAGCTGTTGGGAACCAGCACCACCCGATGTTCCAAACACCAAATTAGTGTGGACATGTTTCATCGAGGCCATTTGTCACCATGTCCCTCGCGGTTATGTGTCACAGATAAGTGTGCTAAGGTGACCCTAATCGACACCGAGCGTTGCCGCAACGCTGCATCCCTTGCTAATCTGCGGATATAAACACCTCAGACCAACGCCCGCTGTCAGTTTCTCTCGCACCACCTTGTCTATCTTGACCGCAGCTGTTCAGGTTTATTTTCAGACTCGGAGCCACAGCAGAATAAATTCATCTTTGAGTTTATGGTAAACATGTCCCGCCGCACTGTTACGCTGATACCATTAGTAATTCATGTCAACACGGAATTTCCATGGAAATTGCATCCCTTTTGCCACTATAGCATTATTTTTCTTTTACTGGTACGATTATTCTGTTAACCGTATTGGCAGATCGCAACCCTAACCCTTTGCAGCCGGGGCACTCGTCGCAGCCGATTGGAGCATTAGCTGCCTCGTCCCACCCTTCTTCCCCTGCCATTGGTTGGTCACCCATCATTCAACGTCCCCAGAGCCCCCACGCAGGTTCTGGCAGCTCTTTCGGCCATCAGACACGAGTACAAATACCTATTTCAGGTACAGCAGTTTACAAATGTTTAACTGGTGGCCACGCCCACCTTCCTTACACTCGACCCCTGACAGCTGCTATAAATCATCAGAGAAAAGCTGTTTCTGGATGTCTGGTGTCTGTGAAACACTTGTGCTGACGCTGCATTGAAAACAGGAGCTGATCTCCTTCATGTGTCCTTTGCCATTTGCTTGTTGTTGTCACCTTCATCCCATCTGAAAAACTGGTTTGTTCTCGCCGACGTCACAGCGCTCAGACGCGGGGGAATGATGATTAAAAAAGCTCACAGCCGCACCAACCTTCAAACGGAGCACCAAACTGGACTGGTGTGCGTGATGAATCTGCAGCGTACTTGTGGCTGGGAGGGCTCCGCTGCACACTGACACAGAAAAGAGCACGGTTGCATGTGATTTATTTGTTTGGAGTTATTATATCCATCCAAGATAACAAAGCTGTCTTCCCACAACATGCGCAGTCTGGCTGGGGGATGCGCTGGATTTTGCTTTCAGAAACGCGACGGAAAATGGGATAGAACAGAACACGAAGACATAAAGAGACGAGAAAGTCATTTCAAAAACACGTCATTCTGGGACGGTGAAAAAAAGTTTTTATTTATGCCCCCAAACCCCCCACTACCCACCCCTTCATACGGTGCTGTTTCTTGTGTTATTAAGGTTTTCCCTTTGCAGAACGGTGATGCATCGTTTTTCTTCATCTGTCACACCGTCCTGCCGTTGACTGACAGCAAAAGATTTGTAGTTTGGCTCACTGCAGTGTAGAGGAACACGGCGACGCGCAATTTGGCCCAGGGTGGCAGAATTTCAAAATAAATGCAAATAAATACCGTGCCTCTGAAAAGGAGAGTTTCACCACTGTCGTTTCGAGTTACATGTGGGTCACATTTGTCTGCAGCATTCATATTTTGTGGCTAAAGCTAGGTTCAAACAGAGCAGAGCAGCAGTGCCGCTCCGTCTCGGCTCCTGCTGGCCAACGGGACGCGGGCTTGTTTTTCGAGTCCCTCCACAGACCTTCGAATCCCACCCGCATCTGGCACAGGTGGACCTCTCGGCTCCCATGCATACACGATGAGTCCTGGACAAGTGAGCGGATGTGATTCTGCCCTGAAACGGTGCTTTGTCCCGACCTGTTCTGCAGCCTGCTCCGCCGCGAGGTCAGACGGGTCAAAACCACAGCTTTAAATTGGATGAGGCCCATGAGCATTAGCCGGCTGACAGTTTCATTAAGTTCCTGTGTGATTGCAAGAAGCCCCCCAGGTGCCCCCCAAAACCTCAGTAAACTACGGTCCTTATCATCCGGCATGCACCGGCCAAGCGAGGGTCTTCAAAAGCTTTTCTTTAAAGACAATGTTATAAATATGGGAATTCCCGATGCATTGTGGAAACGCCAGTAGAAAAGTCCACATTTGCTCTTATTTCTGCAACAACCCGAGAAAAATGTAACGTGGGGGGGCTGATTTTGATTGGCCCAAATGGACCTGTCATTCACAACAGTATTCATCTCCAGGAGGACGTCTGGTTGACTCACGTAGCATGATCGGTCAACTCGGGTAACGTTCGTCCGATCGGTCGACCCAACCGGTGTTCATCTGATAGGACAAATCAGCAAAGACCTTCTTTCAGATGCAAACCGATCGGTTCTAAGTGAATTATTGCATTTTGAAAATGAAAGCCAAGCACTTTGAAGGAACTGCGCGTGGACTTAAATGAAAGTAATGGAGTCTAAATGAAAAAGGCAATATTTAAATGGAAAGTAAGACAGCAGGTTTCCTCTCACTTAAATGATGTTTATGAAAATTGTAATTTAGTCAAAGATATTTTTATTTAATTTGCTAGAACTCTGTGCCGTTCAATCGGCACCCGGCGTCATGAAAAATGGGCGATTTTCACAGCCTGCAATGCGATTTAACGCTCACTCATCTAATTTCTGTTTTTCCTTGCTTCCACTGCTCAGATTCTTACACTGTTTTATGCCCACAGTTCTTTACTCAAGGCGGGTGACCTGTACGGTGTTTTCGCCTTCGCTGTGTAACCGCTGCTCCAATGTTGGCTTCGTTCAGTCATTTGTCAGGCCTTTTCCTCCAAATGTGCCTTTTGGTTTTCGTCTCTCATTCACCCGTGGGAATTTTAGAATTCAAGCTCAGCGCTGGGAGGCTGTACAAGTGTCAGGGGAGGCCGTGCCTCATCCTCGGGTCCCGCCCCGGTGCCGATGGCACGGCATCCGCCGTCTCCGTAGGGGCGATGCCGCGGCCGCCTGGCCCCACGGCCGCCTGAGGCTACTGTTCTTGCCTAAGGGCTCAGAAATTGGTTTTGAAGGAACAAAAACACTCTGTGGCTTTATGTGCATGGAAAGGTCCTGTAATCCCAGGGTTCGAATTTCACACCTGCTGTAGTGCCCTTGCTGACCCTGAACTGGTGCGTAAAAATTACCCTGCCGTTTAAATGGGTGTAAAGAGCATAATGTACAAGCCTAACATTTTGAGATGCCTTAGGAAAAAAGTGTGAAACGTATGAATTATTAACTAATATCATCGAGGTAATTAATAATTCAATGGATTATAATAAACATGAAGCTAAGAGCCAACCCTTCCCACACAAGCAGTCCTGACAAATGGAGCTGCTGGCCTTGAGGTTCAAACCTGGGGTCCTTAACTGAGGCGCCACCTGTGAGCTGGTGAGGAGGTGGAACCTTTGCTTCTTCGGTGAGGAAGCTGGCAAGGCGGCGGTGCTACCCTCACACTCGTGCCGATCGTCACCACGTGTCACCGTTCGGGCCACTGAGGGAACTGCTGTGTGGTTGAGGCGCAGCCTTTCCAGTCCACTTAGTGGGAGCACAGCGAGCCGAGCAAAGTCAAATGGAAATTAAAACCCGTCGACCGAGTTGGAGGTTTCCTGGTCCACAGGGCAGCCATCTAGCTGTTTATTTCTGTTTTTACATAAAGCTCACCGCTTAGTGTCTGCTTTGTCTTTGTCACAGCACTGGCCCCTGTGCACACGGAGAGGTTACTCACCGCAGCCTTCTTTATTCTAAGGCCACAATGAGCCTTAGAACAACGTTTTATAAAGATTTTACAGCTTTACACGGCATTTTTCACATTTTATCACCGTACCTTAACATGCTTCACGCTTTAATGTAATGCATCAAAAGAACCCATTTTATGGATTTGGGAATGAAGGACTTCTTGCTAACAGACGTTTATTTTGAACAGAGTATTTGGTTTTTATGTTCCAGATCAAAGCTATTATTTCTCTATGAGGAGCTGCTTTTTTAAATTCACACTGCGATGAAATAGGTTTTTTTTCCTCACAGCTAAACAAGAAGGTCGATTGTTCCACCACGTGAGGTCCCTGGGTAAAATGCCAACATAACCAGACGTGTGACAGATCTTATAACTGGCTCTCGACCTTCGGAGTGACCTTCTGGCTTCGTCTCCTCAGCAACCCAATGAACAGGAGGATCTTTAGATGGACTCAGTTATGGCTACTCTTCTCTCATAGAGATGTTTGTTTAGCTATTTCCATTCTGCAGCTGCTAAATATGAATCAAATTGGCCTTTTGAGGAAAACAGTGTGCGAATTTTGATACAGAGGGATGTGGCCTCAGCAAACTGCCATTTTTCTCTGCAGGGCGTGTTGGATTCTCCGGCATCCCTCGGAGAAAAGCACAATTCAGAGCCATTTTGCTCATCTTTCCTCATGCAGAACTCCTCCTGTCAAGCCGCCGAGGCCGCCCAGATGTGCTTTGTGGAAAACATCCTAAAAAGGACTTCTACCGCAGTGCGACTCAGTTGCCAGGATACAGTTTTGCTGAAAAAAAGGGGGAAAACGGTCACTTTTATTTTCTGAGGAAAAGAGAACTGTCTGTGGGTGATTAACACGTCGGTCCTGCTGGGTACCATGATGGCGGAGGCGCTGCATGGGCTGAAGGGCGCCGCCCGGGTTCTTCGGGCCATGACAGTTTCTGCCATCCGGGTGACCCCCATTGGGTTGCTGAGAGGATCGAAGCCCTGCTGTGGGATGGAGGTCACCGGTGTGCCAGTGATCGCCTCCCGTAATGGAGGAACATCTTTACGCAGCTGAGCTCAACGGGAACTGCAGAACTGCCGATGGTATCCAACACACAGTAGTGCAGCAAGGAAGTAGTTCAGTGGGACGCCGGCAGAAACCTGTGCGATCGTGAGGAAAACATGTACACTGCATATACACTGCACTGCATTCGAACCCACAGCCCGGAGACCGCAGTGTTGTCCACTGCACCTCTGCGCCTCCCAGTAATGATAACAACCAAATCCTTACATTAAACATGTTAAGGTACCCGCACCAGGTAACCATGCACTATGGTGAGCATGTGAAGCCAATAGCGGTGTTAAGACCTGAAACGAAGCAGAGCAGCAGCAGTCCAGAAAGTTCCTCTGTTCTCGGTCTCCCCACACATTCTGGGGTCACCATGGCCACTGAGCTCCAGCATTCTGGTCCACGGGGGCCAAAATGTTAGCTATTAGCTACCGCCCTGGATGTGCAGAGGATGCTGGTCCACAGAGCTGGGATAAAGGTTTGCATTTGGGATAGCACTATGGTGCTCCTGCCACTAAAGGAGAGGGATGCAGTGAAAAGGGTTCGGGCAGAAGCCTCCCGTCTGTCTGGTTAATACCGTTACACAATGTTATACTTAATCGGGTGTTACGATTCACAGTTTGATATCCCCTTCCCCTGTTTCATCTTCCTACTCACCCCATCGATACTCTCATATATTTCTTGAAGAAGCTTTCACAGGGTTTGGATTTTGTTATAAAAAGATGTGATAACTCACAGTCCTGGCTTTATAAGAAGAACACATCCCATTGTCCACTTAATGGCGGCGTCTGCGTGAGCCGGACACCTGCCTCTAATACCCTCCTACTGCTGGAGGGCGCCGGCGATTCTGCAGCTCAAGGGGACAGATTTAAAGTCTGCTGCGTAGATTTATTATTGCTTAGCTGACACTGTCATCCAGAAGCAGTTAATCCCATTTCTGCACAGCTGGACATTTTACTGGACTGCCTTTGACTAAGTGCCCTGCTTGAGGGTACAACAGGAGAGCCCAGCATGTTCTCACACTGTCGCTAACACAATGTATATAGACACGTGGGTAGTTTATTGCAACAACTGAAACCCCCTTTCCGCACGAGCAAAGAGCACATCAAAGCTGGTGCCAAAGCAAGCTGCTCGGTTTAATGTTTGCGAGGAAGCTGGCGATGAAGTTGTTCTGCGCGGTGTTCAAAGGCACAGGAGAAGCACCATGTTTGATCAGGTGAACATCACGCGGCAGAATTAAGTCCTCAACGTGCTGTCAGGCCACTCATAGCCAAGGGAACGTGCCGGCGGATATGCGGAACTTGTCAGGAGAGCCGACGGTCTGAGAAATGACGCCTGCCGCACCGGCGTGCAAAATGAGCTCGAGATGAAGTCTTATTTTTGCTCTGTGTATCGTGATGCAGGAAAAGCCTGGTTTGCTTTATAGGAGACAGCTTTAGATGTTCCGAGTTCACAAACTTCAGAGTCTTGGAGTGGTACAGGCATGCAAACATCTCCAGCTGTTGTGCACATACCTTGCAGACTCTCTTAATGATGACAGCAGGTGTTGAAGTGTTTTGTTATCCTTTAAGGTTTCCTTCTCTGTGTGGCATTCATCCAGAGGGCCATTTTTTGAAGGCAAAACTCACGGTGCCCTCAGCTGTCTCACACCGGGTCGCTCCCCAGACCAGTGACACAACGGCTTGTTACACATTACTGTATGACATCTGTAAGATGTGTTGGGACTTTGACCAAAATGTGCACAATGTACACTTTAGAAGCAATGTGTCCTCCAGAGGAAAGAAATATGAACGGCTTGCTCCGAGAGAGGTGTCCAGTCCAGCAGCAGGTGGTCTGGAGCCGACTGCAGTGGGTGCAGGGTCTAGAACCGGACACACCCAGGCAGTTGGAGTCTAGTACAGCGACGTTATCAAAAAAACTGGGTGCTGCTGCCATGATCCGTGAAATTTTCAGTGGTCACGAATGTCCGACCTCTTTGAGGTGAGGCCAATGGAACTGCACCGAGCCCAGCCCTGATCTAGTGACAGCACAGCGGCGGTGACACCGGTCCACATTAGACAGTCATTACCCAACACTTTAGCCACTTTAGAGCTCGTTTCCGGAATGTGCTACCGTGGCCTTGCTGGCGCTCACTTATTTATACGCCCATGAACGGAGACACGATCGCTGCGCTCATCGTGCTTCGTAGATCAAAGCAAAAATGTATCCTCTGCTTATTTTCTTATCATTTTTTCCGTAATTAAGCAAGACTCTGGGGGCCGCGTTTCGGCCCCCACCCCTCGGAAACAGGGTAGAATGTAGAACAGCAGCTAATCTGGGTTTGGAGAAAGCACTAATGTGATTATTATGTGCTGTTTCCATGCTGCTTCGCCCAGAAGTCCGAATTCCGGGTGGCAGCGGCATCGGTGCAGTGGACAGAATCGCGAAGCACCTTCACCACCCTCTCGGTGTCCAGCGTAGAGGCAGGGGCTTAATTCGGAGATGTTCCTCAGCCGCAGGAGAAAGGTCTGTGCAGCTGAGTAGGAATGGACTCTCTCTGGCCGAGAAGAACACTTTGCTCACAAAGTGAAATTTGGGTCCTCGACATTCAGCTCAGAGAGTCCGCAGCTCGGAAAAGTACGACCAGATAAGGTGAGCTGATGGGGAGGAGCTGTCGCGCTGCAAGCAGAAAGCCTGGGTTCACGCTCTCCAGTCCCTCTGTTACCTGGCCTTACCCACCTCATAGTGAATTGCTCCGCTGTAAGAATTACAGCACCTGGCTGTATGAAAGGGTAACTAGCAAAAGACAAACCTAACTGAACATTGCTTTCGAGAAAAACGAATAAATAAGAAAAAGTTGTTGCTATCTGCTTTAATAGCACAATAATGGCCAAATTAGCAATGGTTCATTATTTCACAAATGAAACTGTAAGCTGTTTACTGTTTTAAAGACCTCGAAAAGGTGTTTGAATGCGGAGTCGGAGAGCAGGACAGAGTCCAGTTTCCGACAGCCTCTAGCAAACAGGTGATGCTGGATGCAACGCTCCTCACTCTTCTCCTCGGTTCTGGACATCCAGGGACAGCGGCCCGCACGCCACTCTTGTCACCAAGCCACCTGCCGGTGGCCACGTCAGCGCGGAACAATAAACACCTCATCATCCCATCCTGCCACGCCGCACCGCGCAGCTCACACACAACCCCAAACACACACATTAGCTGTGACACACTGGCCTGTTTGGCGCTGTCGGAGGCAGAAGATGCCAGGAGAGGAGCCGCGCATCACAGCCATTTGCTATGTTCATACAAAGCAGGAGTTGTAGATGTGACATGTTAACTAGGTGAGAACTGGAGATGCTTTGTAAGCGGTTAAGGTTTTATTTGTTCATTTATTCACCAGTTAGCGTGAGATGCTAATCGGACTCTCCAGTGCGCTAGTGGTCCTTATGTGTGTGAAGCTACTTCTTGGCAGGTGGTGAGCACAGCGTTGCAGGCGGCGCTGTAAATTATAACGCACTAAGCGCGCTGGAGGGACTGCGCTACCATGGGTAGAAGTGAGTGGTTCTGCTCGGCGGCGGTCAGCGACGTCTGTGTGGGAAAGGTTTGTCCTCTGAGCCTCAGCAATAAGAGAGACGCAGAGATTCACCTTTCTCTTCAGCCTGGCGATCGATAACGCACGTTGCTGCACGACTCAATAATGCACCCCACGTTCCCCTGAGAACAGGCCGATAAACTTATGACTCAAGGCAAAACCGCCACATGGTCACTTTTGCAGGAGGTTCTGCTGTGAGTGAGCGAGAACAAATATTGTGTATATTGTGTGGAGATATAAAAGGCGGGAAAAACGGGCTTTGGGGAGATCGGCTACGTCTCCCTCAATAACCTCGCTGCTTTACGGGTAAACGGTGCACACCTGGAGGGTAGACAGCGGTCAGGATTTCTGGCCTACAAGCCCCCCATGGCTCTACCTGCTCATTGCTGTTCTCCAACACAGCTCTCAAGAGTGACTTTTTTCATTATTAACTGTTCATTATCTTCACACTCAGCCTGCGACGGAGCGGCGTCTCACCACGCTACGCTGGGTGGATCCCCTGAGACTTTTCCCAAAGATCACTTACCGTGTGAGGCTTTTTGCAATTATTTAGCCATTTATGCAGCAAGGCAATCTTTACCACATCTCTTCGTGGTCTGTACCTCGATCAAGGCTAGCACAGCGGGGCAGGGATTCAAAACCTGTGTCCTTTGAGTTCAACGTGATGCCTCTAACCTCTATGCCACCTGCTGGCCTCCTCTTTCTCCCTCTTCCTTTGGATCGCACCGAATGTGCTAACAGAGGGGAGCTGCTACAGGGAGACCATGAAAGCCGGCTCCGCGGAGGATGAGGAAGTTGCTCGGCTGTCTTCGCACCTTTCTGCTCCGATGTCCAGCTGCTCTTCAGTCCCCGGTTGTGCCAGACGGCTCCATCGCCGGCACGGGCCATCACACTCACTGTCAGGCTTAACCCTTGCCAAGCGCCCATAATTATTTGATGAATACAGCAGGCAGCTCCACTTCCGAAGCCCTGCAGCGAATGTGCCAGCTCCAGCCTTTCGGTGGCACGGTGCCCACAGCTGCCTTCCTTCTTCTCCCTTCTCCTCGTACCATTTTCTGGTTGTTTTCATCTGCTCTGACTATTTTGCACAAAGGAGAGAATCAAATCATCCAGCGGACACGATCGCCCGAAGCAGACTTTGAACTTCATTGGAATGGAGTGTGGGGGGGGCAACAGAACTTAATCAAATGCTATTGTCATTGAGGCGCGGGCGGACGGTACGACAACGAGACGTGTTTGACGGAGCCATACAAATATCTGTTTGGTATTCCGGGCATCCCTCTCCTCGTGGTTCTGTGCTACTGCAGTATAATTAGAATCTCAGAAGTGAGGCGACCGCGCGAGCCAGGCTCCTGGACTCAATTGTTTTTAGTTCGATTAGGGACCCAGCACTTGTGTCCAGTTGGGTGACCGTTGAAGAACGGCGGGAGAGACAGGAAGAGGTGTGGTGGGAGGACACAGCAACCCCCCCGTCGGGTCTGGGCCTTCTCGTTCTGAGAGCAGCGAGGCCCATGCCGGAGATGATGGGCAGAGACAAAGCCTTCGTGGAAGTATGTTGTGTCTTGAGGCGGAGGTCTTCTCCCAACCTCTTGAGTGTGAGTGTGTGTAGGAGCATTTTCATGCATCAGAGGGCAAGGATGAAGTGTGTGTGTGTGTGTGTGTGTGGATGCACTAAAACTGATGCATTCTCATACAAACGCCACACTAAGGGACACAATATCATTGTCATCAGCTGCCGTGTACCGTGGAAAAAACATAGGAACATTTGTTGTGGAGTGTGAGGATGCTTAGTGCAAGGCAACATGGGAAACTGCTTCCTACTTCCTGTCACACTGAAGGCCCCAGTCCTATCAGTCATTGGCCTAAAGTGTGACAAAGTTTACAGCGGTTTACCCCATCACACAGCTGGGCTCTGTTACTGGATCGAAGGAGCAAGGCAGTTCCAGAGATTCAAATCTCGGTCTTTTGACTGCAAGGCAACGGCTCAAGCTACTACATCTGTGCACAAGTAAACACGTTTCAGCTGAACGAGTGTCTCCACTGTGTCCGTAGTGGGAAAATGTTTCATATAAAGTATTTATACGTCTATAAACAGCTCCAAAAACCTCTTCAGTCGGGGAGCCCTGCCGAAGCAGAGTGCTGCTGAATAATCTGCGTAAATAATTTACTCTTTACACGAGCCTCTGGATATGTGAACGTATTCGAGCTTTCGCCAGAACATGGTTATTCATTAAAGAATCCGGCTTTCGCTTCTGCCGCCGCCGCTCTGTTCTATGGCGGACGCTAATCTCTGTTCTTTGGGATTCACCTCCTCGGAGGGCTGCTCTTGAAATGCCATCATGAGAGAACTGTAAAGAGGGAGAAAACTGTTTAAGGGCTCACAATGGGATACTTTTTGATGGGTTCATGTGGAGCGAACACTGGCGCTAAAATAGCGACCGCGTTTTTGCAGGCAGAAAGAGGACTTTCTGTTCTGGGACTGATGGGGGTTGGGCTGCCGCTGCTGGGTCTGGACCCAATACACTCCATGAACTCGTGTAGTAAGAACAAGGACCTTCGTGTCTGAGAAGCAAATTAGCATCGCTCTTCATGACCAGGGTGGCTAAGCCCACGAGAGGAGCACATCCAGTGACACCTGGGTAATAATTCACTTTGATTCAAAGCAAATTGCGCTTAACTTTTTACATTTAAGTGTCAGCACTCCAGCCTGCTCGCGGAGTTCTGGCCGCCCCGCTGGCCATTTTGTCTACCCCAAGAGCACGTTGGGCTCCGGTTTGCTTCTGTGCGCTCCTTGGCCCGCCTTCCCCATCCGATCACCATTATTACCCTCATTACTGCCTCTGTGTTCCCCCAACAGACTGTCTTGTGGGTTTATTGCTTTAAGTGTTTAAGTCCTGTGTTTGTACCTCTTCTTTGTCAGATTGTGGCCTTTCTTTTCTGTGCCTGGTTGTGATAGCGGTCTCTGTTTGCTTCTCTGGTTTTAACCCTGTTTCCGCTGGCTGATCACTTCTCTGTTTTCTCTTGACACATTTTGCCACCCCCCGCATGATAAATCTTCTGCCCTTTATTAATTCTGCAGTTGAGTCCTGACTTGTGAGGCCTGGTGAAAAATATTCGGGCGAGCCTGGCACCTGCTGATCTTTCTTCTCTCGATGCTCACTCATCTTTGAGCTACAGCTGTCTAGATTCCCCATTGAATGAGCTAAGGTGGCTTATGGGATCACGCAGATGTCTGGCAAGGCAGTGGGGAACAGTTGTTTGGGATGCCAGTTCTCCTTTCTGTATTGACTTCCTCTCCTTTTCCACGGAGATGGGGGTGCTGTAACAAAAGGTGGGAAAAACTGACCGCCCGCAGTGCATGTGAAGATAAAAGGATCCATGTGAGAGGTGGCTGCCCAGAGGACTCTGCAGGTGAGGAAGCCCTGTGTCCAGAAGTGTGTGCTTTTCACTGTGACTTTAATGGCGCCAAGAAAACCACCTCCTGTTTAACCAGAAGGCGGGGATCTTGCTGTTTATGTCTTTGCTGTCCTGGGTTCTTTAGGGATTTCCACCTGAGTTATTGTAACTGGCTTCACAACCTCACTCTCTGCGGGGTCCCACGGATCACCTTTTAGCCCCCCAGTGGTGTTTTACATGGGTCCTTTGTTAGGAAATAGTCCCCAGGTGTGGACTGGTTGGATGGCTGCTGGTTCTGCAGCCTTTCCTTGGAGCTGTCCATGGTGCTGCTCCATGCCGCTCGCAGTATCTCAGTATCTAAAGGTTTCTAAACAATGTCTGAGCCATCCACAGCTGAGTACAGCAACAGAGAGACTCTTGCATCTAAGCCTTCAAGTGGAGGGCTGATCATCCCTTCATCTCCTGTTCCTCATAGCAGCCATCCATACTGTGTGTTCATTGTACTGGGGTCTGGAGTCTATCCTGAAATCATTGGGCACCAGGCTATACATCGCAGAGTGACTTTACAACAAGTGACTTTACTGCATCCACAGCAGCTGGAAAGGCGGCTCTGAGAGGGTTTCTAAATTGGCCTTGCGTCTCCTTGTCTACCGATTTGGTGATAGATTTGTTTCTTACAGACACAACTGTTAAAGGAAAAACAACAAACTAATCTTTTGCACAATATCAAAAAGGGACTCATTTTAATTCAAAGTAATTTATATTCTCATCCATGCAGAAAATAGATTTTATTCGGCATTTTAATTTTCTAAAATTTGGTTCCCTAGACAAATAAATGGGCAGACACAAATTTAAAAAAGTGGCAGAATCCTACAAACAGCAGGTGTATAAAGCCCAGAAGCCAGATTTGCTGTCTTTTAAAGTCGCCCGCAGCATTACCTCCCCGTTCCCGGTGTTGCAACCAGGACACCGGGACTGAGGTTCATCTCCGTGCAAGCTGCACTTCTGCACCTTCGGAATTGGACACAACTCTGCAAAATAACTGCATGTAAATAAAAACTCTCTGCTGACAAAACATTTTTGCATTTGTTACTTCACAGAGAGATGCATTTGAGATTTTATTTTCAGTTTTTCATTTTTAAACAAAATTTGGGTTAAGAGCATTTCTCATGGATACAGCAGTTGCTCACTTTGAACTTCAAACTGCTGGCAGTTCCTGGTGTCTTTAATCTCCATTAGGGTTACAGTGATGATGCTTGAAAACAGCGGGAAGCTGTGGTCACCAAGGTAACCGAGGCTGGTGTGAACTTGTGGCTTTCTGACCCGCACATACTTCACAGTGCCGCAGTAAAAGCAACAATAGCGCTGGGTCGGACGGGGCAGAAAACAACCTTACACCTAGCCTGTGCTGATATTTGGGGCTCGGTTTTCTTTGCAAGGCCAGCACCCGATGTGCAGTGCCAGGAAAGGCTGTGCCACCGTAAAGGTGTATCGAAAAGTCAGTTGGTTGTTTTGCATTTGACTGATTTAGAAAGGAAATACAGACGCGTAGGTACTTAGAACACTAAGCAGAGGTGATGGCGATGACCCCTATGCCCTCGGTGCCGGTGTGAAGTGTGTGTCCGTCTGTTTACGCTCTGCGCAATCCTGTGCTTAGCAACTGCCATGACTTCTGTGCTCCTGGTCGCCTGCAATGTGGCCACAGACCTCTGTTTATGTCCAGGATATAAATATGGAAGCCAAAGAAGTGACAGACATGAGGCAGCAAATATAAGAAATGTTCTTAACATCTTCTAATGCATCGTTCATGTGCGCTTTTATTCAGTCTGTGGTGTCTCTGAATGAACAGTTAGAGGACGAGAGAGAATTAGCAAATTAGAACGATGGAAATCTTTGAAACTTTTGCGGAAATGAAGTCAAGGACTGCGGAAAGGTTGGCCGCTGAGTGCCTGAGCTGTGTCTTTGGACTCGGGTTCACAACAAAGTCAGAGTGGGCTTTGCATGTTCTCCCCATGTGGACTTCCCCCAGGAGCTCTGGTTTCCTCCCACAGTCCAAAGACATGTTTCAGTTGAGCCGGTGACTGGGAATTCTCCTTTGTGTGTGTGTCACGTTGCTCTGCTGTCTAGAGGTGATTGTAGGGGGTTTACTGCAGCATACCTGCCACCGTAAGTCACCTTGTCAGCTCAGTACTTGTGAATAATCAATATGTCACTTTGCAGAAAGCGTCCTGCTCACATGCAGCGTAGCTGGAGATGGAATATGCGTGGCATAAAGAGCAGCAGCTGGAGCAAGGCTGAAGGTTCCGAGTGCAGGTCCCACTGCCGGCTGACACGACCGCAGCGTTAATCGCAACCGCCCCGTTCAAGTTGGCGGTGCAAATGAAGTAGCTGGGATCCACTCATGGGAAAAGACGCGGGCGGCACAGATCAGGGCTCCCTCGTGCAGCGAGAAGAACGGCAGCTTCTGCTCGCGGTGAGGATGCGTAATGCGTCCTGCGGGAGCGCAGCGCGGTGCCGGCCGCCGCATCGATAAGCAGCGCCGGGCCAAACACGGCATTACGTGACCGGCCGACCTCCGAGCACGACCGCGTAGTCCTAATTAAGACCGTTCGTGTTTGCGGGCCTTTGCATCGGTTGTTTGAATTCCTGAACATTTTGCGGTAGTGAGGAAAACAGAACCTAATTCCGCAGCCCTTTGACCTTCAGCTCAGCAGCAGCGCTTGTTTGGGTTCCACGCAAATGTGCTGCACGGTGTTTGCGTCTCCGTCAGCTGTTTGGTAGTTAAATTGCTCTTTTTATTGCGTTCCCCTTATTTTGCAGTTGCTGTTTAAACCTCTCCCCAGCGCCTGACAACATGCTCTTCCACCCAAACCCCACCCCGACCTTCTGTTCCTCACAGTGGCTCCTCATCGACCCACCCGGAGGCCCTAGAGCGTCTGCTTTAGTCCTCGTATCTCAGATCTAAATCCTATCTGGGATAATAGTGCAGAACCTTCCGGAAGAAAACCAAAGATCTGAGCCAGTCTTTCGTACGATTAGAACTCTTCTTCTGGAAATAAGACTTTGTTATTGATTAACCGAGCCCAGCGTGAGGCTCTTTTGGTGAAAATTTGATATACGAACGGGCCCTCATTTATTTTTCAGCTTTAATTCAGGGGGCAGATTTACTTGATAGCCGGTATGGATTTTTCCTTTTCACAAAACCGCCCTGCCACTTGCATTCAATTATTTTCGCCTGTGACAAGGGGGGAGGAAAGAAGCGGGGCCGACAGCCGAGTCCCTAGGAGACGTCCGCTAACAGGCGCCGGACTCCGCGTGCGGACATTCGGCCCCGCGTGCACGGCAAGCCGAGTCATTGGCGAAGAGCGAGGATCTGCTGCTGCTCCACCTTACAAAGACCAGGATGCAAAAAAAAACAAACAAAAAAAAAAAAAAAACACAAGTCGAACCACCATGGAAACAGAAAGCAAACAGGACCGTTCAGCGGGATGGTTGCATTTTGTTTTAAAGCTGCTGGGTTTATATGGATTGCGGTGCCCTGACACACAGCACTGCAGCCTTACAACCCCACCGTGCCTGTCCAGGTGCCGCGTCTCACCTGTCGGTCAGCTGCGGTCTCGCACTCGACTGTCAGAGCCGGGAAGTTGCTGCTTATGACAGAGTTAACCCGGACGCCTAAATGAGGCGCAGTGGTTCATTTCTAAAATCCATACGCAACTGCTATCTGACTTGAACTTTGGTCAAAATCGCCCAGAAAGCTCAGTTCGCCAACCGCTCCTTTCAGCTTGGTCAAACCGGTGAAATTAATACTTTCGATAAAATCCAACTCGCTTTTCACGGTTAAGCATGAGGAAAATTGTTGAAGGGGCCAGAAATGACTTCAAACGTTTAACATAGTAAAATCCTAACCGACAGAACACCGCCTTGCTGGAATGTTGCTTTTGTTGGAAAACCAGCGCACACCTCTGTCATCACCTCTCAGTGTCCACCATACATCTACCGAGCAGCTTGCAATAAATTTTTGTGTTTCTCTCGAGACAGAAGTTTGCTACTGTACAACCAGGAAGGTTTGCTGGGCCATTCAGAGGCCAAATAAAGTTTTCTTGTTAGCAGAAAAATGCCAACGCTTCCTTCTTGCTTAGTCATCCTACGTGTGTAAAAACCGCGCAACAAACGTCAGCTGGAATTTCTGTCCTCTTATTGCATTCGTAAGAAAGGCAACAACGCAGGAAAACACATTTTCATTTGTGAAAACTGAAGAACTTTCACGCAGGTGTAGTTGGTTGCTTTTATGAACCCAGAACGAGGCTGCTTCCCTTCTGTGAGTATCAGATGATGGTCGAGTCCTCAGTTAGATACTAAGCGTTGGTCTTCGGTGCCACTGTTGGCCACATGGTTAGGGTTAGGGTTAGAGCTTCTCCAGACTGGGCTTGGTTCTGAAGCGTGGGCTTCCGTTGTGACCGCAACTGAGTCTATCCATGCGCCGTTTGCCTCCCATGCCTAAACCCCTCCCTAACCGAGGCTCCAACTTTCCCAAGTATCTCTCTCTTTCTAACAGAATCCACTCTTCTGGTGACGTATCTGAGGCGTGATAACCTCATTCTCGGCGTCTGTGCTCCATCTGTTTGTTTTCCTTACCAGCCATTCAATCCACACCTACTAGTAGCACATTTAATTTCCTTCCTTCTTAAGCTGGTGGAAAACATACTGCCGAAGTCCATTTGTCTCGCTCCTCGCTCCTGTTGTGCTGAATTCGGTGACAGCGGCCACTTGAATAATGAAAAATAAAAATGAATGTGGCTTCCAGCCAAAGCCGGCGCTGCGCTGCACGATGCTCTGCCAGGGGACGCAGCTCATGTGCTAACCGAGCCGCCAGGCTAAACGCGAGCTTAACATCGCTGCCCGCTAATAAAAAGTTGATCAATTCCAACCGAATGTCTTTATACCTTTTTCCTTTTTTAATCAAACCGTAACTCCAGCCTGCGGTCGGCAGCGGTGCTGCTGGGGAGGTCTGGGCTCTTTGTGAAGAGGCCGCATTTCCACCAAACTGCACGCCGTATCTGGCTGAGCGGAGCTGTGAGGATTCAGACAGGTACTTCGGAGAAAGAGACCTAAATTAGGGAGGAAGCTGACGCTCCGGCGTGCGGGTTGGAAGTTTCCTTCCTAAATGTCGAGTGGTTTTCCACATAGCTGAATGTACGCGTTGCAGAAACGTAAAGGCAAAGAACGGGAGAAACTGCGTGAACGGTTTCCCGGATCACCCCGCTCCCAGCACTGTGTTCTTCTGTGAGAGTCTCAGCAATGGAAGTCTTTTTCCGGTTTGTCCGCCAGACGTTTCGTGGAATCCAGATCGCCACCTGGAACTGGCGGCTGCAAATCGGGGGGCCTGGAGGATCGCAGCTCCGTCTGAGGCTGGATTTTAAAGGCCTGAATATTACACATCACAGCGTCACTGCAGTCTGAAGAGCGTCAGTCATGGCTGGCAGATGCGGCCCTTACTTGCGGGGTTATGAAGGTTGGGGGGATGGGAGGCCACAGAAGAAACTTCCATTACCGCAGACCTCCTACACGCCTGGGCAATGACGGCGTCTTTATTACAAAGAGCCGATCCCTGTCTGGAGAATGGTGGCGGCTGCTGCTTGCTCGTGCTTACCTCAGGATGACAACGCTGTTTGGAGAGGTCACGGTAGCTGAAGGTGTGAAAAGTGCAGAATGTGCCGGAATTTTCAGAAAACACAGATGCTGCTAAGCACATTTTACCTTAGCGAGGAAGTTATGGATGTCTAAGCTTAGCATCTTCTCGATCTGCCATTTTCTCTGCGGTCACTGCACATTGACCCGCACCCCTTAACCCCCAGCTTGTGTTCGACTCCTTTGCGACGTCTGTCTATCGTACGATTGCCGTCACCCGATTTCCGTAATATTTCCTGGCGCCAAGCATCTGAACCCATAAAATAGTCCGTGTTGTACATCTGTGATGTTTACCAGTGGCTACACGGGGAAAGAGGAAAGTAACAAATGGCAGATTCAGGAGGTCTCGTACACGTGCACACACACTTCACTGATATTATTTCAGGTAAATGAGGATTCTACACCATGAATTCCAAAAAGAAGTGTAGGCCTTGTGATTTGATTCAAGATGATTTCAACCGGCGTCACTCGATTCTTATCTACTGCTTTATGCCCACTTATAACCGGATGTCCAGCTGTTAGACTGGGACACCAAAATATGGTAGAAGGAGCCCAAGGGTAGCACACGGTGGTTTCCCTTTGCAATCCCGAGCTGCTGCTCTCCAGAGTGTCCGAACGCAGACTTCTGCGGCGAGTCGATCAACGTGCTGCTGGAATCGGTGGAACAACCAGTTAGCTCCTCGGCAGCCGAGCAGTCCGGGGGGGAAACATCACCTTTGTTTGTGACAGATTTATTCTTCACCAGAGGCTTGCTAACTGATTAAAAGGTTGCTGAAGGCCGATCTGGGGGCGACCCAGCGCCATTCTGTCTCGCCATAATTCTCCCCCAGCCAGACTTCAGGTGGCAGTAGTTTTTACCACGAGCTGTGGCCGATATTTAACAGAAGGGTGCCGGGCCATGCTAATGAGCAATAAAGGTGACTTATGGGGTAGAGGGGACGGGACCCCATGCGATGCTGACAAATGCCATCCCAGGCTGTGTGGTTGCTTTCTGTGCGTTTCATCCTCTAGCTGTAACAACAGCACCATGACATCAGGGCAGCCCATCAGAGCAGCTGATATGTTTAGGACAGCAAGTCGAATTGTCTGTGTGTGGTTTTCTCTCCTGGACCCGCAGGAAAATGGGATTTCTGCCTTGTTTACCAGTTGCCATATTTGCTAGTAAGCCAAATGAGGGTTTTTGTAGGATTCGGTGGTCCGGTCCCTTCCGAAGGCTGCGTGTGCGAGTCCCGTGCCGAACTGGAGGACTGGGAACCATCAAAACGAAAGCCTGAAAGGTCCATTTGAGAAGCCGTTTTGAAGAAACGTTGTTTGTGCTCTGTTTTCAGCTGCCTCAGATCATTCTTTCAAGTGCTCTTTGTGATGAGCGGTGATGGTGACCAGCAGGGAAGCACCATGACACCGTGACCCCAAAGCTCTGAAGCAATAGCAGCCTAGAACAGATCAACTCCGGGACCTTTTTTCTTGCACAGAAACACACAAAATGGAGGGCTGGGGTCCATCAAAGCGAACGGCATTAGATGGTACACACAGAAGTGCACAAGTTGCCTTTGCTCCTCTTGAAGACCCTTGCAGGGTTTGGCTTTCAAACCCACGTCTGCTTGGACGGTTTCTGCCTCGCCAGGCTCTTTTGGCACAGGCGGCTTGTGGGAAGTTGCTCAGCAAACAGCTAAAGCCTTGCTTGTCAGCCTCCTCCACACTAAAGCACCAGAGATAAGCTCCGGTCCAGTGATCTGTCACACACAGGCTGCCCAAACACACACAAGTTGTGCACAGAAACGGCAACCGACGGCAGCCAAAGGAAGTGCTTCGCCTCCAACTCCGGATGGCTTTGACGTTCAGCTGGTAGCTGTTCAGGCCAGTTGTGGTGCAAAAGTTTCATTACGAGGAAAGGCAGCACCGTCACTCCGTACAGCCTGGTATGTGACCCCGGTCAGTGGGCCGCTGTGACTGGCTGACTGCTTTGCGAGCGGCCACCGACCCCTGTTTGGCTGACCTTTTTCGGGCAGGTGGATTCGGATGCCGTCCGCACACCGCTGAGAAGCTAGGAGCTCATGCAGCAGATTCGGCACTCCCGGAGCACCGCGCTCACCCGACGTGAGCTGCCGATCTTCTGGATGACTTGCCGGAAGGTTCCACAGCATTTCCTCAATCTGTTCTTCGCCCCAAAAGCCTCTTGGTGAACTCTCAACCTGATAATTGCTGTTTATTTAATGTTTGTTTGCATGCTTTAAAGCCATAATCGACAAAGCAAACAGCAAAAGTAATTGTTGCGGTAATTTGAAAAAGCCCCCGGCCTGCGGAGGCTAAGCGCATCTACAAAGAGTTCGGCAGGAAAAGACTGTTGCCTTGCGAGCTGATCGGGCAGATACTTTAATAACGGTAATAACAGTTAATATTAATAAGAGTGCCCACTTCTAATAGGAGTCGACGCACAGCGAACGATTGTCTGAAGGCACGGCCCCGCGTCATGGCAAATGTTTTTTAAAATCGCAGCAGAAGTCGTCTTTCAGAGCCTCATTGCTGTCCACCTTATGGAGCTTTCAGGGGAGACATTTTTTCTCCTTGTTGTAATACAGCACTTTAACGTTTATGAGTCAGTCATCCTACCATCATTTGTAAGATATTATTTAATATGCAGACTCTCTCGAGCCCTCTGGGCACGCAAAGCGAAAAGAGCCCCTGCACATGAGCGCATTTTGTAGGATTTACCGTCCCACAGGCCCCAATGTTTGCAGTCAGAATCATTATCGTTGGACTAAGGCGAGTCTCTCCATTTGTATTACGAGCCAAGGTGGAGCAATACGACAGCATGTGGCGGAAATCCTGCCTTTTAGCAGATATCCTGCATTCGACCTTTGCTGCTTTGCAGATGTACTCGCATGTTGGGATGACATAAATCACAGCCATCCGACGCGAGTGTTGCGGTCAGCATAACCTGAGGTGCGCTTGCAGAGAACCTCAATCTGGCCACAGCGTTCATGAACTTGCTGAGCACGGGGCTCCTGTAACCTGCAAATGATGCGCAGGTGTGGGAAGCTCCTTGCTCCATATTATCTCAGCAGAAGCCCAGCTGCACTGTCTGTTTACACCTTGCTTCCTGAGGCGAGATGAGGACTGCCGGCATGTGATGGTGTTTTCTCCTGGACCGGGCAGCAAAATTGCAGGCTTCCTTGGAGGTAGCAACTTTGCTGTGACCATGACTGTACTGGAGCTTCCTTCCACCTTGGCTGCATCAAGTTATTGCGCAGTTCTTTGTTTTAGTGTCAAGAGCAAGAGCAGCTGGTAAAATGGGGACGGGAGGCAGCGTGGCGCTATGAACTGTCACATATCACCAAGGGCCTGGGTTTGAACTTTTGCACCTGTAGGACCCTCGATCACGGTACTTACGCCTAAAAATGAACTATTTTTCAAATATTTCAACACTTCTGACATTAATGCTCTTTTAAAGTGAAGGTATGTTTTTGGAGCTTGGGGTTGGGTTGTTGAAATGGAGATGTAAATCAGAGACAGGTTGTCAAGCCTTGCATGTTCAAATTACAGTTTTGGCAGTATTAGAAATTGTGAATTACAGTGATTCATGCACAGCGAGCAGTGTACGGACCCACAGGCCAGCCTACTGTGTGTGTGTGTGTGAGAGAGAGATTATCACTGAATCACCACATTTGCTTAAGGCTTCTGCAAACCCAGCATTTACGCAGTACAAATGGCTGGCTGAGAGCAGCTCAGCGCCGGGTCACTGAGACGGAGCCCATGTTGCTGGCTGTCTCTGTCCAGTCTGCTTGCTTTCAGCCCATTATCCTCATGCTCTGGGTCATTTCCCAGTGCTGGTGTACAGAACCATCCCAGATGGGTCAAGCAAATCATATGGTAAATTACACTGCTTGCACATAACCCATGAAACAGGGTGACCCAGTAAATTACACAGAATTATTATTATTTGATCGTTTCATTCGGTTTTTCCCAGAGTGACTTCCATTGTTTGTTGTACCCTAAGTTACTTAGCGTGCTTTACCCTTTAAAACAGGGTAATGTTTTTACTGTATAAATGCGTGGTGAAGTAAACCTGGGTCTCTGGGACGACAAGGTGACAGCTCCCAGCTGTACGCGCCCCGTATTGTGAGCCATGTTAACAGAAAACTCCTCTGCAGGTTTCTGGGTGACAAGGACATGCCAGCACCCCCTGCCAGTTCCTTCGCAATCCTCGGTCCAGTTCTCGGATACGTATTCGCGTTAAACGAATTTTACATCTTGTGTAATTTTTGAAAGCACCCCCTTTCCCCAAATTGCCCCCGCTTTTTCCTTCTTGAAGGTCACAGAGGCTCTTTTACCATCATTCTTCTGAGCCTCATTGCCCCGGGGTGCCCACCAGGGCTTCCCAGCACAAACTGGGTCCACTGCCATAACACTGTGCCTTATCCGTACGCTCAGCCATCTCTGTCAGACACTAAACCCGCACCTAGTCTGTCTGTGCTTTTTGTCTATTTTCATTTGCACATGGATTGTATGCCTGAGGGCTGCCTATTTTTGATTTGAAAGTCAAAATTGCTGTGCCAATTTTGCCATCAGAAGACATTTGAGTCAGATGATGGTCTTCATGTAGCAGAAAGAAGCAGCAATGTGTTCCTTGGATCCTTAGAGCTCTCAGCATTCCCTCCAGCAGCCCTGACTAAACTCCGCTGGTTGACCTTTGACCTCTCCCTCAGGCTCCCTTCTCTCTGCAGAGGGCTTTTAGTTCCTCACATAGGAGGCGGATTCGTGGGGGGACCGTGAGCTGCGCAGTGCCCCGCTGCCATGTTTATTTTCACTTTTTCGAGCTGTACCTGGGAGCTACGCACCTGCCTACGATCCTCTAGGATCAAGGACCGGTGGATAAATTCCTGGTGCACAGCTTAAAGCCTTTAAGTAAGACAAACCCTTTGGATAATCATATGAAATTTAGATATTTTTTACTTCCAAACAACAGCGGCTCCACGTGAGTTCATGCAGAAGCAAACCTACGCCAGCGTATAGTGCACAATGGTCCTTCTGTTCACAACCATCTCCGAAGACCATTTTTCACTCAGCTGATCCCATGGTCTGGAGTTCCGTGAATATTTGGTTGCAATTTTGAACCTGTGTTCGAAGGCAATAAAAGAGCCGTTTTATACCAGGGCACTCCAGCGTTTTTTATTCTGGGCCAGCATTAATGCGAGAATTTAAATTGTCATGCAGAAGTGGAATGACAAGGACCTCTTCTGTTGTGCCGTTTTTGTTTGCTTTGATTGAGAATTAAAAGTCCACCACCTCTCAGAACCACATTTTACTTGCAGTTCAGCAGAAATTTTTCCAAAACCTGCAAAATTTAAGGTGTGGTTGTTCCTCAAGTTCCTGCACATACCTCCTCTAAATACACAGCAGCTGCCTCCATTATTGGTCAAAGCTGCTTAATGGCTGAGTTTTCAGCAAGGCATCCAAAGTGCCTGACAGTGGCCCATCCCATGTCTGTTTTTTCCATGGTCAAGGGCAAAAACAGCCGCGGTGAACTTAACTCTTAGCTACCCTGTGGTTCTCGTGATGTCGTACAGGCTGACTATTGCTTTCTTTTACTTGTGCTTGGACTGTGGGGCGAAAAGCCACACGGACAGAAGAAGGTGCAAAATCCACACAAACTGAGCCGGTTTACACCAAAAAGTCTGAACCCGCAGTGTGCGGCACAGGCCTGCAAGCACCATTCAGGTTCATTTGGATTGTTTATCTTCACCAGTTGCCATCTAAACTGACATTCATTCCTTCACAATGACCAGAATGCATCTTTTCAAGATCTTAACATGCAGCACTGATGATTTTAACTTAATTTTTAAAAAGTGAATGAGCAAATAATGTTTAACAGAAAGCACTGCGGGCTAAATCCATTGGCATGATCACGGACACAGGAGGACTGAGATTATATTATATTCATTTATATAGCTGACGTGTTTCTCCAAAGTGATTTACACTATTAAACCTCTTAAAAAGATTAACATACTGTATTTAAACAGGGAGGTTGTTCTTACCGTATTAGTTGAGGGCAAGTACCACGATCAAGGGCAGCAGTAGTAGGATTTGAACCTGGTTTTTTGAGTGCAGGCTACAACACCACCTGCTACCGTTGTGTGAGATGATCCTTTGCCTGAAGATACAGCCAGAATAGCAACGTGAATTATGGCCGCCAACATGCGATGCTCCGGCACAGGCGTGAGGATCTCGAGGTGGCTGCGTGTTAGCGTTAAAGTCCCTGCACGTCTCCGTGGCTTCAGCTTATATTTAAAAGTCTGAGCTGATCGTTCCAGTTTGATGCGTTTTTGCCAGCTAATGTCTTTCCTTCCCGGCGTGTCAGCTAACACAACTTGCCGCACCCTGCCGACGTGAAGTGTGTCACAGTTGTGCTCTGCGTGATGCTGCGGAGTGAGGGCCCGCTGAGGGCGAGCTCCCGGGCTGCAGTGCGTGCCAACTGTGAGACACACACTAACTCTCCCATGGTGCCCCCTCCACCGCCCTGTCGCTTCCCCAACACAGCTGAAAAAAGCTACAGCTTCCCAGCGGCTGCCGCCCCACTGCGCCATCGGCGTCTGCATGGCACTCAAAACAAAGAAAAACAACGAACTCCTGGTGTTCGAGGGTATTAATTCATTCTTAAAACTTGCCATTAGGCGAATACATGCTTTCCCCTAGATTTACATTTTTACGACAGCCTGTATGGCCACAAATGTATCAGCAGGCGTAAAAATGCCGTGCAGGCTTTTCAGAGAGAGGTTCCAGACATGCAAAACTAGCGCGGGGATCCAGGAGCCATTAAAAACACAGGAGACCGTCCTCTGAAAATCTCTTTGTATGTTAATGTCCGTGTGATGGCCCGCGTGTGTTAGCCAAGCCCATCGAGCACACGAGTAACTACGACTGCCCGGGAAGACACTGGCAATCTCAGAAACCGCAGCACCACCTGCTCGCTGCGCCTCGCCCTTCCTCCTGCGTAAATAAATCACATTTTGTTCCGTGCATCTTACAAGTGGCAGTCCAGCCAAAATGCAAATATTTTTCCCCCACTTTGCCATAAACTTGCCCGGTATGTACAGCATCGCTGTTTCCAAATGAGCGCGTTGGCCGAGTCGCCTCCGCACCGTATCTGCGCTGTGCTGAAAGGGAACCTTTGTTGTGTCTGTAACTGAGTTGGGCTGCGAAGCAAAGAAGCTCCTTTGCCGAAACCCTGGTACAGCAGGACGAGCAGCGGTGCTGTACAGCGCTCACCTGGCAGAACGTGCACCGCAGCTGAGAAAGAAACAGACGCTTGCAGGGATTAGGTGATGTCTTCTTAGTATGTTAATAGAAATGAGATTAGCTATTTACGAGCCACTGAGCCGTATTTTTTCCAATCCCGCGAGGGAAGGCGAACAATAGTAGAGCTTGATATAATACTTGCAATGCTGGTAATTGTGAAAGCAGGACGGGGAATTAAAAGTGGGAATACAGAATAATTGCGGCGAAAATGCTAAACTCTTTCCATCACACCGGTTAACTTGGGCTTTGGCTATTAGTGAGCTGGGCTATTAGGAAAAAAATGTTATTATGCATGGATCTGGAGAGAAGGTGGTGCTGCGTTTTGTTGGAGATGCTCCAGATCCCGAGGAGGTCCTGGGGAGTAGGATGGAGAGGTTGGAGCGTGACTGCCGATGGAGTCGGGTCTCCTCCGAGCGCCCCGAGTGCCAGGTGTTCTACCTTCATTAGATGCACGGACACACCAGCGCAAATGCTTCAGCAGCTCAGTCAGGTCTGGAGCGCCCGCTGACTTCCCTGACGGATTGATGAAGCTTTCTGCCCAGCAGCTCCCATTTCGAGATGCAGCTCCCTGCCTCGGCACAGGCACACCTGTCTGAAATTTATTGAGGTGCCCAGCTTTAGAATTCCACCTGTCATGGAGCCTCCTAGCCCTCATTGGTATGACTCCTGGGTGAGTTTTCACCTGGTCGTCGGGAATCTCCGAGCACAAGGATGTTAGCGGTTTGGTGTTTAAGTCAGATTCATTTGTCAAGGTCTTCCTCTGAACTCTACCCCCTTGTGGGCCACTCAATATGTTGCACACCTGTTTCCCAGCAGGCCGCACTGGCTGACTTCTCTGTCGTCGTGGATTTTGCTAAGCTAGCCCAGTTCACCAGTTCCAGAGACCTCTTTTTGGTCCCATCATTACAGTTTGACAAATTCCTGCAACTGGGAGCAGCTCCTCACTAGTAAAGTATCTTCTAAAACATTGTGTTTGAGAGAAGACGGCACATCCTTAATCGCAGGTCTTCTCCTTCTAACTGCTCCATGTTGTCTCCACCTGACTTGAAATCATAGGCTTGAAAATCATACGACTCAAGCAAGATGATTTCTTTAGAGTCCTGTGGGATGGATGTCACCTGCCTGGGTCAATCCCTGTTGCGAGACCAGAATCCCGGGCTTTGTCTGCCTACGGTCAGTCGGCGCTTTTCTCACTCACCGGGAGACTCGCGCTGTTCCCTCCATTTTTCTTTTCCCACAAGAGGCACTGCAGTAAAGACCTGCTTTCAAATTGACAGCAGTTCTGTAAGGGACACTTTTTCCCATAGTGCCTCAGCACATGCTGGCCAAACTCAAGCGGCCCACTGTGAGAAGGAACTCGGCGCCCCAGGGGTCACACCTCATACTGTTTGGCTGAGGCACAGTCTGACCTCAGACCCAAAAGAGGGTTCGCGTCTCCTGAATTGAGGCAGGGCGGGAAACCCGAGGTTCCCTGCCTTGTTATTCTCCACCGCGATGGAATTCCAGTTACAACGAGCAGTTTGGTTCTGCTTTCATGGATCAGCGATCAAACAAGGCGACCGTCTTCCTGGAGCAGAAAATCCATGTTGCTGTCCCATAACAAACGTGCATGACCGTGTGGACCAGAGGCACTTGAGCGCAGATCAGATAGATGTTCCCTCGAGGCATAAAGCGTGCACTCGGACTCTGGTGGGGACACTTGCTGACGTATTTTTGACAAGTACTGAAGCTATGCCCTTTGACCTTTTGGAAGATGACATCAAGTGCACTTTAGACAACAGAAAACAAAGTGCTGATGTAAAACAAGAGGTAGGCAGCACATGAATAAAATGCGTGCAACTTCCGTGTTATAATTTCTTGCAGTTGGAGGATTTAGGTTTGAATCCCAGTTGCTATAGCAGGGCTTTGACTGAGGTCCTTATCCTGAATTCAAGCAGCAAAAATTCCCACCACACAGTGGTTCAATCATTTACATTGCATTGGAAGAAAAGGGTCGGCTAAATAATGGCATGAAGAAATTTCCGTGACTCTGCTGACATCTCACCGTGTTCTTTTCCGGTTCATCCATGGAACATTTCCACATTCACGATAGAATTATTTGGCTAACCCTACATTAAGCCACGACATTGACAGCCACCTCGCAGCCTTAAAACCACAGGGAAGCGTGGCTAATTCGATCGCGCAGCCGAGCAAAGTACTTCACCGGCAATTTCCGGAAGGCGATTTGAAGATGGTAACCCTGTAGGAGGCAGAAAATAAAAATAAACTAAGTTGTAAACTCCGAGTGTTTACCGCTCTCCTGCGTCGCTCTCGACTTGTGTAGCAGATTAATGGACATGCCGATGGCTAGTCACAAGGAAAGAATAATAAAATGTGGATGAATTCGATAAGCTCTTATCCAGAAGCGCTCGTGGTGCCCTTGTGGAAAATGCGATTACACATCTCCAAGGGAAGCCGGACTTGCGTGGCGTGAAACTGCTGCTGCTGTCACCCGGGCCGGCCTCTGATGTATGGTACCCGGCTCCAGCCTGTACATAAAAATGGAAAAGAAGAGCCATTCAGGCACTGTCTGCGCCCACCTCTGCTTGTATGTTGGGCTCTCGCCTTTGCCTTCTTGTCTTCGTTCCGCATGGCCGAAGATTTGAAGAATTTACTCCGCTTACCGTCACGCAGCCCCTGGTGTTAGATGTGGTTCGAGTCATTTTGCCGCCTGGGTTTGAATCCCACCTCCTGCTAAAATTCAACCTGAAATGACGCAGAAGGGCCACACCGCTGCATCAGGGGGTTGGCAGTACAAATAGGTTGGTGTGCAAAAACCACATGTTAAGCTGCCCTGTACCAAGGCTTCTGCCAATAACGTTAGAATCCGATTTGGCCTCAGCGGTCCTATGACAGGCAGCGAGCTGGACGGGGTGTGTTTCTACCCCATCCAGCTTTTCACCCACTTCCTTCTGCGCCCCTTTTACTGGCACTATCCGCAGTCGCCCACTGCCTAAAAGTCGCAGTCAGTGACCCGCAGACTCGCCGTGGCATCATTTCCAGTAAATGTGCAGCACGCATCCTGGCTCGGTAACACGATGCTTTCGCTTCGGCTCTTTCTGGCTTTTTTGCGACGCTTAAGCAAAAGGAATCCTCTGAAAATACAGCCGAAATACACGGATGCGTTCAAATGCGCTAATGCAAAGTATTGCTTTCAACCGCTCTTCCATTGCCGCGTTTTTGAGTCGGATCACAAGGGCACGGTGTAATTCTGCAAGGGAGAACGCAACAGTAAGATAAATTATTGACTCCATAATGGAGTTTTGTAATTATAGCTACTGCTTCCACAGAGGGCAGGGAAGCGCTTAGCCTGCCGTCCATTACAGACCCATAGTCGCTCCTAATCTATGATTAAACGCTGCCATTGCCTTCCTAATATCTTCTGCCGATCTCGGCCGTAATTGAAATGGAAGTCAAATGGCTGCTGTCGGTCCACAGATACACCGAGGACAAAATCAATAGCGGACTCGTCCTACCTTGGTATTTACCCCAGAGCACTCATTAAATTAGTATTTATCCCCGATTTTGGGACGGATGTACGGTACGTATGAGTCTAAGCTCTCGGATACGCGAGAATCGGTGCTTTTAAAATTGTTAAACTAATTTCGCTGATTCACCCATTCATCCAGCAGGCAAATTTTCACTCTTTAACTTCAGGCTCAGTACCGTGAGCGAGGCTACTGTAGGAGCGTCGACTTGGTTGTCGGGAATGCAAATTATAATAAAAAATACAAACTTTGCAAATGATAACAGACAAACGTTTCCAAAAATACATCAGAAGGGATGAGGCAGGAAAAAGCAGAGCCTGAAATCGGAAAGGATTTTTGCTCCATCGGTACCTGTGGTTGCCGAAATGATTAAATGTGTTTTGTGCTTTGCTCTACACAAATTAAATATTTTTCTCGATGGGACTGCATTTATTTGTCCTGACTAGGGCTCTGCTTCTGTGCGCCTCATGCGCTCTACGCAAAGCAAAGCGCAGTTTTTCAATGCGCATCCAGCGCAGTTCGCCCATGCGAGTCCTTGGTGACGGTGCGGGAGGGCGAGGGTGTGACGGTGGCGCGGTGACAGTGGCCATAATGCACATTACAGATGGGGTGACAGAGTGCAGGGCTGGTGGCCAGGTGCTCCAGTAAGGCTGCCCTTGCTCCCCTGGAATGACCTCCACTGCGGTGTCCATGGTTTAGCTTGGCAGAAAAAATGACCCCAGTAACGCTGCGGCATCGCCGTGTTGACGCCATGTCCGTCGGCGCCCCCTGCCTGCTACACGACGCCAGTATTTCCCGAGGGGCAGGACACCCTCGCTGCTCCCCATCCCTTTTATTTTAAACAAGTTTTCTGCTTTGTTTTTTCCGCTTGCCGCTCTTGCCTTCACAACTCGGCCAAAAGCGTTGACTTTCGATAAGCCAGCTTTGGAAGAAAAGAATCGCAGAGATCAGATTTTGCAAGGGATTAAATCAGGGGTGTGGTGAAGTGAGTGGGTGGGCTGCGCTTACTGCCAGTTAGCTCCCACCCAAGAGCTGAGATTGATGCACCGCCGCAACAGGGCTGAATTTCGGGAAAGACGATCGGCGCCGTTGCAGGGGTTTCTCTTCCAGGCCACAACAACTGAAAGAAGAGCTAATAAACTTTGAGCTGCTGAGGAGCCTTCCCACAGTCCCGTGCGCCTCCAGCTTCAGCCAGCGTTGTTCTATGGAAGGCCCTGACCAGTTTCTAGGCAGAGATAAAGGCTGTTTGCAGCGGGGGGAAACATGTGGTCAAATAACATAAAAAAAGAACTTAAAACAAGAGAACTGGGGGCAGTCTGGCTGATTTACATGCACAGCGCTGCCCTTGAAAGGCTCCTCCTCCTGTCATTTGGCTGGTGCAGCTGCTAATGTTGTCATGTTCCCGAATTACAGTTCCTGACCCCTGGGGCTTCTCTGTTTCCATTTTCAAGGCCAAGTGCCGAAACAATGCTGATTTGCATAAAATAAAAGAAACGAATAAACGGTTTTGTCTTTGGCCGCGTCTCTGTGGGGCTCCCGAGGAAGACGGCAGCCTCTCGACAAAGGCCTGCTTCGGTGGCGAACACTCATCCCTTTGGTTTATCGTGAAAACAAGCGTGTTAACGTTACTGACCTGGTTCACGTCTGACCAACAGCCAGGGCTTTGCTCGCTGCCGAAATGTTCACGGTGTCTCCAAGCAGACGGTGTCTCCATCTTAGCCTGCTGTGGCCAACTGTGGGAAACTTTCACAGCAGTTACAACAGCCTTTTTATTAAAGTGTGTCTGGAATTCCCTTTTTTGGCAAAAACATGGAAATCCAGGTACTGCTGTGAAAGACTGGCGTTTGCAGGTCAGTATTTCATTATGGCCTTTCCTTTGCTTCCTTCTCTGCATTTTGTTCATTAAACCCTAATTCTTGTGACCTCCACCTCCACTGTCATCCCCTGAGTTTAATAAGGGATTTTAAAGTACGAATGCTCTGCAGTTCAAGTAACTGAGCCATTATGGGGCGAAATAAGATGTTGGGTAGGGATTACGCTTGTTTTGACGTTCGGTTGGAAGTGAAGCAGCTTTGCTCTGCTATTCCTGCAGACTCATTAGACTCCTCATACAAAGCAGAGGACTGAAGAAGTAAACACCATCGGTCCTCGTAACTCCTCAGCTGTTCCAGAGCAGCACGTCAGTACGGCCTCGGCTATAATAAATCTTGTGTCCTTTGCTGCGTTTCCTTCCTCGCAAACCCGAGCGAGCAGCAGAACGGTGTTCTTTTGAATCGCTGCAGCCCACTGGCCAGGAGCCTGGTCCTCGCTCTGCACCGGTCATGTAGCCAGCGTGCTCAATGTGGCCTCTGGCACAGCCTTCTCGTATGAGGAACGCCCTCCTTCCTGCAGTGGAGCACTTGGGTTTTTGCTGGCAATACAATTTGACCAAAGCGCTTTGATTCGCCCCGAGGGGAGGCGGTCGGAAAGGAGCAGAGCGGCTGCCTTGCTGGGCCGATATGTCAGGGTGCGTTGAGCAAAGTCCTTCAGCTGACGGACGTGCCGCTCGGCCTCTGTGAAGAAGCCCGCTTTGTCTCTGGATGTCGCACAAGGTCCTGCCACAGGGCTGAAAATAAAGGCTCCCCCATGTACTTGACAGGTGACCCCAAACTCAGAGGGAAATCTGCGCTGGAATGCAAAGCAACATGAGGGGCAACTACCAGCCCTCACCTGTGGTCCCTCATTGGGTAGCGGCTGCCCTTTCTGATCAGTCCACTCCATCTCGGTCTGCGCAGCGCAGAACGATGCAGCAGTGAGCCTGGAGCAGAAGGGACTGAGCTTGGCCCGACTGTGGTCCCTATTACAGAAACTCTTGAAATCGCTTCAATTATTTCTTTACACATTTGCTTTCAAACACAAATGATTACTTTGGCTGAGTACTGCAGGGTATCAGCGGGTCTGCTGTGTGCTGCTTTTTACACGTGAACTCCTGTAAGAGTAGGAGATAAAGGCAAATTGCAGGCCACCGGTCTGCCGGAAAAACGCATTCTGTGATACCGCTGTCATTCTGGCCCTTAATCCCCCTCTCCCATCCGTCCGCCTCCTCAGCGGAAGAGTACTCCTCTCAGAGGAACCCATGTGAACGTGGAGAGAACCCACAGACAGGGTGAGGCTTTGACTCGATGCTTTTTCTGCTTTTATTTGAGGCAGAGAGGTGCTGGCACCCCATCCTGCATCGCCAGGTGTGAGCGCACAGCAGCGAGCGACCAGCAGGCCTTCGCCTCTGATGGACCCTATGGCACTACAACACACCATATAGGTAAGGAGATGGGGCAGACTGGAGCTTCCGAGGCCACCTGACAGACCCTCTGCAGACCACGCAGAACATTTATTTTATAGGTTTGGTGAACTTTTTTAAAGATCACGGCTTTGGATGTAGACTGCGTTAATCGTATCTCAGTGACACTCATTTGGGAACGAATGTCTTGTTGTCAAGTCTGATGGGAGCTGGGCACCTGTTGACAGCTGATGATGCAATAATACTCCTGATAGCCCCCTACCCCCCGAACTAGATGACACTCGATGTCACCGCTGGCTGATTCCCATGTTGAACGACGCATCTTGCTGACATCCAAAGCTCAGTGACATTCGTTGCTGACAGCCACGACTGAAGGACTTCCATGGCTGACATCCACGTGTGAACGACACCACCATTGGCACCCAGTGGCTGAGTGACCTTGGCTTTCAGGGCTAAATGAAAGCCATCAGTCACTGATAACTGATCGAAACCTATTTGACAGTCATCACAGAAACTCATGACTGCGTGACATCCAGGATGGGATGGAACCTGTCATTGTCACCGGTGCCTGAAAGTCACCCGTCATTGACACCAGTAATTGAGTGACACTTGAGGGTGATATCCACAGCCAGGCTGCCAACCGTTTGGGGCAAAATCCTGACGATAAGCTGTACGAAGGTTCATTTACAGCATAGAGTTATGTGTCGTGTTCAGCATCCTCATCGTTCCATCACATTGACAAATTTTCACATTGGAAAAACAGAGCTTATCAATCGCTATTGACTAGCAATTTCTTCGCATAAGCAGCATTGTCATGTGAACAGGAGCCTCGTCTCGTAGTTCCCTTTTGTCCTGTTGTGTGTCTCAGCTGTACTTGCTTGTGGTTGACTTCAAGGCCCCAGCTGTGCCCGCTGCCCCACAGCTGGACCTGCGGTGTCAGGAGGTTTGACCACCGAGCTAGAGCTGCTCCCTTAAGGACGGTGACCGCACCGCATCTGGATGAAAAGCTCCCCTGGTGTATCGGCCTGAGGTGCACGATGAAACGCCCGCCCTCCGAAAGAGGAGACCAGGCCATGTGGTGGTCACGGCCACAGGTCTGCTTTCTGTTGAGGAAGAGCAGAAGAACAGGGAAATATGGGAAGGTGGAAGCACAATGTGTTGAAACCTCCTGTTATGAGCTACAAAAATGGCTCTGAATGCACTGTGGACTGTGATTGGGATGTTGGACATTCATATAACAGGACAAATGTCACTGCTGACAGAGAGAACCATCGTGCTCCCATCGGGCTGTGAGCCACCGGTATGCTGGTATGGCGCTAAAGGTTCATTGACACCTTCCTCAATGGGGAAGTCACCTCTGTGGGAGGCCACAGCGGGACCGGGGCAGGAGAGATGCTGAAGGGGGCCTCACCGACAGACCGGACATAAACACACCCCCAGACCTATGAGATACCTGGTGGGAACCAGTAGATGGACAGATAGACACGCAGGCAGGCAGACAGATAGACAAATAGATAGATGCCAGCATGGGAATTTCCTTTGGGTGCACGCGTTTCCTCAGTCATAGTAAGGCGTTTGAGGAAGACGGCGCTATAGAGCTGTTTTTCAGTGGCCTGTGAGGATGAAAGGAAAGTGATGAAAGATGTGGAGTGGAGTTGGACGCCAATGCGTGCACCAGACTCCCCCTCAGGCAGAACAATGTGGACACAACAAAACGAGTGGCCTAAACCATCTGTCAGCCTCCATATTGCGGAGGACAAACTGACTATGAGCCGCGTGCCTGAGCTCATCTCCCTCCACCAGGATGAAAGCAGAAAATAAAACGACTCCGTGCTTCAGAGTCCTTCTGGCCAGTTTCTCCAGTAAGGCACATCACGCATTTGCTGAAGCCTGATGGTAACACGAACAAAGCACATGCGGTGGTCCTTCTAAACGTGCTTTTAGTCTGGCGTGGTTTGTGCAGAAGACAGGAATAAATAACGTAGCTGTGCCACACCTCCCCACACTGCGAACCGAGTGAACATCGCTGGCAGGATTTGGAGAAAAGCACTTCTCCTTCTTGTGTCCTTTCTTGCTGGAGCACAGTCACTCAGCGGGAGTAAAATACAGAATTCTCTTGTTTGGTTTTTAAGGCTTACATGTGAAAACACACAGTAAAGAGCTGAAGCTCTGAAAATGTGCGGCTCGCCTGGAGGTGCGGCGCCAGGAGACAATGCCCCATAATCTTCTCCTCTCATGTCTACCGTGGCTGTGTGAAGGCGCTGGGGGGGAAAGAGGTATCTGAGCACCATGGTAAACAGCAGCTGTTTGGCATCACAGCCTCCCAACAAACCCACTGTGCTAGCCGGGACCACGAGGAGACTCTGTGCGTCTCACACACACACACACACACACACACACACACACACTGCTGAGGCGAAAAACTCTGCCATCCCTTTGTCTATACTTCCATGTAATTTCATTCCTTTTGCATCAAACCTTGAACAGATGCACTTCTGACAATGGTACAGGTGTTCTTTTTGCCACGAAAATAAATGAATAATAATGAAATAAAACTGATAAAAACAAATAATGAAAACACACACACAGCGGTCCCAAATGAAGTTACTGGGGAACTAAAGACAACCTGCAACCATTATTCCCTTTTAATGAAGAGTTCTCTGATGCTGAAACGCTCACAGGCCTCGGTCTCTCAGTGGACCTTCTGTCACCGATTAAATGAAATTTTATTTCATATTGCACTGTGGTGAAGGCGCCACCAACAACTCCTTGTTCGAGCATTTTCCTAAAGATCGCTAAATATTCTCATCCCAAATTGTTAGAATGCCGAACCCTGAAAATGGCTCCTTGACACCGACATGCAGGCCACAGAGGGCAGCACCAGGAGCATCAAATTCCACGTTGCTGATTTACGTCATTGCTATTATCATTTTACTTTTTATTTTTTACCATTCCATTCCAGAGTTTCACTCTGGAGTGGTTTCTGAGCAAAACCAGGATCTTCTGTCATGGAGTTCCTCTGAGAATTAAGATTTTATTTATTTATCATGTAGAAAAGCTCCCATCCAGAGTGTCTTACACTGGTTACAAAATACCGTAGTACATTATTTAGGCCGGCAAAGCAAGAGCGCAGGACACGGCTGTTGCAGTTCAGTGGTTCACGAGAAGGTGACTGAGCTGACACGGCTACAATACCCAGTGGGACAGGCACTGACTAAACACGGCCGTAGGTGTGTTTGTGTGCGCGCGCTCGTGCGTGTGTGTGTGTGTGGGGGGGTGACTCTGAGCCACTGGGAAAGACAGCAGGGACATCGACGCTCCTCCGGGCCTGTTTGGCTGCTGGCCGACTGCTGGGAGACACCAGCTGCGAAGCGGCTGTCAAGGCGTAAACACGGTTTGCGGTTGGGCTCCGTTGCCGCATTTCTCGTGTTTCTCAAACCTGCATGCAGCTCAGGGTTCTGCGATGGCGGTCCAGCGTGCTGCAAAGTTATTTCATTTAGCATTCATTTCAAAATGGATGAATAAATTCAGAGTTTTCAAAATAAAAAAAATCCGTTTTGTGGCATAGGCAAAATGAAACACAAACCGGGGAAAAACACACATTTACGGCAATTTTCAAACATACAAATGTTGACGCAAAACGTTAAAATATTTTGTGAAAGATAAAGATTTTTGATCCCTGCAGGGAAGTTGGCCAAATGCTGTAGTTTTGCTGCACCTCAGTTACGAGCACTTTCTCCCCAGCAGTACGAGACGGGAAAGCGGAAAAAGTAAAGAGTTGCTTCTTTCCAGTATTTTTCAAGTATTTTGCGTAGGACTCTAGTTACACAGCACAAAAAAGTTTTTCGGACATTTTTATATTGAAAAATTTTCCGTTTTTGCTTAACAACCAGTTTATCACCTGAGCAGACGCCGTTGATGCCATTGCGTCCAGTCTGCGTGACATCCGCTTGCCCTGAACATCGTGTTGTTGTTTCAGCATCACCACCAGTTCCTCCATTTTGCTTTTTCACAGTGATTCGCCCTCCGGCTTTGGTGTCATTTGGTCTCGCTGGCGTTCCACGGTTTCCGCCTCAGCATTCCTTCCCCTGCCCTGCTGCTCAGCGTGACTCCCAGTTCACACGACGTCCTTGTAAGCGTCGGGCGTTCGTTCAGATTGCAAGCCGCAGCCGTCCAGCTCTGCTGTCAGCATCACGGTTTGGGGTCGTGACCGTGAGGTAATGAACAGATGAGAGGAAGCGCAAAGAACGCCTTTGCACCGCGACAAGAAACAACGAAGCGATCGTACGAACGATCGGTTTCGGTCCGGCTAGCAGATTCGAGCCGGCCGCCGTTTGACCGCATCTCCCACATCCCATCTGTCCTGTGCTCAGGGGGGCGCGGCTCCGTGTTGTCACGTCCAGACCCCCAACGCTCATGTTTCCGGCTCTCTAGCGGACAGCCCCCCGCCCCCCGTGGAGCCGCAGTGGGGGTAAGCGATCCCAGAAGAAGTACCTCCGACACCGGTGCCGCCCTGCTTTAAATCAGCCGCCGCTAAACAGATGGGCTGCCAGTGTGTTTAATGCACACTGGCGTTTAGAGGGAGCAGCGTGTGTCAACCAGGCATCCATTAATCCTCACGCGATGTGCGCGCGGAATGGAGAGGTCAAAGCCGCGAAGGTGCGTCTCACATCAGCCCCGTCCGCCGTCACTAAAGGAAGGACAAACGTCCTTGGGGACTCCAGGCAGCCAAGTTAACCACTAAGCTTGCAGCAACGATAACAGCATTCCGCTGCACAAAATAGTCGGTATTACTGCCCTACATCTCCAGATTACTCTCCGTCTGCAGGAATTTGGAGGAAATTTCAATTAAATTGTCCGATCGTTCAGTTAAGTCACTACGATTCTGGTTTCATTAAGCAGAATGGCAGGGCGACATCATAATGGTGGCAGCGCCGCTCGCCGGGATGGGTCCCTGTCGCCATAAAAAATGAATTACGCACGTCAAACAGTTTCACAGCTTAACTTTTATTAGTAAAATTAGCCTGACCTTGCCTCTTGCTGCGGTAAAAGCGCCCGACGGCCGCATTTGGGGACGGCGGGGAGATTGGATCCCCACTGCACAGGACCCTGGCTTGCAGAGAAGATCCTCATTAAATTCGGAGCTGTTTATTACCTGGAGAATTCTCTTCCCCGCTTATAATTTCATGGGACGACTCATTAATTTCACACGAGAGCATTTCAATTCCTACTGAATGTCCAGTCCAGAAAAGAGGAAGAGCAGCTTTCCGAGCAGCGCGGAAAGTAGGCCACCCCTAATGCAAATTCCCCTTTGAAGGATCACAGAAAAGCTGGAAAAACAACAAAACTTTATGCTTCACAATTTGTCTAATAAACTCCTGACCGTGGATTAATTCGGCAGCGCGCCGGCCTTCTCTCGACCACATGGCCGACAGGGAGACGGGGGGCCAAACTCACCCTCTGGGCCTTGGTCGCTTTGTTTCCATGCAAGCTGTTTGTTTACCCAGGTATTCGTGCCGCTTGGCTTCTCCTTTATTCGTGTAACCTTTGAAATACTGCCGTGAAATGAGCATTCTTTGTTTGAGAGACACACGTTGTATTTCAAGCCGCTATTTAGGATTGAGGATGAAGTAAAAATGTCTCGGGGACGGGGCTTCGGGCGTTCGGATGGGCCGTAAACGTCATTGTTTTTTATGTCGAGAAGTTTAGTTTTCGTGAATCAGCGGACATCGTGGAGACAAATGGATGCCACATTTGAAAAGATTCCCCACACTAAAGGGCCTTTATTATCGTCATTATTATTTTACTTCTTCCTCTGCAGTGATGCGGGCTCAGGTCCAAAGGTCACCAGAACTGCCTCCTTTCTGTGCGCCTCCACAAATGTGCCACGTCGCCCTAAAAGCTCGGCTTTTGCAGAAGAACACGAGCGAGCAAACGGCGAGTGAAGGTCATCCCAGAAGGTCATTCCATTACTGCACCTTTCCAGTGACCCAGAATGATGTGGGAACAAATCCTGTGCGGCGCTGCCTGTGTCGGCGCCTCATTTGCCCAGACCTCGCTTTTCAGCAGATTCTTGCTTTAGCTCTCGTGAATCCAGCCGGCTTTAGCAACACGGAGCAACACCGCACCGCTGCTAAAGCAGGGGTGGCCGGAAGCTACAATTACGGCAAACTCGTGGGAAAATCATCACGAGCGATACGCAGGGGGTCCCCACCGAAAGTGAGCACCGTTTACTCTGTTTCTGTGCACTGCAGTGCCAGTCACTGGGCCGCTGTGACATTCGGTTTCTTCTGTTTCTGGTAGGTGCAGCGCATGCAGATAATTCAATAAATGTTCTTGTGGGCCACATGCAACCTTCAGAGACCCTGCTGGACACCCCTGATGTGGAGGATCATCTGCTTCGCTGTGTTCTCATCCCCACTTGGATATCAGCTCAAGGCTGGGACACGACAGCCGGCAGGAAACATAAAGCGAAGCAGCAGTGACACCGCGATGCCAAATTCCTCCCTCAACGCATGTTTAAAATCTTATTGTTGGTTAATGTTTACTGCTTTGATATTTGCTGCAGGCTTTTATTGTAATCTGGCATCCTGCACCCCACCAAAGGAGAGACAGAGAGGGGTTTTCATCTCCTCAGGTGCCCGTCACAAGCTGCCCTTCAGCGAGTCGTGTAGCCTGACCGCCCGGTGCTCTCCTTCATGTCTTTGCTGGATGGCGTCCGGTGAGCAAAGTTAAACGCTGGGACTGTCCGACTGCTTTCAGAAGTCAAAATAAAAAATTAGAGGTGCGAGGGAAGCTACGGCAGGTAGACTGAGCCCTGGGGAGATTTTGCGCATAGTTTTGCGTCCGCCGGGCAGTCGAGGTGCGATTGGAGATTTAACTGCAAAGTGGTTAAGGAGGCAAACCTCCAAGGTGAGGCCTGCGGTTGCACATTTGTCCTTGAATGAGGTTTCAGCCTCAGCTGCGCTTTGGCAAAGCACTCGGCGAAAAGCGGTAGTGCAAACTAAGCAATGAAATTATATTAGCAACGGGGACATTTTTGTGCCATTTATTTACTTGTGCTGTACTTGTGCTATGCAGGAAAAACAGCATTACTGTGCAATAAAGTGTCAAGAATGTGAAACGTGGAGCACACACAGGTCACATTTAAAAAAATATTGCTAATAAGAAAGCAGAGACAAACTAAAGTAATGGTTTGAAATAAGGGATTTGGCAACTGTGGAAGGGAAAACAAAAAAGTCTCCGGTGCCAAGCAACTGGGAGATGAATGCATCTCCGAGGGTGCCGGTGTTTGCCAACCCCTCCTAGGTGTTTTGGGGTAAAACACCGGGCCTCTATGGCCTCTGTGTGCTGCTTCTGCAGAAGAGCAAAATGCAGGGCCAAGCTTCTGCCGCAATCCCTCGTGCAGGAATTTTCTGCAGGGCCACATTGATGTTTTGACACCCGAGGAGACCAGAACATCCCGGCGTTCTGCAAATCCCGACCTAAAAGCCCAAACCCAGCTTACGGCAAGCGAGGCCTTCGGGTCGCTTGAGATCAAAGATCTTCCAAAAATCCTGCACGAGGAGCAGAAGGCTGGGAGGAAAACAAACACGAAAGGTGAAATCGCTCTGAGGTGAAGCTGCTGAAGGCAATGGCAGGGACGGCTGGGCTCCGAGGTGCCCAGATGCAGAGCAGCGAGCCGATAGTAACTGCTCGCCGAACACCTCCGTCTGCTCCTATCAAATGCCAAAATCTGCATTTAAATCAGATTATTAGAAAGAAGGAAATCAGTCAGATTCTAGTCAAGGAAAAAGTGTTCTATTTACGTATTTATTGTTCTCGGGAAATGAACTCTCGATGTAATTGATCCTCCATTCATTCCAGGGTCAGAATGTCAGGATTTATTTGAATGCTGCTTCTATTATTAGAAATCCACATATATTTCTTGTGCCCCACAAAATTAGAAATAATACGTTGAGAAGTGAAAATGAAGATCCAGGGTCACAGCTCATAAGCTCTTCCTTCACGCCGTCCTTCCCCATTGCCCACGTTCTCAAGCCGAGCGCAGAGAAGCTGGAAGTCGTTCTATACTTTTTTCCTGCGACCGGTAAGAGCGATCTTTGTAGTTCTTGAATTTGTTGTTTTGGCATCTGAAATGCAAATAACACAGCAGGGTTGTGCAAAGGAGAGCATTGTGAGGGGGGCACAAACACATTTCGCCACACAGGTAGCAAACACAACGCAGGGGGCGATTGCTTGGGCGGCAGGTGGTCGCAGGCGGTCGGCAGGACTCGCGTCCCGTCTGTATCGCAGATTGCCAGGTTGCTTCTTCTCAAATCATTTTTCTTTCTTGAATGAGCGATGGGAGAATTTTTTTGGGAGGGGGGCCAGGCGGTGTAGAGAACTGCGAACCGGCGAAAGTCCGTAGGTGAGCCCAGCCCCACCCGCCACGCGAAATGGCAGAGGCAGTCCGATTTTTGGTCTGACAGTGTGAGGCAAACAGTGCCAGTGCTGGGGGGTGGGATGGGGGGCTTCTCCCATCAGGTGCAGACCCTCCTTGCAAAGAAACCACCTTCGAAGCGTTGTTTTGGGCTGGAAAATGACATCAGTTTGTCATTAATACAGGGATGTTATTGGGAGAAAAAGGTGGTTCTGTGCTTAGAATTTGCTTTCGAATCCCTCATTCTGCTTTCTTTCTCTCAGTCAAGATACCTGAACCGAGGCTGTCAAAATTTATGGGTAAATCGCTTGAGCTCAGCATACAAAGCCAACGTAAAGTCACTTTAGAGGGAGGCGTCTGTTAAATGAGCAGATAGAACCGCTTGCAAAAACTGCGTTCCTGTTAAGTATTAATAGCGACAATAATTATTATTACTACTGCTGCTGTTCTGAGGTTATCTGGTGTTTAAAAAGAAGAATGAATTCCATTCCACAGGGCGGCCAACTGCTGCTCCACCTTTTTTCCACCGGAGAGGAAATGGACCGCAGTGTCGCAGTGACAGATGTGTGAAACGTCAGGGTCTCTGCCAGCTCTGTTGCCTCTTGAAGGTTGGGTCAATCTAATAACCCCATGGTGAATTCCAGGTGCTTCCCTCTCAACCGAGGGATCCTGCTGCCCTCCGGTCACCACGTGACCTGCGTCTCTCAGCGGTGACAAACACACCCTTCAGATCCCCGGGGATCTCACCAGAAGCCTCAGATTTGGGGGCCGGGGTGGGGAAGGCTGCGGGAGCGAGTGTGGTGGCCTGAGATAAGCACACGTTGGAGGCCGCGGTTGGCATAGCTGTACACCGGCTCCTCTGTGAAGCAGGTGCCAGCTGTGGTGGCTACGAGCTGAAAGTCTTCGCTGGTCCATCAGCCGTTGCTGCCCTTCTTCCTACATTTTAGTCATCACAGCATGCAAGTGAGAATTAGAAATTTAACATTAAAATAAAAACGCTCAAAGACCTTTTTTTATTTATTAGTGCTACCGTATGTCTGACGTATCTGACAAGCAGCCAGCGAGTGACTAAATCGGTCTCATCCGTATTATTAAGCTTTTATTGACTGTGGCTTTGTGACAAAAGTGGAGTTAACAGCAGGAAGAACGCCAACAAACTTCTGGTCCCGGTTGTGTCTATGAGATGGGTAGCCGGTGTCCGGATGACTTTGATTTCTTGACACGTAAAATGCAGAGGGTCGGCCAAGCTTAAGTTTTCAAACTTTTTAAGTGGATTAACAGAAAACGCATTCAAGGGTAAACACGGGATGCTGTGCCTCGGCTAGAGAGCTGCAGTCATGTCGGTGTTATTCATTTGGTTCTGACGCAAGGGCACCTTCTCCAAATGCTGTGCCACGTCGCAGAGACCTTCTGTCCACTAGCAGGTGAAATGAGATCAGCTGCCTCATTCATGCTTGCTGGACTGCAGTGTTTGTGCAGAAGACCCCATCGCTGACCAGGCCACTGAACAACACTCTGCCGATGTTTTACGTCACAGTTTGGTGGAAAAGAGCACGGGGTGGCCTGGTCTGCAGGGGGAGGAAAGGGGAACTGGGTGATGCTGCTGTGATTGGTGGAACTGGAACTGGACGAACAGGTGATGTGATGTGGATGCTGAGAATAGAAGAACGGGTGTTTGAGGACTTCCATGACCTGGTATCTAAACCAGGTGAAGTCTTTCAGACAACCGGATGGCATCTACACTGCAGTGACCCTGACTTGGATCAGCTATTACTCATACTAGAGAGATGGCTTTGAAATTGCCAGGATCCCCTGGTGAACAGGTGATGAAGGAATGTACGATGAGGGAGAAGCAATAGAAGAAAGAACCGTGGGAAACAGGTGAAGGAAGGGATGCTGGATGAATGCCAGTTAAGGAGTGAACAATGGTGGAAGTAGCAAGGGATGAATGAAGAACAGTGGAATGGGTGATGCAGGAATGAAACTCATTTTAATTATTGCATCTTGACAAAGAGACACTTCCTGGCAGACAAGTAAAAAAGTAAAGGAGGTGGTCTTGCTTTCACACTTTGGCTTCAGCTGAGATGTTTGCATTAGATCTCACGGTAGTCAAGGCCATTTGTTGTTCTCTGTCAAATGCTTCCCATATCTGTGCACTGGCCAAAGCCATCTGAGCAGTCCCTCCTTTTTATTGCTGTTTAACTCACTGCCCCCAGGAAGGCAGTCAGCCCAGACCCCCCCCCCCCCCAAGCCCCCAGAAGGCCTCACATGTGGTTGTGTTGTAGTTTTAGTCATATTTCTCACAGAATGCCTCATTATTTCATCATGGAAGAAAGTATAACTGGAGAAAATGAGCTAAATTCTTGGAGGAGGTGGCACTTCCTTCAAGGCACACACACGGAGTTACAACAGTCATTGATGTGGTCAATTAGACCAACAATGAGAGTGCAGTCTCCTTTTAGCCAAGTTTGTGTGCAGAGAGGAGGATTAATTTGAGCGACAATGTGACCCCCCCAGGTCCATCCCACCTCCTTACAGTCATTGTAAAGAAGAGCTTCTTCAAAGATAAAAAAGCATCCAGATGGCAGAGACACATCCGTCAACGTCTCGCTGAAGAGGAGCTGTTTATCGACGAACACATGGCTGATTGATACCCGAAAGCAGGACCTGTAAACGTAAGACCGCGGGAGGGGAGGGTAATGAGCTGACCTTTACACTGGGGGCTCCTATGAAAACTCTGCCACGGCTGATGGATGGTCCCACCTGCGCGGGGCAACATTCTCAGCACAGGCTGCGCTGGAGCCACGTTTCGTTGCAACCTTCACGGCAACACAGCGACGGGATTCAGCAACTCTGTTTCTCCACGTGATCTCCAGGGGTGGAGGACGACAGAGCCGTAACCCTGTTGTCAACCTCCTTGCCTGATTTTTGCTCTTCCTCACAGACCAAGATGGGTCCAAGTGCCAGCGAACCCTTCTGATAAGAATGAAAACTCAAGGAGGTCTAAAGGGCCATTGGTATTCCAAGCCAACCAACCTCAAGTAGTGTAACCGGTCCCAGGTGAGCCAGGCAACCGACCCACATGCTTATGCTCGCTGACTATCCCTTCATCTCCGAACCTCCGCTGCTCTACTGTAAATGTTCCTGGGAGGCTTGCGGAGCTAAAACTCTCCAATTCCTGCGTCTGCCAGAAACTTCTTCCCCTACTTGGCAGTACAAGTCACACAGGCACTTAAAAACAGCCAGGCAGTGAGATCTGGGGTCTCTGTCAAGGTTCCTTCCGGCTCTTCCCTGAACCTTCAAAGAAAGAGGAGTGATCCTCAGCTGCTTCCTGAGATTAGCGCGCCTGAGGTGCTGCTGGGCTTCATCCTCTCTGCCTTTTTGACAAAAAGTATAAAAGAAAGATGGAAACTTTGTATAAAATCGCTTGTCGGTGGCCCATCATTGCACCAATACCCCTGCCCCACACCCTTAAGCTTGCCAGTTTGCTAACTGCTATCTTCATCTCCCAGACACACCATCTCCGCTCCATCTGAAATGTCTGCTTGCAGACTCCCTCTGGGCCTAAGATGACCTAAGTGTTTTGCACGCTCTCTGGAAGTGTGCACAAGCAGCCGAAGCTCGAGATGAAGCCTCGTGTGCTTTTCCCTAATAAGCAGAACTGCTTTAGAGCAGAAACGGTTGCAATGCTGATGCTCCCTGTTGGTGCAGTGTTGTTTTGTCCACTGCTCAGAAAGTAGTGTGCACTCTGATTTTCCAGCACTGTTGTGGCCCATCAGTTGAGGAGTTGGGCTACAGGTGGGATAGCGGGAACCATCACCTCATGACTGAATGACCTGGGTTCAAATCCCCATTTTCCCTGTAGTACCCTTGATGGAGGTCATCAGCTTGAATTAATACAGTAAAAATGACTTGCAAAAACTGCGTTCCTGTTAAGTATTGCCTTTTATCCCACCGCTCCCCCAAAATTCGGGCTGCTGGTTAATTGGCTTTTACTAGGTTTGTTTGCCACACTTTCATTTTTTCTACCAGCTATCCTGTTTGAAATGATGTCTTCAGAATACAGCTTTGCATGTTATTTATGATGGCCTTCAGGTGTATCTGCTCTGTCAGAAAGCATGGGTGCGGGTTTTGGTCACAACCTTTGTCTGCCGCTTGCTCGCTCGGAGATCGGTGTCCCTCTGACTCGTGTGAATTTGGAGAGTGGCTGGCTGTCAAGTTGATCCGGGCTCCTGTGCTCAAGGTCCATCGTTGCTCCGAGCTCTTCGCAGCGACGCATGTGCAAGGAGATGGCTGTGATGTGTGAAGCACCCCTGTGCTGCTGCTCTGCAGCCTGAAGGTTATTGTTGTCTTCACATATTCTCTCTTAAACTCGGTTAAAATTTTAAAAAATGCTTGGTTTGCATAACAAGTTTCCCAGTAAAACCACCGGAAATAAATACGAGAGTCTAACTCTTTTTGCCAGCCTGCCAGCCCTCAGTGTGCCTACTCGCCATGTCTACTTGTGTGCAGTCCCGGGGTCTTTTTCCCATTTTCCCGCCACAGTTTTGCTTTTGTAGGATGTGACCTGACAGCAGCAGGTGAGCAAGTTGTGCTGAGTGGTCACTATCACACCAGATGAGCACAATGACAGCAGGTGAGTGCAGACGGCAGAACCACAGGGATCTGCCTTTTAGGCAGAAAAGGATCCACTCAGTTATATTCCGGTTAAGGACTCCATTTCGCTTTGGCCAATTCATTGGATCCTCGCAGCCCTAACCCGTTTTTCCGCCATTTAGGGCCGGTAACGGAGGCCCACCCCATATTTAGGTTTCAGATACAGTACATGGCGCGGGAGAGCAGGGACCTGGCTTTTCCTGCTTCTCAATGCCACGGGATTGCAATCTCCATTTTTCCCCCCTTGGAAGGTCACTCCTTCCGCACTCGCCCCCGAGTCCTGCTGTCTCTCCGGCTGTCCCCTGCCTTCAGATGAAAAGCATTTTCATTCCAGTCCACTTCTGCACTTCTCCGTTCATCAGGACCCCTGCACTTTATCCTTCATCCTGGTGAATAAAAGAGCTTTTATCTACTCACTGCCCGTTGCGGGTTTTTCATCATTGAGCCTTACACTCCCCCAATCCCCACCCCCCACCCCTTCCTCCTTTCTGTTTCAAGATATCATGCATGCAGGCTTGTTGGCATCTGTTTTATCAACATGTTAGAAAACAGAGGGCTGACGGGTTGGCTTGTACAGTTGTGGGCAGTAACAGATAGAGCGGCCCTACTGTGGAGGAACCCAAAACTTCAAGGAGCTCTCGGTTGCTTCGACGCGCTGCTCTCTGATCTCACACAGTGTGCCAGATGTCAAAGGTGTGAATTATACAGCACCTGGATTTGGAATTGATTCACTTGTCCTGCAGTGATGGGTGAGAACATGACTGACAGCAGCATGAAAATTTATGGCACCACCAACTGGGAACCAAGGAGGATACAGAGCTCCTCCTGATACAATGATGTTGTAGCTGTGGCCAGATGTTTAGAAGCCTCACCCATGGTCATCTCTGCACTTCCGTTTAAACATGCCTGTGTGCGCGCGCGTGAGTGTGTGCTTGCTGAAGAAAGATTGTTTGCTCCTTCTCTTCATTTCCACTCGGCTTCTGTGCTGCGATCTTCACATGAAAATGAGCTCCAGGCAGGCGGACTGACAACAGACTGTTTTGTGGTGGCTAGGTCTCAGAGGAGGCAGGACTCCATTTCACACATCTTCCTCAAGATGAATGGGCCTGCCATGAGCTTTGCCAGGGAGTGGGAAACTCATGGTGCCACGTGACCGTGCGACTCTGCAGCCGAGCGACTGATTCACATGTCAAGCACCGGCACAGTGAAAGCGCAGTGCGGATGGAATTTGAGACTCAGACAGCAGCAGAATACAGAATGCACTTTGTGTTTCTGTAGGGTTTCCTGCACGCCTGTACCTCAGAATGAAATTGGTGTTTAATTCCCAGTGCTGTTTGTTTTGTCGGAGAAAGGTTAGTCACCCTGTTGTTTAGACACCAAGGTTTGCTGATTTGAGAGCACAGTTCTTGGTCATGCGGGGAGCTCCCGTGCATTTTGGGAAACTGGCGATCACACTAAAGCACTGGGCCCGAAAGTCTGCATGGAGAAGCACAATACTGAGTGGACAAGATATCCTCTCAGAACAGCAAATAGCATCTTAAGATTAGACGCTTAACACTAAATGGTTGCCTGGAATTTGTGCCGTTTACAATACCCTGGTTGCCAGTCCGGTCATATTTCAGCGTTGTGCAGCACAGTGTTTTCTTTATGAATGTGAAAGAAAAAATACCACTTTGGATGTAGAGAGAGTTACACTTTATTGATCGATCGAATACACACCGGTGCGGGAGAGCCCCTGCGAAAAGAGAGTCTCCCCGAACAAAGGACACGGGGATCATTTATACAGCAGCTCGCAAGGTGCACACCCCTCTCAACTGTTTTCCACTTCTGCTCTTTGTCAGTGTGGCTTTAGGCATTGTTGTTATAGGGAATCATTTTTCCATCCCAAGTGTGGTGGAGTAACTCCTGATCTAGGTGCCTCGGTTGAGGGAATTTCGGTTTTATTGCTCCTTTACATACCACCGGGGTCTGGCCCGGGTCTAAATTGACCATTCCCTTGACCCTTTTACCTTCGCCTTATCTGTAGTTTACGTTTCCCTTCCTTAAGCTCCCTCTTTTGTTTTTTCCAAGGTACCTTCGTTCTAGCAAGGCAGAAGTCCTAATGCTTTATAGCAGCAAGCACAATATGCTGGGTAACATAGTCATAAAACGTTCACTACACTATTGGTTAATACCTTTAACATAGCACAAACATGCATTAAGAGCTTCAAGAATTTCTCTCACATAAAGAACCTTCCAGAACTGCAGAAACTGCCTTAGCGTGACAAGGTCAAGTTCTGATGTGAAGGAAATATAAGGTCGTGCTTCTGCACTGTTTGACAGAGTTGCCAGATGCTACTGTCATGACCCAAGCTGTCACCTGACCACCCTTGCGCTTACTTCCGGCTGGAACCAGGATGTTGGTGATTTATGTGGACGTTTGCCAGAATGGGAGGACGACCGCAGCCCCGCAACAGCCATTTGTTCTTCTGGATTTTGCCAGGAGACCATGCTCATGGTGTTTGTCTTGTGTATTCCCTCGCGCCCTCACCCAGCAGTGAGGCTCATGTTTTGGGACCCATCGGTTGACACCAAACTTTTAAAAGCTGATTAAAAATTGATCCAGGTCTGCATGTCTTTGGAGGTAATGATTTGGGTGTCTGTGGGAATTACTGGCCGTTGGGTCTGGCGCTGCTTGGCCATCCGTTTCAATAATGTGGCAGGAAGCCGGTGCCATTTCACACTTCACTCAAGGCGCTTACCTACTGCACAATACACCGATTTCACACAATCCTTCTTGAGGTCCACAGAGGGACAGAACATGCACACCTACACCTGGATACCATGCCAACTCTAACACACACACACACACACACACACACACACACACACACACACACACAAACCAAGTGACAGCCGACAAACACCGAGCCGCCATGTCTCCCTTCTTTAAGCCCCTTACTCTAAGCCCAACTCTCAGAACTCATCTGCACAAGAAGCCCATCCTAAGACCCGGGTTTCGCTACTTCTTTTCCAGAAAGGCAAGATGGCTTGGGTGCAAGTTCCCCTGGGGAAGAGAAAAGTTGGCAGAAAATGGAATTTTGAGGGAGCGGTGGGATAAAAGACCATTTTGAGCAGAAAGAGGAGGATGAGTGGGAGGGGGACGCACAGCGAAAAGGAAATGCTGAGAAAAACAAGGAAGTGCAGCGTCACGCAGCAATACTGAACGAACGAGGAGTTACGGCTGAAATGGGAATCTGCGCTATGTGGCTCTGCGGCTGCTGCTCATCTGTCAGTCTCCCTGTCTGTGCTGCGTCTCCCCAGTCTTGCTCTGCTGAGCCCAAATCACAATGAGGGGTCACACTCGTACCGTTCCAGATTGCTTTCCGGCTTTTCCTTCATGTTTTATTAACTTGGATTTTCTTTTTTGGAGCATTTCTGTACGGAAGCTCTCGTCTCTGCTGAAACAAACAACCCAGTTTAACTCACTTCTGTTCTCCAATCCATGTATATTTTAGTATCATTATTCTGGAATGCCATATGCAATACTACTGTGTTTAAATAATGCTTTTTACAGTTTGCTTATTCTTTGTCTTATTTGTATTAACTGATATCAGTGTATTGCTGTATAAATATGCACAATTCTGGGGCAAAGCAACTATAGACTCTGCTGGATTGGTGGAAAAGGGCTGACTGCGTTCAAGCAAAGGTTTGGGTAGAGAGACCCAGAGGAAAACCCAGTGAGGGGGCCTGCTGTTGCACCATGAAGACGGTTTTTCACAGGAACGTTCATCGTAGTTTCCCAGCTGTGCACCTGGTAATGTCCACGTGACCAGCTACCTCACGTGGGATGGACTGTGGCTCCAGGACAGACATGTCCACCTAACGTTTCTCTGCTTCTCTGTCTTCTCTTGGCAGCTCCCGCGCTTGATCTACCATGGACGCTGTGTTCCGCAGCCTCCTGCTCCTGGGAACTGCCGTGACAATGGCCCGCGCCTGCCCTAAGTACTGTGTCTGCCAGAACCTGTCCGAGTCCCTAGGAACACTGTGCCCTTCCAAGGGCTTGCTCTTCGTCCCTCTGGACATCGACCGGCGGACCGTGGAGCTCCGCCTGGGTGGTAACTACATCATCAAGATCACCCAGCAGGACTTTGCCAACATGACAGGCCTGGTGGACCTAACTCTATCACGCAACACCATCAGCTTCATCCAGCCCTTCTCTTTTGCGGATCTAGAGACCCTACGCTCGCTGCACCTGGACAGCAATCGTCTCACAGAGATTGGATCGGACGACCTGCGAGGGCTGCTTAACCTTCAGCACCTCATCCTCAACAACAACCAGCTAAGCCACATCTCCAACGAGGCCTTTGATGACCTGATGCTCACCCTGGAGGACTTGGACCTGTCCTACAACAACCTGCGGGGTGTGCCCTGGGATGCCATTCGAAGGATGATCAACCTGCATCAGCTCAGCTTGGATCACAACCTCATCGACTACATCGCCGAGGGCACCTTCGCCGATCTTGACAAGCTGGCACGTGTCGACCTCACTTCTAATCGGCTGCAGAAATTGCCGCCTGATCCCATTTTTGCCCGCTCCCAGAGCACCGTGGCTTTGGCCACACCCTACACACCCCTATTGTCGCTCAGCTTTGGTGGGAACCCGCTGCACTGCAACTGCGAGGTGCTCTGGCTGCGGCGCCTGGAGCGAGAGGATGACATGGAGACCTGTGCTTCCCCTCCCAACCTGAAGGGGAGATACTTCTGGTACGTTAGGGAGGATGAGTTTGTATGCGAACCTCCCCTCATCACCCAGCACACCCACAAGCTTCTGGTGCTCGAGGGCCAAACTGCTAGCCTGCGTTGCAGGGCTGTTGGGGACCCCATGCCAGTTATCCACTGGGTCACCCCCGATGACCGGCTCATCAGCAATTCTTCCCGGGCCACAGTGTATGAGAACGGCACCCTAGACATCTTGATCACCACATCCAAGGACTACGGCACCTTCACCTGCATCGCGGCAAATGCTGCCGGAGAGTCCACTGCCTCTGTAGAGCTGTCCATCATCCAGCTCCCCCACCTCAGCAACAGCACGGGCCACGCATCCCAGCCCAAGTCCCGGCTGTCCGACATCACGAGCTCCACTAAGACCAGCAAAGGAGAGCCTAAGGCTCCGCCGGAGCGCGCTGTGATGGTCTCTGAGGTGACAGCCGCCTCCGCTCTGGTCAAATGGTCCGTCAGTAAGGCGGCCCCCAGGGTGAAGCTGTACCAGCTCCAGTACAACTGTTCCGAAGATGAGGTCCTGATCTACAGGTAAAGAGCTTGGCAGGAGGGTCTCTCCTCGTTCCTTGCCAGATGTGTTCATTTGTTAAGCAAGCAAATGAAAAAGCAGTGTCTTTCATGTCCTCCTCCGAGCCTAATTTTCTCTGTCCTCGTGCACGCTATTTCAAAATATTCCAGAGGAGCGCAGCTCTGCGATCCATCGCATTGAATATTCTGTCACAGGCATTAACTATCCATGAATCAGATATTTTAACATTGTGCAGGGAGGTTTTAAAATTAATGTGAAACCAGCCAGCGAGGGAATCCAATTACCAGATGACTTTTGCTTGATTTATTCATTTGAAATCCTGAGAATGACAGGGAATTTCTCGACGGAATTAACCCTTGGGCAGTTTTTAAGTAAGTGTACTTTGGAGAACCAGCTGCGTATATGGTGAGGTGTACATCCGCAGTCGTTTGGCACGCATATGGCGGGTGCCTGTACGTGGCAAGGGGAGCTTTCACTCAAGACAGCGGCATTTGGAAATCACCGAAAGTGTGGCAATGGCCATCGGCGCTTGGCAAAGGACAGCAGAAGAACTAAGGGAAAGGGTTCCCCGTGCGATAAATCGGTTCACCGTGGTATTGCAGAGGTTGTGACACAAACACGATGTCAAGAGGAACTTCTCGACTTGGAACAAGAATAAGAAAATAAAGCGGCTCCTTCTCCGATACCCTAAGCACAAATCATCCTCACTCGTAAACACGGGCCGTTTGCTTGGGAGAGCTGCTTTACAAGTTGTTTAAAGATAATGCACAGCAGGCAGGTGCCAAACGGGCCCTCATCTTAGCCGTCTCTGCCTGTATGGTTTAGGGAGATGAAGGACAACCCTGGAGATTTGCCATGTGGAGAATGGAAATGAGGGCTCCTGCTGTGACAGAACTGTGCGGGAAGCGGCAAATAAGGAGTGGGGGCATTACGGGACACATTTACAGGAAGTTATTTGTCAGATGCAATGCACGAAATTGAATGCCAATGAGCCCTGTTAGCAATACTTCACAACGTGATGGCTGAACCGTCGCTCCCTTTGTTAAATAACGGGCCATGTAGCCCAGACTGCGGTGAGTTTAATGTACGTTAGGACATCCTTCAGGGTGCAGTCGCCGGATATTAGCTTACAGACGTAAGACGTCCCCAACGTGAGCCGAAGTTCCGAGTGAACGTTCCCATACGAACAGGGATGCCCGACACGCTGATGCAAGCATTGGTAGGGATGTATTTATGTGTGCTTCCTCACTTGTATTTCTTGGGCTTCTTAGGACATTTACACCTTTCGCAAAGCCACCGGGAAGAAATTGTAGCGGTTTTTCCGAATATGCTGAATGCACACCAGTAGTGGCTTAATTTGTTTGGGCCTCTGTATATTCCAAATAAGCAGTCAATGTATGTATTGTCATTACTTACAAATGGGTGCTAAGCACTGAGACCATTTGCATATCTCACTCGGTTCTCTCTCTCTGCATTCGTGCTCCCCGCGTATTAAATAAAGTGCCGCCCAATTAATATCCCACAGACCCTGAATGAATGTCAAATCATTTATTAGCAATAAGCTTTAAACAAGAGCTTCCATGAATATTTATTAAATAATAATGCATTAATTCCTAATGCTTTAAAACAGCTAATTAATTTAGCATAGTTTCCAGTTCTTTATGACAGGCCATATAAGCTTTAGTACATGTTTATCTCCTTGGCTCTTGGCCCATGCCCACATGTTGAGGCAGTGATGCTCATTTGCATATTTTTATCAGTTAAGCGCATGTATCCACTACCGTCATATCTTGCTTTTGTTCTCAGCGCAACGACAGACGCTTTTGGAGGCCGTATCAAACGAACAAAATGTTACAATGACAGCACACTTATGCAACACACTCTGGATCGGTTTAAGAAAAGGATGTCTTGACTGGTTTTAAGATTAGGACATCTGTTTTAGGCTGACTCCACCGTCTAATTATTGCCGTTTCGGTGACCTTGGATGAAATGGAATGGGTTCGGATGCAAGTCCACCCGCTTTCTAACCGGACCCGACACCCTCGTCCTCCATGCTAAAAAGCTGCCGATTATTCATGACGCGACTCCATTTCGCACTGCTTTTAAAGAGACAGACATGCTGTTTCGGGTGCTGCTGTGGGGCAGTCATTTTGGAGATTCTATCGAATCCTCTCCGGGTCACAGTCAGAAGCAGCAAGGGAAGCTGCAGCAGAAGCATACACTCGCAACTGGAGGCTTTAGGTGTTTTCTTCTTCAAACTGTGCTTGTGTGCCAGAGGTGGGCTAGGGCTAGAGAATGGCAGAGGTGCAAGAAGTAAGCAGAACAGTAACTTCCTTCCTCGATGGACAGAAGAGAAATGTGCTCCACGCTACTGTTTGGTCCCAACTGCACGAGCCACACGCTTCACACCGGCGAGTGTAAGCAAACGGCCTCAAAGCTCATTTGCTGCTTTATTTTGCTGCTATTTTAGGAAGTTCTTCTAAGGTGCTGCTGACAAAGCTTGGAGACTTTATTAAATGTAGACGGCCACTGCTGGCTGCTGCTGCTGCCTAATTCACTCCCAGGGGAAATGAACACATGATGGATATTTACAGCTTCCAGCAGCTGCTGCCAGGTGCAGGAGGGTAAAGCCAGTGCCCCCCTGCAAAGTGTCGACGAAAGCCAAGGAGAACATGGGGCGTAGAGAAGCGCTGTCCCAAACCCGGGCCATGTGGGGGTCAGTCTGAAAGTCAGTCACAGCCAAATGCAGGAGCAGAGCCCACTTGTAAAAGTGTTACTCAGGAGTGCAGCAGGCAGGCAGGTGGTTATGGCAGCATAATACACAGCATTGCCAAGGGAGCGCTGGGGAAACCTGCGGCATCCAGAAGAATGCACTTCGCTGTGTGCTGGGGGATGAAAGTGATGCTGCTCGGCCTGTCTGCGGAGGAGATAACAATATCATTACAGCGCAGCCCTAGCTGCATGGCGACCTCCTGCTGAGCTGGAGCCACGAAGCAAGAGGCTGCTCTTTGCTTCAAATGATCTGCTGGATGGTTTCTTTTCACTGAGTGGGGGCATTATTTATGTGAGTTTATCAGCTTGGTTACCCTTTAGTGTGAAACCGTGTGTCCTGAGGGAACATTTGCCGTGGAGATGGAGAACAATGGAGAAATTTGGGAATGAAAGTGGAGCATGGAGCTTCTTTGAGTTCCTCTCTGGCTTCTTTCATTTGTGTGTTAATAAAAGGAACTGTATGTACTGACAGCAGGAGAAACGGAGAGCTCACTGAAAGTCCAATTTTTCAAAGCCTAACCACGTGCGGTTGTTTCTTTGCTCATTGGGGCTCGGTTGCCTGGAGACCACCAAAAGTAGCTGCATCATCTCCTGACTACCCCGGTAAACAGTTCTCTGTTACTTTACAGATCTTTGTGTGAAGGTGAAAGCAGACGCACCACGTATGCTTCCCCACGTTCATCCTTTACTTCGGACTTCTGGGGACCTGAAAAATGAGAAATTATGTATCAGCGCAGCAGAAATTACCACGGGGCAGCTGAAGTTCAGCCTTACTTCTCTTGACCCCGTGTTTTACAAATGAAATAACTGTCCAATTGCGATCCATTCTCCAAGTCATACACACTGTAAAATCACAGCAAACCACTGCTGATGGAGTTAAAGCACAAATGAATATTGAACGCAAATGATGAAATTTTAATTTTGCGAGTCTGACAATGTTAACAAAGTGTGAGCGATGCACTGCTTTGTTTAATTCAACCTGTAGTTCCCGTCTATGATTCGCGAAGACAATGAATCAGTCGTCTGACCTTGCTCTCTGATTACTCTGCAGGATGATCCCTGCTTCCAGCAAGGCCTTTGTGGTCACCAACCTTGTGTCCGGGACCCTGTACGACCTATGTGTCTTGGCCATCTGGGACGACACTGCTACTACACTGACAGCAACCAACGTGGTGGGCTGTGCCCAGTTTACCACCCGTGATGACTACCCCCGATGCCAGTCTCTCCACAGCCACTTCCTGGGTGGCACAATGATTCTGGTGATTGGTGGCATCATCGTCGCCACTCTTCTGGTCTTCATTGTCATCCTCATGGTGCGATACAAGGTATGCGGAAGCTCACGGGCAGCCAAGCTGCCCAGTGTCAGTGACACCTACTCGCAGACCAACGGCGGTCCAACTTCGCGGAATGGCCTGCAACAGCAGCCTAAGCCCAAGGTGGTAGTCCGGGATGAGCTAATGGAGTTCAGGTGCGGGTCACTGCAGAGCAGCCTGTCCTCTTCGTCCAGCTCGCTGGGGGGCCGGGATGGTGATGCCGACGGGGACAGCCTGAACGGTGAGGGTGGCGGCGGGGCCTCTAGCAGATGGAGAGCTGCTCCCCCTAAGGCTCGCCCCAATCTGGACCACTTGCTGGGGGCATTCGCCTCGCTGGAGTTGAAGGGACACACCAGAGACCCTGGGTCCTCCAGAGGTGTGTCCATTAGCCAGCCTCCACTGTCTGACAAGGAGCCACTGCTGGGCCACGCAGACTCTCGGCTGGGCCGACTCCTCATGCTACCCCTTGAGGCCAAACCCAAAAGGAGTCAATCGTTCGATGTGGGTGACTTTGCGGCAGCACAGTGCTGCGCGTATCCCAGAAGGATCAGCAGCATCTGGACTAAACGGAGTCTCTCAGTCAACGGGATGCTGCTGCAGTATGATGAAGGTGAGGCGGACTGCAGCAAGGCTACCTTTGAGAGCTCAGAGTGGGTAATGGAGAGCACTGTTTGAGCCACCCCAAGCCGCACCTGCCCCAGAGGCGGGCAAGGAAGGGCACAAATACGTAGGGCTGTCAGGGGGGCTTCCTTACACTTGTTGTGCATGAAGTTCATCAGTGTGAATACTATCGTCTGTCTGTCATGCAAAAAACTGTCCCCTTGTGGATCGGCTGTGATGGCAGAGGTGCTGCTGCGGGGACAGGAAAGCCATCAGAAATAGAGAGATTTAAAAAAGAATGGAAAAGGAATGCTTTTGGGGAAAATCCTCCGGCAGTTTGGGCAGAGGCTGCAGCTGTGAGTTTGCAGGGGAATTTCCAATGAAAAATTAAAATATTGGAAACACGGCCGTATGTGGGCTGAACAGTGGCAGAGCATCCTGGAATCTCACAAGCAAGTTATATTTGTCTGTCAGCCTGGCGCATGACTGGGATTACTGAGCAGGCCTGAAGGACATGTACCAGTGTACTTCTGACTTTCTTTACCCAAGGAGACTCATCTTTTGGGGAGAAAGTGAAACTGAATTATGTGTAATGAATTACAGCTTTTTTATTTTTTTATTTCAGAGGTCAAAATGTGCATTTCTTTAGAGATTATTATAAACCAGATGTTCGGAGGTCAGATTTTTGTTGAAGAAAAAACAGGAATGGTTTGTGTTCATCTCCCTCCCGATGACCCTTCAGTCATAGAATCCATACATTCCAAAAAAGCATCGACTTCATTTTTACTCTGAAAATAAGGATGGACAAAAAGCATAACTGAGTCTACAGCTCAGTTTAAATTGGGGTGCTGGAATGCCTCCCGAGAGCAGATAGCAGAGGTAACACAGAACAGTGCTTGTGTACACATTTTACACCCAAAATTCATTCTGGAATATTTTGTTTGAAAGCGCTGGCTATTGGTGTCTCTACATCTTTTTTTTCCAAATTGTCATTTTTTACCATCTCCATTATCACTGTCTTAAATAATGTTTTAAATCTATGTACTGTTTGCTAAAATAAAAAAAAAAAAAAACAACATTATTTATTTTTAAACTATTCCGCATATAGCTTTTCTCTCTCACGGCAGAATACAATAACACAATAATACTTGTAAATGTGAAGGAAAAGAGCAATGCGCACACGAGATGCATGCACACCAACAGGCCGTTGCTGACTGAACCGTCAGTCAACAAGGGTTGCCAAGGGAAAGAAAAGATGGAGCTGAGCTCCTCTTGTGAGATGGGGCGCTGGTTTGCTGATACGCCGTAATGATGCTCCGTAGTGGGTGGGCTGTGTCTTGTTTAAAGCCTGTGCTCAGAAAAAGTGCCAACATGTTCAGTTCTTAGTGCTCATTAAGCTACTGAGAGAAACCGCCCTCCTCTGCAGTTTGAAATGGTTGAACCGAGTCCCTGGGCAGCTGTTATTCAGTGCTCCGGTCTCTCACGTTCCACAGTCTCCAAAGTCCTCTGCTCAGCTTGGTACAAACAAAGATTTTTTTTTGCCCCAAATTGACAACCAATAACATTGTCTCTAGTGGCTTTGAAGATTTTTTAAAAAAGCATTAACGATAAAATTACAAAGAATCGTGCTATTTTTATTTACTGTGACATTTTAGTGTATTTTTCTACCCCTATCTCAGCTGTATGTTTATTTTGTGTAGAAGTCGGATGGTGTGAGTTGATGACGCTACCCTTTGGTCTAAATTCAGTGCCTGAGGATGGACGTAACAGTGATGTGCTGAGATCCCAGGCTTTTAAGAACAGTGATTTTCTGCTCGCACCTTTGCTTACAGTGTAAACAAATCATGAGAAAGCCTCGAGTGACCCCCCGCTGATCTGTTGCTACATGCAGTGCCCCCCCAGTCTGTCACTTTTCTGCACTTCACTTGCACCCCATTTCTTTGTTTGTTTCTTTCTGATGTGTCGTCATGTATGTTGACATCTTTTTGTACAAAACCAAGTGAGAAAGTTCCACGGAAAAATGTACATTTGTACTTTCATTTTCTTGTTCGGCAAAAACGAGAAGGTGGACAACTGTATTGATATAACATGAGTGTACCTGACCTGATAAAAAGGTTATCAAAATATATATGTTTCTGTGGTCAAACCTTCTCTTTTCCTACAAAAGTGATAAATATGAAAAATCCTAAAATGTCCTTGTGTTTGTACTTTTTACAGTTCCTTTATATTTAATTTTATTTCTTGTTTTGTTCACTGCTCTCTCAGGCACCAATGTGCTTTCCTCTCAGTGCACTGAAGGGTGTGGCTCTGGTTTTAGAATATGACCCCCCCCCGGAATTCCATCAAGTGTTGTGACTGTGCCTCTGTCTGGGACAAATTGAGACTGCTGAGGGTGGCTGCCAGGTTCAGGTGCAATGTTGTGACACTTGACTGATCCTGAAATTGATGAGCTGTCAGCAGAAACCCCTGCCGAGTGAGGCGGCCTCTTGCAATTCTGTGATGGCCCAGGGAGTGGGAGTGCAGCTCACAGTTGGCACTGACATGTTGCTTCAGTGGAGCTAGGAGACACTGGCCCACTTTGCGGACAGCTCTCATGCCACCTTCTCCTTCAAGCTCCTTAAATTCGAGACCTCCAAGGCCCACGAGGTCCCCTACAAAATCCAGCGAATCTGCTGTTTGCATCTTAAGCCGTCTTTAGCGGGTAATCATTCAGGAGCCCTCGCTGGCTCCCTGAGGGCCAGTGAAGGCGTCCGTGTACAACCCCATTGTAGTATAAACAGCGAAACAGCACAGCACTACAGGAACAGGGTGGTCAGCTGTCAAGTACGGTGGGATGTGGGAGGAGGCGAAGGAGGCAAGAGGAGCAGGGAAGGGGGAGGCGAGAACAGCCTCACTGGCCTACCGCTGTCCGAGGGAGGGATTCCCACACTGCCCTGCTGCTCTATTCGAGCTCTCGACACAAACCCACCTCAGCACTGTCCTTATTAGAAATCAAGGAGACAAGCTGCTGGCCGAGAATAAGACTTTAATTCATATAATCTGTCATAAAGGTGCTTACAGCAGCAGTGCAGTTATAATGTGCGGGTGACAGAGGCTGAGAAGCAGCAACCGCCCTGCATGGGGTCCGCTGCCCCAAGTGCTTCTGCGCTGCCTGGACCGCTATGAAGGCGAAAGACAAGCAGGCCAAGAACACGAATATGAAGCCTTTAGGGCCAAGTGATCCCGTCCGTGGTTGTTGTCATGTGTAGAGGCCATGAAAGAAATTGGCTCAAATCCCCTTCGCATCTGCATGCACTGTGTGCTCAGTCGATGCCGATAGAGATACAGCAGGGATTCCTCGGTCAGCAAAGGAAATGGCACTGCAGGAGGGCATAAATACAGCAGCACGGTAGAGCATATTTGAATAAATGGAGTTAAAAGCTGCATATGTGTATTTAATTATGGCCTCAGTAATAGAGAACAACTGCAGAAAACATTTCAAATGTAAAATTCCAAAGAAGGTAAATTCTTATCATTAATTTTTTATTTAAAATTAAATTGCTGCTTGGGACAAATCCAGCTTTTATCGCGTATTAATGAACATAAACAAATTGTTACACTCAAAGTGGATAAATATTTGTCATTTACTGTAATACAGCAATACAACTTAAAAAAATGCTTTAGAAAAAGTTGAGAGTGACATGAAAAAAGACTTATTTTTAAGCTGGCACAAATAAAATAAAGTTCATTTGAGCCAGCAGTTTCAGTAAAGTTGCACTTTAGGTGCGCAGCAGCTTCTAATCCCAGTCCCACGTGACTTTGCTTGTTGTTTGCAACCACGCTGCCGCCACACAGTGGTCAGTCTTAAAGTTTATTGACCGGGCCACGTGTTTGTTTTACTTTTAGCCTCTCGCTGCTCAGCCTAAGGAAAAGCAGCTCCTCAGTCAGTGCATTTGCATGTTAACCATCAGCTGGATTCATTTCGGGCCAAACCCGAGTGAAACTTGAGTAAATAGGAGCTCGTGTGGAGCAAATACCTGCACGTCCTGTGGCTCGGGGAGAAGCGGGCTGGTTGGCGCCGCGCTGCCAGAGTCTTTGACAAACAGCCAAACAATCGCAGTTTATGTCGTTCAATCCAACTGGACTGTTCAGAACCAAACTGGCTGTCAGTAGTGAATTAAGTCAAATCTCTTCAGCGTGGATGTGCACAAGGACCCTTTCGCAGCGTGCAGAACAGCAGGTACACAGTAATGATCATAAAGGTCATGAAACATTTGGAAGAAAAGGAAAGAATGCTGCTGTTTGCTGGATGAAAGAGGAAAAAGGGATGATCTAGTGCTTCTGCACAAGACAGCAGGTCTTAGAGGCATCCTCAGGTTAAAGGCCTCTGCCCCTTTTTACCCTGTTCTTACCTCAGCTCACCCTCTTATGCCTCTTGCCTCCTCTTGCCTGGGGGGACTCTGCTAATCCCTGTCCTCGAGGCAGCTGTGCTTCTCACCCCAGGGGGATTAGTGCTTCTGCCAGCATGTGTAGGAGGGCCATCGCAAGGATGCTTTGGAGGAGCCACACCCACCGTCCCTCACCATTTGTGGCAACATTTACACAAACCCTAATGTGAGTTCTGTTAAGTAAAAAGGAGAGTGAATATTTAGTTTGCTTCATTGTGCAGCTTGCAGTGGCAGCAACCATCATTTCAGTGCATAATCCCACTTTTTACACTGGCACATCTTGGAAGAAACTCATCACTTTCATGGAGATTTATACTGTTAGGATTAAATCAGTCTCAAGTATTTTAATTTGTCTAATACGGTTTGGAAAAATTGGGAAATCTGAAACGAGATTATAACTTCTGTTTCTTAATCTCTGCAATTTCCTTTGAGGAGTCAGCATTTTATAAGCTTCTATTCAAGGATCGGTTCTCCAAGTTCTCCGTACGCCAGCCAACATTGCAAATCCTAAAAGTTTTATTCTCCATTTTATTTTATTTTCTGTGGTCCGATGCAGTTTTGTGTGAGTATTTCCTAAAGAGTGTTCCCTGACCACAACCATGTAAAGCGGTCCATCCATCCAAACACGCTTGACCAAAGCTAATGCACAGCATTTAGGGTTCTTACGGTTGCAGATCAGCAGGAAGTTGCAGAGCCAGCAGGTGGCGTCACTCCCTCTGGGCTTCAAAGTGCTGGGTTCAAATTCTACAGTTTCACACAGTACCCTTGAGCAAGGTCCTTACCTCAAACTTCACCCAGGTCTCTGCATACAGTAAATGGGTAAATCAGTGTAACTGAAGAGAGTTCAGTGTTTATAAAGAAACCAAATAAATACTGGCTACTTACGTAGACATTCATAGGTCAAATATGCACAATATAGTTTGTTATTATTATTATTATTATTATTATTATTATTATTATTGTTATTATTATTATTATTATCTGCACCGTTTATACCCCTGGCTGCCTTTGACTTGTGGTGAAACTGCTGTGAGTGCTTTTCACCCGCAGTTTACACTGCACCGCTGCACAAAGGAAAGAGTCGGGCCGTCTGTGCAAGAGGTGCTTTGCTGATGAGCATCTCGGCCCATTTAGGTGTGAAGATGCACACAAAAGTCAGAGAAGGAGAGAGGAGCGTGATCTCATTTCTCAGCGCATCCCTAAGAATGGTCTTTAACAAGCGCCGCGAGACTCGAATTTCACACGCAGCGCAAATCTGACGAAGGGAGTGTTCGCTCCAAAGAGAGATGAAGGAAAGCTTCTGAGATGGCTGTAGATAACACAGCACAGCAGCCCGGTTCGCTTAGTCGGTTTATTCTGCCCCATCCCGAGCTGCTCTGACGCCGAGACAAACCCCACAGGTGGCGATGCGGCAACTGGGTGTCACATGCGAACCCGCTTCCTGACGGCTATCCTCGCCGTTTTGCTCACGCCTCCGGGCCGGCATGCTATTCGTGTGCAGTACAAGTGCAGTCATTTACCCCGGTGCTGGCATCGAGGAGGAAGAACAGAAACGGCGGCTCCTTGCCACCACCGCCCGTGCCCCTTTAAAGTTTCATGAGGAAGTGGGCGTGACGGAAGGCGACGGAGCAGGAGCGGCACGTCTCCTCAGAACCTCAGACGTTGATCCAATTGCAACGCGGCGGCTCCGCTGTCAGCAAAGGCGATCCGTCTGTAACATGGGTGACAGCTTGTTACCAAGGTGACACCACGCAAGCAGCGGAGCTCCTTTATGAATCTTGCATCAGCTGCTCCGAGCTGACAAATTCTGGGACAGTCGATCCCCGGCGAACAGAAGCAGCGCCGCTTTCCGGGCCTCTGTAGCTCGCGGCTCGGCGAACAGGTGTCCGCACGTTTCGGGCGTCTCGTCGGATCGGCGCCCGACTGCGGCCGAGCGTGAGCTGGATCGTGTGTCTGATATCAGGAGGCACGTGGAAATCCGGGCGAAAATCCAATGCATACGGATTGCCCGTAATTTGGGAAAACCGAGTCCGATTGCAGCCGTGATTTCTGAATATTTTGCGCGGCTCTTTTCAAACTGCGCTCGGCCAGGAGGCTGGCGTCAGCCAGGAATTGTTTGCTGCTTGAATTTTGCTAAAACTCTTGGTTTTTTAACATCCGACCGTCTTTCTGAATGCCATTCGCGTGCAGTTTCTGGGTCACAACGTGGAGGTGGAAGGTGTTTTTATTGGTTGCTTCTAATTGGCTTTTGTGCAATTTTCTGCATTTCTTTTCAATCTCAACCTCAGGTAGGGAACAGTTTGCTCCTCTGAGGTTTTCAAAGTGTCCATCTTTCCACATCCTTGTGCCATCCTCCTTATTTGCAACAGCTTCTGCAACCTCTCTCTCCCGCTCTCTCTTTCTCTCCACCTGGCCTGTCTTCTCTCTTGGTGTCAGTGGGTCCTAACAGGCAGATCAATGGCCTCTGTTTTCAATTTGTCCTCATTTGCAGATGGATGCTTTGGACTCGAGGGGTTTAACTTGTCTCCAGACATGTCTTTCTGCACCACCAGCCTTCCTGAAGAGTGCAGATCATGGAAACCCCGTGGGCTCAACATGGGAGCAGCAATAAGACAGTTAAAAAGCAAAGTTATTGTTCCGTTTGTGAAATTGAAATGTTTGACTGGACACAAAACACGCATGGACCAAATCATTGGTCAGGAGGAATTTCCTGTGACGAAACCTTTTTCAATCCAGAGATTTATGAAGGAAAATCTGCAGAGGGAAGGAGGGAATGAACCCCAGACGCAGCGCTGGACACAGACCTGGACCGCAGGCGTCTTTAGGAATTCCGCTGGTGCGTGAGATGAACAAATCTTCATTCAATCTGGGACAAACGCTGATGTCAAAGGGACCTTTTGACGGAACGCCCAATCGAAGCGCCAGTCTGCGCACGCTGACGTACGGAGCTACAAGGCGGTCGAATTACTTGAATATCGACTTCGATCCACACAATTAGAGGAGAAAATCCGCTTCATCCCTTCAGCCGAGTCATTACAGACGCCCAGCGGATCAGGCAGAGGAAGGTCTGCGCGTCGGGCCGACACCGGACCCGGGACAAGCGACACCGCGGTGCAAACAATCCAGTATCAGTCACGCACGCACAGGGGGATCTGCTCGCTCGCTCCGCTTCAGCGGCACCCGCAGCGGGGGTCCTGCCTGCTCCTGCGGACACCGTAATCGGCACCAGAAGGGGGCGACACAGCACATTGGTCAAACCCCCCTTCTTGAGCAAGTTGATTCATGCCCGACCGCAGGCGAGAGTCCGGGCTTCGCTCAGACGCATTTTTCCGTTAAGCGCGGTTGAATGCGTTGTTGAATTTGCAGATGGCGCAGGATACCAGGGTGAGAGTGTGGCTGTGGGGTCCCAAACAGCGCTTCCCTTCTAAATGTGCAGCAAGATGAACAGATGAGAGAAGTCTGCAGATCTGTGTGAATCATCATAAGTGTCGACTTGCAAACAGCAAGTGGCTCTAGTTTCCTGCATTTTCCTCAAGTGCCCGGCTCACGGTGACAATACGGTGTTCTTGATCAAAAGGGATTTTCAGCAAGAAACTTCTACCTTTTCAGCATCAACATCAAAGCAGGCTCAAAGGTGTACACATTACATTACAGTAAATGGTCATTTGCACCGTGTTTTACTACAGTGTGAAATGGAAGCTCCCACCGGGGCAGTCAGACTTTGCTGGACTCCGAAGTCAAGCAGCCCCATGCTGTTCTTCAAGTTCACCTGAGACCTGCAGGCGCTTTAAATCCAGAAAGCTCTTTTCCACGTGGGAAAACGGGAGCTGTGATCCAGTTATCTTGCTGGAAACCAGTTAGTTTCTCAAAAAACACTGAGCTCAGAAGATTAGTGAGCAAATGCCAGAGACACAGGACACTTGGGGTCTGCTCTGGTTTTATCTTCTGTTCTCTTTGCCCCTCACGTTTTGTCCAGGTTGCCCAGGTGTACTCAGGTGACCTCTGACAGGTGCTGCACACCCACAATAACTGTGTGGCCTGGGGGGAGGGTTTTTGACTACAAACTGGGAGCAAATATCACACTGAGGCTGCAGGTCCTGCATGAGGAGATTTTCCGCGGCCACGAGGATGAGCCGAGTTGCCTCCGCAACGTTTTCTACTAATCTGACAACTGCTTTGGAGCGAGATGACCACATAAATCAGCAAACACTGTCGGCTCGGCCGGAACCCCACAAAACGCACAAACTGTATGTTTATCTCATATTCAGAAATGTGCTGCACTCCAGACAAATGGTTTCTTTAGGCTCAGTATTGCGTAACATTATTTTGCATTGTTGAGAAGATTATTAAGTTTTTTAATGGCTTTTCACTGTTTGAATTCTGGGATGATGGAGTAAAATTGATTTTAAGGTCTTCAAAAACCATGCAAAGGAATTTAATGCCTCTTACAGGAGGCTGAGCATGAGGTGGAGGTGGCTGAGTCAGGCTGGTGGATGGAGGAGTGAGCCTGAGATAACTTTGCTTTGGGTGAATGCCGGGTGTCTCCTGAGGCAACTTGATGTCATTCCAAAATGAATTTTATTTCATCTGAATTAATGCCCACATTGTGATGGCCAGGTCTAGGGTCATCCCCCGTCACCTGGTAATATTTCAGGATAGACTCTGGACCACCAGAACTCTGCTCAGCACTAAGCACTTATTGACAATGGATGGATGGATTGTGTTTAAAACAGCTGATCTCTCAGTTGCGTGTGGGTGAGCGTTTCGGGTTGAGAACACGAGGCCATAAGCGTAAAAAGCGAACGTCCCGCCCAGAAACTGAGCCGTTTAAACAGGTTTCCGTCGACTGGCTGTGCCGCTCTCTTGGCACCAGCCTTACCCGTGCAGACTGCCGACTACAAACGCAGCCTCCGAACGCAAGCCGAGTTCTACAAAGAAACAAAATGTGCTTATACAAATGAAATGGGGCATTAGAACCGAATTCGTGACCGTCGGTTTTGGGGGACCAGCGAGGCAATTAATCGGCAGTGCTTTTGTGCCAAAACTCTGTTCTCTGATCATTTGGGCCACGATAGGAGACACCAAAGGGTTTTGCCTTCCTTCATCACAGTCGGATCGCTCATTTTCCCGCTTCGCTCGATTCCATTATTGCGTGGAGGTTGAATGCGTTTGATTGCTCACGATCTTTTGTTTGCGGAAACTGTTTTGAAAAGGAGTCTTTTTTTTGGAATAAGACCCATCATGTCGTAACATAAGGCTTAAAGCCCCTTATTTATGAAAGTTGTGAAGACGCTCCTCGGTCCTGACGCGATTTCACCGCTTCTGCTTTTCGTCTCGGTCGGGCTTCTGCGGTTTCCTCCCCATCTGCCCCTGCTTTCCTGCAACCTTCTCTCCTCATCTTCAGTCCATCCCGCGGGGAGGAACCATGATTTTTATATAACACCTGAAACAAACCCAGGTGCTGCAGTGCGGCAGCTCAGCGCCAGGTTTCAAACAGGTCTTCTTCCCTTTACTTAGCAAGGCCTAACAGTGCAAGTATTTTGTGCTCTGCCAGTGTGAAACCACGGCGTTTCCCCCACAGACTGAAGCAAAGAGAGCAAAAGCATTCCAAGTTAATGGCGGTCTCAGCCATCAGTTGAAGCCAATGAATGTCTGTTATTTTATGCCGTTTTCGCCCACATATAAAATCATGGTAAATTGGACTCATTAGACTGGCACCTTCAGAACAAATGACACTCCTAGAGGAGCTCTGCTCAGCTAACAGCTATGAACTTATTGTGAACCCCCAGGCCGTACGGGTGCTCACAGCAGAGCCGCTTTTCAAATGGTCAGCAGGCACAGTTCTTCACTTTGTCCCCTAATGGAGGGTCGACGGGAGCTGCTCCTCACGCTCCTCTCCCCACCTCCTAGGACTCGGCCCTGGCCAACAGCTCGCACGTCTGCAGGACGACACCTCAACCACCAGGCGCCGGAGGACGGCTGCTTGCCATGTGCCAGCCGACACCTGCGCGCCAAGCCCTTGTTTCGGAAGTGCGCCTCTGGTGTTTCACTCCAGCATGAGTTTTTCACACAGAGCTGAATTTCCCTAAAGAAAAATTCTGCTTCTGTGCAAACACGAGCAATGCCGTATCGCACAGCACAGCGGTGGCATGAGGCCAGTCAATAAAATCGGCTGGAAATCTGCTCGACGACAAGACTAATCCAGAAGCCCGAATACCGCGCAGCTTCTGAGACGTGGGATTTGTTTAGCTACGCATGCTTGCGTCCGTCAAATTAAAATGGAGAGAGTTTCTCCTCCAGCGCCAACCCTCAGGTGCAGAACTTTTCCTCATACTCCTTTCGGAATAATTTCGCTGCACACACACTACTGGCACATTCAATCTCTACTGTCTGCGAAGGCATGAAGCTGAGAGATGTTGAGCGGTGTGAGTATCTGCAGTATCACAGCTGTTTGATGGATCCTTTTGGTATTTTGCGCTGCTGGATCTCAGGTTCCCTCCGTCCCTCTACTCTGTCACCAGCTCTTAAATGGTTCCCCTGAACTGTCATGATGTTCCTCATGTTGCATGCGAGCAACTGCAGCTCCAGCTTACAGATTCAGACCCGGGGTTGGTGTAAACAGAAAAGGCAAAGAGGGTGCGATGGCAAGTGGATGCTTGTCTGAGTCTCTTGTTCTCCATTATGTCCGCAGAGAAGGTGAAGATCAGTTCAGATCAGTTCCGCTCGGGTTAGACGGATGCCCCTGGAGTTTGACTGTCGTACGGCTACAATGGTGACGGGTTTCATTCTTCAAAGCAAAGTAAAATAACATCAGTGAATCCTAAATCATTAGACTCCGCCACCTCGGATGGCAGCAAATTGCTCCATGTGTCTGCTGGAGATGCTGAGGTAGCTCTGGTTGGTGCCACCAGGCAGCAACTCCCAGGCGGATAGGAGCGTGGCAGCCTCCTCAAGGTGTGTGATCAGTACCTCCCCACCACCCTGACCATCTCCTCTCGTCTTCCAGTTCACAGTTTTCACTTAGGAAGTCGTGGATCTCCAGCGCCACCGCTGTCACCGCCGCCGCCAACATCAGAGCGCTTCCTGCTCTCCGGGAGCTCACCAGGAGGCAAAGTAAATGTGCTCAGCATGTTCACACTGAGCTGATGAGCAGAGGAGCTGCAGTGTTTGCACGGTGGAGAAGGTGAGCGCTGCATACAAAGAAGCAGCAGAGCACCCAGCCAGCATGGCTGAACACCAGTTAGCATCAAGTATGGTCCTAGTCCATGAACACCGCCACAGAACCATGAGCTCGGCCTATGATTCCAAAACCTTCTCTACCTTCAAACGCTCAGTCATCCACTCTGTCTCCCAAATCAGGGGAGGACTCTGTTGTCATGGAGATCGATGCACACACTTTTCATGTTACCGCAGACATCACTGCATCCTTTTCTGCTTGGATCGCACCCCTTTTTTTAGTGTGCTGTTAAGGTTACTTTTATTTATTTAGCTGCCACTTTTGTCCAGAATGGACTTACGGTACCACAAAACTACATTGTTTTTACCCATGCATACAGCTCGGTGTTTTTTACTGGTGTGAGTCAGTAAGGAGGAGGCGGGATTTGAACCTTAGCAGCTTTGGCCACTGTCACACCGCCTGCCCAGATTTTTTTGAGGAGTTTTTAGCTTTTAGTCTTCCCAGTGTTTGGCATTAGCTCTCCTGTGCACGTCCGCTTTCCGTCTCATGTCTTTCCGGCCAGCTTGAAAAAAGGGTAAAATGGGAACTGCGGCGAGCATGCACACGCGGTCAGCGGAGCACTTGTTCACATGGCAACACAGAAGGAACGGAGGCAGGAGAACATGGGACATCGACTTTGCGCCTTGTCTTACATTTCAGAAAATAATGGCTGCAAAAGCCTCTCATTGACTTTATGTCACCAGTCGGCTGTTTTCAGTGAGGAAAACGACAGCGAAAGAAGTCCGACGCGTGTCACACACAGTGACAAATCAGTGTAGCCTCTCCCACGCTGACAGAAGGACCTCAGTTTAGGTCTTTCAAGCTCTTTCTTGCTCCTGCTGCAGCGGTAGAGCTGTCCGAGCTGTCCAGGTGTTCTCGGTGACCGTCCATCGAGGCTTTTTCCTTTCCATGACATTTTGCCATCAAACCGTCTCTAGAATGAGGGCTGAGGATTTTTGGCGTCTGGATGACTGAGGTCAGTGAACCCAGATCTGCTGCTACTGTAATGCAGGAGAAAGTGGAAACCATTACTGTCATCCTTCCGCTTTCCTCCAAACCTGAGCATTTTGTGGTGGTCCAACTTTTACGCGCAGATCCTCGGGGAGACGGGAGAATGTAGGCTCGTTCATGCCGTCAAGTCCAAGCAGCTCAGCTGTGTGTGAATTAAAGATGTGTTTGTGACCCGAGCGGCAATGGAGCGGTTGTGCTCAGTTGCTGTTCTTCCCGCACCTGTGACTTTGCTACTGTATGAGAAACCCATTGGAGCTTCTTTTGGCTTCAGGTGATGAGAGCGGATGGCTGGGGTTTGAGGACCGCATCCCTCTAATCCCTTTGGACAAAAACTTCCCCACGGAGGTCCTCCTGAACACCTACGGTCACGCAAAGGCATGTGTGGGGCTACGGGGAGCGGTGTTCTGGACACGGCGTGTGCTGCTTTTCCCTTCCGGCAGGCCCAGCTTCCCAGCAGGCCCTGCTCAGGTAGCAGCCTGCCGGAAGGGCTTCTGTGAGGCTTTTAACCCAGGTATCCTGTTAATGAGAAGAGCGGCGCTGAAATGAGTCATGTAACGTGATGGATCCGTGCCGGTGAGGACAGATATTTTTCCGGAAGAGGTCTTTGGTGGCACATCACCATTTGACACCCGAAACGGAGGCCGCGCTCATAGCATCCATCCAGATTAGCGTGTGCATCTGCATGGCGCGCTGCTTCGGCGCCTCCGTCATCTGTCGGAGGCAGACCTGGACCACGGGCGGCCCGGGGCTGAGGAAATAATGAAATATACGTAGACATGTGTCTTCATTTGGGCTTCATTAGAACCCCTTTTTCCTATTCAAATAGCTGCCATAAAGACCCAGGGAACATAATGAGAGTTTAGGAAAGAGCAGTTGTCTCTAATACCCACGATGCTTCGCTGTAAACAAGAGTGACTATGTGCATCGGCCTTGTCCATTAGTTCCAGCCTGCTGCAAGTGTGGTTTTGGGGGAACCAGCATGTCTGACTTTTTTGTGAAACAGCTACCATCCTTCCCCCAGAAAACGTGGTATAAATGAGGTAATTTAGGGCGCTGATAGGTTTAATCCAGACCTTAATTGATGTGATTGGAGGAAACATGCAATCCCCATGGAGACAGCGCATGGATCTCAGGGGCTAGACTTTGTGTAGCCTTGAGTTCAGAGACCTTAGGAGCCTGGCATTGCTGTTGTCATGTCAACCGGAGTTATTTAAATAATGTGAAGAAATTATTAACGTTACACAAAAACCAAAGTATGCTGACACAGTTTCTTCTGTTGTTGTTGTTGTTATTATTATTATTATTATTATTATTATTATTATTATTATTATTAGTGGCAGAGGTATCGTTTTCCTGAAAAGTGCCTTACAGTGTGAGGTTTATGTACTAAGATCCTGAAAGTGATTTACCATTAATACCACACTATTTTTACTGCATTAACTCAGGCAAGTACCTTCTGAACAGCATTGCAGCAGGGGCAGCTGTGATTTGACAAATGGACTTTTGTTGGCAAGGTGTGTGATGTAGTGTACGTTTAAATGATGAAGTCTTTGTTTTAAAATAATAAAATCACACACATCCATGTCCTACTCACTGATTATCTACATTTATTCTTTCCTTTTCAAGCTGTGTATACACGCAGATATGAGCTTCTGGGTTTTAGCCAAAGCTCCCATTCGCGTATCGGACAGCAGCTTCCGCATCTCTGCTTGTGATCCTCTTCTTTTCTCGATAAATTTCACCACAAAAAATCAATGAGAAGCTGAATTCCCAGCCAGATTAAATTAAAACAGCATTACAGCATTTGAGGGCATCCATTAACTTCGTAGAGTCACCCCGTCGGGTTCAGTAAACTATGAAGGAAAGCAATTTGGGAGGAAAGATCAATCTGACTTGGTATTTGAAGGAGTTTAGGGAGCCACCCATAAGGTGAAGCGCCCGCACCTTCGATGTGGACGGAAGGGTCTCTAAAGTGACCTTAAAACCCCTTTTTTCATACTGCTGACTAAGCAGCTTACAGTGCTCTGCCCATTAACACAGCCAGGTCATTTTTACTGCACCAACTCAGGGTAAAATACCACGGGAAGTGGTACTGCAGCAGGACATGAGACGCACACTGGGTGTTTCGAGTTCAAAGGCAGCACCTCTAGCCACTACACCGTCTGCTGGTTTGAGTTCTTTTAAGAACCCCCCCAACAGCTGCATCTACCTCCGGCAAGAGGCAGGGAAAGGCATTGAGTCTCTGAACCACGCAGAAAACACCAGAATCAGCATTCCCGCCCTCTCCTTGTCGACCTGGAGCTCATAGTCCCTGACAGCTAATCGATACGTGGCGGAGCCTCCTGGCTCATATTGACTTTGTTGTTCAGGAAGACTCTATAAAGCCTCACTGGGGAAATTCTGTCCCCGCCAGTTGCATCCTGAGGAATCCGCATCCCTGCCACTGTTGGAGCAGAGTCGGGGCTGAATTTCCCGCTGGTCTGCTGCTTCCTAATGGGAGTAAGACACACGGAAGCCAGAGCTTCTCCAGAGGCCGGCGGAGCAGGGGCTGGGGTAAATTATGCTGAAATCGCCATTTCAGGATGATGCTACAGCTCTGGGGTGACTGTTTATACTGGAAATGTCTGTGCGGTATTTCAGCAGGCCAACAGCTCAGGCTGCGGTCTCGCACCGAAGCTTCCTATTTGCAAAACTCCAGGTCACACCACATTTCAAAGTTCATATTTCACAGCCTAACTTGAGCTACTAGCAGTGTTGTGGTTAAGGTTGTCTGAAGGTTGCTCGAAGGTTCTTCAGGCCTGTTTATCAGCTATACTACATGACCAAAAGTATGTGGAGTCCTGAACATCACCCCCATATGTGCCTGTTGACCATCCCATTCCAAACCCATGGACATTAACATGGAGTTGCCACCCACCCCCCTCATTTTGCTGCTATAACAGCCTCCTCCTTCTGGGAAAGTTTTCCACAAAATTTCTGAAAATTTGTGCCCATTTGGCCACAAGAGCATCGGTGAGGTCATATGGGAAGGCCCGGCTCAAGGTTGACATTCCAGTTCATCCCAAAGGCCTTCATTGGGGTTGAGGTCAGGGCTCTGTACGGTTCTTCCACAGCAACCGCACCTCCCCGGCACGAAGAACAAACTCCGGTGTCGAGTTTGAGCTTTTTTCCCCTTAAATGTTCGATGATCTGCTAGCATGAGATTCTCATGAACTGTGATTCGCCATGATTTGGGGAAAAATCTGCTCTCTTTACAAAGATAAACTGGGTTTCCTCAAGCAGCACACTGTCATTCTCTATTTTCTCCTTTCTGCACATATTTGTTGCTTGTATAAATAATAAATTAAAGTTGAGGGACAAACTGCACAAAATAACAAAACTGCACAAGTGAAGTTATTGAAAAATAGCAGAGTTTATGCCTGCATTCTCGACGCCGCTCTGGACCGCCGCACGAGGACATTTCTTACCTTCTGTTTCAGTCCAGCGTATGTGAAATGAGTCGTGCGGAGTGTGAGAGGCAAGAAGATTGTTGGAATACATCTGAGCACCGAAGGACAGATCTGACAGCGGGACACGTGAGCACATTAAATGCTTGACTTACGGCCGCCGCCACCGCCGATAGTCTGTTTGTAATATTCAAACTCTCGACGCTGTAAGACAAACAGCCAAAAAAGCCAACAAATGTGGGCCGAAAGACACTTGGCGGACGCCTCGTATCGGCGGCACATTTACCTTTGCGCAGGTGACAGTTTAATTAGAGCGAGACGCGGGGTGGGTCTGACCGCGCAGGATGGATGGCTGCTATCTGCCGTGTCCGACTGAATGAGTTGTAACATCCAAGCAGCTGCAAGGGAGCATTAATCAGTCTCGGGGACCCAGGCGGAGACCAAATAAGAGCGTGGAGAGGTTGCTCTGCGTGGGTAAAAACGTACGGGAAACCTCAAAGCAGCCCACTTACAGGTGATTCAGGTGAGTCATCACCGCGAGGACCCCATGGGGAGAGAAGCCGGGATTTATAGGCACTGCTTAACCTGGAGCTTTGATGCGCGCAGCTTTCGGGACGCCGGTCCGTTGAGCCGACATAGAGGATTTTGGGGGGCGGCCGGATGATGCGATCCGACGGCTCTGGAAACTTCCGTGGCCTTCCAGCACCTTCCACGAGGAACTTTGGGCCGCTTTCGAGTGGCCGCGCGCTGCCGTTCTCTACGACTCACAGAGACGCGACAGACATTTTTTTCGCACGAGGAGGCCCGGCAGGGATTAAACTGGCAGGGTATTTATCTTGCACATGTTCAGATTTTTTATAATTTGTCAGCCACTCTGCATGAGCGAGAGGGAGAGAGAAAGAGAGCAGAATAATGGAGTGTATGATGAAGCGCTTTGTAGAGTCCAGAGTGCTGCTGACTGTGCTGTTTCTGGGCTTCAAGCACCAGGCATCCGCGCGAGGTCTCCCGTGAACCCATCCCTCATTCTTCTCATCTCCTCTTTTGCAACATCTGCAGAGATTTGCAGTGGCACTCGGCAGCATCGATGCAGGCAGTCATTCAATGGTAAACGGATATGAAACCCCCGCTGAGTTGGTGTCCTTTCTCCAGGACTCATCTACCACGCTCTGCTTTTCACTGTAGTCTGCTGAACTCTTTTACCCTAGTAAACTGACCGGAGAGACGGGGACCAGAAGTTAGTAATACAGAAGCCCCTTAATATGTTTGCTGGTTAGGTTTCATAAAACCTCAGATAAAACTATAATAAATTTAAAAGTTCTGTTTAAGATTGTTCTCATTTTTTATAGCAGCTTAAACCAACATTAAAATTAATTTTAAAAATCCATCTTGTCCACAACCTCCTAACCTTTCTATAAAATCTAAAAAAATTGAAGGTTAATTAAGATTTTGTTTTGCACATTTTCTCTGGAAGTTTTAGATGAAACTATAATAAAAGTACTTTTCATTAAAAAGAAAACTAAAATTACTGAACTTACAGTATAAATGCTGACTGGTGCAGATGCCTGACTGATTCATCTGACAAACACTTGCCGCAACTGATCATAGACACTAACACCAGATTTGGGCTGTAAACACCGTGGAAGTGAGTTGAATGACCTCACCCCTTTTGGTGTTTTAGGCCTGAACAGAAATGCACATCAGTTTCACTCTGTAGTGGACAAGTTATGGAAACCCAATTAAATAAGCTGTAAAAATCATTGCAATTTGGAAAAAAAAAATTCACATTTATAAGACGATGAGTCGGTGCAAAAGAGTGAACGTTTTGCAAACATTTGTTAGCCACTTTGCGGCGCTGTGACATCCGTGCAGTGCAAAGGCCATAAATAATACAACTTGGAATGGTTCACATTTTCAGGGTTACTACATGATCATCTGCAGAGCTTCCCTCAGTTCATCCTTTCCGGCGCTTCCTTCAGGTCCGGTTCCGGTCCCTTGTGCGTCATTATTTCTGGCAGCAGAGATGAAAGGAAATGAGTCTCATCCACGGGTGGAACAGCTACAGGGCCCTGTGATCCACACTTTGTTCCCAAACCCATCTATAACCAAACCTTGAGGGTTTCTACAGTTCACCATCTCGCACGTCTCCAGTCCCAGCAGCCTTGGCAGTCCTACTTTCTGTGGGCTTATTGGCATCAGGCTGGATTCCTGGGCTACAAACTATGGTCCAATGAATCATTTCCTCCAAAGAGGACCGAAGTAATGGCTCTTGGTCAAGAGTGCCATCTTCCTCAAAATAAAAGAGGAAACATAGTTACTGGCTAAGCCTTTACAAAACAAACATTTCAAAAGGAGGACAAACAACAGCCGTGTGTATGTGGAGTGATGGCAGGACCACAACTGGGTTTCCTGCCAAGCATAGTGGAAAGCCAGGTACGTAGGTAGAGTTACCTGCGAAGAACACATGAGCAAAACAACGGATGCTTTTAAATGAGACTGCTATACTTTTTACCACATTAGCAGTATAGCAAGGTGACCGATTTCTCCACCATCAGAGATGATCCAGCATTTGAGGGATGGAGCTTCACCTGAACTGTGTAGCCAAAAATGCTTCAAGAAACAACAGAGCAGAGACCGAAGACCTTGAAGCGTATCTGGTCATGTTGCGGTCATAGCTGACCTCAGGTGCAGCTTGTGGATGTTCATAATGAACGTTCAGCCTTCTATTACATCTGATGACAAACTTCAGTTTAGACCAAGGATGATATGGAGGCTGTTGGCTGGCTTTTCACAAGGGTGATAAATCGCTGTGATCATCAACCGTAAGGCTGTTTGCTAACCTCTCCCTTGGCAGCAGCTGCACAAGCGCCTCCTCTTCTAGAGGTTCCCTTCGCCTCGGAAGGCTGCTCAAAAGCTGCGTCCGTCCAAGCAGAAAGTCATTAGCTTTCTCTCTTCTTTGCCACGACGCCACAATGGACCAAATAAGAGACGCACAAATTGCCGGAAATTCAATTCCCCTCTTCCTCTGCTTTCTAAGTAAGCGTCTTATTCCAGCTTACTGGCTTAATCTTCCATGAACAAATACAGTAGAGTTGGGGCATTCAGCAGTGACCACCCGGGGTCTGACTCTTCGCCTAAGCCCAGTAAAAGAAGATTTGGATTTTTAAATTCTCTCTCGCTCTGTTTTCACCGAGGTTGTCAAGGAAGTAAACCTGGGGTTTTACACAGACGTCTTGACAAAAACCGAAGGCGAGCGATTGTTTGTCAGAGGCGTCTGTGACAGCGCAGCGAAGTTAATCTCGCTAATAAAATGTGGAATTAGTGTTTGGGTGAACCTAATGTAGCTCCGCCACATCTGTTGGTCAACAGGCTCCTAAGGAAAAGCGAGATGCAGGGTCTGCTGTGTGGCCCGTTCATTGCCCAAACGTTTACTGCATTAATGCTACCGGATGGCCTCCCTGGCGTCCAGTCGTCCAGAGGTGGGCCGAACACCACCGCGGGACCCTGTGGGAACAGAGGGAGGCTGCCGGTCCATTTCCCAACTCCTTTATGTCCAACTCATGGCTTCGCTGTGACAGCAGGCGCGGACCTCACTCGGGTGTCCCTCAGCTCTCCAACAATACGACATGCACAAAGACTTTTAAATGATTCTAAAATGGGAAAATATATCTGGAGTTTGATTAATTCAGCAAGTTCAAAGCGCATTAGTTCCTTGTACTGGAGATAGTGCGAAATTTTCAAACTCTAAACATTTCGGTTTGTTTTTTTTTTTTATTTTCAGTTGCATTTGTAGAATAAACTCAACCTGCGTTCCCCTTCCGAACTGATAGATGGCAGCAAAGAGCACCTAAAGAGAGCGGAAGCTAAGCTCTACGTTTAATTTAAGTAAAAGGTGTTTTTATTACGGGACGTAAAGTGGTAAAGTGGCAGACATTTGTGTCATTAACCTTCTATTGATTTACTGGGCAGTGGAAGTGGCGGTGGATTTACAGACAAATTACAAGTAGCTTTGATCCTAAGTGAGTTTGTAAAATGAAACAAGCAGCAAGCGTGCTTTATGAAAGACACGTGTTTTCATGCTCTTCCATTTAACCTTTATGGTTAAAGATCCGTTTCTTGGCAGGTTCTGTTCGGCAGGTGTGGCGTCCTCGCGCTCGCTGGCTTGTGGCTCGCGCATGTGCGCTGCTGCCCCGTCGTCGTTGCGATGCAGAAGAGCGGGAGCTCTGCGGGCTGTGGGTGCGCACGTTACCCAGGCAGTCCGCAGGGAGTGAACCGAGCCACCTACCTGGCGCGTGAGTCTGCACATGACTCCGCTGTGAAACACCTCTGCTCCCAGGAGACTCCATCCCAGCTGATGTTCGAGAGAAAATCGGGTAAAAGGAAAGAGGAGAATCTGCAGTCATTCCAGGCACCGCAGTGGTTCATCGCGTCTCCCACAATGTCGCTCGCGGTTAATGCTGCTGTCAAGTTATCGGAAGCTGTTAGGTCCTTCCGTGTTTTGACAAGTTGGCTTTTTCTGCTTGTTTTCATATGTTCCCGTTCAGGTGGCCTTTGAATAAGCAGAAAGTAAGATGGAAGGTGTGTGAATTATTAGAATGGATCATGCTGAGGAATGAGCTGGTAGATGATGTTGCCGGGAATCTAGAACATTCGCTCTGGATCTGGATTCTCGTGAACCTGCAGTCCTTCGTGTTGTCGGAGACAGAAGCGCTGCTCAGATCACCTCACCTCCAAACCTCAGTGGTGAGTCTGGTCCTCAGTAAAGTAGAAGCATCCAAGGGCAAAGACTCATGGGGGCAGTAGTAGCCAGAGACGGAGACCCTCTCATCCCTGGCACAGCAGAAGCTCTACAAGCTTCCGTTAGCTCTTACAAAGCAGCCTCGAGGCTGACATTCAGATGCCTCCCTGTGAGTGGCAGGATCTCCATGCACTTTTTCTTGTCTGTGTTCTCACTGTATGTTCTGGATTACAAAGGAGATACAGAACACACAGGGTGCATCGGAGGTAAGAAGTTCCTGTGTTCACTGAGGTGCAGTGAATGTAGTTGATTTTATCAATGATTCATTAAAACTGTAAAGGGGATTTATATCTCAGTTTGGTTCTGCAAAAACTTCCGTCTGTCCATCATTCTTAACCGCATGTCGTGGTGGTCTGGAGCCCATGCTGGAGTCACGGTGTGCAAGGTCTCCAAAACCTTTTGAATATTAAATGATACAAAAACTGTGCATGGCATTGCTGATATGAAGCTAAAAGGCATTTAAAATAAGGTAAATGGCTGAGAAAAGAAGCATGACGCAAACTCCTAATCCGTCCCATAAACACGGAGAAACGCCTTCACCTTCTTGCTCAGCATCAGGACTCAGGAGCACCAGACACATGATGTAAACACTATGGAAGAGAAATGACTTAAGGGGACTGTTTAGTCCTGATGTGCTCAGGTGTATTTTGTTTATTTAAAAGCTGGTCCAGTCCTTTTCACTGCAAACTGAAATGCTAGAAGTGATGCCCCTGCATATGCGACTACAAGTAAATGAAATGGGGAAGGGTCTAGAAAAATTGTAAGGCATGACACCGGTGTGGATGTGTCCTGCAGGTGTAGAGGAAGGCAAGGTGGGAGATATTTGCGCATCTCCATGGTGTCCTGACTATCCGGCGAGGGGGGCTGACAGCAGAGCTGCCCAGGTGCCTGCGGAGAAGCCGGGAGCTGAGCTCACCGCACCCGACCAGCTAATCCCCCGTAATAGACTGCCGGCCCGTGGATTACTGCTCCGATCAAGAAGTTCGGTCCCAGATGTTTAATTTGCTCCGCTGCCCCGACCCAAACAGCAAACCTCTGCTCGCTCCCAGCCTCATTTCATTCCACAAACAATGATCTCACACACACAACTCTGCTGCTACTGATGTCCCTGGAGGAAGGGGCTGAAAAAGGTGTCTGCAGCCAACCGTGACCCCATCCCACAGAACTGGAGAGCATTTCGTTGGTTGCGATTTCTTCCGAAATGATGACCCCAAACCATGAAGTTCTAATATAATAATTTGGGTGCATTTTTTGTTGCGGGACTGCGTTCTTTGGGCTCGTGTGCATATTTTGCCGCTTTCTGCCATGAATGACATTTTACACCGTTTGTCCCTCTTATTATGGGCTGCTTTACTTAACTCATTAACATTATTATATGATGAAGTAACAAAGCTGCACCAAGTTTTAGCAAATGGTTTGAATAAAATCGGGATGAACCCAAAATTTCCAAATTTGCTTGGCTCCCTTGCGCATTTCAACATCCGTTCTGTGAATGTGAGTCACTGTTGGGATGATCACATTGTGTGTAGCGACTGTAAATATTTTATTTTTTCTTGGATTACTGAGGTTGGTTTTGTTTGTTTTAACCCGTAGGTAGGTTTTTATGCAGATATGAGGAAAACCCGTATGAGCTCCTAACACCGAGGAAGTGAGTGGAATGAAGGCGGATCAGCGCTTTCCCGCTGTCGCTACCGTTCTGTTCGGGTTCTCTCAGCGGCCGTCTGTCAGCTGCTCGCGTCCGTCAGGCCACAGGGAACCGAACCGAGTGCTCTGCTTTCTAGCGGGCGGAGGCTCCGTTGGGCACCCGATGGGGTCGGCGAGGGGTCACGGTGCGTCCTGCCGAGATCCGACACTCGGCTGGGTCGCGGGCCTCCTGTTGGCTGCGGTAAGCTAGCTGCTAAACAGGCGTTCTTTGCGGCTTTGCGAGCGGTTCGCAGACGGGCGGCACTTTAATAACAGCCGCGATCCGTTCGATCGGCAGATGCACTCGATGCGCGCCGTCGCCAAAGCTCGCCGACGCTTTTCTCCGTTTGCACAGCCGGGTGTTTACCTACGCAATGGGCGCTAATGATCTTCCTCAAGGGTACAACAAGTGTGCCCCTCTGGAGACGCGAACGGAGTCCAGCTCCTTCGCCGTTGCTCCATGCTGACGTCCAGGGCGGCAGCTCCGCTCATTTTTGTATGCAGATGCGACGCTACCGACGTTGCTTTGTAACTTTGGATGAATTGTGTTTTCAAACAAATAGCAGTTCCTCGCTTAATATTCATCGTGCAGCGTTTAACTCCATTAGCATTGAATAAAACAATATTTTTTTCTGCACTCTTAAGTTTAAACCAGATCGCATTCTGCTGCTGCAATTTAACGCTGTCATCGATTACTGACCTTTATTTTTTAAAACAAAATAGTTTCGAAGGCACAAGAAACCGAAGCGCTTCTGTTGCCAGACAGACGGTACCCACGAGTGCTCCCCGAGGCCGATGGGAAAATTCCCGACACGTCCGAGAGCCGCGGTTCGCCGGCGCGACCTTTACGCTGTCGCGGGGGAGCGGCCGGCCGATCCCCCCAGAAGGAGCGCACCTACGCGCGGGTCAAGCCGCTCGCCGCGCTGGCTGACGGTGCGAATCGAGGAGCTTGTTAGCGGCGACTCGGGTGGATCCTACTGCATCTTAATTGGTTCCCCTGGGTCCTACCGGCAGCGAACGGAAGATGGGGAGAAAACCCCACTAAGCCCTTCACCCGACCCCATAAAGAACAGCGCTTTCCAGAAGTTTCCATTAGAAATGAGCAGCAATTTCCGAGCGTTACCCAGCTGGGGAGCAGCCGCCATCTGTCTCCCCCAGTGTTCAGCAACGGGCCCGATCCCAACGGCGCCTTTTCCGTTCTTTTGGGACACGGCGTCACACTCGATCTTTATTTTGCTTCCCGTTCAGCGGTTCCTCGAGAAAGCAGCTGTCTGCAACGACGGCCTCCTCAGCCGATGCGTGACTACGGGCATCCGGCTCTAAGCGTGCCACTTGTAGTTATTAACCGGTCGAGGGAAAAACGGGGGGGGGCGGTTTGACCCCACCCGTGCGATCCACAATTTTGCCAGCGACAGCGACAGCGCTAGAAGCTTCCAAACGGTTGCCGGAAATCCAGCAGCTAATCGTACAGCTGAGGAAGGGCGGGCTCACGTGTAAGCTGTGTGATTCAAAATGAGTAACCATTTCTGGTCATGCAGCAGAAAATGTGGCTCCTTTGCGTCGCCGCTGTGTTATTCTGCTTATCTGCGCACCGCACGTGTATTTTTATTATAACTTAATAAAATTCTTATTTATTACGGCCGGGCTGAGCGCGCGGCTGTCGGCGGGTGACTGGCCTTGCAATGAAACGCAGCTCCCATCTGATAAACATGGAAATGTTGGCTCCGGGAGCAAATGGACGAGTGAAACGAAGGGGATTTCAGCCCCGGTTCCGTGCAATAAGGTCCGACTATGTGAAACAGCAGCTTTTCACAGCATACGTATACAAATGGATTGTTTTTCCCACAATGTTTGGACAGCAGCTGCTGTAAGTAGTGCTTGAACGGCTGCTGTTTATTCTCTGCTGTTTTAACGTGAGGTCTGGTGCCTGTCCTGGCATCGCCGGGTGCTGGCCTGCAAAACTGCACCATTCGCTCGCTCTGCCATCCGCCACCGACACTGATTCACCCGTCTATGGAGCCGGTAAGTTTTACTGTCAGATCAGGGTACCAAGTATCTCGATCTAAGGTACAATAGCAGGAGGGGGATTCAAATCACGGAAATGACTCTGGTGCCCCTTTTAAAGCGGTGATGGTTTACAGTAAAGCACAACATCGGGGCCTCCTCCATATTCGCATCTGTTGCTGCTGCTGCTGCTGCTGCTGCTGCTGCAAAGCCGGACTGTGCAGTGACACGATGGTCTCCAAATCAAAGTCCCTGTCATCATCTCAACTTGTTGCCCTTCTGTCCTTTATTTAAGTCACAGTGACTTTAGCCATAATGAATAATGAATACTTCAGGGAGTGAGTGAAGCTTAAGTTCCCCTAGAAAAAGGGGCGAGCCCAGTACTGGGGCAGATCAATAAGAATAATAATGGTATTAAAGCGATATTATTATTGTTATTGCTCCTATGTTTCGTGCCCCCCCCCCCCAAATGCAAAGGCTGTTTTTGCCATTTTGGGTTGACGCAGGCTGTGGAGAAATATCGCCTTCCAGCCAGGCCACAGTCAGCTGATCTACAAGTGAGAAGACACCGCTCAGGAGCAGTGGGACTGGAGTCCCATCACCCCATCATCCTCATCCCTTGTCGCCCGCTGTCCAGCCTGGCCATTTGTGAAATATCCTCCAGTGCCCGTCCAAAACCACCCCAGTGCATTACCACCACAACCTGCCCCCGGCAGAAACTGGCTCCCATCAGGACCAGCAAAAGGTGTGATTGGTGAAGAGGCGGCGGGTCGGGAACTCGGCACAGTCGGCCTTGGCCAGTGAATCAAATGAGTAGGAGAAGCTTTCAGACCGCTCCCCCTGTCACGGGGGCCACGGTTGTAGAGGCAACACGGCACCATCGCAGCCCAGGAAAGAGGTGATGAGGTGCTGATGAGGGGAGAATGAAAAACAGGTCACCAGTGGACCACACGCCGCCTCCCTCCTGCTTCTCGCTGCCCCCGGCGTCCCCTTATTGCACCGAAGTAATTGTGCGCAGTAATAAATGAGGATGCCGCTCCGCAATGTGACGTCCATTGATCACAGCTGTTCTCAGTGTGTCACCTCAAGGACTCGAGCAACAGTGGCACCGCTCGGCTTCATTACAACTAACTGTTGTCCAAGGCTACAGCGTTGCGTGGGGGATGTGCACTAAGCAACACTCATTTACCCCTTTCCACAGCGGGGTAACTTTTACTCTGCCTCTTCAGGGTAAGAACCTTACAGGAGGAAGTGGGACTTGGACCCAGGTCCTCCAAATGGAAACCACGGGATCGAACCACCCCAGCAACCGCTACCCATGGCTGACTGGGGCAGCAGCTGGCCCAGCGGTTAAAGGCATCGCCTTGCTGTCAGATCCAGATTCCGATCCCAGCTTCTTCTGTGTTTACCCTGAATTGGTAGGGAAAAAATTATCCAGCCCTACAAATGGCTATAAGTGGCTAAAGGGCCACACATAGCTTTAAGCTCTAAGGCACTTTCAAGAAAAGAAGCAGCTGAACAAGTGTGCAAATTGATGAATAGAAGTGCGTAAATGTGAACACATCGGCATGTCGGTGGCCTGGAGTGACGAGAGCTTCTCATCCTGCCCCGGAGAGACGGTACGGCTCCTCCACCCACTTCCTCTCCCGGAATTGAGCCCACGTTTGTGAAAACATCACCGAGGAACTTCCTGCATATTCCCTCCTGAAAGACCGAGTCTGGGAGCAATCGATAAAAGAGCCAAGCACCACGGCTCATGTGAAAAGCTGCCTGACCTGGGTCCTTGGCAGATGCCCGTGTCCCTGTCATTGCTCGCTCGGGGGTTGATTCCTAAAGGGAATCTGACGGCCCGAGCTGCTCGCAGGCCCAGTATTTCGGAGGCGAGACGCTGAGGAAACTCCTCATAAGTAACAGGGCTGTGAGAAGAACAGGGGTCTGGGGAGAGAGAGGGCCGCCGCGAGGCGATGGAAACGCGATAAACATGCAAGCACCTCTTCCATCATTAACGCTCTTTTAAAGACGTTAATGGAGGACGTGGAAGAAAACATGCAGCTGGTGAAGTAACAAGCTTATGAGTGGATTCGCCAGGGGCGCCTCCTGCGCTCACCGCCAGGTATTCATTCGTTTTTTTAATTATTATTATTACATGATTTATTTATAAGAGATTTATTGTTACTTGCGGTGCTCACATTTTTTAATCGCATCTATTAATACAGTAATAAACTTCCCTGGAGGAAGTCATTCTCAATAAAAGTGCCATTTGTGGGTCATTAACCATAATTTTTACATTTGATCAGGGTGGCCAGACCACTGCTGGGTCGCTGCCTCATGTCTACATAGCAGCTCTGATCCTGTGACCATGGTTCACTCAGCTAAGCCACAGGCTGCGGCGCTCGGCATTGTGGGTACTGTTCTCAACCCATCGCTTCAGAATGAGTGTCAGCATATGGTGGCAGAGAAGGCCTCACACCCACACTACTGCAGGCTTCCATATGTGTGGGACATGGCTTACCGCGGTATAGCTTCCTCAGCCAGACACATCTGCAGAAAGCAGCAACGCAGAAGGACATATGGGGATGGGATCGCAGTAGAGGCGTCCCGGAGAAATGAATGAATGAATAAATCTTCATTAATTCCAGAGGGAAATTTACTTGGTGCCAACAGTGGGAAATGTACATATATTCATCATAAATACGTCATTGTATACCTGCGGTGCGGAAAAGGGATAAGTAGGTGAATGAGTAAGTTACTGAGTGAATGAATAAATGATTGAATGAATAGGCAGTCATGTTTCATACATGAGAAAGGGTGGGGTGAAGTAGATGTGGACACGAGAAGGTCACTAAGAGCTCACCACCCTAGATAAGCAGTTACATCGCGAGGCCGGTAAATGTGCACCGCCCCCTCCCCAAAGCAGATGCCGTCCTGTTACATTTATGCACAAAATGAGAATGGAATCACCGCAGTAAACACCCTTGGAGGCCAGGAAACCAAAATGCATGAAGAGATGCAGAAGGCGTGGAACACCCTGCTGAAGGGATTCGGGATTTGGCACATTACACAAAACAGGAAATGTTGTTACTTGCTTCATGTCATCACTGCATCTTCATTTAACACTGCATCTGAAACAAAGTAAATCTGACTAAAATATAAAATATAAAAAGTAAGCAATAAATCGTAAAATATCGTAAACCTCAACAGCCACATTTTCATAAAAGGCGCCGCTTACACTAAACCTTCAAGTAATGAAATTCACATTTATTTGGACACCAGCTTAAGAAGATGGGGAAAAAACTGAAGGAAAATGAGTACCCGAGGGAAAAATTTATGCAAACGGCTCAAATCCCCAAAATACTGGAAAAAATGGCCAAGTGCCGTAGATGAAATAAAGAAGCAAGAGCAGCTGAGTTATGAACACCGCAAATGTTTTAATGTCCTGTTTACTGTCAGAACTGCGACCTGGGCTGCGACTTTTCTGGGTACTGCAAGGCCATGCGCTTCTGTTTACTCTCATGTGCTCCTTGGCCCACCTGCCCCACCTGGCCCACCTGATCACCTTTATTAACTTCATTATTACCTCCTGTGTTCCTCCAATAGGCTGTCTCTGTTTGTGGTTTTACGTATTTAAGTCCGGTGTTTGCGGCAGTCCCCTTTCAGATTGTGACTGTGCTTTCCTGTGCCTGCTCCGTGATAGTGGTCTCTGTTTGTTTTGACCCTGTTTTCCTCTGACCTCCTTTTACCTGCCAAATTGAATTGCTTGCTGATTGCTTCTCTGCTTTTTGGATCCTGTCTCTCTTTACATGTTTTTGCCCCCACAAATTGAACGTCCCTAAAAAAAATCTCTTTCCTTGCTTTAAGCTGCGACTGGGTTCTGACTTGCGAACCCTGACAGTTTACATCTCTCACACAACACTAAAGATCGCTGCTGTACTTAGACCCCCCCTCCCCTCCAGGGAGTGCAGTGGTATCATTAATGGGTGGGTACAGACACTGCGGAGACTCCTGGGGAGGGCATGGGTTTCATTTTGGCGAATGAGACACTTATAATGGCAGTCATTAATTGCAAGTTGCTCTGGGGTTTTTTCTGTAATAAACTATATTATCCATTTTAATAATTAATTATTGAGTAATGCCAATAAATAACCACCTCAGTAAGTAAGTAAGTGCGTGCACTAGTGTCCAGGTAAATGTAGACTTAAAGTGGTCATGCAGTCACCGGTATGGTAAGGGGAGGAGGTGGTTGGACCCTGGGCAGCAGGGTAATTCCCAGTGTTGGAGGGGGCACGGATGAGTTTAAGGCCGTTGAGGAGCCTGACCGCCTGAGGAATGAAGCCGTAGCGGAGCATGGTGGTTTTTGCCCGGTACCTTCTACTGGATTGTAAGAGGGTGAACGGGGCATGGGAGGGGTGGTCCGGGTCAGCAGCAATGATTGTGGCTCTACGGGTGTAGTGTTTTCTGTAGGGTTTCTCAAAGGGTGGGAGAGGAACACCGATGATCCTCTCAGCTGTCTTCACCAGATGCTGGAGGGTCTTGCGAGGAGAGTTCCTCTATAGAAGGTGGAGAGGATGGAAGGAGGCAGGCTGGCTTTCTTTAGCCTCCACAGGAAGTGGAGATGCTGATGGGCTTTTTTGTGATGGAGATGTTGTTGAGTGTCCAGGTGAGGTCTTCTGCTATATGCACTCCAAGGAACTTGATGCATCTGACGGTCTCAGCAGCAGAGCCGTTGACAGTCAAGCTGCAGTGTGTGGTAACCATGGCGACTGCACATACGGATGGTACTGGCTCGGTAGCGCTCATTCATTCATCAGTAACCAGTTGTCTAGTGCCGGGTGCTGGAGGTCCAAAGTCCATCCCAGAAACCAGGTGTTCTGACGCAGGACGTCCCCAGGCTCAGACACCACTCCCCTTGCTCTTCTGCCAAATGCCCTGCTGTGCTACCTCTGTGTGTACTGCATACAGGAACATCTTAAAATTAAACTTTTGCCAGACTTTATTGCTCAATTTCACCGGTTCCCATAATCCCTGAGCTCCAGGAACATAGTGGTTGAGCTACAGATACAGTTTGATTATCAGGTACAGGTCATAGCAGGTGAAGGTGTTCACAAATCACAGATCATTGATAAAAGAGGTCACGGCAGATGGATAAAATGCTGAATGCTGAGTGCCGAATGCCTTTTCCAACACAGAAATATGAAAACCAAACTGAAAAGCGTGGCTGTAGCCTTTGCTGCTCTTTGAAAGAGGCTAAAATTGTCCATAAGAGGCCTGCACTGCTGTGTTTCACTTTGCAGGTGCATGAGCTGGGGATTTAAATCCTCAAATCTACTTTCCAGGGCCCCCATGTTGCTCCCTGTCTTTCTCCCGATTCCACCGATCAAGTCTTCTGCAAGGCCTCCTCTACCAGAGCACAGAGGTGTACTTACTGGAGGCGGCAAAATCCCAGCGTCTGCAAGAAGATTTCCACGGGCTGCCATCATAATGATGTACAGAGCTTTGATCTTTAGGCTTTAATTCCACTTCCATTCTGGTAAATGTTATCGTCGCTCTTAAAGCCGATTTGTCTGGACGGTCAAGTTATCGCACCGATGCTCAGCTATTTAAATGAGAAGCCCAAGGGTCTGCGGCCGGATTAGCGCCGTGTCCACAATGTACTTCTTTGGCCGCCCTTGTGGACAGCAGAATAGAGCCTGCCGGTTTCCCCATTCAGTGAGCCAAATGTGCGTGGAACTGAACTGATGTTCCACTTCTAGCCAATTTTGATTTCCAGAAAACACCTGAGGGGACAGAACTGTGAAAAAGACCCTTGTAGGAGCAGGAATGTTAATGGAGAAACAAGGGAAAGGGTGGTGTGTGTGTATGTGTGTGTGTGTGTGTATATGTGTGTGTGTGTGTGTGTGTGTGTATGTGTGTGTGTGTATGTGTGTGTGTGTGTGTGTGTATATGTGTGTGTGTGTGTGTGTGTGTGCATCTAGCAAACTGTACGCACTCCTCTGATCTTTGATAGAGACTGACTTGTCACACGCCTGGGCACAGCGCAGGTTCCGCTCCCCTCTCAGTCAGCAGGGGTTCGAGGAGCTCTAGTGCGCTGGGGTCAGCCAATTTTCATAGTCATCCCATCAGCCTTGACAGACATCCCACGAGGCCGTGGAAATAAACAGAGGATGGCAGGTTTATCGAGCAGTTTGTTAAGGTCGCGCAGGCCGAGGGGTAGTCAGCACAGCAACCGAGCACTTTCCCAGATCCCAGCTTTTATCCGCAAATGTTTATGAAGAAGGTCACGGCACATCAGCGCTCCTCCTGGCGCTGAAGTTCACCCCTCCGTAATTGGAGCCATTTGGAGCCACGCTCTTGCTGGGTCATTGCACGGCTATGCTAACAAAGGCACGTGAAGTCCGTCTCCTCTCAAAGGGCCGTAAACAGCTTCCCGCAGCCACTGACCCCCGATAATACAGATGCGGGGTAAATGAATAGTGCGAGGGGATTCCATGCGGGGATCGTTCACCCACCTGGTCCCCCCCAGGGTTCTGCTGTTCTCTCTTTTCCCATGAATTTTGCATTTAATGTCTCGCATATGCCGAAGGTCTTGGCTGCCTTGCGATGTTTATTTTGCAAAAGCAGGAGGCAGCAGGCGGCACAGCGGTTAGAACCACCACTTTGAAATTTACGGCTCACGTTTGAAATCCCGCTGCCGCGTAGTGTGCTTGCCCTGGTGTTTACTCTGGCCCGGCACGGTAAAAACTACTCAGCGGTCCGAACCGGTAAGCAGGTAAGTCGCTGGCGACTAAAGTGTCGGAGAAAAGGAAAATAATGGCGACGATCCGACAGCGACCGACACGAACCGGGCTGCGCGTCTGCTGTCAGACTTGCGGCTCCTATAATTAATGCCCTATTGAGTTTGCATCTGTTTCTCGCACCAAAAACAAAACCGCGCCGAAGCGTCGCAGCCATTAAGGCATCTGTCAGCAAGCTGATAAACAGTAATACCTCGCAAGTGCAGCCGACAAAATCAAAGCGTGTCTGAAAATTGGACCGTGGACCATTAGGACACCGACTTCAAAGCGTCCTCTCGCAAATAATAAATCACTTATGATAGCTTTGATATTCTTAAGCTCATTTAGACCCACATCATAGGATTATTTATTGCTCATTGACTCGAACGGTAAGAAAATCAGCGGCTTCTCTGTTGGCGCTTGGTGGTGGCGGCGGCAACCAAACTCCTACAGGGCCCACAGGTCAGAATCGGTTATTTTAAATATTTAACATCGCCGTTTACCCGAGACCAACGTTCGGTTTATTTACACGCGTGCCGAATTATAAAGCTCGAACGGTGGGGCCTTCCGTAGAAGTAACTGCTGCACATTGATGAAACGCGACAGCAAAAACACCAGAGTCCTTTAATCCGCAGTGCTGGAGGAGCCAGGACAACAAACACGGTAGCAATGGATACGCGGCTTTCGACACCAAGGACATGAGCCGAGGGCAGAACTTTCTGGAATGTCCCTACACCCGAACCACAGCCGTTGTGGTTACTGTTATGGCCTCTAATATTTAAAATACGTGTCCCATCCACGGTGTAGCTTACGTGCCAGGACAAGCTGTGGGCTACAGTGACCCCAACCAGGAAGAACATGTTTATTGAAATGGATGGATGGATATTAACACTTCTTTTGACACTGCTGAATGCTTGGGGTTAGGGGTTATAAGTGAGGGTTGGGATTGGTTCAGCATCCTGTGTAAATATGCAGTGGGCAAGATTTTTCTGGTCACACTAAAGCATACTGGGAGTTTTTTTGAACACTCGTGGATGCAAGGCAAGAGAGGCCGTTACAGACATCGGGAGCGGTCTGGATGCGGTCCGTGGTTAAAGGCACGCGGCGACAGTGCGTTTATCGGCGACCGTGGGGATCGGTCCTCAGAGTGATAGAACCTGATCCTCAGACGCCATCGATGACCCTGCCGTTTGCTCTGAAGTGCTCACAATACGCATGCTGTACAGAAAGCTCCACAATCGCACACATCGATATGGGATTCCTTCGAATTCAGTCAATACCGGTCTTCCTCTTTCCCGCACCCCCTGCGAATCAGCATTATAATCTCTAAAAGTGAACTTTAAAGCCATCGGCCCTCCTCAACTTTCCCTTTCGGAAATGAGAAAATGGAAGGTGTGACGCAGAAACGACGTGGATGAATTCTGTCCCTGTTTAGCTGAGTGAGCGATGGTCACGGCTGCACATTTATCTACAGCCGCCGAATCGGTGCTTCTAAAATAAATTCGGCCGGCGTGCTTATTTGTGCTTCTGTTGTGTCATATATTAACATTCAAGCCGTGCACATAAGCAGCTCATTTATATAATGGGCAAGCGTGCCAAATCCACAGTGTAACGTATTTTGGTGGATATTTCTCCCTTAATCTTCCGAGCGCCTAACGTAAATGTGATCTATGAAGGGACAATGTCCCAGGGAGCCATGCGAGTGTGGCAGCGGCCCGACGGGGAAATCTGCCACAAATTAGATAGTGGAAAAGCAAGGCGGCCGCAGCTGATATGCGATTCTCTGCACCTCGCACGTTTCAGAGGAGACGCCCGAGCAAATGATCCATTTCATAAAGACAGCTCGAATTATCATATTTTGTCTTTGTGCTTATTAAACGTCTTCATTAATCATGGTGTTTGGGACACCGCGGCACTGCTTGGTCACACAAAACGTTCAGCGCTGTCTTCAGAAAACTGTATTTACCCGTGATTTATTCGCTGTTGGCTGACATCCGGGATGGCTCGTCCAGGGTTTCGGAGGGAGCTCGGCCAACCGTAATCCAAAGTGCTGCACACCTGCAGTACAAATGTGGCGCCGCAGGATGCGCGGGCTCATGATCCTCAAGCCCTTACTTGTCATCTCCAAACCGTTGTGCGAGAGTGACCAGCAGAAAGCAGGTGTGCAGGAGGTGCCAGGTCTTGCTGGTGTCCACAGGCACCCCTTACCTCCCAGACTGGGTCTGATCATGTGCTTGTGTTGGTCACTGACTGATCTTTTGCAGCGTCCCCACCCCAAATGGGATCCTTCAGGATCTGATGGCAACCCTACGCTTGAAAAAGGCCGAGGTGGCACGACTCACCACCTGGCCGTGGGTCCATTTGTAAGTGCTTGTGTGGCACTTTAATGATAAGCACTTTTGGCACAAGCAGTTGTCCAAGAGGAGCTGTGACCCCTCAGTGGTGAAAGACAAACCCTGAAGGAACCTCATTCACTCAGCGTCGTCCCCAGAAATAATGATGCGTGACCAGGGCCTTCCCCAGTGGAAAAATCACTGCAGGGAGCTCCGGGTAGAAAGCTCGTGTTAGAGGAAAGTGTCCAATGAATGAGTAAACACAATAATAGGCTTTGTATTGGGGGAAAACAAGAAGACGAAAGGGGCATGAGAAGAAAAAAGCGAGTCAGAGAAGTTTTTGGGCTAAGCAGAGGGTCAGGGGGTCCACTGGCCGAAACAGGCCGTGTAGAGTCCAAACACCTGGACCCCCACCTGTGGGTTCATTACTACGCACCGCCACTTCTCTGGATTCACTCAAGCATCGATGTTCTCATTTTATAAGGGAGCTGATGTCCCGGAAGAAAGCGCTGAAAAGCTGCGAGACAAAAAGTTATAAAAATGGGCGATGGTGTCTTAAGCTGTTTTACGCAGCACGGCTGGGCCAACCTGATAAGAGCAGCGCAATGAGAGACAAAGCCCTCGCTTTTATTCCTCTCTTCTAAAACCACCTTTTCATCTCTGTTTGCCCTGAAGAGGAGCGATCGCCCAGAAGGCCAAAGATAAGCGCTTAAACATTAGACAAAAAAAGTTGCATTTACGTCTGACTGCGGGGAGGAAAACTTTCCCAGCGTCGGCAATCCATTCCACGAACAATGAGACTGTAGTTTTGCATCCTTTGTCGCATTTAAGGTGTCGCTGCATTTCAGCAGTAATCTCTATTCTAATCGTTTTTTCTCATTTTTTAAAAAATATGCCAATATGGGGTCCCTGTGCCAGCATTCAAAGTCACATTTACAGATGGGCTCCGTTGCAAGGGGGAACCACATCTGTGATACCGGGGCACAGGTCTGCGGCAGCTCTGCCAACATCAAAGCCTTTACAGAGGGCAGACGTCTGTGATCGATACTGTAAGAACAAAATATTTTTTCTTTTCTTCGGTGTCTTTTTCTTTGGCACCATTTCCATTCCTCCAGCAACGGTGTGCTAACAACTGCTTTGACATTTCTGCAAAAAGCTGCATTTATCTGTTCAAAAGAACCCTTAGGAACTGCTTCTCTGACAAAAGAAAACGCAGTGCAAATCCAAACATATTCATGTGCGTATGCTCTCCATGGAGTTGCACGTAACTTTGTTGCTGATGTCTGTCACCCATAGGGTTTACAATGTGAGGATTGTACGCAAGGCGACTTACCCTGATTTATACAGGGGGGTATTTATTACTCTATCAGTCTAGGGTAAGTACTTTGCTCAAGGGCAATACAGCAGGAGCCCAGATTTAAATCTGAAGCCTTTGCGTACAGGGTGACCCATACATCACCAACATTATCTGGATAACAGGGTTCCATGAAATATAGAATGAAACTGTGCTGCACTGAATGCACACACACACCTCTACAATAACTCTGTTCCTTAGCCAGCATGGTAACTTTTACCACATCAATTTGGGGGTAAGCTCAAGACTTGAACCCATGTCATCTTAAGTCCAGGCAACAGTCCTAACCTTTATGCTACCTGCAGCCGCTGTTGTACTTTTACTTTCACTTTACTACACTTTTACAGTGTTTATGCATCTCATTGCTAAGTCACAAAGGCTGCACCCATGGTCAAAGCTGGAGCTGCCCTTTAGGACTCGAACACCCAAGCCCTGCTGTCCAGCCTCCTTCCTGCTGGTTTACTCCTAGCTTAGCTGCTGTTGCTGCTACTGACAGCTGAGAACGACCGCCTCCCCCCCGTGTTTGTGATGCAGGCCACCTTTCTGCTTCGCCCGCCACCTGACTCTGTGTTTCTCAATATTGCCGTGATTAAAAACACATCATCCAATTTGATCTCCAGTGGAAATTAATTGCTGCTCTGGGTATCGAGTGCTTCACTTTTCACTCGTGTGTTTCCATTAACCTGGTGGGGAGGCGGTTGCTATGGAGACAGGCCTCGGAATCACGCGTGTGCCACTGAAGCTCAGCTCCGAAATCTGCCAGCTCACGCTGTCTGAAAAAAACTGGAATATTAATGGGTCTAACAAGCAGCAACAAAAGGGTGTTTGTTTGTTTACCACAATCGCTAAATGTGTCGAATGCAGCAAATATCAGTCAGAAAAATGATAATTATAAAATGCTGAACATTATCAAAGCAGTGTTACATAATAGCAGACAAATGTATAAAGATTCTGAGGAAAAGATTGGAAAAAGCAATGAATAAAAACAATTGCATTTGAAGAAATTAGCCAGGAGCATTGGCCGTGTTAATATTAAATGTCCTTTATCTGACACCGCTTTTCCACCAAAAGACAGGCAGAAATCCCTGGCAGGTGGCGCTCCTGCTGGGCGGGATGTCCAAGACAGAAACAGCGCGGTTGTGTAAAAATACACGAACCTGGAGAGGACACGTCTGTGCTCTGTTTTGGAAACCAATGTGTTGCTCTGTAACACGGGATGCTGGACTGTTCTTGCACGTAGCTCTGCCTTTCGTCCGCAGGACCCGTGTGTGTCTGCCCCAGGCAGATCCAAGCAGCTCTCCTGTACAAACACAACCAAACCTACAGCACCTTCACCTTCACCTCGCATTTGCTGCAGCAGCCACACCTTATTTATTTCATTTAGCAGCAATTTACCCCCTTACGCACCAGGGTCATTTTACCGTACCAATATAGGCTGCGTACTTTCATCGCGGGGACTGTAGCAGGAGGGCATGTGGCGAACTGGTCTCCTTCCACTAGCTGGTACGCCCCCTGCTGGCCACTGTGTCTGCTCACTGCTCCCGGGAGGCTGTGAGGCCTGGAAAGTGTCCCCATGTCAGGAATACAAACACACGTGGCTGGGGGTGTTCACGGCTGGAGGTGCCCTTGCTTCAGCCCCGTGACTCTCAGAGCTGGCAGTCGCTCCGCCCAAGCACCCTCTGTTGCCAGTGGAGGTCGACGAGGGAAGAGGAGAAGGGCATCGTGGGTAATCCCTCAGAAATGTCCTGAAAAATGTCCTGTATATAAATATTTACACACACACACACACACACACACACACATTTGAGGAAGAGCAGCAGATAAACGATGCTGTTCAGATAAATAAAAGTAAAAAAAAAGTTGAGATAGGTTAGCACCATCGCTCAGTAGCCACAGGGTGTAAATACAAATATGCACTGTACTTTAATAATACAGAAAGCTATCCGTTTCACATTACATTAATTATTAGCACCGCTCCCCATGTCTCTCCCAGCATCCTGGAGCGTGGCTGCATTTTCTGCTTTATTTGCGCAGTCGGCTGCTGACGGCCCTGTCCATCTGTGTGTTAGTGCGAAGGACAGCGTGAAGCAGACGCCCCCTGTCAGGCGGTGGCCTCCTTCCCAAGCGCCCCGGTCCCCCGTCAGTCAGGCGTCCGTCCCAGCAGCCATCTGCTCATCCAAGCCAGACGCTGCTCGTGTGCTCTTCTCCAAAGCTCACTTCCTGCGATCAGAGTGCCAGGCATGTAAAATGCATTAATCTGCTAAAATGGGGCCTTTTTATGCCTGCAGTAAAAATGTAACTGCAATGAGGGCCATTTTATGCAATTTTCTTCAATTACAAACATTAACGTCATCATTGCCAACCGTTATTTGTCTGTGAGGTGGAATGACCAAATTTACCCTGATTTACTCATTTATACAGCAGGGTCATTTTTACTCGGCCTTTTACGTGTGACTGTCATTCACCATGGGTCTGGGCTCTGTTATTCCCCTTTTTATCTGTCTTTTCTATAGCTTTCCTACAAAAAATATCACCAACTTCCAGCAACACTAACAAACGTCCAAAGTGGTCACTTCCACACAAGCAGGAAAGTTTTGCTTTGAAAAATTTGCTTGGATATCAGTGTCTCTATTAAAGGCATTCATTCGCTACTATAAATAACTTTGGAAGTTTTAGAAATGTTTCATAAGGCTTCATTTCATAAGAGTTCATAGCGAGAATGAAAATTATATTTCTGCCACATTTCAGTGACTTATTATTATTATTATTATTATTATTATTATTATTATTATTATTATTATTATTGACAGAGTTGCAGGTCGGTGAAAGTGCAACAGCACCATGTGGAGCACCAACACGGTTCCTCCTTTTCTCACACTTTAGGTCCCTAGCAAAAAGCAGAAGTGGGCCCACGTCTCCACGGAGGCAACGATGCCAGAGCTCACGTGACACTGCACTGTAGTTATTCAAAAATGAGGTGCCTGAAGACACTTTTACAGCAACCTTTACGCCCGTAATTGTTCGTTTTTTCCATCTTGCAGCGAACACTGCCGAGACAGAGCAGGAATTTAGACTGGGCCGCCTCTGCTGCGCTTCAAGCTGTTTTTCTGCCATCTTGTTTTCAGACTTTTGGGAAAGATTGACTTATTCTCTGCAAATAAAGACACAGATCTAATTTAGTGTCAAAGTCAGAACACTGTGGTCCTGGCTGACCTTCTAAGTTGGTTAGTTGGTTGCTTGGTTGGTTAGTCCACCGCCCCCTCCTTCACATCTCTCCGTGGGCAAAGCACTAAGAGGCCTGCTGTTGTACCATGGGTCGAGGTACTGAACCCGATGCGCATCAGCTGTAATACGGCGGTGCGGCACCGAACAGCCGTGACCCCCGTAGGCCGAGCAGGAGTCCCACCTGTTTGTTTGCTTGTGTGGTGGCACATTAATGCAGCACTACAGCACTGGGTCGAACCCGGGGTCCCGCTCGCCGCTGCCTCCTTTGTTGAACTTAGAGGAAAAGCACTAATTGGGTAAACTGTGAGCCGAGGCTGTGGACAAACAGAAAGCCTCCGTCTCCCTCCCAGAGCCGCTTCGCCCGCTGGCTGCCCATCTGTTCACGGGGCGAGAAAACGAGCAGCTGTCCTGGTTCTGAAAACCCCCGGGTCCTCCCCGCTTGCGTAGCTGCCGCAGCTCCGCAGAAACAGCCTTTTAACCCATTGCACCCCCTGCGGCCCCCCGCAAGGCGGTGCCGGAGTTTGGTGCGTGTTTCACCACGCAGCATCTGACTACATGCTGGTACAAGCCAGAGGCTCTCCGGCACAAACCACAGCCGTTCTTTCTCTAATTTTTATAACAGTCTCATTGCAGCAGAGTGGCAGGTGGTGCAGTGGTTCAAGCCGCTGCAAAGGACCTCGGTCCGCATCCTGCCTCCTGCTGTAGTTCCCTTGATCATGGTTCGCACCCTAATCTGGTTTATCACCCAGCACTATAAATGGACAAATGATGATGAATAGCTGAAGAGTCACCTAACCTAAGTATATTAATTCAACAAGTAACTTTTCTTGTACTTTTTCCTTATTTTGGGTCCATTATGCGAGGAACAAAATAAAATGTAACTTCAAAAAAGGTGAAGCCTGGAGTCACAGGAGCGCAGCACAGCACTTGGAAAGGGAGCCACAGGAAAGGTGGGTATTTGGACAAATTGGAACCGTGAACCCCTCATCTTGTGTCTCCTACCTCCCCTGGAGTCTCCATTCCACACTGTTATTTTCTGCCATTAAGTGGAGGGCCGTAGCTTTAAAATGTTTAGAGCCGTTGCCGTGACGATGGGCCGGGGCCTGTAATTTTGCCAGCTCCGCTTACTGCGTGTTAGAATGGTAGGTGATATTTCTCACTTGCATCTAGAGCTTTTTCTATTGATTTACTACTTAACATGAAGTCCTTAATAGAGTGGAAAAAATCTTTCTTTCAAACTGTTTTTCGGTCGACACAGAAACCGGGAGTCGGCACAAACACTTTGAATGCAAAAAAATGGCCGCAGATCGTTTTCTCCTTTCTCACAGAAACGGCGAGCTCAAGAGGTATCGACACCCGGACCGCTCTGTTATGAGCAAGATTATTTCCTTTAGTTTTTCAGACGACGACTGTTTGCCTTGTCTCGTTGTGTCGCAGGAGATGCATGTATCTGTGTTCAGCTCGGCTCCCGGGCCCGCCGACGCAGAACCACACGGGTACTTATTTGTGCAGCAGCGCTGCAAAGAACATCAGTGGTCCTTTAAGAGGATCCCCAGGCAGGGAGTTGTTCTCTGTAGGCCTCCCACGTACAGCACATATGCGGCTCTCCTGCTTACCTTCTCGTGTACGGGTGTGAGACCTGTGAGCTTCCCTTCCCCTTGCTGCGCTGGACGTGTCCTCGGACAACAGGACCGGCTTTGTCGCTCGGTCTCCAGATCCTCTTTCCCGCGTCAGCTGCGTAATTTGTTTTTCAGACATTATACTCCTTTATACACTTTTCCGTTGCGTCTGTGCTTTCTCTGTCTAATGCATTGTGACGCATGTCTCAAAATCACAAAATTGCCACATAATAGGACTGCTGGTGCAGAAAGAATTTAATTTGGGACCCGAATGAAGCAATTTCTCCGACAGCCAACTGATTTGTACCGGCGCCACGATACAGACTTTGCGATTTGTGTGACGGTGTAAATTGTACGTTTTAGCAGCGAAGGTGTCGGTCAATCGGCTCTGGTTCGCGTCGGCCAGCGGCTGCAGCACCAAGTACAACGTGGACGTTTCCGTCGTGACCTTGTCCTGCTGAAACACACAGCCCACGTTGGTGAGGTTAGCAGCAACCCTTAAAGGAGGAAGGGAGGACCGCAAATGTGTAAAGAGCGTCTGGGGCTCCACATGTCCCATCGTTCCACGCTGAAGGATCTGTTTGGAGAAGGTCCCTGTGACGGGATCCACATCCGTCTCCTACCATGAGCTTCACCTTGACTTTAAATTATGTTCCGCAGGACGGTAGAGGGCAAGGAAAAGGAGGGATTTAAATGCAAATCCTACAGGATGCTGGGTGATGGCTTCAACTTCTACACCAATAGTCTCATTCTGGGACAGCAGAAATCAGGAAGGAGGAGAAGAAAGTGCAAATTAAACCGAACCTCTTTGTCATCTTTGATCCTTTGTGAGTGGCCCCTCTGGGGGCAGTTTCGTAGCCAGTGATTCCTGGATGGGCTCTGCCTCACCGTGACCCTCTTCATAACGGATGGATGGATGTGTGAGGAAATGTAGGTGAAATGGCACCAATGTTCTGAAGATACTTTGGAAACACAAACCACCAACAAGATAAGCACCAATTAGCTGCCATAATCCTCCGGCAATGGTGTAATCCCTCCCTCGCCTGAGGCTCTGGCGAAAACATGAAATACAGCATCCTGCCTTCTACCTGTGGCACGGCAGAAGGTTCTGGCAGCCGTCCCAGAACTGGAAAAACAGCATCTAAAGAGGCCTGGCCGGCGACGTGCTTCTGTACCGCAGGGATCCTCACACACCTTGGAGACATCGATTCTTCCGCAGGCACCACAGCACTCGCGCCTGTGTGCAGGACAGCCTGTCACCGTCCACACACCTCAGCAGCGCGCTTACGTACTTATTTATTTGCATTCTCCCAATTGCCCGGCAGTACCAGCGGTCTCCTCTAGGAGGCCTCATGGCTACGAGCGTGAGCCGTAGCCCAAAGAGCTGCGAATGCTGGGAATAAATGCCTGAAACAGCTGGATATCATGTAACAGAAACGTGGCTGGAGCAGATCTTGTCAGCGTGGAATCGGGTCCCTGTTAGACGTGCGGTGCTCAGCTCGATCCGCAGGCGCTGAAATATGAACGAGGCCTATTTTAAACGCACACGGCTTGGCTCTGCGGAGGCGGCGGGGGGACAGCACCGCGCTCTGGGATGATAAAGGACGATAGCGCGGGAAGCCGGCGCTCGGTGGCAAACAGAGGCCCCGGGTTCTGTGACGGCGGGCAGAGGGGCACGTGTCGGGATCGCACCGGGGAAGGACGACGTACCGAGGTGCATGGTGGTTCTCCCATGCGTTTGATAGCAGCTTAATGAGTTTCCGCTGCAGTTGCTGCCGGCTATTCATTTAATTCTGTATCATCACTCTCATTCGTGTCAAAGTAGCCCCACACAGTAGAACCGGCGTCATTTTTCAGTCAGCGCTCATGCTGGACACGTTGACGGTTGGTCTATTGTTTGTACAGACAAACAAATGTAAAAATAAATAGACCAACCGTCAACGTGTCCAGCATGAGCGCCAAAATCCTCTTGCACCAAAATCCTGGCAGCATTGAGCTGCAAAAATGGTGTAAAAGCAACATGGAAATGAAGACAACTTGCTTAAGCTGCGTTCTGGGTTTGCGTCAGTTCCCCCAGGGTGGATGAGCCCTGAGGGAAGAGGACGGAGCAAAACATGTACACACATTTGGAGACTTATTTAATTGTTCGGTTTGATACTATTTATTTATCTGACACTTACAGTTACAGTGATCTGCCCATTTGCCCACGGCGGAGGAATTTTTACCACATTAGATGAGGCTAATGAGGAGCTCGGTCGGTGGTGGTACAGTGGGTGGTGGGATTCAACCCCAGCTTGTTTGAGTACAAGAGAGCAGCTGCAACCATCTACTGGCCTGATGTCACCATATTGAGACCCAAAGGTTTTTTGGACACAGATTAGACTAAAGGGGGTGTTTGGTGGATTTTGACTGTAATTTAATCCAAGGCTTTGGTTACCCTGTTTCCAGAAAACCAGTCCTCAGTGAGTCCCTCTCCACACACACACACACACACACACACACACACACACACACACACACACACACACACACACACACACACACACACATTCTCTGCTGGCAGGCAGGTTGAAAACACCACTTGAAGCAAATGATGGCAGAGGGGTCCATCAGAGGCCGCGTTGTCAGTGGAGACACCGGGGTCCTTCATTCCCAACATGCATTGGGAGCACCTCTGCAAAGTGGTGGCTTTATTGCTCATTACCAGGGATGACATCATGAGCGGGAGCCCATAATGGAGTGGGATTGAACATCCACCCATGTCGCCTCCTCCTCCTCTTCCTGTGTCTCAGCAGCTCCTGAGTAGTACGTGAGTTGCTGGACCGCAGAAGAGGAACCCTAGAGTCTCCGCGCAAGGACCGTCACCGGTCCATCTGCCAAGCAGCGCTTCGGCACACTGCCTTTTCTTTGCCAGTGAGTGTCTTTTTCCAGCGCCATGTGATGGCTACTGACAGTCATATCCCATCACACCTTTTGGCTGCGCTTCAGTCAGGGTGCAACTGTGTAAACATGGGAGGGAAATAGATGGTTTTGAAACCAACCATATGGCAGTGAGGGTCAGGGAGCTTCTCCAGAGGGCCAAGACGGTCTGTGATGGAAATTCAAGTGGTGGGACGGGACCAAACAGAACCCCTTTATTAGAGACGCGTGAGCCGAGGTGCGCCGGACGTGCTCGAGGACGCGTCCTCGCACAACAGGAACTTTCTGGGCTGTCGTCCATTCCTTCAGGCACAGCGGGTGTTCGTATTCACTTACAGTCAAAGGTTTTCTATCCCTTAACTCAGCTTGAAGCGAAAACCATCTGCGTATCAGCGATCTAAATACCGCAGACGCTACATAATATTTACATACATCACCATCTCATGCACATTCATGGATGCAAATGGGCTGAGGGCGAACGTGGTCAAGCGGCGGCTCGGCTTCAGTATTCGGCCCGCTGTAATTTTGCAGTGAGAACTTGGCGTTTGTTTGAACAAAGATCAACTGAAAACACGAAGCTGTTTTATACCGTTCCTGTGAAGTCCCACTTCATCTATGTTACTCATAAACATAAACGTGCAGCATGAACATTAAACAGCTTTTTATAAATGACTATACGTTTCAGCTTAAGAAATGCACCGTGACTGAGTATCTGTATTCGCTCACAAGTGCATGCCTGCAGAGATGGTGAACGACTTAAACGGAACCAACCACCGGCATTGGTGCTTGCCATCTCGAACCCAAGACCCTGCATTGTGGGGCACTGCTGTGTCCTCAGGTCAACTGGGGGCATGAAAGCTTTTGATTGGTTTTATTGATTTTGTGCACCACATGCACCTTTCTGGGCTGCGTTCTCCCCTCTGATGGAACCTCCTGCTTGGACTTGCAGCTAGTACTACCTCTGACTGTTGTAACTGGTGTCACTGGTTGTACTCACTCCCTCCCACCAGGCCCTGCTCTCAAGCTGGAGCAGTGCTAATGATCCGGAGCACCGGCAACGTGTTGGTGCTTCTTCTTGTTCGACCTCCTGCCAAATGGAGATCTACTGCTCTCCCCACTGCTGCTCTGCCAGATAGCAGGTGGGTCAGGAAAAGCAGAAAAGATGGAAAAAGCTGCACATGGATGGCCAATAAGGGACCTCGGTGCTAAGGGTGTCATTCGCAGTCCTCCATCTGGAGTCAAGGTGGCACACGGAGACCTGAACCCTCCGCAGCTCTCCCCACACACTGCATGCATCTGGTTCAGAGGGCAACAGCACACACATGCTCGCCTGAAACACACCCAGTGATCGTCCATCCATCATCTTTAACTACGTTATCCTGGTCAGGGTCATGGCTGCCCAACACTCAGCCACAATGAACAGCAGCAAGAACAGCAACAACAACAATACTAACACTACTACTACTACTACTACTAATAATAATAATAATAATAATCGTTATTATTATAATTATAATAATAATAATAATACAATTTTCAAAGCAATAAGACCATAAAATAAAGAATAAGCAGAAATGTAAAATGTCAGCATAAAAATGACAGGAGCCCATCAGCATGAACTCCTACAAAGAGGAAATAATAGGGAGATGAGAGAGACATAGAAGCAAAAGAAAGAAAGAAAGTGTGCAGATGTGTCCGCTGGCAGCAATTCTCATCATTTGGGTTTTAGTTCTGCATTTGAAAAGTGCTGAGGAGCAGGAGATTCCCTCTCATTCACACCTGCCTTGTCCTGTTAGTCACCTCTAAGGTAAAATAAGGTAACTTGGTGCATATGATCGTATCAAGTAATCTGGCCTTAGACATGGAAATAGGAGCAGCATTAAATATATTAACACGGAGTCTCTCACTCCCTCACTGTTTCGCTCTCCGTATCTTTTTATCAGACTGAGAACCACAGAGGTCTGCAGCTCCCAGAAGGCACAGCTACTCAGTCCTCTGCGTGTAAATAGTCAGTACAAGGCTGCATGGAGCAAAACCACATGAACCACAGCGGCATCCTCAGGCCTGGCTATGGATTAGAATATCGATTATGATGCTGATTTTGATGTTGACTTTGATTCAGATTACGAACAGGAGGAACTGGCGGAACTGGGCTGCCTTTTCCTCCTCCTCTCCCCTCCTCTCCTATCTGCCAGCTCTTTCACAGTCAAGCTGGCACTGCTTTAGTGCCGAGTGGCCAGAGCCACCCCCCCATACCCCACACGCCCTCCACACTCGCCTCCATGCCTCTTGACAGCATAAAGAAGCTATAACTGCCTTTATTTATTTGCTATGACAGGTTCTAGTGGAGGAGGGAACTCACTGCCGCTCAGGGCCAGGATGGAAGAGAGAGCCGCACGTGTGGAGAGTATGAGATGCTCACACACACACAAGCAAACAAGCACCCCACACCCTTAGATGAGCAGATGCAGCTCCAACTGCGCTTTGGCACATTATTATTATTTACACATATGTATCATTCCTTAACTGTTATACACTGCACATTAGTATTACATTTATATTTACGTTTTTTCATTATCCAGACCTTAGTGTGTAGCTGACACTTTTACACAACGTGACCTGCAGCGTTGGATACACTGAACCACATTTTACTACAGCCTTTCATGCACCCATTTATACACCAGAGCCATGTAACATAGTCACTGACACACACACACACACACACACACACACACTATGGGCAATTGAGAATAACCAAAATATCTGAAACACATGTCTTTGGGCTGTGGGACAAAACCATTCAACTATTCAAACTCCACATGCAACAATCTGCTGTGCAAATAAACTAATATGAAGGCTTATCTTCAATATGATATCTCTCTCTCTCTCTCGCACACACACGCACACACACGCACACACACGCACACACACACACACACACACACTGCTTTACCTGAGCAGTTCAGCGGATTCCCACCTGCAGCGGAGGGTTTGTCTGTTCCAAGGTTACGCGTTTTGGTGCTGTTATTAAAGTTGCTATGAATCAGAGAGTCCTTATGATTGCCCCACCCTGTGGTTGTGGTTGTGTAAGGAGCCCCCCCAACCTATTGTCCACTGGGTGGCCTTCATCCGCAATGACCTTCACGTTGCCACGGACAGAAAGCAGTCCACATCGATACTAACTGCCGCACGGCTTGTGGGACAGGGAGCCATGCATTCTGCCAGCCGGATTTCACCTGATCACCTGTTCCCAGTCACATTTATTCATCCATGTGATGTTCAAAGCAAATTAACATGAAAAGTCACTTATACTTAGACACCCACTGGAATCATTTTTACTATAGTTACCTTCAGTTTAGGACAAAAACCTCAATAAAGGAAAATAGAGCAGGAGAGGGGATTTGAACCCAAGTCCTGCTCCAGTGTGGCACCGCTAACACTACAGCCCACAATCACATAACTGGTTGCGTCCTCCGCAAAGCACCTGGCATCCGGCTCCAGTCCGCCTTATGTTGGTGGGATTTGGCGCAGAGGAAGCGGAGCTGCTGCTGCTTCAGCTGCGACGTCATTGGATGCCCAGCAGGAGTGAATAATTCAATATACAGCCGGAATAATTGGTTCAAATTAGTGGCACTTATTTGCATAGGACATACACAAATCTGGATGCTCCTTTCCTTCGAGCTCCTGATTTCAAGGAGGAAATGATGGGTCGATGGTGTGTGCTGAAGGGGGGGGGGGGGGGCCCCAGGGATCGCTTTTAGGGGTCGGGGGTCAGGGGTCAGGTGGAGGCCAGCTTACCTGGTTTACCGACTCCTCCTCCGGTTCCAGACTGCATGATAACCGCTGGCGCATTCACCTCTCGGCCCCCTATGGAGACAACAGAAATGTTTCTTCACAACCTGCCTTTTCACTATTATTTGCTAAAGCTGTACATTTGTACATTTTTTTTCCATTTATTTGACACTTTTCTGCAGAGGTGCTTGCAGTGTTACAATGTTTACCACAGTTTACCCATTTAACAGCTACTGCATCCTTTGGTGCAAGACGGCAGCTTTGACCACTTCATCACCTCCTGCCCTAGACAAACGTTTGCAGAAGTACAGTAGCTGGATGGACAAAGGAGCCTCAATCCGAGAGGAACAAAACGTTTGACCAGCAACTTTTGACCTGTGTGGTGCTGAGGACCTCAATACGTCATCCCCCATGGATGTGTTTAGCATCGGCACACAGCCCTCCACCCGAGTGCCAAGATCAGGGTCACATGGAGTGATGTGGACCCCAGCATTGACCTCTGCTGCCCAGCATCACTGGTGGCCTCATTTGATAAGGTTTCACTGCCCTTCCTGAACAACCTGTGGGACCCGCTGACATTCACGACCGCTGTGGTCCAACTATCTTCCCCGAGCAGGTGCAGCCATGTGCCGCCTACCCCCCCCTCACTTACTAACACACCTGGACAGCAGACACAGCTGGCACGTGAGGGACCACAGCACCTCTTAGCAGTTGATGGAGAAGTGGGCTGGCACTGGGTTGCAATGGGTTCTGCACCTTCCACACATCTTTGTGCAACTTTTGAACATTTTTCAGCTGTTTGAAGGAACCTTGTGCTGCTGTGCACATACTGTATAGTGTAAGTGGGAGTCACAAAGTTCTCTGATGTTCTGAGACTAAGGAACCATCGATCTGCTGCCAGATTTGCCTGTATTTGCATTTATACACTAAGTCTTCTGTTTCTTTACCTATTTGTTGACAAAATGCATCAAATCCCCTGTGAACATGGTGGTGTCATTTTTACTCAGTGCGTCAGTGCAGGGTAAAAACCATCATCATTGCTGCCACAGCAGGAAGTGGGATTCAAATCTGCATGTGACAGCAGGAGTTTTAACCACCACACCACCTTCTGCCTGGGTGGCAAGCAGCAAAAGTGTAAGTCTCTGACTGCATGATCAGGCCCCTCAGATGTGTGGGACAATGCTGCCCCCTGGTGCCCGTTGGGGACATTGCCATATGGAGAGCAGGGAACCACTGGAGAGCCAGGTCTTACTTGAGGTCCTCAACCACAATGAGTTAAACAGGGGGAGGTCAACCTGCCTTGCAGTCCAAACCCTGGCCTGCAGACATGCAGACCCAATGAGGTTCCCACCTCAGTGATGGATCAGGCCCTTTGAGCATTTAGTGGTGCTGTGTCTGTAATTTGAATTTATTTCACTGCTGCTACAGATTAAAGACCTGGGAATTGATGTTGCTGTAAGTAAAGCCAGTGGATGCCATCTGTGCTCTTCAGAAGAGAAGAACAGCACCATTGTGTGGCTCTGGAAACACTCCTATTTGGCCCAGATTGGCAAGATGAGTGACTCGGATGCTGGATGCTTTTGTGATGCGCATTACCCAGCATGCCTCTGTGATCTCAAGGTTCAGCCCAACAGACTCCTTTGATTTTCCAGCCATTGAGTAACAGCATTTATATTTGTTACTTTATCGGAACCTTTCCTTCCAGGTAACTTGTACAGTGATTTACCCATTGATACAGCACTGTTTACTGTGTCAGTTCAGGGTAAGCTCCTTGATCAAGGGTTAGGGTCATCCTGCTTCCTCCTCTCACTCTCTACGGACTGGCCACCAGCACCACTATGCCATCTACACTGATATCCTTTTTTATCTACTTACAGTATATATCTATTCATCACTTTATCTATATCTGCATATTTATTTATCTACATTTATTTACATTCCGAGTCACTATGTCTCTATTGCCCTTTGTCAGTATATTCTAATGCTTAGAGCACCCTGGCTGTATAAGGCAGAAAGACAATAAAATGAACCTTGAACCTTGAACCTTGACCTTTCTGTCTGCCACTATGTCACTGTTATATCGCTGTTATGTCACTGTTGCATCGTTGTTGCAATGTGTGATACAAATACTGTCGCCAGTTTGGCACCGTTCATACTAGCATTAGCATTAGCATCAACACACAGCTTCCAATTGAGAGGTCGTAAGCTGTACGCCCTACAGCAGTGTGCTCTACAGCAGTGTGCTCTACAGCAGTACGCTCTGCAGCAAGCACCAGGGGGTGCTCATCACCGCATTAGGGTCTTGGCCTGAACTGGCTCCAGGTCTCAAAACCTTTAAAATCCCAGCTGGGGCTCCTGCTGAACCCTTGAGTAAAATAGGTGGCAGCAGTGCTGGGGAATACCTTCTGGTTTCAGGAGGATCCCAGTTGTTAGTGTTGAGAGAAGTAAAAAAAAAAAAAACCTGAACTATTTCATTAAAACATTGTATTCTGCAGTAAAACAAAATGGTTGCTCAAATCACCCAACTGGTATACAACTAATACATACTGCTTCTGTTTAATGCTCATGCTGTAAACATTTCACCGAGTTGGCTTGTAGTTCATGTACAGCTGAAGAGCTAAGTTAGTTTGTGAATGAATGAATGAATGAATGAATGAATGAATGAATGAATGAATGAATGAAAAGCAAGTCACATAAGTAATAACATGCAGCGATGACTTATCACACACCGACTACAACACTAACGTGTCATCCAGGTAGATGCGGATTGGGAGAGATCGGCCATCTCCCTGCAGCAGCCGGGCCCAAGCCGAAATTCGAACCGGCAGCCCTCTGGTTCATTCTAACGGAGAGAACAGTAAGTCCCAGTTATGAACTGTTGTGCCGGATGTTGTGGAACGGGAGCTCACTGGTGGGTCACGACTCACTTTCACTGCAGAGACAACATTACAGTGAGGTTGTTCTTCTCCTAACTTCTTTATTTGTATTAATTGCTTCACTTGTCAATTTTCCACATTTCCATTTACTGGAATTGAACTTACATTGTAATAAATATAATAGCTAAGACTCATTCCTATTTAAATAATCGCGCAATGATACCTCCCACACTTGCTGCCAGCTTTGATAAATCTTGTAAAGTCTTTCCAATACTTTCATTTCCATAATTACATATGCATCAAAGCTAACCCACAATAAGCCAGAAATCCCAGTTTCTCATATTTAATGTATGCAAATACAATTGCATATGTTAAGCAATTTCCTTGCATGTTTTATTGCACTCAAGAGTGTTTCTTAAATTCCCCTACAGTATTGGATGAATCCGGACCAAAGACTCCTCAACGTCAGCAACAAGATATCAGCACCTTTGATCCATGGCTAATGCAATTCTCTGAATTTGTGGTGTATTTCAAAAATAAAATTGCTGCTGCTAGATTAAACTGATGAGGAACATAGGAGTCTCTAGCTGCTGGAAAGCCTTTCCTGGACTCCCTTAGCTACAACAGTCTGGGAAACCATTCAGTTGTTTTCACTTTCAGTTATCGTGCTACAACATCTTTAAATACTTGATTTTTCAGCATAAGAACAAAAAGAAATTTAACAGCAGAAACACAAGAACATGAAGATAAAAGAGAAATTGAGAAAAAGGAGGAGGTGGACGTGAGGAAACAAATTTATTAAGGTTGCGCTTTAATATTTTGTGAGCAGCTGACACTACCGTGAAACAGCCCCTGCTGACTCATTTGTGGTTTTCTCTTACACTACTGGTGCATAGCCTTACGGACAAAAAGATATTTATAAAGATACTCAGAGCATCAGTTAGGGTTAGGGGCAGAGGTAGGAGTAGGGGGTGGGGTTAGGATCATCTCTTTTGTTCTGAGTGTCTGTCTTTGCTAAAGAAGTTTACACGCTCATCCTGTTGAAGTGCATTGTGGGCCGGTTTCTGCATGAAACCTGTGTGCCAGTAATAATACCGATAACTCCAATAATATTTGCAAAGATTTACCGCCACTGTTTTTATAGGTAAACCACAAGTATGTAAATATAGTGAGAGGTGGGAAAGTTAAAAGTGTTCTCCCTGCTGCGGTCTGAAAGTCTGGGGTTCATGCAGCACTCAGTGCGTCAGAGTGAGGAGACGCTTTGGGTTTCTGTGGGGGTGCTGAGCTCCAAGGAACACAGAACAACTGCAACGCTCCCAAGACGAGCGGGGTTCTACAGGAAAATCTGAACATCTGAGTCAAAATGCCCTTCAGGGTTTTGACAAAGCACTAGATAGGGCTGCAACACCAGATCCCATCCCCCCCGGTAAAAAGATACGCATGTGTTTCAGGCTAACTGTTCATTTTAAACTGACCATAATATATGCGTGTGTGCGGGGTTGCTTTGTGGTAGACTCATCATCTAAGGAGTAGTTACATGGCCCAGCACCTAGTGAATCTGGGATAGGCTCTGAACTAACACGACCCTGACCAGGACAATGCAGTTAAGGATAAGAGATGGTCTCTTTATGTGGAAAAACAAACTGTAGTTTTTTCCCCCGTAAAAAATAGTGGAATAAGTAATTACATTCAGTTTTTCTAGATTTAGTCCCTTTTCGAGTCCAAACTAGATGGGTGCCAATGACTAATGGGTGGGTAGAAACATATAAACGTTGTCATGGAAACGCTAATCAAATGTTGACAGCAAAGGTTAGGAAAAGTAAAAGACAAATATAATTTAGACATGGGTTTAGGGGATGACATGGGCACTAAACTGGAGTATACTGGGGTTGGCCAGGTCAAAACAAAGCATATGATATAGCAGGAAGTATGTGAAGGTAAAACACTGAATCTTAACCCATGTAGTTACCATTGCTATGTCTGATCACCATGGAAACATCTTTATGTTTGTGGCTCAGTGATACCTTCTCTCATTTTTACCTTCTTTATTACTGGTCAACAGAGAAACAACAGTCACACTGTATTAGAAGCCCTCATGTTGACCTCTAAGTATAATGCAATTGTTTAATAATGACATAGCTCATTTTTGCACGATTACATGTATATAATTTTGTTCACCTTGTGCTCACTTTTCTTTATTAGATAAGTTGGAAGAAAAGTAACACCAAACCCATTTCCAAGCATTTATTGGAAAAGGTAAAAAAAATAGTCAAAATCAATTCAAAGCAGATTTAACACCTGAGGCCGTTAAAATAGAATGTGGAATTTATAAGATTGTGAAAAAAACAAAAAAACAAAACAAAAACAAAAAAAACAAAAAAAAACAAAAAAGAAAAAGTTTCAGTTTAAAGCACGATAACTGTAATGCAAACTTTATTTAAATTGACTTAGATGTAAAAAATGTTAACATCTTTAGGAAATATTTGTCATTTTTTCCACAGAGAAATAAGCTTGTCATTCTGAGTCAGAACTGTTTGAAGAAGCAATACATCTTATTGTAGTATCTCTGTAAATATTATAAATATGTTTAATGTCTCACACAGGAGCTGTGTGAGTTGCGTAGGTCTACATTGTTTTCGAACATTCTGAGCAAACTGTCTGAATGGCTTTGCTAAGCATCCAGCTTAGTAGTTCGACAGCACGACCTGAGACTTCTCGCTGGTTCTTCCATGTGTGCTGGCAGCTCTATTCTGGGGTTCTGTATGTGGTCACTGACAGCAGACATACAGAAATATTCACACATGTAACAGATACACAGCCAAATGCATTCTCTTCTTGTAGTCTTTCTTTAAAATGACACAGAAGGCTCCCGGCTTTAGGAAAAGCAATTGGAAAATGTAAACACATTCTTTCTTTTTTTTTTTTTTGTTTTATGTGCACTTCCCAACTGTTGAAGTGCCTGTCATTTATTGAAGACATCATGCAGACGAATGCTTGATGTCTTTCACAAAAGTACTGCGTGACCGCTCAGCACTCCCCATACAGAAGGATAAAAAAGATGTAAAGCACAGGATCTCGCGGTTGAGTTTCGTCTGGACGGCAATGCTTTCAGTGCTTCAAATGAAGCCATGCGTTTCCTCGTAATCCGCACTGTACATTCATGCGCTCACAAACCATAACGCGTTCATCGGCCCGGCTGCAACGCCTGACCCACAATGCAAAGCTCCGGGTGAGAAGCGGAGCGATTGGTCGCCAGGAGATCCGACTGGCTTCGCCAGCGCGGGTCGTCTCCGATTGGTCCGTCTTCCAGCCTGTAGTGGAAAAGGGAGCGAAGACCCGCGGTCAAAATGGCGAACGGCGGGCAGCCCGGAGGGAGAATTTAGAGAACTTCTGGTTTATACTAGAAATACACACAGATTTATCTTACATTGGTGAGTTACTGTGCAGTGCTTGGTTTAAAAAAAAAAAAGAAAAAGAAGTGGTTGTCACGTAAGAAGTAACTTGAAAAACCAGTCGTAAACACTCAAACCAGGAATGTGTTTAATTTTCACGCGAAAGAGCTGTTTGTTTTCGTTATAGCCGCTAACACAGTGCTCCCCTGTGCACAGTTGGCGGTATTCTTACTCTTTATTTCATCAAATCCTGCACATTGATCTCTCTGCTGTCTTGTGCTGCAGTTGTGTATGCAAGGGTGTAACATGCTGACGGGTATGCGGCGGAAACATTAGCAATAACTCAATGTATTTTTGCACACCTTTTTGGGTTGGGACATATCACCTTTGTTGCACTTTTGGTTGTGCCTACTGCTCAGTTGTCATCAGTAAGCATTTAAATACATTTTATGTTATACACTCTCCCGGTTGATCAGTTGCATTATACGCTCCAAAAGTAAGTGAACTACTCACTTAGCAAAGTAAAACATTAACATTAGATGACTGTCACTAGCACATGCTGTGCCTCATTGTACTCCTACAAATGTCTGTCGTTGGTTCGGTCACAGGTCAATGTTCAAGGAACATTAAAAAGAAAAAGGCAATGGGACAGTACAGGGTTTCCTTTTCTAATGTGCCAGATATGCTTGAGTATTTAGATAAGCAAACTAACAGCTGAAGTGAAGGGGAAAAAAGCTCCCTAGCTGCAAATAATGGAAGAAAAACAAATCTCTCAGGGTGTAAGTGCCACCCCTGTGGAACATTATATCATGGTGACACAGGACGTGGGTGCATATTTCTAGTAAAAAACACCAGTATATCTTTATTAAACTGCTTACAGTCATTTACCAATTTGTGCACCTGGATAGCTTTTACTGTCTCAGTTCAGAGTAACTACCTTAATCAGGGGAACTATAGTGGGTGCAGAGACTACACCTGTGGCACCACTTACTGCCTTCTAACAGAAAATATGATAAGACATACCATTTAAAAATAGACCTACATAATGGCACTAACCACAAAAAAACACATAAAAGTAAATGGTACCTCAAAATTCTCATTTATACGATCCATTTCCATTTTATAGTATATCAGTCATTGTAATGTCATGGTTTTGCACACATGTATCACTCAAAAAGAAGGAATACATGTATTTCCAGTGTTCCCATCTTGTTTATGAGGCCACTTGCTCGTGACTTCAGCCAGATGGTGCACATGAACCTGTTGCTTAACATGAAAATACTGTATTTTCACCCTCCAGGCCATTTTTCTCTTCCAGCAGAGTGAGAAAATGTGGTCTGACTTGCTCGACTTACATTTCAAACCAGCAAGGTGTGACAGTAAACGCAGTCTAGCAAGTGTTTTTTCCCCTTTCCAGAAAATGTTCCGCAAGATAATTGTCAGTACAAACTTCTACACGAAGGGCATAGATTTAACCTGAATACAAAGACTCTTCCAAGTACTTCTTTACTGTAAATATATATTCTGTGCAACATTAGACTCACTTTACAGTATTCAGTATCTCACTGAATTATACATTGAGAAAAATTTCTCCGTTAAATGGTGAAATGTTTATTCCACTAAATGAAGTCTCTTCATGTTCATGTCTACACATCTACCGAGTTATTTTTTCTGATAAAAGGCCTGACAAGTGAAGCAAATTGTTAGCTTTTTCTTAATTTACGGAGCTAAACATTGGAGCGGTAAGGAACCACCATAGATTTAACAGGAAAGTACAACTTTAAGGCTGTACTGTATGTGGGTGTATGTGCTGTGTGTGCTCAGCAGCATATATATAAAGGGTTGACATAGATGCGGTGGGATTTAGTTGGTATGAAAGGAAGACATGAATGAACTTGAATGTGAGAGTTGTCCAGTACAAACTACTTTATTTAAAATGTGGCAAGATTTTTTCACCTCACATTTAGTGCTTAATGTGCTTAGTTATGGTTTGTGTATATGTTTATATTGAAGGTAATAGTTTTAGGCTGTATCTTCTTCTTCTTTCGGCTGCTCCCGTTAGGGGTCGCCACAGTGGATCAAAAGCTTCCACTTCTTCCTGTCCTCTGCATCTCTCAGTTTTAGGCTGTATATTCAGATATATTTTTATATAATTTGGTGTTACTGAGTTAAAATATGTTGTGTTGGAAAGAATATTGGTCTTCTTGCAGAATACACAATTTGTGTATTACCATCTGGAAAATAATAATGAAGTTACATTACACTTAAGGCCCACTTACCCCTGTGTGCTGATGGCAGGCTCACTCCCACAGCTCTCTGCAATTGAGACAGCTGGCATCCTGGTTGGGAGGTTTAGGCTTGACCGTCGGTTCAAATAGTTACGTCTGATGAAAGGCTGGGGACTCCGCATCGCCACCGATATCCTGCCATGGCAGGTCCCTCCCCATGGCCTTGTGAGAACAGAGCCTCCAGCTGGAGTCCATGCCTGGGGGGGCCGAGGCATAGGCCTAGGCTGAGCCTCAAATAAAGATGGAGAAGCAGGGCAGAACACAGAGTAAGCATTGCTGGCCACTCTGGGACCAGAGGATGGCAGGGGGACCATTTCCTCACTGCTGTTATCTCTGCTCCATTTCTGAACTCTTGGGGAGGCTGGGGGTGAAGGATTCTTGAAAGGATAAGAGGTGGTATTTGGAGTTGTTTCCTGTTTTAAGAGTGGGGGGCTAGGTGTTTTCCACTGTGAACTTTGTGAATTGGTAGCCTTGGGCAGTTGTGGAGGGCTTGGCAGTGTCCTTTGTCCTGATGATGGTGTGGGCAGCTTACGACTGGCTGAAGGGCTTGCTGAGGTTGGAGGAGTAGGTTGTCTTTTGAAGGCTGGTGGACTAGGGAGTCGACGGTGTTGAGAAGGTGGGATGGACGGAGTGGAGGGCAGCATGCGCACCCTTGAAACCGGAGGAGTAGCAACAGACTGACTGGGGTTGTTCCCAGGGGTTGTGGAAGACACTGACTCAGACACATTGTCTCCTGCCTGTTTCACCCCATCTCCAGACTTGGCAGTAGAAGCCTTCTTGGTTCCAGTGTCAGCAGGGTGTTTCTCAGCGGGTAACTCTGCGGAAAACCGAAGGTGGATGATTTTCCTAGACTGTTCATAGAGGAGAGCAGCCTCCTCACTTTGGAGCTCAGGCCCCTGCTCATGACCCTTGGACCATCCTGTAGCATCCTGCTGAATTGGCCAAACTGAAGAAGAAGCTGGGGGACCACACAGCAAGCTACCCCGGCTGGGCAGTACTGCCACAGATTGCACAGATGCTCGCAGTCGCTGAGATAGCGTGGTCCTCTGGAGTAGTGGAGATTGACCTTTGCTACCAGCCCGATCCCTGCCGTCAGCAGAAGGAGGCTCCTGAGCAGTCTCAAAGGAGTTGTCCATCAAAACCTCAGGAGGGGGAGGTGGCAAGTTCTCCAAATCTACTTCCTCACTTTTGTCACAAACACCAGGGTCCAACCCTTCGTGGCTCTTGCCACTGCCAGTAAGGTACATGTTCTCTCTAGTTTCTAAGCCTGGTAATACTGGAATGCCACATTTTTTGACACCTCTGAGAGGTCCAAGCAATCTGGCAGATCCTTGATTCCGTTTTTCCTCAACCCCCTGGCTGAAGGTGTCGATTAGCTTTTTGACAGAATTCCTACCTTTGTTTGTTGAAGAAGACTGTTCTGCTGAAGATGGAGGAGTGCTTGGTGGAGGCATGACTCTTAAAGGTCCTTTCTCTGCTTTCGTCTCTTTCTCCTTCTTTGCTTTCTCATCAGTGCTCGCTCCCTTCTCTTCTGATGAGTGTCTCCTTGGATATGCCCTTTCTTGCTTGGGTGAGGCTCTGAGGTTCTTGGGTAGGGAAGAGCTTTGACATCCCTGAGCGCTTGGTTGCTGCTGCACTCCTCCTCGCCTATGGAATGTCCCCTTGTCAGCTTTGCCTGACCTGCTGACAGTCATCTTCTCAAGGCGTTGACTCAGATCTTTCTGTGTCCTCTCCAGCTCTAGAAGGGTGGGGTCTTCAGCCTTAGTCCGCAAGGACTCAGCAGAGCGGGAGCGACGTTGCTTTGGTTGGGTGAGCCTCTTTCTGGTCCCTGGTGAGGCAACTAGAGCAGCTGACTGTGGTCGCTTAGACTGCTTCTCTTCATCTTCTAGCCAGTGGGACGCACCTCTCCCATTACCGTTGTCTTTTTCAGGTCTTGGGTCATTGCGCTGGGAGGGAACAAAGCAAATCCGTCCACTAATGGCTTCTTTCATCTTGAGCGTCATCGCTACATTCTGGGGATTCTCAATGCGCCTGACTGGAATACGACGATGGACATGGGACAGATCTGATGGCAAAGCGTTTGCCTGCTTTTTGTCGTTCATCTCACTGTCTTCCTTTTTATGTTCTTGATCCTCCTGCTCTCCTTGTTTGTTGTTTTTGTTGTCTCTTTTACTTTCATCTAGAGAAGCTGAGCCCAGTAGAGATTCTGTGGCAATGATGGTGCATGTTGAGTCTACAGAGGTTAACGAGAGGCTTGGGCTGATTTTCCCTCTCAACTTATGCTTCGAGGTTCCTCGCCTGGCAGGGGTGCTGATAGAATCGGGGCTGCCGCAGCTGGGCCGAACTGTTCCGACAGAGTCCCAGCTCCCACGCCTGTGCTCAGATTCAGCAAGCGACCAGGTGTCTGCCCCAATGCCACTGTCCTCGCTGTACAGAGCAGAGTCGTCTGGACTGGGTCGACGGAGCGCTGCTGACTCGATACGTGCCAGCACCCGAATTAACCGGGCCTCTGTCGCCTTCTTGGCCTTTAACTTCTCGTCCAGCAGTTCAGAAAGCGAGGCAAAGTACCCCATCGTCTCTTGTAGGGCAGAGTCTACAATGTTGCCCACAGAATGGCTAACAGTTCGCATCCTCTGTGTAGTATATTGAAGGAGCTGCTGGAGTAGGTCTGGAGGGGGCTCGCTGGAAGAACCCATCTCTTTTGTCTTATCCAGAGTGGCTGACAGGTTCTTTAGTGGGCATGGCCAGGCCAGATACTGGCCATTATCCTTCAGCATCCTCTCTCCTTCGTCCGTAATGTCAGTCAGTGCACGGTTCACTTCGTCATATCGCAGAACCATGAAGGCAACCATAGGTTGCAAGGAAAGCTGGGTCTGGGCAGCCTGATCCAAGAGACTGAGCAGGACCTCATATTTGTGGATGCTAGGATTTAGATAGGCATAGGCAGCCTGATGAGCTTTCACCAGGGGCTCTGGAAAGTCAACCTTTTGTTCAACAGATTTCTTCTCCTTATCCTTTTTCTTGATCAGTTTGTTTCCTTTACACTTCTTAGACTTCCGCCCACCCTTTTTCCCTTGCTTCTCTCCATCAGCATCCCCCTGTGTGTCTTTGCTGTCAGCTGACATATTTATCTCAATCTCTTGGGCAGATAATTTGTCCTGTGAGGCATTATCAAGAGTCACTTCAGAAAGTGGGGGTATCTGTGTGGTCAGTAGAGTTTGTTTCTGGGAAAGGTGGACTACTGACCTCTCAACCCTGCTTCCTCCAGCTCCTCTTTCGATACCTTCTCCACCCATCTGTCTTGGACCAGAAGAGCCTCCGCTTGTTTCGTCATCCAGCTGTGCCTCTGCATCACCCAAATGTGAGCCTGGCAACAGTGTACGGCTTTTCCTGAGGAAATCCTGCGTTCCAGTCAGGCTGTGGCCCCTGGATGGAGAGCAGCCCATCTTGATGCTGCCAGATTTATTTTTTCACCAAAAAAATCCAACCATAAAAAAGAAAGGAAAAAACAAGTCCGACTGTAATATCCCACAGGGGTAGAGCCAGATCCAGCTGGCTGTAGAGAAGAAACAGCACCACTTAACAGAAACCAGTCACTGTCATTTTCAGAATGGCACTGTAGCTAAATTACTGTACCGGCTGAAGTTAAAAAAGTAATCCGGTTTTCAGTCCCTTGTGCCTTTCTCCTTGTGGAAATCAGTGAATCCTGAACCCTTTTTTTCCTTTGTTCTTTTTAACAGAGCGGGAGAGCCCACAGTCTGTGATAAACTGCAAGGCGATGTCTTACCTTGCAGAGAAGGGGCAGCTGAAAGGATTAGAGAAGATTTTGAGAGCACTGCTCAGCGGTCGCAGATGTCACGTTAAAGAAAATAAAACTCATGTACACGCAAGAACTTAAGCCTATCAAGGTAAGCAGTGTTGCAGGTCTCTTTTTATAGTCTGCTTTGCTGCTGCAGCCTGTTGGTTCAAGGGAACACAGAACTGTAAGAAAAAAACAGAAGGAGAATCCTACAAATGGGTCAAGACAATTGATTAATGCCCACACACATACAATTGTTTTTTTATACCTGCATGAAATGGCAGCAGATCTGGAGAAATGTATGTCTAGCAAATGCAAGATACCTCTGGTATTGCTTTAAAATATTATTTCCCATCTGAGAAAGATACCATAGTAATCCTTCGTAAACCTGAAGTCAGTCAGTGTAGCGACTTGTTTTGGTTTTGACGTGCATTAACAATACACATATAAAGAGAACAGGCTTCAATGGAGAGGTTTTAAACTTCTTCTGGGCTGTCACTTGACATAGTGACACTGTCATCTAACAGCCAAAGCAATCTTGTTATTTGGAGGCCTGACAACAGATCAGTTAAAAACCAGGTGGTAAGATCACTGAAGTGGCTTTGGAGTGGAGTTGGGGGGGGTGGGAAAGTGTTCGGTGAAGTGTCGCTTTTTTTTTCTTTTTGTAGTATTCGATGTTCTGACACTGTTTTACCCATTTAGGAATATTAGCTGTACTCAGTAGGAACTGTGCACATGGGACAGTCACTGAGCTGCACTTGGGGGGGTGGTCCTAAGTGTTTTGCAGTAAATAGCGTAAAAGGTATTCATTTTATATTCATGCTTACTTTTCCCGTGTGCTATTCTCAGCATCTCGTAACCTGTGTATTAAAAGCTCCTGTAATCTTCCTTTTACAAATTTAGAAGAGTAAACAGAAGAGTACCTATCAAAGCAGAAGACGGCTTTGTCTGTTTTGGTTAATGCTGCTACTTATTTTTTTTTTTTTACCACTGTCTTATTCTGAACTTTATTTTTTAAGCTTTTGGTTATTTTTAACAAAGTTAGGTTGGGAATGGGTTGTAGTTTTTCCTATGAAAAGTTATGAGAATAGCTCCTGTATCTGTGCTGCTGACTTGTAGATGGATTTTCAGAAGCATATTAGGCAGCTGAAGATTTTATCAAAACTTTTATAAAACTATTATAAAACTTTAATAGAAAGGATTAATATTCAGAGGCATTGAATGGAATGGAACGGAAGTCAAATATTAAAACACCTAATCTATACATTTTTTTAAATTAGAATTGGTGACACCATATTGCATTTTTCTTAAGCACTTTGTGTTAATTCATATTGACAATTTTTTGTAATGGTGTTTACTATGTATTTAATATGCTCATATTTTTTATATAGTGCATTACTAACTGTTTGCTCATAACCTGCTGCTGCTGCTGCTGCTCTGTCATATGACTGGAGTTACCACCTACAAACAAGTCCTGCCTTGTCCAGGCATCTGCTCTGCATGCCTTGGTTTCATCAGTTTGTTTTCGTCCTCCACTTCTCCGTGGGACTGGCTGGTCAACCTTGTCAGGATGTCTCCAGGTTGGCTGACATTCAGTTCAATTCAGTTTTATTTTTATATAGCGCTCTTCTCACTGCAGTGACACAGAGCATTGAACAGACATGTATAGAGTACAGACAAGTAAAGGGTCGTACTCATGTACAGTTCGCATCTGGCTATGCAAGAGAGGAAAACAAAAAAACTCCTTTCCACCAGAGAACAGGAGAAAAGTAAACCTCTGGGGGTCCATGTGCCAGTGGAAGCCCACCCGTCCTGGGCATTCTATACAATGTTAACAGCCAGAAATTGTAGTTTTATGTCATTGTAGCATAATAGGTATGTTATGGCATGACATTCTGGAAATCTCTCAGCGCCAGCAGCAAACACAGGTTCAGAGCAAACACACACACCCCGTATGAAGCAGCACAGGTATACGAATGCAGCAAATACCACAGTTCCCATGCCGTGCCAGTACAGTTTGCACTATTAAAACAAATAAAGGGGAATGTCTGAATGTAAAGCTGTGGCAGTTCTGTAAAACACACCAGCTTCTGCTGAAATATCAAGATACATCTTTTTCTGGCTGTCGGAAGAGTGCATTAGATAACTGAGCGATTCTGTGCTTCTGCCAGACATCTGACAAGTGACTGCTCTACAGGGAAATAGCCTGCAGCTTTGCTTCTCACACTCATGGCAACAACATGTGAGTTTGCTTGCAGGGCAGACATTTTCCAAATATGCCACACCTTAGGGTCATTGGATCAAAGCCAATTGCTTTATTTGTGATTTGTTAATTTTATGTCATACTTCAGATCTCTGTAGTTTGACATGGCACAATTTCTTCTTTTGACATCAGTGATCATCTCACTTCTGTGCAGATTCACTTCTGGGAAATCCTTCCATGTCTATTTCTGTAGCTCAGGGTTCCTTGAACCTTATTTTAACATGCCAGTAAATAGGCAGGTTTTAATCTCACACCAACAATTAAGCGCTTGGTAGATTTGATAAATCCCTCCGTTTATGTGAAATGGACTATTATTTGTGAGCACGTCAGGGTTAGGATTACATGAGGCAGGGAGGATCCCGGTGGACAGCTGCCCAGTGCAACCTAATGACAGCCACCAAGACGGTCGTTTGAGGCAGCTTGTCTGAGGACCTGGGAGAGACTTGCGCAGGAGAGCTGTCTGGAGTTGACCGGGGCTCTGTGCCTGATTTGGTTATTGCAGTTTCTTTTGTGTCTTATAGAGACCATGTAAACCATTTTATTCTGACGTCAATTTTGCACATAAAAGACATTTTTTTCTGAATGATTTGCTGAACTCCTCTATCCTGCCCATTTGGCTGAATCTGTCCCACATTTGCCCACGTTTACTAGTACTGTACTAATTTCTCCTGCTGCCCATAGAGTCAGAAAACACTTTCATACACTGGGCTGGCAAAATATGAATGAATCAGAAAAACTTGTTGTTGGCTCCATGTGTTTTTCAGCTGTTATTTTTGCTCATGTTCAGATGGCTTATTTCAGAACAGGATAGGTCCTTTGTTGTCTTTATGTCATTTTTGGTGTTGAATTACATTTCACAGCCAAGTTTGTTGAACAGTTTGCTTCAAACATTCAGCTCACTGAGTGTTGTACCTGAAACAGAAGACCTGCTTCTGCAAACTCAGTTGTTTGCATGGTGATTAACGTGTCACATGCTGGAAAGTATGAACTGGAAAGTATGGGACTGAAATGTGACTTGGAATCTTACTGAACGCCTTGGCGGCAATAGGTTATTTTTATAATTTCTTTCTTTATGTTCATTCAATTAATGACAGAGAAGAACTGGATCAAAACCAGATCTGTAATTGGTAACTCAAGTAAGTCAAAAGCAAAAGTTTGTTATTTGTTATAATGGTCATGTAATACTGTATAAATGTTCTGAAATGATGACCAGATATTCAAAAAATACAATGCATGTCAAGTGTCAGTATTGCAGCAGAACAAAGTTAGACACTTGAGACAATGAAATATTTGCTGGGGATCTACAGGTGTGGACCACAGCAGAAAAATATTTTTTTTTGCCAAATAAGAAGAAAAATCAACATACATTCTATAGCTTTGTCAGAAGAATAGTTTTTTTGCACAGGATCTCTGGGCTCATTGTCCTGGACAGAGCTGGTGGAGCGACTATCCTAAAATAATGTCCCCTACCCAACTCCTGGGCTGGCGTTATACCAGACACATCCCACTGGGTGAAGACCCCAGAGCAGAGAGAATTTATCTCTCGGAGGGGGCCTGAGAATGCCTGGGCATCCACCAGGAGGAGCTGGAGACTGGCTGGGGAAAGGCTGCTCAGTCTGCTACTATGCAACCATCCCCAGGAACAGTGACAGGAGACTTGACAGACTGTGTGCAAGAAGTGAAAAACTGAAGCAATAAGACTCAAAAAGCACCTCGAAAATCAAACAAAAATCATGATTGGCTATTTATTTATAGTATGTAAATTTTAGTTAGAACACTGAGGGTAAATAACATAAGCTTATACATGAATTTCTGCTCCTCCATTAGAATATTCTTGACACCTAAAACAGGTTTGCTGGAACACAGAGCCCCACTTTGGCTCCATGGCTGTAGTCTTGGTTATTTTCATGCTCAGCCATTGTTTTCAAGATCAAGCTGCTTCTGTTCTGTTCTTCACTCAGTCCTTCATGCAGCCCCGTGCTCGTCTTTTTGTGTTGTTCTTGCTTTTACTATTGTTCATCTAGTTCTTTTCTCCGCAGTGATTATAAACTATTGTGCTGACACCATTGTCAAAGCTAACTCGGGATGCAAAATACCCTACAATGAACTCTCTACAATCAGCTGTAGAGCGATTAAACACAAGCGCGCGTACACACACACACACACACACACACACACACACACTCTGTAGGCAATTTGGAGTCATTAATTCACCTGAAATGCATGTCTGTGGATTGTGAGAGGAAATCCACGCAAACAGAGAGAGAACAAACTCAACAAAGATTGAGCTGCATTCAGAGTCATGTCAGAAAGCACAGCCCAGGTGCACTTACTTTTTGGGATGCCACATCTTTCGGAAAGGCTTCCACCTTTGTTCCCGGTTGATCCTGCTTCTAAGAACATGTTTATGGCACCTTAAAAATGACAGCGTGGTCTATAAATTAAGGATCTTACATGTGCCCTTTAAATGGAGAACCTTCTCTGCCTTCTCCTCACAGAACAGGAGGGGTCAGGAAGACCTCCGGCTCTCTCCACTGAGGAACTGTGGCTGGCTGCCATCTCCATGTCGCTAATTCCAGAATCATTCGACAAATGTGGAAGTGCCAAATTCCCTGCGGTGATGGAAAAGATGCGTATTTTTTCCCGGTATGCCTCAGGAGAGATTTCTCTTTTCTTCTTGCAGAGGATCATGTAACATTTTGGGAGAAAGTGGCAAGAAATTATGCCATAGTTGGAAACCAGGATGGCTGAAGCTTGGACAGCTGAACCCTGCTGGCTTTTGGTCACGTAGATTGGGATGAAGCAGATCCAAACAAAAAGGTAGATGAGCATGCTGAAGATGATGTAGCCTGTCTCGTTGAACCGGTGTGGGACCTTCCTGCCCTTGAAAGCAAGGAGGAAGCAGATGAAGGCCAGCAGAACGATGTAACCGAGCATGATGCCAAAGCCCACTCCAGACCCCTCATTGCACTGAAGCAAGATACTCATGCTGTTGTTTGAAGTGATGGCCTCCACCTTTGGTGAGTCAAACACCAACCAGAAGGTGCAGATGACCACTTGGACTGTGGTGAAGAGGACAATTACGGCAGCGGGTTTGTAGAGCTTTTTCAGTTCATGTTGTCTGTTTAAATTGAAGAGAAAGGCAAGGAATGTGCGAAACGCCTTGACAAGAACACACGAGACACAGAGGGTGAAGCCCAAGCCATACATGGTTTGACGGGCTTGACAGATATGAGCATTGGGCTTCCCCATGAAGAGCACCACACTGCCAAAGCTGACTATCAAGCCAACCATCATGATATAGCAGAGTTTGCCACCAGCTATCTTCACAACAGGGCTGTGTCGGCCTACTAGAAAGATGAGTAAGACTGTCAGCAGCAGGATGATCCCCAGGCCAACAAAGGTCAGCAGCATAATGCCATAAGGCTCATTCCATGCAAAGAAGGTCTCTGTTTTCAGGTTACATTCTTTCCAGCCTTTCAGTGACCATGTTCCCTCAGGGCATTGCAAGCAGTTGGCCATGTCTGCAAGGGGGGCACAAAAATCACAAGTTAAATTTATTTTTCATGGCATTCATTTCAGCATGCTGATTTGGTCGATTGCTTTTTTTTAATAATATTTAGATATTGTTAAGCCAAATTTTGACTCAGAGAAGTAAACGTCCTTCACAGCTACAGTCTTGATGCAGCTGTATTTAGTGAATGGAAACGGTTCATTCACTAAAACGGAAAAGTAAATCTCCAAAAAATACACCGTCTGCTGAGGCATTGCCCGTCATCACATTCCCACTTATGAGTCATGTTCATTTAAAATTGATCAGCTATCAGGTGTTCTCTCAGCTTTCCAGCGCCAGTTATAAGCAAATACTGCAAACCAATTTTTTAAAAAAGTAAATTTACTTGTCTTAATAGCATTTTTTACATTCTTAGTAACAGTAACAGTGTGTTCTTTATTTACAAATGCACTTGCATAAAATTAACTATAGGTACTGTGATTAAAAATCCACTATGAAGAGTAAAATTTCAGTAATAGAAGAAAAAGCACAGAATTTAAGTGGCAGAATAAGTTGCTGTTCAGACAGATGCAGAAATGAATGTTCACGAATTCACCTGGAAGAAACAAAGTCCTTGTTAATTCACACTTACTGGAGACGTTAGAGAAAGTTCCCACGTCACACGCTGTGCAGCTGAAACAGCAGGACACGTTGTAAATTTTCATAAATGTACCAGGGGGGCATGGTGTTGAACATCTGGACTTTGGCACCTGCGGGGAGTAGCAATATCAGTTATTTTTTCCCAAACACACCTGTTTGTTATCATAGGTGTCATGTTTTCCATGAGTGTTTGTGTTACATTTATGCATACAAAGAATCCAGACCTTTTTGTTTGGGTTTTGCCACATGATCTCTTCTGTGTTCACTTTTATGTTCCCTGTCTTTGGGTCATATCCTCCGAGCACATGGATGTTCGTCTTGTTTCCATCTGTTGATCTTGCCCAGTAAATCAGATCGTAGCCGTTAATAAAGCTGCCATTTCCGTCAAAGTAAAACTGTTGATTGTCTAAAATGAAATTGACCATTTTAAGCTGTTGCAGGAGCTGAAAGTAGTAAGAAAACAACACAAATTTATATACGTCAGCAAAATGGCACAGATATTACAATGTACTAATACAAATATTTGCATAACAGTTACCCTCAGAGAACAACGATAACTCCCAAAACAAACTAGAATCTTGGCTATAAGATATTAGCTGTGTCATTTTTGCGCTCATTCCTTGTGCTTCATTTTTCATTCTTATTTATTCATCCATCTTCTTACCTTCCAAGGAGGAAAGTTCTTGTCTCCTGGGCAGTCAGTGTCATTGCACTGCAGGAGGTTCCTCAGCGCATGAGCTATGGTCCATACAGCCAGTCTGTTACCATAGGTCCCATTTAAATACACACTTTGCAGGAGGAAGTCGTCATTGGCTTGCTGGGGGTCCGGGAAGCTGCAGGCCAGCGGAGATTTCAGTGTGAGGGAGGGTGGCTTCGGGCAGAGGGCCGGAGGGTTGCTGGCAAGGCACTCGTTGTAGGTGAGCAGCTCCGGGGTGCATTCAAACCTCAGCTTTTTGTACTCCTCGATGAAGTGGTTCACAGCCCCTGGGCCAGGCTGTAGGTTCTGAACAAACTCGGTGAATCCTGGGTTTGGGCCGGTGATGAAGCTGAAGCCAAAGATGTCCCCCACGCTGTCGATGCCTGGCATGCTGGTCAAACTCTGGGCCAGGGACCAAGCATCACTGGCAATCCAGATTCTGGTGATGTTGATGCTCATCATTTCTTCAAAAATGTTCCTCACCAGTTCCTCCTTTATGATGAGCAGCACAACCTGAGCTTTGGAGGAGCGAATAGTTTCTGCGACTTCCTTCACCCTGAGCTGTGTGTTTTCGTTGTTGAGGTATTGCGGTATCACCTCCTTAAAGGCCAGACACATGTTGGCCTCCTCTGCATCCAGCAGGAAGCTCTGCAGGGCAGATTTGCCATAGTCATCATCGGCATAGACTATGCCAACCCAGTCCCAGCCGAAGAACGACATGAACTTGGCGAAGGCTCGAGTCTGGTGCACATCACTAGGAATGGTGCGCAGGAAGGATGGGAACCGCGACTTGTCACTCAAGATGGCTGCAGATGATGATGTGCTAATCTGAATGGATTGAGGAAGTAAGTCAGATATGAACAGAATTTGCGGAGAATGAAGCTCAACTACACCTTAATGGCATTTTTGCCAGCAGAACCCGCTCTGCAGCTTACCTGGGGAACCATGTAGAGCCCCAGGAGCCTGGCCACACTGATGGACACCTCGGAGAAGCGCGCCCCAATCACAGCCTTCACTGGTGTTTTGTCAGTAGGGTCACATTGGACCTCCAGAGTGCCGTTGGTGGACAGGAGGTGCTCTGCAACTTGCAGTGCTTTAATGGGGTTGGAGCAGGTGTCGCAGATGAGGTAGCCCAGCCGCACTCCCGGAATGAAGCCAGAGTCGTTGATCGTGTCGATGGTGTGGATGACAGCCAGCACTTGTACAAAGGCCTCCAAACTGAATCTAGAAAAGAAAAAAGTGTTCTTACAGCTAAGGTGTTAATTATGCTGAACGCGTGTGCTTAATACAGCTGCTGAAAGAAATAACAGGACAATTCCAAACATGTCAGATGGAGAGGTTAGAAGACGGTTCCATTAACTGAATATGTGTAGCGAAATCAGTACAAGGTTGTTGAAAGAAAATGTTGATTTTAACACATAAAAATATCTGTATCTCTGTACATTATTATTAAATACAAGATGGCCCACAAGAAAACCTAGCATACACAGGGGTGCTTGAAGACAGGAGATTAAAAACTAGTTTATGCTAAATAGCAAAGTTAACATTATAAAATGCTAACATTTCTTAAATAATAATGAATTTTTGCATTAACAACAACTTTGTGTTCTTTGTTCTTTATTATTTTATTTATTTAGTGTCCAGTCTCTCCGTAGTCTGAAGTGTCCTTACGCTGTGCAGTTGAAGCTCTCCGGTTGAATCCGTTCGCTCAGTTTGTCCACAGATGTGTAGCACACGCTGAGGACCCCTATGAGGACATCTCCAAGTGCCTGAGCTCCGCAGATGGGCTGACAAACTTCGCAGGTCCCCAGTCCCAGTAAACACAGTCCCAGAGAGATAAACCTGAAACACCACGACATCTTTGATAGAGCAGCTTTGGTGAAGGACTGCATCAAATGTCACCATCCATTCACTTTCTTTCTGAAGCCTTTCACTCCCACATAGAAGGGAGGCGTGGCTGTCAAGCTGGTTAACAACTTGGTGTTGTTGTTGTGTGCAGGTCCCAGAGTCCAGGTGCTCACCATCTTGTCCTCCTGGAACATTTAAGAAACTTTCCAATGTGTAGTCAACATTTTGCACGAATGTGAATGGTTGAAAAAATGAACCGAAAATTCACCATAGGATCTCTTACTCTGACACCTTTGCTATTTACAGGACTTCCACAACATGTCAGATAAGCTTTTTGCCCAATCCCTAAAAAGAGTTGATACAGAGCACCTTCCGGAGGGTGTTATGGCGCAGGCGTGTAGGTTTGAGCAGCAAAATAAGTTGTTTTCGGGTGCTGCCTTCACCACATTTCTTTGGCTACAAATATCCGATTTCACTTCTTGAATACATGTGCCTTACTGTATGCTGCTTTTACCTGGGTGTAGCGATCGCAAACTTTCACTACTCAGTGACTTACCCCATCAAGCCAGGCAGTGCATTTGGTTCAGAGGTGCAAGAGTCCTTGAGCATCAGGCATCTGCCATAGAACAGCACCACCAGTCTGGTACCCCTAACCTGGCCTGGGGAGACTTGGCATGTGTATTTACTCATGTCTTTTTACCTTTGTACAGGCCATATCTGGAGCACAAGACCCTGGAAGGTGGATCTCCAGGGGAGATTCACAGACGCACACAAGCCCTACCCACCATGTCGCGGTGACAGACAGACAGCGTCTTAACCACCTCAGACAGCTGAGGAAGCTTCAGGTTTCTCCAGCGATCCTTAAAACTACTGTGGTGCTCTACAAACTGTTCTGACCTAGAACATCATCTCCTGGTTTGGGAATAGCTGTGCTCGCGACACCAAGGCACTGCAGAGAGTGATCCGGGCAGCGGAACGCTGCACCAGATCTGATCTGTCATCCCTACAAGACGTCTACACCAGGAGATGCAGGACCAGAGCGACTAGGATGATCGGTGACCTGTCTCATCCCAGCAACCATCTATTCATCTTGCTGAAATCAGGCAAACGCTTCAGAAGCATTATGGCCAGAGACTCAGGAGGAGCTTCTGTCCACAGGCCATAAGACTTCTGAACCCGGACATGCCATCACAATCCTCACAAACCAGGGTCCACAGTATCCTCTGACCGCTCCCCTCACTGTCACTGCCGCTGTCCTTCAAGTGCACCTTAAAGTTTATTTATTGTTCTGTTTATTTACTTACTTATCTATTTGCTGTTTGTTTCTTGTCTTCTTGGTGTTTGGTTGTTTGTTTGTTTTACTCATAAATTTTTCTGCACTCTCCTATCCTGAATCAGAGCACATTTCACTACATGATTTACTCAGTAACCATGTACGTGACAAATAAACTCTTTTGACTTTGATGGTCCCTTAATGGAGCAAGTGTACATCTTAATGTTTATGTTGTACTTAAGCCTTCTTTGTAAAATGTGGAATGATGACCCCCAATCCCCATTGTGACTGGCAACAGATTACCTGAACATTTTCAAACAGTGTGGACCTTGCAGATGGGTGGCAGAGAGTCACATCCTGCTGTCTCGCAGCATTAAATGGCCCATGGGGTGTGAATGTGCTGCTGAAAGGTTGCGCACTTGGCTACCCCGTCCTGGGTTTGCCCTGCTTCACACCCTATGTTTCCACAACAGAGTGCGGACCACCAAGCGCTTACTCTTACTGGGTCAGGATGATTGTGAAATACACTCTAATGTGTAAGTTTAGGGTACAACAGCAGAGCCTCACTTGTGGGCTGCTGAACACAGGTTGCACACAGGTTCAGTGAAGGTTCTCTTTAGTCCAGCAGGTCTGCAGCCACACCGGGAAATTTTAATGTTCGTTTTTTATTGATGTGACTTTTAAAAATAGCAAACTTTAAAAGAGCGCATTTTCTATTTATGCAAAAAAAAGACAAATAAAACGAAAGGCAAAGATGCGGCTCAAGGCTTCGCGTGCACCCGGTCCTTGTGACGTCACTGCGCGCGTCGGTCGGCGGGCCATGCCCCGCCCCCACGGGCTCTCGCTCTCGCTCTCTCCCCCCCCCACCCGCAGCAGCATGACGGTCGCCGACGCTGCAGCGAAGCCGCCGCCGGTTCCCGGACCGAGCAGGTAACCGAGAGCCGCCGCCGTCGCGGAGCATTTATGCGATGAAGATGATGACGACGGCGATGCTCCGGCGCGTCTCGCTGCGTGCAGCCGTATTGCGGAGCAGGTGATCCGGAGGTGTGTCTGAGCCACGCTGCTGCTATTTGTATCATTATTGCCATTATTATTGCCATTATTATTGCTATTATTAGCAGCAGCATCGCGGCAGAGCCACGTGCCGCCTCTTAAAGGTCCCATTTTGACACCGCAGCTGCTTTTCAAGCGTCACCGCTGCGGTTTTGCTGCCATGAATTCTGCTTGCGCTTAGCGAACGCTTCGCTTGGACTCACCTGACCTCCGTTTGTGTTCTTATTTTTGCTCTTCTTTGTGTCGTTTTTGCTTATTAATATAAACTGCGCCCTGTTTTTACAGCAGCGCGTCGGCACAGTGATTCTGTGTCGTAATTGAACCTTGGCGAAAAGCGCTCGTGTTGTTTGAACGGTTTTGTTTTAACGCCATTTTTATGACAAATTTTATGAAAAATATCGCTCGCGGCTCCTAAGTTGCGACCCCAACTTCTCCATTGAACGACGGCCTGTCGCAGGACACGCCCCCTTACCATCCCCATTGGCCGGTCGCGTCACGAGTGCCTTGGAAGTGCCGCTCTGATTGGACCGCAGCGGTGTCCGAGCCTTGTGGGCGCGGTTTAGGGGTATTAGTGGGACAGACGGTGACCTCAGCCAAGGCTCCCGAAAATAAAAATGATGCGTAGAGAAAGAAGAGATTTTCTTTAGTTGACTGTCGCGCTGGATAAAAGGGAATGTTCACGGCTGCAGTGCAGTGGGCAGTCTGAACAGGTCATAAATTCTGCTTTGAGGACATCAAACGCCTCAGATGATGAGCAGGGAGTTGTGCTGCCATCACTGTACAAACACAGCATGAATTGTCGCTCAGAATGCAGGTATGGAATGAAAGGAAGTGGCTGGCAAACAGTTCTCTTGTACCTTGGCATTGTGAATGTGCGTCCACAATAGGCCTTTCAAGAAACACATCGCTCGAGCGGCCGGGTTCCCTAAATGTGGGCGCCACACCTCGCTGCCCCACCTAATGTGTGTATGAACCTCAGGTGTGTATCTGTCTGGAACTGAGGTGAAACCTAGGGAAAGGGGGTGTGAAAACATAGTAATACCTCAGTCACAACCGGTGTTTTTATACCACATGAGCTGTACTTCAGGTGAGCTGGTAGGGCTCTACACGCAGCTGACCTCCCCCCCCCCCCCGCAGAGGTCAGATGGAGTTGAGAAAGAGTGTACCTGACCTGCGTGTTTATTACATTGACGGCCATGACTATTGCTCCAGCTCTCCTGGTTTAGCTTTTGCTTCTCCTCGGTCCACATCTGTGCAGGATGGCAGTGGAGAAGGTGGATGTATTTTGGACAGGCGGTCCAGGATCCTGCTGTGTGTCGGAACCCAGCCTCTACCTCCCTTTGCTCCAGTCTGCACAGATACACACCTGAGTCCTTTGTTGGCGTCCCGAAATGGCCGCTCCTGTTGTGGCTTTTGACTTTGAAAGGAGTCCAACCCCATGGTGGAGCAGAGCGAGTGGTGCAGGACATCCGGGGTGTGTGACAGAGCGGTGGAGCGCGGAGTCACAAGGTTGGCATGCTGTTACACTTGGGTGAGAAAGTGTGTTTTAACATCCAGCAGAGCAATGCCTGCCACCCTTGAAGAAGCTCACGGTTCACACAGGATGTCCTGGGCCAGGCAAGCACCCTCAGCAATACCGCAGTTTACTGTGCTTTCACTTTCCCCGCGGTAACCCTTTGCTGATGTTTTGCAAGCCAATGTTTCCATGGTGACGGGCACCACATATCCTATTTCGTCACATGATTTACCTTTTTATATAGCAGGGTAAATTTTACTGTTATCAGTCCCATGCTCAAGGGCCCTAAAGCAGGAGGTGGCATTTAAACCTATGACCTCCGACACCAACCAAAGGCAGTGTCTCTAACCACTGCACCACCTGTTGCCCCATTACCATTCTTACAGTATATGTTGTAAAAATGATGTACAGTATATCTGTCTCTGTTGCCAGGTGAGCTCAGGCTTAAGTTGTGTGTGGAAATGGGGGGCTCTGTTACTTTTCTCCCTTTTGCTCTGGGTGGAGCCCCCCAGCGCAGTGGCCCTAATGCATGTTTGCCATTGAACATGTGTCTCTGTGGAGGGGGTGATACCACGGTGTGATATTCCAGGAGAGTGCAAGAGGCCCAGTGGGCCAGCGTTCCAGAAGCATCTGAGCCACAAATAGCCTCAGCATGGTATCTAGAGGTCTTAGACTGGGGTGTGGGGGGGGGGGGGCATCGGCAGGGCTGAAAAAGACACACATGTAGCTCTGTGTGGCTCAGTTTGGAGACATCACACCGGAGCAGCCAGGGAGACTCATTTTCTTACTGATGGAGAAGGACAGTGACAAGGAGCATGGAGAGAGTGAGTGTAGCTGCCTGGTGTGTGTGTGTGTGTGTGTGTGTGTGTGTGTGTGTGTATGAGTGTAAGTGTGAGAGACTAGCCCAGAAGCCTTTTCTCTCTCTGGTTGTGTGACAGGACAAAATCCAGTTTGCTTTTTCTGTGTTTTGAGTGCAAACCCTGTGGAGGGTGGGAGGTTCGTGCAACTGTAGCTTCATCAACATGGCTGTGGAGCTGCGGTTGTTGTGTAGTCGTTGCCTAAATGGAACCCATGTGACCCAGCACGTGTACGTGCTCACTTTGTGTGACCCTTTGAGGACTCGGGTCATAGTAGTTTGGAAGTCCCACCTGCGCCTCAGGTGGGTCCAGACCAGTCAGGCAAGCTCAGCCCGTGGAGAGACGCCATGGCAATGTGTCCTACGGTTGTCCTCTGCGGGATTATGGTTGGATTGTAGTCAGATTACACTGCTGATGGTAGTTTCTCGACACAGTGGGTGGAGCCTGATATGTTTATACTCTGTCTTTTGTCTCTTACTCGCTTGCTGTCCTTAACCAGTTTGTCCAAGTTAGAGCTGCGGGGGTCTGGCGCCAAAACATAGGGCATCAGTCCAGCGCAGTACACGCACGCGCTATCGACTGTTTCTGTATCAATGGATGGATGGATGGATAAAGAGGTTCTTTTTTGCTCAGGTTCCATGGTGCAGTCCACAAGTTGTATGAATGGCTGCCATGTGGTACCATTTTTGCCCTGTGAGCCAATCAGATCCAACTACTGCAACACCACCTAGAGGGCAGTCTTAGAACTTATTAACTGGCAACATGTATAAATCAAGTTGGCAGTTTTTCTGTAATGTTTGCTGTTCCGTATTTTGCTGTGTTTATTTGCATCCCCCTTAGTTTCTGAGAGTTTTATCAGTGTGTTGCTGTTGTTATGGTTCATGAAGTCCAGCGGTTCACAATATTCGTATTCAACTGAACTTTTTTCCACAATTTTAAAGATTTTTTTTAATCTGAAAGGGGAACACAAATTGTCACAAAAACACTTAAAATATTTAGTAATTGAAGCAATTTACTGGTGTAAAATATTTAATAACATAAACAAGATTTAATGATAAATACAGCTAAGGGAGAGCGTTTTAGACGCTCCGCCTGCCTCCAACATGCCATCACGTGTGTCATTCTTCTCTTGTATGGTCAGTTACTTGGAAAAATTGAACACAAATTGAAATAAATTTAATTTACACGGTGACTTCCAAGCTTACACTTGTGTCATCTTGCAACACGTTAAATAAAACATGGATGTGTAACAAGATTACAATCATATAACAAAGTTATTTTAAAAAATCACTGGAATGACTGGTCAGTTGCATGACCACCCCCCTCCCCGTACTGGCAGGTTCATGGCTGCAGCCCCCCCCCAACTCTGTCCGCAGGGCCTGAGGATATGACCAAGGAGGACGTCCCTCAGTCCTCGGGGGGAAACCCCGTTCTGAGGAGACGCTGGAACGCAGACCCCGAGAGACCCGTCGTCCACCAGGTGGCGTCCGCCCCCATGCCTTCGGACTGCGGTGAGGGCGGACGTCAAAGTAGAACAAGAACGCCTCCTGTGTCCCACATTTCACTGTCGATTCTGAACTGGTGTGGTAAAAAATACCCTGCTGTGTAATCACCTACACAAACTAGACATCCAGTGTAACCCCACAAGCAGCAGAGGGGGATGCGGTGCTCAGAGATGTCAACTTGTAACTAAATAGTCAGGGTATGGGCACAGTAAAAATACCCTACTGTATAACTGGGTAAATCAGTGTTAAGTAACTCCAGATATCACATTAAACCTCAAACTGTAAATAATTTGTGGGAAATGTGTCCAGTGAATAATAATAATTATAGTTGTAAGAATAAACGTAGGAAAGCCTTTGTTCTGTCAGCGTGGCTCCAGCTTTGTTCCACATTTTAGCTCCAGGTGAGCCCATATTTAGTAATAATTAGATGTTGAATATAGACAGAACAATTTGTTGCTCATGTTTTCATGGATGTTTTGTTTGTATTTACTTTATAACTTGGTGTCAACACCCCATTAATACGTGCACTCCTTCGGCTGGTGGCTGAGCGTGGCTCGGACACGGCCCCCGCTGCGGTTTAGTTTCTACAGAAACTGGGTTAATGTCGGATCGGTCCAGAAGCGCCGCTCCCCGTGGACGCACAAGACGCCTTTTGTTTTACCCAGTTTTGCCCTCTTTCAGGGCCCCGTTTGGATGCAGCGCCGCCGTTCGAGCTCCGTTCGGTCAGCAAATGGAGGTGAACGGCCTGCAAGCAAACATTTGCCAGAAGCGAATTGGCAAAGCCAGAGCTGGAATTTATTCCAAGACGCTTATTGTCTCCGCTCTGTTTCCGACCGTTTGTTCCCGTCGGTGGTTTTTGTCCCCGTTCTCATTTCGGATTAATTATGTCAGCAAAAAACTCATTGTCTCAGATGTGAATACGATCGGTTCGTAACCGAGCATTTTTTTCTCTGTCCAATATGATCACGTAAGAGTGGGCATTTTCTGCTGTAATGGCGTCCTTAGAGATTTGTGTCTCAACATGGAAATCTTTTGTTAAAATTATAATGCTCATACTGGCTCTCTGTTCTGTAGCAGTAGTTTAACCCGCTTATGAGGAAGGTGCCGCAGGCAGCCGAGCATTACCTGTGTACAGTATGTGGTTACGGTCTGTGTGAACCTCTCATATTGCTTCCCTTTAAAGTAAATGACAGTGTGAGGTTTGTACAGTAAGCTGTGTGAAATCCTTTACACGCCAGGGTTATTTTTACTCGCCAACATGGGTGGAGGGTAAATTCTGTTAAAAAGGTGACTACAGCAGGAAGTGGGATTGAAAAACAGGAACTTTGGAATATGATGGCTGCATAAGTAAACTATTTTGTAACCGTTGTTGTTTACATATAAATGTGACAAAAATAATATTGCAATATATACAGTAGTTGCTCTGACCTCCTGTTGTAGTACCCAGGATCAGTTGATACAGCAAAAATGGCCCAGCTATTTCAATTTTAATTAAACAAAAAAATAATCAGAAAATATATTGTTGGTTGGTGTATAAACCTAACATTGTAAATTGCTTTAGAGAAAAGTGTCAGACAAATAAATAAATGTAAATGTAAAGAAGAGATTCAGAGGGATTTATGGAGGACAGGTAGGGTTAGTTGGGGTTAAAACAGTTAAGGTCCTTATAAACTACAGGGACTCGACTGGGGGTGTTTTGTGACCTGCCGAAGATCCGTCCGCATGTTGGTTTTACTGCCCAATCCTGACCCACCTTTGCAGAGTTCTCCTTCTTTGACCCGAGTGAACCGCAGTGCCGCTCCATCCTCACTGACCCCCGGACCACGGTGCCGGAGCTGTTTGCCGTGCTGAGGCAGTGGGTGCCCCAGGTCCAGAGGAACATCGGCCTCATTGGCAACGAGGTGGGTGGTCGGAGGAGGAAAACTTGCATGGATTCTTGAGGACATTAAAACGAATGTAAGAAGTGAAACTGGTAAACGAAGGGTGATGGAGGTTCAGAGCCGAGTGCAGCCCAGACCAAAGCATTGCTCTAATGACGGTCACATGCGGGTGCTTGTGTCAAACTGGTTTGCAAAATTCAGAACGAGTCCTTGAAAATTGCAATAAATGCCCTGTAAATTGAAGGAGGGCTGTTAAAGGAAACCGTCCGAAAGCTTGATTTCTCATGAATGGGATGGGATGACTTTACTTGTACCGCTGGCGCTCAAAATGCACATTTCATAGCAGCGTTCCCGTTTTCTCTTACGTATCGGTGTGATGTGATCTGCTGTCCTTTTTGCGCTAGATATCTGTGTTTGGACTGAGTCATCGCTGCTGAGTCCTCCTTGTCACGCTGTAATATTTCTGATAAATGAAAATACCAGAGAAAGCCAGCCAAGCCTGCAGAGCTCGTCGAGTTCCGGAATCTCCGCAGCCACGTCTCCGGTTGTGTCAGGTTTGAGGCAGGTGGGGCTTCTTGTCAAAGCTCACATAGGAATTGCCAGAATGAAGGAAATGCCTGCCTGAGGTTTCGTCCACATGACTTGGCTTGCACGCTCCCTTGTTTGCCTCTGTCACAGATCGCTTGTAGTTGTCCCCTTGCCCTTGGTTTTCTCACCACTTGGCACGAAGGCCATTGCCCAGCTCGTACCACTGCCCATGCAGTCAGCCCTCCATAGAGGGTGATGGGGTTGGGGGGAACTTGCCAGAGACATTTGGTCCTTAACCTGCAGTTGATTTTCTAGGGGTGGGGGGGTGACGCATCGTGCAGAAAGAGACAGCACGGGCACACAGAGAATGAGCGGCCTCTCTGGTGGAGTAACGCCAATGGGCCCCGTTGTTCTGTAGATCCTCAAGAGGGGATGTGGTGTGAACGACCGCGACGGCCTGACGGACATGACCCTGCTCCACTACTGCTGCAAGGCAGGGGCTCCTGGGATCGGTGAGTCCCGACAGCCTGCGAGCTGAAGCTTCCGATGGATGAAAAGACGGACGTATGGAAGCATGGATGCTTGAATGTACGAACACGGGGATTGATGGTGGATGGTTAATGGGCAATAAATTGATGGATGGACAGATTAATAAATGGATTGATGTATGTGGATAGATGGATTGATGATAGATGAATGGATGCATAGCTGGGTGGTAGAAGCAAATGATCCTGAAGGTAGCAGCACGAGTCCGTAGCAGTATGCATACAACAAATTGTGATAAAAAGGAAGCTGAAGAAACACAGGAATAAATAAATAACCTTGGACAGTGAGTAGTGATAAAAAATAGACAGTGGATGCAAATAAGTAAAATAAGTAAAAAAGCAGCACTGAGCTTGGCACCACCTTGGTAGTAAGGGATGAGCACCAGACTGGCAGTGGCAGTATCAGTTCCTGGGGTGGGGTCTGTATCTCTATGCTGTTCCTTTAGCCAAGGGCTCAACCTTCCTGGTTACATGTATGTGCGTTGCGTGTGTGTAGGTGACGCGGAGGCGGCAGAGAGCTTTGCGCAGCAGCTGCTGTCCATGGGGGCGGAGCCAGGCCTACGCAGCCGCTGGACCAACATGAGCGCGCTACACTACGCTGCCTACTTCGACGTGCCGCAGCTGATCCGCGTCGTGCTGCAGGCTATGCAGCCGGGGGGTGCGTTCAGTGGCGCGCGCACACACACACACACACAAAATGTGCTTTCCTGTTGTTGTCAAGACCTCACGTGACTCTGGTGAACCCTACCCCACAATCCCTTACAGAGGTGGACTCCACCTGCAGTGACTTTGACTTTGGCACCGCCCTCCACATCGCCGCATCAAACCTGTGCGTCTCTGCCGTCAGGTGTCTGCTGGAGCTGGGGGCGAACCCCGCGTTCAGGGTATGTTTGGAATGGGGGGGCATGTAAAACAGGGCTTGACATTAACATCTGACCAACAGGTAATTTCTTTAAATTGTTCTCCTACCTGTCTGACAAAGAGATGGGCAGTAAACTAAGGCGAAATATTTTGAAATTTGCAAAAATGGTGACTACCATTATATTAAAAAACGTGTGACCTCACTAATTACGTACAATAAATAAATAATAAATATGGGTGCAGTAGTGTCCAGGTAAATGTAGACTTAAAGTGGTCATGCAGTCACCAGTATGGTAAAGGGAGGAGGTGGTTGGACCCTGGGCAGCAGGGTAATTCCCAGTGATGGGGGGGGGGTGAGTTTAAGGCCATTGAGGAGCCTGACCGCCTGAGGAATGAAGCTGTAGTGGAGCATGGTGGTTTTTGCCCGGTACCTTCTACTGGATTGTAAGAGGGTGAACGGGGCATGGGAGGGGTGGTCCGGGTCAGCAGCAATGGTTGTGGCTCTACAGGTGTAGCGTTTTCTGTAGGGTTTCTCAAAGGGTGGGAGAGGAACACCGATGATCCTCTCAGCTGTCTTCACCAGACGCTGGAGGGTCTTGCGAGGAGAGTTCCTCTAGAAGGTGGAGAGGATGGAAGGAGGCAGGCTGGCTTTCTTTAGCCTCCACAGGAAGTGGAGATGCTGCTGGGCTTTTTTTGTGATGGAGGTGGTGTTGAGTGTCCAGGTGAGGTCTTCCGGACAGATGCACAATCTGATTGGACAGGTAGACTGTAAAATCTACCTGTCCTGCAGATGACCGACCACCACCAATCACTGTTGAGCCCTAAAACTCTATCGCAGGGGTCTTACACACAGGGAGAGATGTACCGTGGTGCAGCCAGAGACGTAGACACGCTTGAGTATAGAAGCAAGCAGTTAATGAGAATAAGTGGGGTGGAAACACGTCGCTTAGAGGAAAGTAAAGCCAAGGCAAAGGAAATAAACGGCCTAGAAATGTTCAGCGTGAGAGAGGGGGTGCTGAGAGGTGTAGTTATGGCAACTGAGATGTTTGCATATGTTTTCTTTCTTTTTATGAGTTTGGAAGTAAAGAGACGCTGTTTTTGCATCTGCCGCTCATTGGGGCAATGAGACAAATGGTCCAGATTAGTGAAAATTAGGGGCCGATCTGGCCTGGCAAGAGCTCGCCAAAGGCCACAGCCACATGTAAAACAGCACCCCCTGGTGGAGGACAGAGGTAGAGAAGGACAGGGAATTGTCAGTTCCTTGAGTTGATGTTACACATGCGTGCGCACACACACGCACCGCCCTGCGGGTGCCAGCCTTCTATTACAGACACTGTTGAGCGCCACCCGGTGCTGCGCTAGAGACGTCATGGAGACGCCCATCGTTCGCTTATTTATTCTCTAATTTACTTTCCTCCCCTGAGCACTTTCTGGAAATTAGCTGCAGTAATTCATCTCTTAAACTAATTTTACAGCCTCGCATCGTGCTGGGCAGGGCGGTGAATGTGTGTTTATGTGTGTATGGGGGTGATGGAGTACGAAGCTCATGTGGTAACAACCAGTTGTCACAAGATGCACTTTAATCACAGGTAATATTTAGACCGCTGGAGCCTGGGGGTGGGAGGGAAGGTGGGGTCTCCTTCCCTTCAGACCCCGATGTCCCATTTGCCATTCATCTCCAGGGTCGCTAAACTTTGTTAGCAACCCTGGTTCTCTGTTTTACAGACGCCCTTCTCACAGTTGTGGGCCCCAACTCCCAACACTTCTTCTACAGAGAACCATTGCAGGCCATGCTACACTAGGGGGCCCGATGCCCACGAGGGCGGTGGGGGGTGTGTTTGTGACAGACTGGTGTCACGGACGCTGGGGACCCACACTGTCCCCGTAGAGGGCACCGCAGTCACTATGGGATCGGTCCCCGTGCGGCAGGCCGGAACCCCGCTATGCTGTAGACGACCAAGAGAGGGCAGCATCCCTCCATCTTCCAGCTTTGGCTGAGTCACAGAACCCGTGACTATCGTTATTTAACTGCCCCCCCCCCGCCCAGTGCTTATAGAACAAAAGCTGCAAGGTGGCATTAAGGGTTCTTGAATATCGAAAAAACGGTTTTGTTCCTGTTGTCCAGTTAGATGGAAGGAGCCAGAAACACAGCGAGATGGTGCTGGAGTCACAGCACAGAACGGAGCTTAGGTCCTCCCTCCACCTCTCCGGCACACTGGCTTTGCAGGACCTGACCGGTGTGAAACACCGCGAATGCGTCCCGCACCTCCACACGGGTCACATGGCGCAAATCCGAGCGTGAACTGTGGTCACGTGCAAGTTATTACTGTGGAGTGGTGTGTGCGTGTGTGTGGTTTGGGGGTTTATTGTTGCTGGGCTGAAGCTGTTTATCAGCAGTCTGCAACCGTCGTGCCCACGACCCTGTTCGTGACTGTCTGAGCCGCCTGGAGGAGATGTATTCCAGTGTTTATTTGGTCATGCTCGCAGCACTGAGAACCTGCTGATGCTGACAACCTGTGGCTCTTCTCCCACCCTCCTCTGTTCCTACCTTTTCCTGCGCCCATGTTGTTCCCCTCTGCTCCCCATCTCTCCACAGAATGAGAAGGGCCAGTGTCCGGCCGACGTAGTCCCCGAGCCCCTGGACATGCCCCTGGAGATGGCAGACGTGGCTGCACAGGCCAAGGAGCTGCGTGCCCTCCTGCGGGAGGCGCTGCCTCAGCCCTGTGCCCCCGCCCCACCCCACCCACCTGGGATGCTGTCTGACAAGGCCCGGGTGCAGCTGCTCAGCATGGGCATCCGACTGGGAGACCGCGTGTTCATCGCCGGCCAGAAGGTAGAGTTTGGGGTCTGGGGGGGCTAACGTTAAGGAGCGATAACTGGACCGGACCAGACCGAATCACTTTGACCAGGGAGGACTCCCCCTGGCACTGGCTCTTTACGGCAGCGCGGTAGATGGGCTTCACGAGTGCAGCCGCTCTTCCGGTGGGGTTACGGCCGCGGCGGCTGCAAAGACAAATGAGGGGCAGGGGAGTCCTTGACGGTCTTTAATAATTGATGAATAATTGAATAATTTCAGCTGGAGAGGAGCAGCTGAAGAAAATGTGGGTGTTGCCGGAACCCCAGAATAGACAAGAAAAAGGAGGAAGGAGACGATATCCTGCATTTCTTTTTCTTTGTTAAAACTTGGGGCGCTGTGTTGGCGAAGTGTCTTTCGCTGCTAGAAAAGCTCCGTTTGACCTGCATCATAGCTGCGATGCCCCTTTTTCGTGGGAAGTGCCGCATGGCCACAGCGCTGTGGTTTCCTAAGTTGCTCATCCCCGTTGCTCCCCAGTGTCTGGTTTATCGCCCGTCGTGCAAGGTTATCGGCACCATTAATGAGTCCAGATTTTGCTGTGTCCGCTCTGTGCAATGCCTCTACCACAATAAAGTGAGGCCACTTTCAAAAGGTGTGCCAGCAGGACTGTAGGGTGTCGGGAAGCAGCTGGCGTCTCTGAGATGCAGTGGATTGTGGGAAATGTGCGCCCACTGTCTCAGCCTTTTCTCTCTCTTGCTCTTATTAAGCAGTTTGGTTTTCTCCTGATGCAGAGTTGTGTATAGGAACACAGACATTTTGGCTTTTTACGCTCTGTGGATGGAACTATAAAGAGACAGATGAGTCCCTGTGTTGGGTGTGCAGCTCCCACACGGCTCGTCTCGTCTCTCCGGCGCCTCCGGTTTCCCACAACAACAACAAAACAGGAACTTGTTCATTTGTCTGACATGTTTCTCCAAAGTGACTTTCACTATTAAGCTACTCACTCTGATTTACCTGTTTATAAAACTGGGTAATTTTTACTGTGTCGGTACAGGGTAGATACCATGGTCAAGGCAGGAGCTGGGATTTGAAACCAAGGTGCTTTAAGTTTGAGAGCCACACCTTTAACCACCTCCCCACCTGCTGCTTTTATGAAGAAGAGGAAGGCTTCAATGTCAGGGAAATTCAAACCTTTGTGTGTGTGTGTGTGTGTGTGTGTGTGTGTGTGTGTGTGTGTGTGTTTCTCTAGGTGGGCACCTTGCGGTTCTGTGGCAGCACGGACTTTGCTGGTGGCCTCTGGGCCGGAGTCGAGCTGGATGAGCCCGAGGGGAAGAACGATGGGTCTGTGGCAGGGGTGCAGTACTTCACCTGCCCGGTCCGGCACGGTACAACCTCCCCTTTCGCCTCTGGGGGCATGGCTTGCCCCACCCCATTCCGAATAAAGCCACATGTTCACGGTCATCGCTGTCTAATGTGGTTCATCCTCTTCCCACAGGGATTTTTGCCCCGCTGTCGAAAATTGCCAAACCCCCGGAGCGGCGCAAACACACCCCCTTGAGGAAATCTGGCACAGCACGAGCAGCCCGACTCGACCTATCCCACGTGACCTCCAAGATCAACACAGGTACCTGCCCCCCCCCCCCCCCCCCAACTGTCCTTAAACAGAAAATCCTGCGGACAGTAGGGTCATAGGTCACACTCAAAGCAGATGCTCATTGAAACAGGATGCTGGAAAGCCCTAAAACTCCCCCCCCCCCCCCCGGTGTAGTGGCCTTGGTCAAAGTGCTGACCCTGAACCAATACAGTAAAAATTACCCTGCTGTACAAGTGAGTCAATCACTGTAAGGACCTTTGTGTACAAACACCACCCTGTAAGCCACCTGGGAGTGTGAAAATGTGAAAAGAACGAACGAATGTAAATGTAATAAAAAGAAAGTGGAACCGAGTAACTGCTCATCCTCACACATTACTGCCACTCCAGAGGTGCTTTAAGGGCGCCATTAATGGTGGCAGAACCGGGATTCTCTCATGCAGAAAGTGAGACCCCTGACCCCCCTGCCCCTCGGTCGAATAGTGTGTGTAGCAGTGTACCGCGGTTTGCCCCCGCCTGACGCCTCCGCGCCACCGAATATTTCCCATGAGTCCATAAGCGCTGTGGTGCCAGGTGAATTAGTCTTGGCCTGAGGGGGGATGTGTTTGAACCCGTGACTAAGACTCTGCACTGCGTCAGTCTGTTCCTACAAATCGGTGCCTTGTGCCTGGAGGCCATGACGTTGGCGGACGCGATGCCGTCAGCGGCTGTGATCTGAACCCACCAGCAAGCATTTTAAAACAAATGTTGCAGTCAGTTGCACCCTGGCTGCGTCCACGCTGGTGAACGGTGTGTGTGTGTGTGTGTGTGTGTGTGTGTGTGAGAGAGGGACAGAGGGAGACCCGAACGTGAGAAGAATGCCGTTGTTCGGAAGCCCTTAAAAGTTGCCTGGAATTCGGCGAAATTCACCGCTGATAGATTGTCCGATTAAGCGGCTGTAATAACCCCGACGCGGCCGTTCTGAGTGACCGCTCCGTAATCCATCACAAGTTTGAGGGCCTTTCCGGGAGAGAGCAACTCCGTGCACGCGCGCATGCGTGTGAGCCCTTTTGAAATGTCTGTGCGTGTTTGTTAGGGTTTCTGCATTCATAGCCTGTTTCATGTTGTTGCATGAAATAATGAAATAACAGTTGCTTTTCTGCAACACAATGTCACGATAGGTCATCGTGTGAACATTTTTTTACGATTAACAACAGCTATGATGATATTTTATGTTACAGTAATACCCGGTTTAGTGCCGCTTCTCTCCAAAACAACTGACATCGTCGAGCTACTTAGACCGATTTATCCATTCGGGCATCTCGGTCGCTTTACTGTTCTGGATCATGGTAAGAGCAGAGACGCTACAGCAGGAGGCGAGATTTGAAAATAGGGCTACAACTTCAACCGCTGCACCCCCTGCTGCCCCCACCGTTATCTGTCCGAAAGCATTATGGATTCACCTTTTCAACACCCCCCACCCCCTGCGGAAGGGGGCTCCGAAAGCAGCCGGAGGAAAGAGCCGCTTGTTGTCATCTCCGCTTGACCTTTACAGCCTGGCCTTCCGTGGCCTCTCCCTCAAGACCGCAAGGTGACGCAGAGTTGGAGTGACAGGCGTTGGACCCTGGCGTATTTGAGCACCCGAGGCTCGCACACTTAATATTGCTGATATTTAATGCACGCATTTAGCCGAATTCACATGCTGGGTGGCAGAGTGAGGAGGAACTGTTGCGCTCTCGCCACACTGCCTTCTTCGCTGCTCTCTGCCCAGGAGAAGGTAACAGCCCGGGGCAGCCGCAGTCTCCCGCTCGGAGGACCCAGGTTCAGATCCCACCTCCTGCTGTAGTTCCTTTAAGCGGAGTGCTTTATGCAGTACTCATACCGTTTGCATAGGTACGTTTTTCTCTTGGTTGCATTGTTTTTCCCACCTGTGTTGTGCATGCAGGTTTGTTTAGCCATCGGGATGAACGTGCCTTGTTTAAAAAGTTGCTGGTTTGCGTCGGGTTATTTCAACAGAGACCCGGCGGCTGACCAACAGCTCTCATATTAATTTATTGGCACGAATAAATAAGCCGGAACAAATTTCATTCAGCAAAGCTTTGCCACCCCGGTGCCGTCTGTGTCTTTGTTGCCCTGGAACTTTTTAGCCGAGAAAAACAAAGGGCGCTTTTGAAGGTGGGGTTGCGAGAAGCTTCGCTGTTGATAGAGCTGGGAGAAAAGAAGGGAAACGTTTGAATGTGAACGCTGCTGTCTGCCACCCAGGGGCGCTCTCTCTGGTAACACACACAGCCCTAACTCCAAGTTACACCTGCCAGCTGGACGTCTCGAACCCATGACCCACTGACGGGCGCACGACGATGCGGACCCTCTGCATGCTGGACTCGCGCAGCTCACACTTTTGTGGTGTATTAACCTCTGTGCACAAAGATTTGATCTAAACCAGCATGGATAGCAGTTAGGCAGCTCGTAAGCGCAGAAGGCGTTTGTGTCGCCTTGCCGTGCGCGGTCCAGGACGCGAACTTGCAACCTTTTGCCCTCAAATCCAGCGTTGTCTGCTGCGTTTGCACGTCTCACGGTGTGCTTTTTTTTTATGGGAACTTCGGCTCCCCTGCGGGCGCTCGGGCTGAAGGTGGCTCACCTGTGAAAAAAACACCTCCAGATCAAGAGGCGTCTCCAGCCGGTGTGGATGGCGGCGGCGACCCCCCCGTGGCTGCGACAGGTACCGCGGTACTGTGGGGGCTGCCAGCTTCATAAGGGCACTTTTCATAAACCAAGATAGAATGGCCATCACTTTCAATGATAAGAACATCTACCTGCTCCTGAGCCCCAAAATGAATACGTATTTACAGTAAAGTGAGGAAAATCCCATTAAGATGGGACACTTGCAGTAGTTAACATTAGTTTGGCACTGTGTGCTGTGTTTTTTTTTTGCTGTTTTGTAGCTGCCGCCTACCATTCACCAAATGCTAACAAACACACAAATGACACTCAATGTTTTTGTCTCTATTCAAACTTCAAAAAACAAAACGATAAAGCAGTAAAAACCAAAGAAATCAGTTAAAAGCAAAGCAAATAAGCACATGATCCCGATGTGGGATGGACCAGAGGGGTTGTGATCACTGAGCCTTTAACAGGTGAAACTGGCAAACTGGGGGTGATGGAGGTTGTGAATGAAACACTGGTGCTTCAGACTGTCACTGTGAAGAAGACCGCATGGGGGCGCCACATGGCCTCGTGCTGCTCAGCTGCTAGGAGGTGCACAGAATCTGGTTTTAGTCCTTGTTTATGAGAAGACGGCCGGATTTGGCAAGTTGAACGAAACTCCTCGTGAAGCTGAATTCCTTGCAGTATCTTGGGCAATGAGTGGTGACCGGGAGAGCCAGAGCGGGACAGGGGGCCCGTTTGGTGGCGCTTCCTGTGTTTGGACCAGGCGACGTCCAGGTGGACGGCGGCTGTCCGTGCTGCAGTAAAGACCGATTGTGGACGACCGCATGGCCTTGCCTGGTGCGTGTCTCCAACAGCAAACGGTCTGTTTAGGGGCAGGAACAGAGCACAAATTATTTTACCGGGAGTTTGAGCAGTAGGACCTGCAATACCGAGTGTGGCTTGCAGTGTGTGCTGTGGCAGTGATGCTTACACACCTCTCTGGGTCCTTGTGGGCCCCATCTTCACACTCAGTCTCTCTCTCTATCCCCCCCCCCCCCACTAGGTGCTCTGTCTCTCAGCTGTTCTTCCTCGTCCTCTTCTCTGGATTCCAGACACGGTCCCCCCTCCAGGCCTCGGCCGTTTCCTCGGCAACGCCTCCCTGTCCGGCCACGCAGAGAACGGCCCCCAGCTGACTCCAAGAGCACCCCCCCTCCCCCCTTCACCTCAGCCGGTACAGCCACCCCCCCAAGCTGTACATATTGTTTTCAACTTTCTGCTCATATTCATTTCTAATCTCTCACCTTTCGTCTCCACACCACTGCAGCATTGATAATAATGAATGCCGAGTGTAACGTTCGGCTGTCGGTAATAAAACCCACGGTCCAGTAACACCAGGAAGCCTCCTTTAGTTTGGTGAGAGCGTGACTGACTCACTGACTCGGGCTTTTGTGGCCCCCCGACAGGCCCCCCCAGAACCAGGACCCCCTCCTCAGTGAGCAGCTCCGCGTGTGATGGCCCCCCGGTGCGGCTGGGCGAGCGCGTGCTGGTCGTCGGGCAGCGGACGGGTGTGGTGCGTTTCCACGGCAAGACCACCTTCGCCCCAGGTGAGGTCACCTCCCCAGCCGACCCCCCCCCCCCCCCCACCCCTGCGGGCGGGGGGTGGGGCCCACAGGCGGGTCACCTGTCTCCCTCCCCTCTTCCCACAGGGCTCTGGCTGGGCATCGAGCTGGACAAGCCCAGCGGGAAGAACGACGGCTCTGTGGGGGGGGTCCAGTACTTCACCTGTGCCCCCAAACACGGTGTCTTTGCCCCTCCCTCACGGGTGCAGAGGTGGGTGTGTACCATGTTCTTTCTCTGCGTCGCTGCAGCGTGGCTCATATTGACACGCTCGTGTGTGCAGCGATGGAAATGGAGCGCAGCTACATTGTCGCCCAGTGAGATTTTGCTTTGTTAGATAAGCGACTCTTTCGGCCAAGCCCTCACCTGTAACCGTGGCACAAAGGAATTCATAAAGGAGGCAGCAGGGGGCGTAGTAGTTAGAGCTACAGCCTAAACTCGGAGAATCTGTGTTGGAATCCCACCTCATGCTGTAGTTTCCCCGTCCAAGGTATTTCACCTGAAGCGAGGCAGTGAAAATTACTCTGCTGTATAAACGGGCTACGTTGCATCGGAGAAAACCGACAAATAGATGCGTAAATGAATTAAAAGAAAGTGAGAATTAAATAACGAAACGGAAAGGATGTGCTTGAGGGGCAGAAACGTCTCGGCTCCGTAGAGGGCGAATCCCTCTCTCTGGCGGTCACCAAAATCCGTCTTTGCTCAATGCAGCACGGCTTCTGATGATGTGCAGCTGCTTCTGCCTTTCCCTCCGTTTGGGTGCTGCTCTCCTTCTCATCCGCAGCACCAGCCCACTTCCCCACACCTCCTGTCTGTGTGACCGGCTCTGGCGTGACAGAGTGATAAGCTGTGTCACAAAGGGTCTCGCTGGATCTTTTAATTAACCTCCAGGGCGACGACGCTGAGTTGAAAAGCTTGTCGGGCCGGAATAATTTAGCGGACATCTGGGAAATTCTCCTCGTGTCGGCCTGTAATACAGATCACGGGGCAGAGTGGCGCGCTCCCTCCTACGGTCCTCAGCCGCCCTCGTCTCCTTCTCTTTCTCTTGCCCTGGGGCTGCGGGCCTTTTTGGGTTTCTGTGCTGCTGTGTGTGTGTGTGTGGGGGGGGGGGGGGGGGGGGAGCATGCGGCCCACTCACATAGGCTGATGTCTCCTTCCTGCCCCAGGATCCACGGCTCCGTGGACTGTTTATCCGAACTGTCCTCCTCCCGACTCAACACATCATTCAGCGGTGAGTGTGTTCTTGTGCTTTTTCCTCACCATCATCTGCACAGCTGACTTTTGCTCGCAGTTCCTCTATCTTTTCTCAGCTTAATACGCAGACTTCTCGCGTTAGTCAAATTTTTCATTCAAGCGTTTTCTAGCTTCGGGTTTGGGTTTGAATTCAGGACATCATGTGTGGTTTTTTAACGTAGTTTCCTCCCACAGTCCAAAGACATGTGTTTGAGATAAACCGATCATGCCGAACTGCCCATAGTGTGTGTGTGTGTGTGTGTGTGTGTGTGTGGGCGCCCTGCAATGCACTGGCATTCTGCCTAGGTGTAGTTTCATAGCTCAGTGTCCACTGGTTCTGGGATGGGCCCCAGACCCTGCAACCTTGCCCAGGATAAAACGGTTAAGGATGGTGGATGGATTTTCTTAATTTCTCTTGCTTACAAACTGCTTTCCTGCCAGTGGAGTTCACTGAAATGAAACACAAGTGTGGCACCACTTTAATTTGCTTCCACGGTGTTTACAGCTCCTGCGTGCTGTTTCCGAGTGTCCGTCAGTGAGGAGCTGGTGATGCTGCCCATGTTTGAGACAAATCCGTCAACGCTCCGTACTGAATTGGGCAGTTCTTTGCTATTCTTCAGCAAGATACCCATCTAGAAAATGTAGTTCAGAATTTTGCAGAAACTGGAGAAAAAGGAAAGGGATGAACAACTTAAAGTAATAACTGGTACATAAAATGTTTCCAATGGAGGGTGGTATATCTTAAGTGAACGTTAATTTTAAAGTAGCTGAATAAAAATACTGAAGTATTCCAAGGTAATTCAACATAGTATAGGAAGAGGAAGAAAGAAAAATGGAGGGCCGTCTTTAGTTTAGAAGCGAAAGTGGCCGTCAACACGAACCGTGTACGCAGAGGTAATGCTGCAGCGTGCAGTCGGCGGGTATGAACAGGGCACAGGAGGCGAAATGAAACTGATGGTTTCTCCGCATTATGTGGGGGTATTGCGCTCCCCCAATTTCTCAGTATTTTCAAGCGTGTTTCTGTCTCTCAGGAATCCGGCGAAGTTTCAGCACCTCCTCGTCTCTTTCCATGCAAAAGGAGCTCAACCGCAGGAGCCCCGACAACAGGTGAGGAGCTCCCGACCTCTAGGAACCTCAGACCCTGGCAAGATTTTTAAAATTGTGACATCATCCTGATTCTCAAACACCTTCTTTTAAAATCGTACAGTTTTCAGCCAAAGGCTTAATCCTGTATGGGACGGGACGGGGGGGGTGATATTCTGGGGCCGATGCTGAAACGTGAACATCTTCCAAAACTCTGGATCACTGGGCAGTGCTGGGTGAATGTACCCTATTTTACTGTTTGTTACCACAAGCACGGGGTACTGCTCAGTTTACTGTTAAATAAGCTAATGGAAGCATCCGGTCACTCTCCTTCTTGCTTTCTAGCTCTCTATCTCACACACACATACCCACACGCACGAGACTGAGCAGGCAGGGCCACCAGAGTGTGTGACAGGTGTTAGAAAGCAGCGGCAGGCAATAACGCACCGAACACCGGTGTGTCTGCATGTGTTGCAGGGCGCGGTCGATCACGCCGAGGCGCAGGTGGAGCGCTGCTGCTACAGGGGGGGTCCCCGGGCCGTCGGTTGCAAACAGCACCGTTCGCCTGCAGCTCGGCACGCAGGTCCTGCTGAGCGGCGCCAACGAGATGGCGGTCGTCCGCTACATGGGCACGACAGACTTTGCCCCGGGGCTCTGGTTGGGCCTGGAGCTGCGCAGCCCCAAGGGCAAGAACGACGGCACCGTCGGAGGGCGCCGCTACTTCAGCTGCCGGCCGGGCCACGGGGTCCTGGTGCGACCCGGCCGCGTCACCTACCGGGGCATCAACGGGGCGAAGCTGGTGGACGAGTTGAGCTGAAGGTGGCCAGGAGTGGAGGTGCCAGCTGCTCGCAACATGTGGCCAGTTTATAATTTTTCAAACCCGCCGCTGTTTCAGGGGACAAATTTACGTACCGTAGCAACTGACTGCACACTAGTGATTTAATATTTCAAGTACGTTTTATTCCTTTTTGTCGCTGATAGCAGTAAGAATGCCAGATATTATGCTCGCTAATAGCGCTGCGAGAGACCGAAGCACTGAGGGATTTAATTCACTGCGCGGAAAAATTGTGAAATTATGGTTTGGGTTTTGCGAGACGTGATGCGTGTTCCGCTGCACGACCGGGCCCTTGGTTGCCTCCGAAACGGGACTGCTTTCCGTGGGTGCCGGCAGGAAGGAGGATGCGGGGCCAAAATTAGCAGGTGGGCATGAAAAGCTATTATTCTCGCACGGATGCTGCCGAGCTGTGTCATGAGTTGCATTTGCATCATCTGCGGTCGTGTGTTACCTGCGGTCACCATGGCTCAACCCAAACCCCACTCCATTCAACTTGCCCTCGAGGCACTTTAATACGCTGTGCAGCCAGGGTTACTGTGGTAAAAAAAGAGCTCTGAGAGTCATTTTGGTTTTGACTGCAGTCCTTCTGTCTGCGTGGCAGCGATTATTTTTCACCCCTTTGGTGACATAAACAGAGCGACATCGGCAGCTGTCTCTACTGCGGGGTACGAATACGTTGAGCTGCATTGAGCTGCACCGTAGGCAAAGGTGTGTCCCCCCAGGTTGCGCTTCACCGCAAAACGCATTTGCTGTAGGTCAGCTCAGCCAAGCAAAGACTGCAGCGACTCGGCCGAAGCTGTTTTAGGAGTTAAGTCGGCCACGTTCTGGTCTCGCGATCACAGCCCTTTTTAAGTCTTAAGCGTAACGGCGAAGGACTCCCACGTGGCCGCGGGCTGGCTTGTCGCACGTCGGCGGGCTCCCGTGTTCATGCTAAGCTAAGGCTGTCCGGGGGGCGATCGCTGGAGGATTGTGGGAAATGAGGCTATGTTTCGGCAGGTCGGTGCCCAGCGCCCATGAGAGAAAAGCGAGAGCTGCCAACAGCATGAGAATCGTGAAGGAAAACAAAGACAAAGCCTTACTTAAAATAAGCGGAACGTCCTCAAATGTGTCTGATAATCAGTGGGATTGCCGCAGTGTTTCGTGTGTGTGTGTGTGTGTGTGTGTGTGTGTGTGCACGCTTGTCCTGTTGTGTGTGACACCGAGCCGCGAGAGGTGTGTGTTCTGCTCCTAAGGTGTGTGTCGGGTTGGTGCGTGGGCAATGCCGTGTGTTCGATATTTACTTAGAGCAAGAGACATCTGTAAATTATAAAAGATTATTAAAGATGTATTTATATTCTAATTTCACTGCGGCTTCCTTGTATTTTCTGCCTTTATCTCGGATTTTAAAGGTGTCAAGTGTCTTTCCCGTGCATTCGCTTTTACCAGATGTGGACCTGTGATGGACTGAAGGAAACAATGTGAAAAATATCAAAGTGTCAGAAAAACATTAATGGCAACCAAGCAAACACCTCCCAGGTATCATGTTATTGACCATTTTTTGTCTGACTTTTCTTACGCTGTGAGCTTTGTAGACCGAGATGCAGTTTGCCCGTTTTTGCAGTACAGCAGGGTAAGTTTCACTGTATCGGGTCAAGCTCAGTGCCTCAATCGCAGGCCCTGCAGCAGGAGGGGATTTAAAACCCGGTGCTATGAATGCATCTGATGGCTCTAACCTCTACGCCACCTGCTGCCCAGAGCGGAGAACATCCTATGTTGTGTCAAGTTGACTCTGACCTTGTTGGGTCCCTGCGACGCAACGCAAGGGGAAGAAACGCATGCTGTTTGGATGACGCGAAAATAAAAACGCACATCACATTTGAAAGATGGAGCAGTAAACAAGGAGGAGCGAAAGGGCGTTTGGAGAGCCGTCTTTCAGAGCACTTTAGTCAGGTCAGTTATAGGTGAGAATTTATTCATTTGGCAGATGTCTTTATCCAAGGTCAGCGAACAGGGTTTACCAGCATCATAATACAATACTTTGTAATTACATCGTTTTTACAAGTGCGGTGAACATTTCTTTTTACAAGGAGCGAGTCGCTGTGTGTTAAACTAAATCATATCACAGTTTTTTCCATTTTCATGACGTCAAAAATGTGACCAGATGAGACAGAGCCAGATGGGGGGAACCGACAACGGAATCTCCAATTTCAGACCACCTTGAATAGAGACGCCACTCGGTTCAAAGTGCGTCGCTCGCATCTGCACATCGGAACGCATTTATGCTTTTATGGCAGCTGTAAATTCACTCAGTAATGCCCCATAATCCTTAATGGATCTCTTTCTTCGTCCATAAACTCCACGTCGGTTACGGTGTCCGACGGGGGGTGCAAGAGAGCCGCAAGCAAGGATCCAAACGGACCGCTCGGTCGATGCGTTTGAAGAAACGGGGGGGGCAACAAGTGGACGGTGTCCCCTGAAGAGGCACGAGATTCCGGCAGAGCACGGCCTTGCTGTCCAGCCCCATCCTCACGGTCACAACGGTCACACTGAACAATGACTTTGTACAACAATCGGCAACAGTGATGAAACAGCACAGAGTCATTTTGTCAGATTTATAGCATTAATTCAAGCAAAATCGCCGCCGCCACTGCTCCTCCCAGCAGATCCTCAATCTCAGACCACAGTGCACGTTTTCTCTTAAATTTAAGTCACAGAAGTGATGGGCAGCCAGTCGACAAAGCCCACGATGGCAACGGAACAAATCGAGACGTTTGTACAAGAAAAATTCTATATCCAAAATATTCTTAATTAAAAAAATGTACTTCAGATCGAAAATTCTCACAAATGTTTGCACTCCGGCATCAATAAATGGCGGCTTTTTAAACCTGCACGGTAACTGTAAACAACCAGGAGGCGGAGCTTCGAGCGGTCGGTCTCCGCCCAGGCCCTAAGGCCCGGAACCTTCCCTCCACCGGCGCTGCCACCTTTGCCCCCCCCCCCCCAATGGCGAATCGAATGGCGTCGGCCGCCTTCCTCGGGGTTCCGTCGCCCCGGAGCCGATCCGTTAATTAAAAGTCGATTTTGAATTAAAACTCTAGCAGTTAAAAAGCCAGAAGTCCACAAACTAACAAAATAATTAATAACGGGGGAGGGATTTAAAGCACTTTCATAAATAATTTACACAGCTACCAAATAATAAATTAAGAAATGAATAAATAAAGAGGCAGGCAAGCAAACATCAACAAGCGCATTTTGCAAATCCCTTTGTCCATCCGCTAATAATCCTCGAGCATCTGTTGCTTCAACTGTTATGGGTGCGCGCGTTAAAAATATGTAACTTTCGTTTGTTAAGCAAACAAGCAGCCGGCTGTTGATTCCCGAACGTGGAAAAGAGAGGTGAGCGTTCGCAACTGGTTTAGACGAGGGAACTGGAAGGAGTGGTACGGCTGCCCAAGTGGCTTCCTTGCATGATGGCAGACGTTCGGGGGCTGAAAGGACTCCAGAAGCGCGCCCGTGTGTGCGTGTGTGTGTGTGTGAGAGAGAGAGAGAGCGAAAGAGCGTTGCTGCTCGAGCCGTGGACAGCAACAGAAACGGAGCACCGCCCTGCCCGGTCCTCGTGCCAAATGGCCGCTTTGGAAAGGGGATTCGTTCAGGCCGTATGACCCTCAGCTGCTTGTAGCTCCTCGGTGGACAAAATAAATGAAGGCATGTGTGCAGAACAGAGGGGTGTCAAAATGGCGAAGGTGCGGCACAGTGTTGGCGCGAGTGTGGCTACGTTGGGACGGTTAAAGCACAGTGGCGTTGTGTCCCTCCAGTTTAGGCAGCCTGGGGTCCTGCAAAGTGGCTGTTCCCATGGTGACAAGCAGCGGGCGGCTGTCCTCGGAGATGCCGGCGCGTGCCAGCGAAACGGGCCGCTGGGGTGCAGGTGGGGGCGGCGGCGGCGGCGGTGGGGGCGGCGGCTGGACCATGTGTGACTCCCGGGGCAGACCCTGTTCCTGGTACCCATAGCCAATGTTTCCACAAGGGAAGCGGCGCAGTCTGAACAGAGGGATAGGGGGCAGGGCGGCCGAATCCAGCAGAAGCGGGGTGGATGGCGCCCCCGGTGGGGGTGGAGGGGGCAGCAGAGGGCGGCAGAGTGCCTGCTGCTGCTGCTGCTGCTGCTGCTGCTGCTGCTGGTAGAGCAGCTGTTTGTGCTGGAGCTGCAGGCTGGCCGCCTCCCCCACAGTCCTCAGGCTGTGCTCCTGCCCTTCACCTTGGACCCGTGGCCCCACCTGGCGCTGCTGCTGCTGCTGCTGCTGCTGCTGGTGGTGCCGCCTCTGCTGCTGCTGCAGGAACCAGGAGCCGTACGTGGGGTTCAGCAGGTTGGTGGGCTTCCCGTTGCGGCCCTCCTTTTCTGGGGGCTGGCCTTGCGTGAATCCCAGGTTGACATGCCCCCCCTCTGAGGTAGGCTGGGTGGAGGGGGGAGTGGGTGTTGGGGCTGGGGCCTGTGCACCCTGGAGGGGCTGTGATGGTGGTGGTGGTGGTGCTGCTGCTGCTGCTGCTGCTGCTGCTGCTGCTGTTGCTGCTGCTGCTGCTGCTGTAGAGGGGGTAGCCTCTGGCTGAATCCTGCTAGGTGCCTGAGAAGCCTGGCTGGGGCGCTCTCTGGTGCCCTCTGCTGCCAGGGGGGCTTCCTCTTGGCCTGGCACACAGAGCAGGGAGGAAGCAGCGGGATCCTCCGGCCGCATGGGCACCCGTTCTTCCTCCTCCTGGACAGGACCGTACTCGACCGGGAGGGGGGTCGACACAACGTCGGGGTCCTGGGTGCGAGGGGGTTTGGTGGTTATGAGGAGACTGTGAACTTAGAGAGTGTGTGTGTGTGTGTGTGTGTGTGTGTGTGTGTGTGTGTGTACCTGTAAGCAGTAGTCGATCCGCTCCAGTATGGTGGAGAAGTTGGGTCTGTCTTCAGGCTGGTGCTGCCAGCTCTGCGTCATGATTCTGTACCTGCAGGACAACACGTATGCTGGTCTTCAGGGAAGGTGCAGGAAGCTGAAAGTGTTTGTTTACATCTCTTGTGCACATTGTTTGTCTGTTGTCCTAGTTGCAATTTTCTTTGCAGTTTTTATCTGCCTGTGTAATATGAAGTAAGCTGGTTTTAAATGCCTGAGCAGATAAGTAAAGAAAATATGAAAACTTCCAAGTATCTGCATTTGGGTCCTGTTTACTTTATGAATATTTACGGTTACACATTTCAGCGGTGCGGTGGGCAAACGGCTTCATTTCTGTTTCTGAATCTGCAAATTTTAAATCGGTTCCAGGTGATGAGCCGTACGGAGACAACATCTGACTGCGCTGAAGCTACTATGGTTGGAATGGAGGAACTGCGGTAACAGCAGCTGTACTGTGGTAAGAGGCACTCACACGGGCCCGGGGCAGTTCTTGGGAGGGTCCATCCTGCCCCCGCTGGTGACAAACTCCAGCACCTCCTGGTTGCTGCGGCTGGGATATGGCATGTAGCCGAGAGAGAAGATCTCCCAGAGCAACACGCCAAAGGACCTGAGCTCACACAGGAGGTTATGTGACGGAGAGAGAGCAAAAGGTGGAGAGATGCAGATGGGCAGGTAGTGAGAAATGGCTGCTCTCCTCACCACTTTCCACCCAGACACCAAAGATGTCACCTCTGTGATCACTTGCTCAAAACGCGCGAGTCATGTGGCCATGAGCACACACACATGCGGGGATGCTGGACTTGGGAGAGCCACTAGGTGTCCTGTACACCTTCACTCACCAGGTATCCGTCTTGGAGGTGAAGATACCTTCCATGAAGGCCTCGGGGGGCATCCACTTGACAGGCAGCATGGCTCGGCCTCCTTTTCGGTAGTAGCTTGCCCTGCAGTCACGCACAAACACGTACGTCAGTCAACCTCCCGATATTTCGGTGACTGTACCATGTGCTTCAGTACAAGGACAGCACGGCTGAGGAGGACACAACCAATGGGCGCGCTGAATCGTAATTTAAGGCACACATACAGCTTCAAGAGTGTTACCATGGCAACAGTGTGGCGCAGCTCTCACGTAGAAGCCAGGTAACATTGCAACACCCACATTTTCTATTAGCACTCGTCCGTCAATGCAATCTTCATCCTGAAGAATCCACACCTTTGTTATACAGCAAGTTGCTTTGTAACAGGATTGCAAGTTGTCTTTCTGCTCCTTGACCGTCACCAGCACCTGCTGCTGGATTTCTGAGCTAATTTGTTTCTCACTGGTGAGCCTTAGTGATGGGTTAGGTCCCCATCACCATTTGTCACCGTTTCTTTTGCCAGAAACCTGCTCCAATCGGTGGCAGGAAAGCACAAGCCAGCACATGCGGCTGCATTAAAAGATTTTTCCCAGATTGCGTTCGTAAAGAGCACAGAGATCCAGTCAGGAGAAAACCGTGGCAGCCTGAAGTAGTCGGCAGAGTATTACGCTGACATCTAAATGGCATCTGCTTCTGCCAGCGCCGGCTGGAATCTCGCGCCGATAGCTGGGGAGATGCGCGTTATCTCGCGCGCCCGTATCAAGCCCGTGTCCTCTGGAGGTACGGCACAATGGAGTCGACACCGAGGCGGAGATGGGGCGCCCGCAGTCACAAAACCTGGCTGTTCAAAGATAAGCAGACGAGTGCAAACGCTGCTCTCGCTTTGCTTGAAAGTGAGCTCGGTTACACCACCCTTTTGCATCTCGCATCGCGGCACCATCTTGGGATAGAATGCTGCCTGCGAACGGGACTCATCCAGTTAAGCTGTTCATCGTAAACCCGGGACAGAGACCAGGCCGACTGCTGCGAGATGGATTAGGCGGGGGGTTGAGCAGAAGAGGTGGGAAACCTGGGATTTTTCGGATTTGAGGTTCAAATTGCATGACATTTCTCTGTATCCTGAGGACAACGCAGTTCTTCTCCTTCAGTGTAATCTGCCGTAAGTCTTTGTCAGAAGGCGATACTCGACGGGGACGCGGATGTTGCGGGAGGCAGGTGTGTATTTGCGGCTATTTTTGGCTCGCGTAAACAGTTGAAGATGCTTTCACGATGCACCTAACGGCAGGTGCACGGTCAGAGTGTCGCCGGGTGTGCAGGCTGGGCCGGTTCCACCGCGTGCGCCTCATCTTCCACCCGTCCACCGGAGCCATTTAGAGATTCGCAGCAGGAGACCGGAAATCCGCATCGGCAATTTGGATCGGCTCATAACATGCGCCCCCCCCCCCCCCCGGGAGCTGTTCAACTCCATCGGTACACTTTTGCCCTCCCATCTTCACCCACATCCTTTTCACCCCCAGTATTCCCAGAATGACTCACTGGTAGCACAGATGCATATTTTATAAGTGCCGGATGTTGTTCGGGGATTTATTTCAAGTTTCAGCTGCTGTGTTGAGCCTGAAGGTTGCCAGGTTTATCTTGAGCTTTTGGAATGCACAGTTTTGAGCTGAGGAACACGTGGGTCTAAATTGGACCGGGAGGAGAGGCCTTTGCCTTTTGGTCCCCGTAGTGCAACATACCTGTAAATGTCTCTGGCCATCCCAAAGTCCCCGATCTTGGCCACTCTTCCGGGTCCTTTGCAGGTCAGCAGGCAGTTCCGGGCGGCTATGTCCCTGCAGGAAAGGGGGGAAGGGGGACATGAGTGCTGTGTGTTGCAGCGAAGGTGTGCTTCCCCTGGGTCGTGACCTTTTACACGCTGACAGCGGCTCAGCTTGAGGATGACACAATCGGCCGAGCTGGAGAAGATGGCGTCCCGGATGGCAGCCTTGGCCATCGCTTTCCGTTACAGCCAACAGTGCCCAAGGACACGAGCGGCCGTTTCATGCAAGTTTGACGTAGAACTAAAGCACCATCGCCCTGCCTGAAATCATTTGGCGAATTGACGATTTTCCTGCATAGGATCTTAATTGAGCTCATTTGTCTTGATGCTTGCAGAGCAGAAGTTTGGAACTGGGAACTTTGGTTGCTGCTGTGGGGGTGATGCTCCTAATGGCTGCTGAGGACCGAGCGCTTGTGAACCTTTCTTAAAGCTGGCAACAGAGCAAGGGCTCCTGGCTGCTTTTCACACACAAACGTGGAGGAGCTCCCTACCCAGGTGGGGATGATACAGACCTGTGGATAAACTGGTTCTCTTCTAGGTACTGGCAGCCCCGTGCGATGTCCCGGGCCACGTTCAGCAGGTCCACCATGGACAGGCTGGACGGCTGCTCCTGCCAGGATGTACAGAGAAGCCCAAAGTTAGGCCTCGTTCCACTGTAGGTTGGGGGTGAGAGGCGAAGCTTCCATCCGCGTCATGGGCTCACCGCTCGGGGCCGAGTCTCTCGCAGGAACGTCTTCAGGTCCCCGCCAGCCATGAGTTCCAGCAGGATGAAGCGGGGCAGAGCCTGCAGACTCACCCCGATACAGCGGACGATGTTCTGGTGGTTGAACTTACTGTAAAAAGGCAACAACACACGCACAGGCCTTGCAGTGGTGCTGTCTTAACAGTGGCCATGCAAATTCAGCAGTTTGCTTTCTATTTAAGACAATTACCTGGCTGTGTTCAGTTTCGCTCCTGCGGGGGTCCACTGAACCAGCCAGGTAAACAGATTGTCTTGACTAAATCCATTGCAGCCCCTTTTAAGCTGTTTACAGCCTCACACAACTCTGGATGGGTTGTATCTAGAGGACTTGTTGGATGTGAGATGCCAGGGAGCCCTGCTGATGAATGTCAATCTCACCTGATAATAAGGGCCTCCATGAGGAAGTCAAGCTCATCTTGCTCAGAACAGACCTCTGGAAGAGTCTTGAGAGGCACAGAGAACATTGAGGGGGTTAAAACAGTTAAGTGGGAGGGGTGAAGCACTCAAAGATGGGGGGCACAGTGAGTGAGGGTTCGTGTCCAGGTCAGTCTCTGTGGAGTTTTTATGCTCTCCATGTGTCTATGAGTTTCTTCCCACAGTCCAAAGACATGTGCTAGGGTTAGGGTTGGGGTTAAGATCAGTTGGCGCTCTGAATTTGTGTGTGTGTGTGTGTGTGTGTGTGTGTGTGTGTGTGTGGGTGCAGAATCATTATCACCAGCACACATATCCACATAATAGTGTGAAAAATGTCGATGGTCACAATTTACAACCAAGAATGACGAGTTGGGATTTAACCAAAAAACACTAAAGGTTTACTAAGCTGTAGACCTTCTGCTGTCAGCTTCTACGTGGCAGAGCCATGCTCACCTTGACCGCCACCTGCATGGGGCTTGGCTCTCCAGGGATGCCCACCGCCAGGCCCTCATACACCTCCCCGAATGCACCGTGACCCAAACCCCTGCAGACACATAAGGACACATCAAGTGTGTCCAAGGGCTACAGAAGCTGGAGAAGAATCACTGCTCCAGCTTTCACAGCAGGTGGAAACCACAACAACACGCTGCAGTAAGCGGACGTGTGTTTGCATGTGAAGCGAAGAGGGTGCCAACCTGGTGAGGGAGATGTTCCGCCGGGGGATTTCCTTCAGGTCGCTGACCGAGGCAGTCTTGCCAGCAAAGCAGTAGTTGGGGTTGTAGTCGGTCATGATGGTGGAGGCCCTCAGTTTGCTCAGCTTGCAGTCGGGACTCTGCAGCTCCAGTTGAATGGACTGCAGCTCAGTGTGTTTGCGTCTGTACACTGCCCCCCGCCACACACACACACACACACAGGAGCATAATCAGATTAGGGGACGGCTCTGCAGCCCGCTAAGATGCCTTGACCTCAGCTGTAAACACAGCAGTTTAAATATTGACTTATTTATTTATAAAGTGTTAATGTATGAGTGCCGTCGTGTGGTGGTTAACTGGCAATCCATCTTCGGGGGGTTTCATCCATCAGCACGGCCCTGGCACACCCCCCCCGCTGTAAATCACAGCCCGGACAGGTGCGTGGGAGAGGCTGAAGTGGCCGTGTGTTTGCGTACGATAAGGGCCTGCCAGGCCGCCAAGTGTCAGCGCCATTGGCACAACGCAGCACAGTGTAAACAGAGACGTGGGGGGATTCGCTGCTTTCCGCTCTTTGTTTGCAGAATGTGTGTGTGTGCGTGTGTTGGGGGGGCTCAGTACTCACTGATCATGACCCCAGACACGGCCAGCAGCAGGGCAGCGATGAGGGCGGACGTCCCCACGGACAGGCCCAGGGCCAGCTGGGACAGAGGCGGCTGTGGCGGCAGCATCGTGATGTCTGTGGGGAAGGGAGGGGCATTAGGAGAGCCCTTTTGCAGAGCGTGTGTGTGTGTGTGTTGGTGCGCGCGCACGCACAGAGACCGGGCCAACATTAACCCCAGAAACAAACCAGTGTCGGCCCTAAATGATGCTCGGTGTTTATTAAAACCGCTTTACTCTGACCCTATCGTGACGGCCACCCGGTGTTTGCGCTACAGTCTCAGGCAGGGATCCTCGCAAGGGCTGCAATCACACATCCTCATGGCGCTCGGTATCTAATAAAGGCCAATAAAATCCTGTGACACAATGTCGATGGGACTCGCTGTAAGTGCTTCAAGGAGCAGCTCTCCGCATTGTTCATATGCTCTCCTGCTGCTGGACGTAAATATAAACATCGAGTTATTTATCGATTAACCACCAAAATGCGACTGAGAACGCGCTATGTTTTAAGACTCCTTAATTCGTTTTTTCTTGAAGAACAACATCATTTTCCTTAAGCAAATCTTTCAGAATGGGTTGGGAATTTTGCAGGTCCAGACAGATGCCAAAGCGTGAAAGAAAACCTTGAAATTCAGTGAAATACGATTAATAAAAAGCTCATTTTGTAGAGCTTCTCTGCTGCCTCGTAGCTTCACCGGTTTGTGCCACTTGACAGCAGGTGCCATAGTGGTTAGAGCCATCAACCTCCAGCGGAAGGAGCAGAGTTTGAGTCCATATTCCTGCTGTACCCTCCTTAGTCTGCTTACTGACCCGGATGTGATGCAGTGAAAATGACTGCATCACATCCGGGTCGTATAAATTGGTAAATCGGTGTAGGCGTTTCAGTCTACAACCCTCACACTGAAGATAGTGCTGGTTAAAGGTTCACCTAAATAAAGATGAACAGTAATGGCGATATAATGTGGGCAGTCACTGAGTTCTTCTGGATCTTTCAGCAAGCAGTTCGTGCCCCAGGACTCCTACCTGTGGTGTTGATGCAGGACACTCCGTCGGGGGCGAGCGCCTGTTCGCAGAAGCACACAATCTCATCGTTGCTCTCGTGACACTCGCCTGTCTCGCAGTGGCTGCAGTTGAGCACAGGTGAGATGTCCACCTCCCCGTGGGTCTCGATCACTGGGGGGGAGGACATGTGAGGTCAGGGATTCACCACCACTGCTTTGCAGTAACACAGCTCAGCTCCCCACGGTGAGTGAGTGCTCTGACATTTTAATGGGAGCCGCATGTGGCGCTGGCGGCGAATCGGTTCTCTTCTCCCTGCCTCATTACGCCCGATACCTTTCAGGGGTTCGATGTAGATGATGCCCTCCGGACTGATGAAGGAGGAGCCGTCCTTGCCGTCCTGCTTCGGGTCGTTTTCCTGAGAAGTTCCTCCACCTGAAACACACACGTGAGCATGAGGAATTATGGGTAAATCTGTGTCCAAGTCGACAAGCAAGAAGGTGAACATCCCGAATGGTTAGGATGGATTCCATCGACCTTTGACCTACCACGGTAACCCCCTCCTCCGCCGCCAGAGGAGCAGGCTCCACCCCCGCCGCCGAAGCCCCCTCTGGTCTGCCAGCCGAAGGCACAGGCCTCACCCCCCTGGCCCCCCAGGATTAGCGGTTTCCCTCCTTGGGCCACGGGGGCACTGTCGTTCCATCCCCCACCTCCACCTGTAGGGGGCGCACAG